>CATOUR010000054.1:6645000-7845000 GCA_951848785.1 Callosobruchus maculatus | reverse complement strand
CAAACAGCTATTACCAAACTACTTCTGAACAGGTGGTCCTACCTATAAACAAACAGCGTGAGTTATTTTTCCATAACTCACGGTAGTCGTGGGACTTGAACACCGCCTACTGGGTACCAGTGCTGATCTTTTGAGTGCATGGGATTAATTATTTATAATTATTATATTATAATTATTATGAAATAGATGCTATAGTGACTGCAAACATCGCTATGAAACGTCAAACGCTAATTCAAACGGTTTATTTATTATGTCATTAAATAGTACTATTGATAGCTTCGGTGGTAGATAAAGCATAGAGTTCAACTCGCGGTCATGATAATAACTCACAGTCATTACCGCTGATTGAACAATACACTTGAAATATACACAGTGCGCACAGTACAAGGGGCGAGGTTTACCTCATGCTACTCTGCCACCTTACCCCATAAAGCAATGTTTTATAAATAAGCACACCTCAAAAAACAGAAACAAAATTTAACACATGGCTGAAATATCAACTTACAAGTTATATGTATCAACACGACACATAAGGATGGAGTGTACTCTAATCGAGGATAGATATAAAAAATAGTAAAGTAGAGAATTAGTTATAGTAGAAAGGCTAAATGAGAGAGGTGATACTAAATAAAAAAGGCGAATATGCTTAAGAAACTTGAAGGCGCTCTGGATTTATTAGGAAAAAAATTATTTTAGTGCTTCAGTTTGGCCACGCAGTGAAGTATCCTTCAGTTGCTGCTTAAATTTTACTAAAGATAAAATACGTTTCATAGATTCTGGCAAAGCAATAAAAAGTTTGACAGCATTATATGTGAAGATTTGACCCAAAAAGGCAGTTTGATGTACTGGCATAGAAAAACACAACTTCTCCCTGATGTAGACATTGTTTACTGATGACCGTAATCTCAGCTAATTATATTACATTTGAAAAAATATACTTCAAACAGCAAGTTTTCTATCTGCAGCCATCTAAGATCAATTAAGGTATGCGAAATGGGGTCATACTTCCTTATATTGAACAGGCAGTGATATTACTACAAACTTGATACACACAATCCATTTCAGCGATTAAACAGGCAATATTAGTAAGTTGGAGAATACCCTATGACACGATGGACACGGAAATGTCGTCGGCGCTAGTTGATGTTGCCACTTTTCATGAACATGACGTACTTATTTAGGTCACCAAATGTTTAGTGAGCACCAACACCATTTTACCTGACAATCTGGAATCACGAAGACAGCTTCATCGGCAAAGACGCTTCACCCAGTAAGAATACCTATACACAGAAAAAATACTGTTGCGTTTCCAATTAATTGTTAGTATTTGAATGTTCTTCCATCACGTTAAATATATTTACAGTTCTTTCAAATCCATGTCATTGAAAGAATTCAATCCTTATATACGAAGTAATCAGAGGTACGCCAATAAATTCAAAATAATTTTATATTCGTTCTAACGATATGTTTAATCCTTCTAATACCAGTATTGACATATAATGCAATCAAAACATTCTTTTGTTTTCGAAATTTACCCTATGTTTCATTTAAGCAAAGCATACAATCTATTCAATGTACAAAAAATATTACTGCAACAGCAGTTTGTGATAATTCATCTGATAAAAATTAATTTTGTTTCAATGGCCCTTGTCGTTCGCTGAACTATAGTCAGTATTCGGCGGGACTGACGTTTAATGAACATAAAATAAAGAACAGGGAATCATCTCAGTGTTACTATCGCCGCGAACCTGCCAACATGGACGAGGTTGTTCTGTTGTGTTGTTTCGGTGTTAGCCGTGTTGTGTCATCTCGTGGCTTTGCATATTGAATCAGAAATTGTGTGATTTAAATGTGTCCAGTTATATATTAACCTACTGACAAATTGGGACTTAGAGGAGCTAGCACGCACATTTGAATGTAGGTATTTAGATTAGTCAGACAGTTATATTTCAGGTAATAATGCAATAGTTGGTATAGGCTAATGTCTAATTCTTATATCATGCTCCTTATAACTTCATACAAAACACAAAATTAAACATCCATACGAATCAATCAGCTGCCCTCGCAATAAAATCTGTTAGTCCAAGGAAAAGAATGTAGTTTAGAATCAATTACCAAACACAGATTCGATTCCACGACAGGCTGCGGTTGAATTATTCATTGGAATCCAATGACATCTTGTAGTTGAATCGACAATACGATGTAATTCGTTACCAACACTATACACTTCCCATTGGATGAAACATCGCTGTATTTGAGGAATGCTGAGTGTAACGTCGTACTGAATCCAAGCGTAAGTCTTTGACAGAACGACATATTTTTCTGTGTGTAGTATAAATAGATTACCGGACCACACTATAAACAGCCTATCGCCACCTGTTCCCGACCCTTGCAGGGCAGTAAATGTCTAGCTGTAGTCCCTTGGTTATTAGATTAACCGGTAATTATTCTAGCGAACCGGAATCCACCGAGAAGGCTATCAAGAGAATCGATAGGTAATGAGAGAAGTCCCGGATTATCGGCTTAGAGGAGGAGAGAACGGGAAACGGCACCATACTGGAGGATCTATAGCGAGCGTTGTGTGAATTTTAAATCGTTGTGCAGACCTGTTGTAAAGACAACGATCACTATTGGTGAAGCAATTGGGTATGGTATGGGGTATTTTTACTTAGTAGCTTTTAGGCAAATCAGCTATTCAGATCTATATTCTTAGGGCTTTATAAGGTCTGCCTCATGAAGGACGTTACATACCATAACAGTAGGAACTTCCCAAAAGTAGAAGTAGATAATATATTTTTTGAATCAAAATTGTTTTGTAAACCTTAGTATAACAA
Organism: Callosobruchus maculatus; assembly: GCA_951848785.1. Lineage (NCBI taxonomy): Eukaryota > Metazoa > Arthropoda > Insecta > Coleoptera > Chrysomelidae > Callosobruchus > Callosobruchus maculatus. The sequence continues at coordinate 7,842,166 of CATOUR010000054.1, read as the reverse complement.
TTATAGGCTATAGACTTCGTTTTAGCGGAAACCGAAATGAGGGTTGAGAGTAGTGTCAGTTGAATCGGTTTGACGTCCTGAGTAAAACGAGACCATTCTCAGACCAAGGAAACGCTCCGGTGAAAAACTACGGCACTTTGAAGTTTCAGTACCTAACCTAATTTAAACCGACCGGTCAAGTTGTTGAGGTCAAAATGGGTTGAATGGGGTTTAAAGGAGTGTTAGTTGACTCGATTTGACGCCTTGAGCGGGATTAGACCATTCCGAGACTGAGAAAATGACCTGATGAAAATCTACGCCTCTTTGAAATTTCAAACCTAACCTAAAAATTACTTCAAAATTTCGATACTTTTTTCACGAAATATATGATCAGTTTGAAAATACTTGACGAGTAGAGTACAATGACACCAGAAGCAACACCAAGAAATGGAAAATTAAAAAGTTATGATACTTTGAATTCTTAATGTTCCTAGAAATAAGGCAAGTTTAAGTTGAAATAGGTTTTTTCATTTGCATAAATAGGAGGGCCTGAGAGGGGGCTGGCCCTCCCCAGACGTCACTAACTTTGTAGATTTTGAACCCCAGGTATGTAGGGTTGCCACCTGTTCAATTTTTTTCACAGTGCTCCGGAAGAAGCAGACCTTCGAAGACCTTTTTTGGCTTAACTTCCTAAATTGAGAACCAAAGTAAACGTTCTGCAATCTATTTGTTGATACAATTCTAGTTAGGACCTCAAACCGAGTTGATTGATGTCCCTTTTCAGCCCGACCGATTTGGTTAGGTTAAGCCAAGTAAGGTATTGAAATTTCCAAATTTCAAAGTGGTGTAGATTTTCACTGGAATGTTTTATCAATCTGGAAGCGATCAAGTTCCAATCTCGATGTCTAACGACGTCGATTAACATGCATTTTGAGCTCAACAAGTCAACCCTTTTGGATAAGTTAGGTTAAGTAATGAAACTTCAAGATGCCGTAGTTTTTATTCAGAACGTTTCCTAGGTCTGAGAGTAGTTTCGTTCGATTCAGGACGTCAAGTTAAGTCGTCTGACACTACTATCGACCCCCACTTCGGTTTCCGCTGAAACAAAGTCTTACCCAATTATAAATCTATATTTGGGCTACATTGATTTAGGAGAGCTAATTCGTTTTGCATCTTGCCCTTACAGGATATTCCTTTAATTGATCATAAATAATTATAAAATAGCTTTGGCTGTAATCATAATGGGAGCAGATTTTTACCGAAGGTTGAGTTCAACTTCAAAACGAGTATTCAAAGGAGCTTAGTAAACGAGGCTCAATAGAACCTTTATAGGCTAGACTCAAGCTAACTTGTCCTAAAAATATGCTATTGGCAAGCATGTATCTGGAATGCCGATATGAACACATAGGCCGCAAATAGCCGAGAAAATAGCTTAGCCTTTATAGTAGGTCGAACAGAGAACACAATATTTGTAGAGGGTTCTGTAGACCATGCGCTCTCAGAATTGCCAGGAGTGGCGGTTTTACGCCAAAGTGGAGATTGGGGGCTTTTGGTAGTGAAAAATACACGAGTATGCGGCTTTTGTCTATTTTTACCTTTTAGTTCTTTTGTTTTTCTCCCAAAAATTAGGGCTAGCCGCATGAAAAGGCAATATTGTCGGTTATGTTACAATTTTAGAGTCTAATGCAAGAACCGGTTAAATCCAACTTTTTTACAAACTTGCTTTAACCAGATAGTCTTGCACAGTTGCTAGAATTCTGTATTGATCAGTGTAGAAGAGAGGCTTCCGTCTCATGCTATATGCTATGCAGAATTGTTCTGTTGGTTCACTGGTTCTTTACATTCTGCAAAAATCGGCTATGTCCTGAACTTTACTTCTTCTTGCACAATAGTTACTCTAATGGACATAACCGGTCCTTGCATTCGACCCCTTCAATTGACAGTTTCACTATATTGACTCTTCAAAAATAAATTACAGAAATACAATTTAAATAAATATGAAAAATGCAGTCAGCTGTATAACACCCGTATGCACCGTAAGTCAATTGCGCGATTAGTTACGTAAACCTGGATTAGATTACTTGTTTACTATGCACCGCAAACAGATAATTTTGACACTGTCACTGTCAAAACAATCTTGCGAACACAACCTTGCTGTATCTCCAATCTGGATTAGTTAATCTCTTGACGGTGCATGGCAAGATTGCAAAGATTAGCAAAACGAGATTAGGGAACTAGGATTAGAATCGCCAAACGGTGCATACGGGCGTAATACTTTGGCGTAATAGGAATTACCCATTATGTACTTTTGTACTTGCATTTGGTTCAGGAATGCACCTTTGGAATTACGTACTATCTTAAGTAATAGCCCAGTACGTACAAAGATTTGACGTTATCGAATTTACCACTCTCCCACTCTCTCAGTTTCACCCTATTATATGCGGATACTGCCTGTAATTAGTAACCAAATGTTGTCGGAGGCCTGCATACAACTGCTTGTTATAAGTTGATAATTCAACACAACTGAAAGTCGTTCCGCAACAAAAACAATAAATTCTTTATAAATATACGTTTTTATATTGCACTGTATAATGTTGCATTATTTGCAATGACACACAGATCATTTGCAACGTCCATCAAGCAAAATAAATCTGCAGTTCATTAGCAACATTACTTCCACAACCGCTTACCATGTCAGGCTCCCAATTTCGATAAAATCAGTAGAGCAGTTGCTGATGGTACACAATTACATACACACCTAAGTGTGTGAAGGGAAAGTTCATACATTTTAAAGGCAATGTACGGATAGGTCTGCAAAGTGTATAACATAACCAGTGTCGCTAACTTAAATGTGAGATTTCTCATGAATACAAAAAATTTTGTTGCCTATGCTCTAACCTCAAGACGCTTTTTAGAATATTTTTTGCTAATTACACCGATTCACCAAATATTTCAGCATTACCTGTCACAATCCCAAAGCACACCGCACCCCGAATTTTGTGGAACAGTAACTGTCAGACATACTGACATTCGAAAATGGGTGACATGGATCGTCGTGATGCAAGCATTATAAAATGTCCACAATGCAAATTATATGTATAAAACGTTTTAGCGATTACACCTTACCTACGATTTGGGAAGAAAAATAACAGGTTTTTAGGATTCTTGTAAGACATTTGCGACAAAAGCCCAGATTGCTGGACAAGGCCGCCCACAGACATTTTTGTAGGGGTGTTGAGGGATTTATTACACTGATTTAAAATTCCTACCTAATTAATTGTTAGAGCCCTTACTTTAGATCAATTGTCATGAGAACATTTCTAGATTCTGGTAAAAATTCAAACCCTTATCTGACGGATCTAGGGGGTCACGCGACCCCCTGACCCCCCTGTAGGTGGCCCCCTCACTGGACTAAAATGTTATCGTTACGATACCGACTCACAATCATGTCAGTTTGGGGCTTTCCGCCTACCTACCTAGTATTGCTGCAATAATTGCAGCATTCTCTCTGTCGGCATTGCTCGGTTTCCTGATACCGCAAGTGGCGTTTCATTTAATTGAATCTCAGCCCCGGCCTGTTGATATTTTGCCGCCTATGCCACCAATACGCAGACTCTTGATTTTGCACTTAAGGGTCTAGGGTATTACGCGCGAAATTGAGAATCCCGGACAGACAATACGTATTCCCGTGTTAGCGAGGAGACGTAGCCGCCTTTTGCCTTTCTCCAGCATGTCTGTCTAAAATGAGGGGAGGTAAGTCCAAACGTCCAATGGGTCAAAATGTCCAAAGGTCGCCATAAAAGTGAATTTCGCATTTGGAAGCTCCTGACGTTACCTTTGAACTTACAATAATGATAAAAAAAGCAAATTAAAGAAGAAAGCTTGCGCTATGTCACTTCGGTGGCCTTGTTTTGATATTGTGTTTTGTCGTTAAATCACAGACACTTGATGAATGTATGATTTTGTATTGCGAGCTTTTTTTTGCACATCAAAATACTTTTTTGAAAACATTGCTCTGAGATGTCGTTCATTACGATCTTAACTATCGCCTTCTGAAATACTATGAATGTAGTTTGAAAGGTGCGTTTACTTGCGAATCCGTGTTTTACATGGCAAATACATAATTATTTATAAATTTAATGTAGGTACCCAGGCCCCTTAAACGCTTCCACAAAAGCAACGATATAACTATTCTATGTTGCATAATATAGAAGCTAACGTAATAACGTACCAACGCAAAATAGCGTAGGAAGCTTGAAAATAAAAAATGCAATTTAAGATACAATTGATTAATCTAAAATCTGTACCACCTTTTCGCAAATACAAACTGTCAAAAAAATGGTGACTCGTTCTCTAATATAGGTAGAAAACTGAAAAATAATTGGGGTCTGCTGAGTGAAAATTTTTCGTAACGCCATGCGTATGCAAGATACAGGGCGATGAAGGAGAAAAGATTATACACATTTTTTACGATTTTGCCGAAACTACTGACAACATTGTAATGAAATTTCATACAAATATATTTTAGAAGCTAGTACATCCCATGAATATATTTATATCTGCCTCTCATGGAGGGCGCTAGTTACAAGGTTCATATCAAGTAGTATTTAACATAACTTCTTTGAGGTGAGATTTGTTAATTAAAATTTTAAATAAAACTTATAGGTACACCATTCAATCTCACACCAAACTGGTACTCTTGGTAACTCGATACTGCGTACTGTTTTCGGAATATTTTGATTTGAAAATCATGGAGTAATAACCGATGCTGGTATGAAGTAATGATAATAGTATATTGTTCAACGATGCGGTAATGGCGGTAGTAACCCACGCAGTTGAAGTTTGCAGCACAAGCCGTAGGCGTTCTGCCAGCAGGTGTTATGAAATGTTGAGCAATGCAGGTATTTTTGTAGTAGTGGTTCAGGTTCGGTTCATTTTAAGGAGAAATACAGTGGCCTGTCAATGTGCTACAACAAAAGAACGGAGGCACATAAACGTATATTCAAGAAATCTTATAGCACACAAAACGAAATATAAATATATTGACTATAAAGGTATAGTCCATCAAAACAAACTCAGAAACTTAATGAAATTTTCACAAAAGCGTACGTTTAACACAAACAAGAAACAACAGAATTGCAAACTTAATGGTACTGAAACCTGATACGCTGGAGAATCATTGTAAATATGGCAAGCTCGATTCCCTTAAAATCCATTATGTAAACTAAAAGACAGATAGACGAAAAAAACGACTATATAGCTATGGTCTCCGGATACTAAAGACAGTGCTTATAATACATCTTAAGCGGAAGACACGTATTTTGTTTGTTGTTCTACCTGTATATACAAATACAAAATATAATAAGGCATGTCCTCCGCTTGCTTAAAAAATATCAAATTCAAATTTTGTCATACTTTTCCCCCTCCGAAGGACACTACAACTTAGTCAGTATTTTTTTGATGACGATAATGTAATAATTTTATGCCTGTATGCATAAGCTGAGAATGAGTGTCTCTAATCCTATATCTAGTGCCAAAACACTCAGATCTGCATGCTGTTGGTATCACCAATTGTTGTAACAAGGTATGTTTGGCACATACGTTATTTTTATAGACTAATGTTCGATTGTTGAAGTTGTTAGTGTTGGTAAAAGCTGCAACTTTTTTCCAACATAAATATAGTGCTCAGTTTATGATTTTTTCGAGATAAAAAGGATCAAGAATCGCAGAAATATTAGATCGGTTCGATATTATCTGCGGACAAGAATCTCACAAACAACGCAGCACCTTTGGGGAAGTAACTGATATTGCTGGCCTGTTAACCTTCTATCATTTCCTGTGCCAATTTGGCCCTATTAAACAGAAATAGAAGTTTCCAAGTTGCAAGTTTTAGGATTATATTCATCTGTTTCGGATAAGTCTTCACACACTGGTAGGAAATAGGATAGCAATACAGTTGAATAAAGTAACAACGTACAGGTATAAGTACGATATGGGAAGTAAAACTTAAAGAACAGCTTGTGAAGTGGAGATGCAATTTCAGATAACCGATATACATTCTTGAAATTCTACGCAAAAATACGACTGGAACTCCAAACAGCGTCACATAATTGAAGATATGAGTACTCAAGTTTGTTGTTTATACTTGTACCGTTTATGACTACTTAATCTTGATCGTTGACAAAATTCGGCCAAAAATTTTATCCCCATACCCGGATATACCCTTTCAATCCGAGAGTATTGGTAGTCTTCTGAAAACTGAAAATAGTACATAAGTAGACATCGTTGTTTTTCGGGAAGTGAAGATATATTCCCAAATACCAAAAAACGTTTACATAAATGTTTTTATTTGTACGGTACCATTGGCGATGTGCCAGAATCATCACCAAAGGTAGAAACAGTTTTTTGTTTTAAATAACATAAGGGGCTTGGATACACATATGTATACATACGTATTTGCCGTGTAAAACACGGACTCACAATTTCTCGCAGAACACACTCTATTTTCAAACTACATATATAATTATATAATATTTCAGAAGGCGATAGTTAAGACCTTAGTGAATGACAACTATTTTCGATTTTCTCAAAAAAGCTTTTTAATTTGCAAAAAAACTCGCAAAATAATACATTCTATAAATGCCTGTAATTTAACAACCAAACACGATATGAAAAAAAGCACAAGCGCAAGCTTTCTTCTTCAATTTGCCCTTTGAGTCATTACCGTAAGTTTAAAGGTAACTTCAGAACCTTGGAAATGCGAAACTCATTTTTATAGTGACCTTTGGACCTTACCTTTGGACCTTTTGACCTTACCTTTGGACCTTTTGACCTTACCTTTAGATTTTTGGACTTATCTTAGACACACACACTGGAGAAAGGGAACAGGTGGCCACGCCTCCTCGCTAACACGGGAATACGTCTTTCCTTGGATTCTCAATTTCGCGCGCTATACCCTAGACCCTTAAAGCAGAGAACTGAGTATAGATATAAATACTCCAACCCCGCAAACCCTAAGCGCCAGGGAAGAAAGAGGAACGGTCTTTCTCCTTTCTCGACCGCCCTTCTTATCAGAGCTGCAGTATCTATCAGAAGTTTTCCTGCAATATAACGCATTCCTCGATATACTTTCGTCGTCACAAAACTTCTAAAATCAGTTTCTGGGGGTATCTAAGCGTACTACGTACGCCAAACTATAGAGATAGGATTATTGGATTTGAAGCGCGGAGTGTATTTTTATAGGTTTTTCATAAAAGAAGCAAGCTTGCAGCAAATTGTTGCTTTTATCAAAGCTCCGACTATGTGCCTTATTTTCTAACGAAAGGATTCTATTTAGAATTGAACTGTGTTGTACTGTATAAGTACATGAATGGAATATTGCTAGCCGATGCCGTCTAATTTGAGCGAAACCGAAATAATAAAGTTTTTTCTCCAAATAGTATAATATACACAGGTTGCCGATTATGTATGGAAGAATTATAGTATGTCTCCGCGGACTCATTACACAAATGGGGCAGGGTACAATCTGCGAGGTGTGACTGCGAGGCGGAAAAGCAAACATATGGTGATGGAATGGCCAAATACAGCATATGGGATATGTCCTTTTACAGACAAGTCAGGTGTAAAATTTATGAAAGAATTCCTATAACAAAGAGACAAGTGACCGTTCAAAAAGCCACTTAAGACATTCCAAATGATGAGTCAAGGACATCGTCTCTAAAACATATGGTACAAGACTCCTAGGCATACACTTCATTTTAGGTTCAGTGAAAAGATTAGTAGTTTCATATGAACCATGTGCCTTTTTCGATCAGAATAGTAAATGAAGAAAATAAATAGCAGAGTAGCCGCAAGGGTTTTCCCTCAGAGAAAGGAGGAGCTACGTGTTTGTTATAGCGTATTTAAATTTCGCCAGAATTATTTTTTGTGCAGCTCAAAATGGTGTTACTTACATTTTGACGAAGTTATCCTATCCGTTGTATGATAATTTATTTCTTGTTTGATACACCTAAATATCTTTCTGATCAATAGGAAGGTACCCTAATTATATTTTCTATGATGCCTTACATTGAAAGCCAATAGGCGCCAACAACAACTGGTCTACTTACTGCCATTAACTGTCTCTACAGTGCCAAAAACTATCTGAAATAATAATTTTCCATTAAACTGAATTTATCCTGGAGCTCTTTTTACAAGTAAATTAAAAAATGAAGTCAAGTTGATTGACTCAGTACTTCCCACACATTACGCTCATACCAGTTTATAATTTTCCCATAGTATGAAGCTGTAGTCTGAGATCCCTTGTAACCAAATAATCGCCAGCCCCCCCCCCCCCCCCCCCAAATTGTCTTATGCCGCTAGGTCTGTCCTTCACAGGTCAATGGACAGCCTATTATCGAACTAAAAACTTCTCAGTTTTACAACCCCCCACCCCCAACCACCTCACTTTCACCCCCACCCAAAAAACTGGTAGGAAATGACCAGGAACCCCTAAAACTTCTAAAAACCGAATTTGAGTTGTTTTCATGCTTTCCGTTCTTTGATTATTGCTACGCTGCCACTGACACGATTTTTTACAAACATACGCGTTTTCCATTCTGACCACGGTAACAATATACTGTGTCAAAATTTCATTAGAATCGATTTAATAATGTCGACGTTACAAAATACAAAACGATTTAAACCAACAAATTCTCGTATGTATACAGAAAATTCTAAGTCCCTTAGTTTCCGTAATAGGCTATGCAATGTTCGGGTGGACCTAAAAAGATGATTTGTGCCGCTAGATCTTCCTTCACAGGTTAGTGGACAGCCTATTAGTAGTAGTACAAGAAATTTTTTAATTTTTCAACCCAAGACCCCCCAACCACCCCAATTTCACCCCCACCCAAAAAAACGCACAAAATGATCAGGCACCTCTAAAACACTTAAAAACGAAGTTTGAGCTGTTTTTATATTTTTAGTTTTTTTATCATTTCTGCGCCGCCACTGGCACGATTTATAAAAACCATACGCGCTTTCCATCTTCACCACGGTAATAATACTGTGTCAAAATTTCATTAAAATCCATTCAACAGTTTCCTCGTTAGACAACATAGAACGATCTAAAGCAATACTCCCGTATGTTTACATCAGAAAAAATTCCTTTGCTTTCTGTAATAGGCAAGGCAATGTTAGGATGGACCTAAAAAAGTTATTTATGTCGCCAGTTCTTTCTTTCAGATCAGTGGACAGTCTATTATGAAAGCAATAAATTTTTCAATTTTACAACCCCCCACCCCCCAACCACCCCAATTTCACCCCCAACCAAAAAAAAGTAGAAAATGATCAGGGACCCCTAAAACGCCTAAAAACGAAGTTTAAGCAATATTTAATTTTTTTTGTTTTTTGCTAATTACTCCGCCGCCCATGCACCGATTTTCAAAATTTTAGGAACATTACCTACTACGACCCCACAGCATACCGCTGCCCAAAGTTCATCACGATCCATGCAGCGGTTGCTGAGATTACGAGGGTAGAAAAACGCGACAGACAGACAGACAGACCGACAGACCGACAGACCGACAGACCGACAGACCGACAGACAGACCGACGGAAATGAGTGACGTGGATTTTCGTTATGTACACATCATAAAACGCCCAAAAAGCGTATTATCTCAAAATCGAAAATTTCCGCGATCACAATACTCCCCTCACCTATCGGTGTGGGAAGTAAAATTGTCAATTTAATTCGATGCATTCTACCATAAATGTTGCTTGTATACGTAATGTATTCAACAAAAGATATGAAACTATTGGCCGCCTATCCTTAAAGTACCAACAACTGTACCCATTACCCTAGTAGAGCCAGTTAATTTGTCGCGATTTTCAATTAGTTATTGTTTAGGGAAAACAAAATGAATTGGATTCTTGTTCACCGCAGCATGGTATCACTGACTGCATTATTAGAAGATATCACTGCGTCCGAGGAAGCCATCGCGCCGTTGCGACGATTGTTTGGTTTGCCTTGAGGCAGATCAATGCCGGACTCAGCAAACACTGTGCACGTGGAATGCGGATACGCCGCTACATATGCAGATGTGTAAAGCAAACACAATGCACATAGCTCCGTAGCTGGCGTTTACGAATTGCGAGGCTAACAATTACGATTATTTCGTATAGCATCTTCTGACTCATTGAACTGTAAATGCAAGTTAAGACAAAACTCGATAATACTTTGCCATACAGCTGCAGAACAAGGAACTGAAAACGTCATGATTACACGATGCTGTCGGGATGTAAATTTTTGGACTAAGAAGGATATCTTTGGGTACCGTATAATCTATCCGAAGTTACTTGGACATTACCTGAATTAAGAGCAGACATCTCACGTTAACACGTTATTTCCGACAACGTGAACTTGATCCCAGCCTATCATGACAATAACCAATAAAAGGTTAGTGCCTCATTTTGATCGGTCAGGTAATTATTAACAGGAAATATTAAGTGGCTTAGGTAAAGAACAGTTAATCTGTCGCCAGGCTTCCTTGCTTTTATTGTATGATATACTTAACGATGGCCTTCCAGAGACCTCCGGAAAAATGATAAGAATTTTTCATACTAGAAGTGAAAACGGTTTAGTTTCTGGCTGCTTACTATCGTCAGTTAAAAATATTAAACAATCAGCTGCCGGTTGCGATGAGGAACAGCAGAATTATTTGAAGAGTGTGTCGAGCAACAATTATTGTTACCAAATATTCCCCTAAATTCTATCGTCATAATAGTTTTTCCCTCACACACATAGATTCCTTCAATGTCACCTTTCAGTTCATTATGTTCAGTCCCATTTGCAATGCTTCTTTCTGCATATCCAATAGCCCAGAGATACACATTTATCAGCACTGAACCAGCCCTTTCTATACCTCATTTTCTATCATAATACTGTAGCTAATATTTTGAAGAATAGATTAATTTAGACTTTTTTAGTTCTGACTCTTTGATACTTGCGATTATCCAAACAGAGCAACCAGTTTTTGTCCCCGACAAAATGATGTGGTACCAGCGCTATCAACAGTTTTGACCTTCTGTGAACTTGGGCTGCATTTATGCTTACATTGCATACTCTGAGACTTTAACTCATGGTTGAAGTGATAAAATAAAGCTTTGTTACATGTAACCACATTATTTAGGAACTGTAGATTTCCTTGCAATTGGCATTTCTACTACTCACAAATTGCCACCAGATTCGCTTTTTGTTCATCGGTTACCAATTTTGGATTCCATCTTACCACGACCTCCCGGTACTCTATATCCTATTCTTTTATGGTCAGCGTCCCGCAAAGGCTGAAAGCCTATGGCGCTGTCCATAAAAAAATATTTTTTTGTTGAACCGTAAGATATAAGCTAACGCTTTTAGAAATTTTATGTCAATTCGACGATGATTTTGTACCAAGTCGTTAATTTCTTATTTTTTTGTGGCAGGTCGCGCAAATTGTGGTCGACCGGGATAAGGATCATCTTCAGCCGATACACAACTGTTTTTAAACTTATACCATTAAAACACTACATCATCACATCGTGATAAACTATATTCTGGATATGCACCTTGAACGGTTATAAATTGCCCAACAAGTTCGATTCAGATCCGGGAAATCCTATACTAGCCAGGTGCCGAATCTCATACAACAAGGGGATGATTTCTGAAGAAGAGGCAAAACGGGAGCGGTGTTCGTGGATCTTTCGGCAGCCATTAGTCACAAAATCCTCATCAAAAAAATATCAAAGATGACAGGAAATTACCATCTGACAGAGGTCATGAGTTCATTGCTGTGCAATATGAGATTCTAGTGCAGTTCCAGGGAGAGAGGCGCCAGTGGAAGAACCAGAAGTATGGTCTTCCCCAGACTAGCGTGCTGGCGCCTCTTTTATTCAATTCGCACAGAAATGGTCACCCTGGCCCTGGCACCCGGCCCTTCTACAAATAGTTTCATCTGCGTCGATAACGTAGCCATTACGTGTCAATCCCAAGACATCAAGGATATCGAAAAAAAGTTAACACAGTCCCTAGTACGAATGGCCGAATACAAAGTTATTCCAGCTATGCCCAAACCCAGATAAAACTCAAACCTGCCTATTCTATCTTGATAACCGGCAAGCACTGCCCAAATCCAGTTCATCTGGGTGTTACATTAGACAGGAGTCTGTCCTATAAAAACATGTACAGAAGACTAGAGCAAAAGTGAATATGAGGAACGGTGTTATTCGCAAGCTAGTCAACTTTTAATGGTAGGCCCACCCTGGCGTATTGTGGACGACATCCCTTGCCATGTGCTTTGCCCCAGCTGAATGCACATCATGCGATGTATGGCCCAGATCGGCTCATACTAACAAACTGGACCCTACCTTGAACGACACCTGTAGGATAATCACGGGCTATTTAAATCTAAAACCTACTAACCTGCACCACCTCTACATATTAGCCGAAATAGCCCCTCCCAGAAATCAGGTGAGACGACTCATGTATGGCAGAACGAAGTAGACAGTCTTTGGATAAAAGAGCACAAGCCCCCAGCATCCAGACTTAAATCCAGAAAAAAATTCATCATGACAACAAACTGACATACCCCAAATCAGTAACCAAAGAGGTACTATAGAAGCGACGGTTAACAACTGAAAGTCTCCCTGTCGGATCACAACTGTAATGGAGGACTTTGAAATATCTCAACAGGATTAGATGACAAAGGGGCAGGTCAGTTAATAATCTAGTGAGAAGGGGATGTACCTGCGGAGAGAACCAGACGATGGAGTATCTCCTATCTCGCTCATAATTGAAAACTGCTTGTACAATTCAGGACTTGTGGGAAGCGAACGACACCGCAGTGCAGTGTGCTGTTACGGTTTGATTTCCAGATCCAAATATGTTGTACTTACCCACATTTGACCATAATTCTAAGCCTTGTAAATAATATGTAAGTCTGTAGTATGTAACATCTATATATTTTTAAACCAACTGTACAAGCAATTCCTATTTGTATCTTACAAAGTATTTGTGTATTGCCCCCCCTATTGGCAGGCACCCTGAGCTGCAATCACCTAAAAATAACAGAAAATATTAGCACTAGAGTTACACCGATATAAAATTTCATTACATTAATTATTTAGAATGTTTGTTTACATGTCCATGTTGAAGAAGAAGAGGTTAGCCTTGCTTCTGATTGACATCTATTGACATTTATCGTTTTGTACCCTGTAGACAGTTGGACCAAGGTCGAACCGCAGAATTTAAATCACCACAGTTCATTACCACTTGACAGGCGAGTTTGGCGCTGATTTTCATGGATAAAGGCCATTTCCTTTTGACTTCTTGATCTACTAGGACCAGGTGGTCATTGCGCATTATTGCGGATTTGATCAAGAAGAAATCCTGTGTCGGATTGGATTTTGTTTTTGCAGTGTCTGCAGTACCACCTCCGTGGGATTCATATATAATCCAAGTCACACAGCACCCAAGGGAACACATTAAAGCCACCCAACACCAACGGTAGGTGCATAACCTTACTTCGATGAAAGCTAGTCACAACTCCCTCAGAGACACAGTTTTTAGTAATGCTTACCTGCTTCCAAACTTTAGAGACTCCTTTTGCTTGCAGGCTTTTATGGTTTTACGGTTTTATGGTTGAGATCAGGACCATATCCTAACAGCTCCGGGTTGAGTCACCAACTCACTTCTAACAGCTAGGCTTTGCCCATATAAACATAGTGCAACCTTAGTACAGCTTAGTGCACAATAACATCACCTGCTTTGCTGCATGCCTACCCCTACGACAGCCACATCTCTTCGTATGCTTGCAACACATTCGTCTGCATGTTTACACTCGCTTGCATGTCAGACCGTTAGTGAGGAAACTCCAGGTAACCTTGGACCACATCCGTCAGATTACAGGTGGGAATTTGCTTTATTTCTATAGGGACTGTAGCCACTAGGAGTGTTCACCTAGAACATCAGTTAGTTAAGTTTTCTTTCTTGAGCATATTGTAGGTAATTAAGACTCTTACCAGACATAGTTATAGGTAGCATAAGGACAGGGACCATCAGGGAAGTGGGGCCCCCAGCGATCTCTTCATTTTATAATTGTTGTACATATGTGTATATTTACAGATCATAACGTATTTGATTTAGCTTAATTATAAGTAGGCAGTGTTTACGCATCTTTCAAGCATTGTATAAGATCTGATTTTCGGAACAAGCCGCTAACTCGCCCTTACCCAAGAAGGCAGTAAATTCCTTTTGAAATGAATTTTAAATAAAAGATTATCCATTTTTTTGACGAATTACACGAATACTCATTGAAGTTGAACTTCTAATTTTGGCATTTGTCATTTAACCCCCCCCTGTCAACCACAAAACATATACACTGTCAACCACAAACGCAGAGTCGCAGAACAATAACACCCACGAAGCAGTACGAACCCACCACAGAACACGGTTTGAAGTAGAGGTTGCGACGTTGCCGGTGGTACCGTATGAACCGCAGCGTTGCCACGCTTGAAGCGGCCTCTAGGCCTAACAAATTTGGCGCCACAACGTGTGAGTTTCAGTGCCCCAAGCATCTGAGCTTGGTACACGAGTGCGTTTACTAGGTTGATAGGTTTTGTTCTTTTTTTTTCTCGGGAAGAGGAGGGGTGTAGGTTGAATTACATAATCGAAATTATTACACTACCGATAGATTACAACTACATGAGTACTGAATATACTACTGCTATTTAACTTAACTTACTTACCTAGCTTCGTTAATTTAAATTTACACCTATATCAAATAAACAGTTTCTTATACAAATACTATACTACAAATTAAACTATACTATTGTTACTACATTACCGCTATATACCTTAACTAAAATCTATATCTTAACTATACTTTTACGTTAAAGTCGGCTTACAATGGAGGTAAATCGCCTATTGTCTGACGAGTTGACATACGAATTACAGGCAAGAGGTCTACCTATTGGGAATACTGTGGCAGAAAAGAGACTTTTGCTTAGGGAATCCCTAAGGCAAGAGCGATTAGGGCTGTCAGCCCCTCCCACTAGGTGCAACATGGTAGCTGACCATGAATTGATTGTTTGTACAGGAAAACTTGGAGAGTTGAGGAGAGCTGTTGGTCAGTTCGATGACTCAAACAGGGACAATGAGTTCCGCAGGATCTATACGAGATTAATTCATGTCTCAGATCGTTTAACACGCATTGAGTGTGTTACCCCCCTATTAGAGGCTCAGAGAGCTTCCCTGATCTCCGACGCAGACGAACTCGTTAGAGAGCTAAACCTAGCTTATGAGGAGGCTCGTGAAGTAGTCGCGGAGGAGCTACAGACTAGAGGAGCAACAGTGGCTGAACATCCTCAGATTGACGCTTGTGTGCGAGAGTCGTTAGGCCAAGACCGTACGGATAGTAGTTTGCATGAGTCCATGCCCCGAGACCTAATCGATCTCTCCGACAGCGGTAGTCTTGGAGCATTTCAAGCCACCCAACCGGACAACTCCCTGATTGACATGCCAAATGACTTGCTTCCTGTGGTGCTACACCAGCAGAAGGAGCGAAATAGCGAACCACCATCCCGGAACTTTGAAGATCCCCCTACAGAACAGGGACGTATATTTCGTAGAAGCTTTGCGAAACTACACATTGATGAACGACCCTCACAGAATCAAATCTTTTCAGCCAGACCGAGCTCCCAAGCGTGTGATGGCATTTATCAAACACCCAAGGAGCTCGTAGCAGCTTCCATCAAGGAGACCAAAAGTCATGGTACTGGTCATCGGAACATCGGAAAGCCTGACATGGCTTATAACCGATCCAGAGCCCAAATTCCTCTAACGTCAACAGCCTGGAACATACGACAACACAAGTATCTTGATTCCGACGACATCTGTCTTGGTTCAAGGTCCAATCAAGGTTCCGTTGGTTGGAGCTCCACGTTTCGGGATGAGTCCATGCGTGCGCATGCCTCAACCGAATACGACATGGCCTTCAGTTTTTCTGAAAGTAGTCACGGCGGTCGCGAGGATGCACGATTTGAGGACACTCGTTTCCTGGATGTCACCCGCTGGAAAGTCCAGTTCGACGGTACAAATAGCGTAACAACCTTCTTGGAACGCATAGAGGAACTTCGTTCGTCAAGAGGCATATCCAAGGAACGTCTCCTTAGGTCAGCCTCTGAACTCCTTACTAAGGAAGCCCTACTGTGGTTCCGCATGATGGGCAAGTTTGAATCCTGGGACGACCTAGCGGACAAGCTTCGCTCCGCGTTCCAGCCCTATGACTATGAGGATTCCCTATGGGACGAAATACGTATGCGTACTCAAGGGGCGCAAGAGAAGGTAATCATCTTCGTTTCTGTTATGGAGAACCTTTTCAGGAAACTTCGGGTACTTCCTCCTGAAGAATCGCGGGTCAGGATAATCAGGAGAAATATGCTTCCTTCTATCCAGACGCAGATGACCCTACATAGTGTAAGAACTGTGTCCGAACTTCTCAACTTGAGCAAGTCTATAGAGGAGACGGCTTGGCGTGTGCAGAGGTTCCGCCCACCCCCCACTAATACCCGACAACTCCTAGAACCTGAGTTGGCTTACCAGGTACCGGCTCAGCATCGACGTTCGACACTGAACCGTCCACCAGACGTTTCTCCTTTGGCTCTAGACGCTGTGTCTCAGGACGGTGGATCAAGGCAACCGCTTTGTTGGAATTGCAAGTCGCCGGGACACAAATTCCGTAGGTGTACCCGACCACGGACCATCTTCTGCTACCGGTGTGGCCGCGAGAATGCCACCTCGGCATCATGTCAGAATTGCCTTGCAAAAAACTCCGACACGACCCGGCAATAGTAGGCCAGTTGCCAAAAGGGTCTGAGGCAAATCCTCACATGGCCGCTACACTTCAAACGGACAGGAACACCGTAGTGCTGGACTACATCTTGTCTCATGCCAGAGGTGACCAGAGACCTTATTTGTCCATTGATATCTTTGGATTGAACTTTCTCTGTCTTTTGGATAGCGGAGCCACCAGAACAGTGATAGGTGGGCCTGGTTGGCGACGTCTCGAGGATGTCTGCACCCTAAAACCTTCGACGCAGGACCACTGTACCGTTGCTAACGGACAGAAATGCCAGGTAATAGGATCTGTATCTTTACCGTTCCAGCTGCGGGATCGTATCAAAGTCATAGATGCTTTGGTTATCCCGACGCTCCCACATTCCATAATCCTGGGCGTAGATTTCTGGAAACGCATGGAAGTAGTCCCAAACCTCCATGCTGGTGAATGGAACTTCTGCTCGGATATATCGATTCAATCCGCAGAAGCCGCTGGAATTCAAGACAACAGCAGCTTGACACCGGAGCAGCGTGCGTTGCTTGATAGCGTAGTGAACGAGGCCTTTGATAAGATGGGAGACAGGGTTGGGCGAACACACTTAGTCGAGCACGTCATTCGTACCGACTCTCCCCCAATCAAACAGAGGTACTACCCCCTCAGTCCTACCCTTCAGCAGGTAGTAAACCAGGAGCTCGACGAGATGCTCGAAAAGGGTGTAGTTGAGCCTTCTACATCACCGTGGAGCAGCCCGGTCGTGATGGTACAAAAGAAGGATAAAACCTGGAGGTTCTGTGTAAACTACAAGCGTCTTAATGCTGTGACCACCAAAGACGCTTACCCCCTACCTTATGTGAGCTCTATTCTGGATAGGCTTCGAGATGCACGGTATATCACCAGCCTCGATATCCGGTCGGCGTATTGGCAGATACCTCTATCCGAAGAGTCTAAACCTCTCACGGCCTTCACCGTTCCCAACAGAGGCCTGTTCCAGTTCACCAGACTTCCCTTTGGCCTCCACTCAGCACCAGCTACCTGGCAACGGCTGATAGATAGGGTACTAGGAGCGACCTTTGACAACCATGTATTTGTTTATTTGGACGACATTATTATATGTACGCCAAGCTTCGAGAAGCATCTCGAGGTGCTCAGAGAAGTCCTCAAGCGCATTATGGATGCCGGACTTACCTTGAATCGCGCTAAAAGCCAGTTTTGTCGCCCCGAACTAAAATACTTAGGTTATGTAGTGAACCAGTCTGGCCTCTTAGTGGACCCAGATAAGGTTCAGGCCATCTTAGACCTCCAGCCCCCAAAGAATGTAACCGAAGTAAGACGAATTGTTGGATTGGTGTCATGGTATCGGCGATATATCCCGTCATTCTCCACAGTTGTGGCACCGCTAACACGCTTGACACAGAAAGGACAACCTTTCGTGTGGGATAGTGCATGCGATGTTGCACTGGATCATTTCAAGCAGACACTTGTCTCTGCACCGATACTGACATGCCCTGATTTCAATTTACCTTTCTTTGTTGAGACGGATGCCTCCGACTATGGGTTGGGTGCCGTTCTCACGCAGAAGCAAAATGGAGAGGACAAAGTGATATGCTACCTGAGCCGATCCCTGACGAAGAGCGAAAGGAAGTATACGGTGACAGAGAAAGAATGTCTTGCAGTTATCTTTGCTGTCGAAAAGTTGCGACCTTATCTTGAAGGCGCTCACTTTACAGTCATCACGGATCATTACAGTCTGAAGTGGCTGTATAGTATCAAAGATCCGGTAGGACGTATCGCCCGGTGGGCACTGAGACTGCAAGCTTTCGATTTTGACGTTGTCCACAGGAAGGGTAAATATCACGTTGTCCCAGACGCTCTATCCAGATCGGTCCCGGTACTCGATTTTATGGATGCTGTCGATGAGACCATGCCCGAACCTCCTATCAAGGATACATGGTATCGGACGCAACTCTCCAGAATAAGAGAACACCCTGATCGATATCCCGACTGGCGAATCGAAAACGGTACTCTCTTCAAGCGTGTGATGCCTCGTTACGAACGATTAACCGACGAACACGAGCAGTGGAAGGAAGTCGTACCCAAGGAGAGGAGAACCTCAGTAATCAAGGATCATCACGATCCGCCGCTTAGTGGCCATCTAGGGACCTTCAAAACCCATGCTCGTGTGGCAGCTAAATACTACTGGCCCAAAATGAAAGCTGATGTAGCTAGGTACGTGGCCAGATGCACCACGTGTTTACGTACCAAGCCTGAGCAGCGAAAACCAGCAGGACAGATGCTGAGTAATGCTCCAAGCATCACTCGTCCATGGCAAGTCCTAAGTGTAGACCTAGTTGGACCACTTCCTAGGTCTGGATCAGGCCACAAATATATCTTGTCAGTCCTAGATCTATTCTCGAAATTCGTGATGCTGTTCCCCTTGCGCACGGCTACTGCCGCTGCTATACGCAGGTGCCTAGAGGAACAAGTATTTCTGGTATTTGGCGTACCATCCAGAATCATCACAGACAACGGTAGTAATTTTACTAGTCACTATATTACCGAGCTGTGTAAGAAATACGACGTAGAGCATAGGCGAACAGCCAACTACCATGCTCAGGCCAATCCCGTCGAAAGGACCCACCGGGTAATAAAAACTGCGCTGACTGCCTATGTGGCTGACAATCAACGCAAGTGGGACACACTACTCCCTCAGATCGCTGCCGCCATACGATCGGCGAAGCATGAGACAACCCAACTAACACCAAACTTTATTGTCTTTGGTCGAGAAGTGGCGTTATCTGGGAAAGATCACCACCAATCTCCAGACGATTTCCAGCCAGTAGTTAGACACGAGGCACTAAAAGAAGTATTTCGGGACGTTCAGAAAAGGTTAAGAAGGGCGTATGAGCTGCGAAAGCATAGCTACGACATGCGTCATCGCCCTGATGTATTCAAACTTAACCAACAGGTGTGGAAGAGAGCCTATAACCAGTCAGATGCGGTAAAAGGTATCACTTCTGGTCTTTGCCCCAAGTTTGAAGGCCCATTTAGGATTGGCAAGGTTGTGTCCCCATGGGCCTATGAGCTCATTGACACAACTGGGAAAAATCGTGGGGTTTGGGCTGCCAAAGACCTCAAAGCACACCCACCAGACTCGGATGATGATGGAGCTGGTGAATCTGACTCCGAATAGCGGTGGCAGCGATATATCTGCTGGACTGCTGTCACTGATCCAACACAACATTAGGCCACTGACACGGACATTCACTTCTGACATTCTGTTCCTGGACATTTCTTTTTTGACACTGTATGCATATTGTGAGTTTACAGTAAAAGTTGTCACCCAGTTCCAACTTTTCTCAGGTAGGAGGGGTGTTGTTACGGTTTGATTTCCAGATCCAAATATGTTGTACTTACCCACATTTGACCATAATTCTAAGCCTTGTAAATAATATGTAAGTCTGTAGTATGTAACATCTATATATTTTTAAACCAACTGTACAAGCAATTCCTATTTGTATCTTACAAAGTATTTGTGTATTGCCCCCCCTATTGGCAGGCACCCTGAGCTGCAATCACCTAAAAATAACAGAAAATATTAGCACTAGAGTTACACCGATATAAAATTTCATTACATTAATTATTTAGAATGTTTGTTTACATGTCCATGTTGAAGAAGAAGAGGTTAGCCTTGCTTCTGATTGACATCTATTGACATTTATCGTTTTGTACCCTGTAGACAGTTGGACCAAGGTCGAACCACAGAATTTAAATCACCACAGTTCATTACCACTTGACAGGCGAGTTTGGCGCTGATTTTCATGGATAAAGGCCATTTCCTTTTGACTTCTTGATCTACTAGGACCAGGTGGTCATTGCGCATTATTGCGGATTTGATCAAGAAGAAATCCTGTGTCGGATTGGATTTTGTTTTTGCAGTGTCTGCAGTACCACCTCCGTGGGATTCATATAAAATCCAAGTCACACAGCACCCAAGGGAACACATTAAAGCCACCCAACACCAAGGGTAGGTGCATAACCTTACTTCGATGAAAGCTAGTCACAACTCCCTCAGAGACACAGTTTTTAGTAATGCTTACCTGCTTCCAAACTTTAGAGACTCCTTTTGCTTGCAGGCTTTTATGGTTTTACGGTTTTATGGTTGAGATCAGGACCATATCCTAACAGCTCCGGGTTGAGTCACCAACTCACTTCTAACAGCTAGGCTTTGCCCATATAAACATAGTGCAACCTTAGTACAGCTTAGTGCACAATAACATCACCTGCTTTGCTGCATGCCTACCCCTACGACAGCCACATCTCTTCGTATGCTTGCAACACATTCGTCTGCATGTTTTCACTCGCTTGCATGTCAGACCGTTAGTGAGGAAACTCCAGGTAACCTTGGACCACATCCGTCAGATTACAGGTGGGAATTTGCTTTATTTCTATAGGGACTGTAGCCACTAGGAGTGTTCACCTAGAACATCAGTTAGTTAAGTTTTCTTTCTTGAGCATATTGTAGGTAATTAAGACTCTTACCAGACATAGTTATAGGTATACTAAGGACAGGGACCATCAGGGAAGTGGGGCCCCCAGCGATCTCTTCATTTTATAATTGTTGTACATATGTGTATATTTACAGATCATAACGTATTTGATTTAGCTTAATTATAAGTAGGCAGTGTTTACGCATCTTTCAAGCATTGTATAAGATCTGATTTTCGGAACAAGCCGCTAACTCGCCCTTACCCAAGAAGGCAGTAAATTCCTTTTGAAATGAATTTTAAATAAAAGATTATCCATTTTTTTGACGAATTACACGAATACTCATTGAAGTTGAACTTCTAATTTTGGCATTTGTCATTTAACCCCCCCCTGTCAACCACAAAACATATACACTGTCAACCACAAACGCAGAGTCGCAGAACAATAACACCCACGAAGCAGTACGAACCCACCACAGAACACGGTTTGAAGTAGAGGTTGCGACGTTGCCGGTGGTACCGTATGAACCGCAGCGTTGCCACGCTTGAAGCGGCCTCTAGGCTTAACAGTGCCAGACACTGGAGTGAGACGTGAGCAACTACAGTCAATCATTTCCGACTTGTGACGTATGTGATCGTTACATACAGGGTTAGTTTTTAGTACCGGATCGGTCGATAACTCCACTAGTGTGAAAGATTGCAAAAAAGTTGTAGGATATGCTCCTTTCTCAAAAAATATTTTTAATTGTACAGGGTGATCCATAACCACGTGGTGATGCAAACAAATATCTTTTTCAAATGAGATGCCCTATATAGATATCATCCCATACTTAGATTCTACCAACTCACACCATAAAGTATTGTAACATTATACAGGGTATTTCAAAAGTTATTACCATTTTTATACCCCAATCACTGTCAAATGAACGTGCTGTAAATCAAATGATTCAAAAATTACTTTTTTACATGTAAATAAATCATGTTTTTATTACTTTTTGATATACAGTATGTTCATTTGACAGTGATTTGGATGCAAAAATGGTCAGAACTTTTGAAATACCCTGTGTAATCTTACAATACCTTATATTTTGACAAGGGGGATTATTAGTAGAATATAAATATTGGCCAATATATAGGGCATCTCATAAAAAAATCTATGTTTGCAACACCACGTAGTAACGGATCTCCCTGTATAATTAGAAATATTTTCTCAGCAAGAAGCATAATTATCCTTAGCTACAACTTTTACATAAAACTTTTATTTTTGCTATCTTTTACAGTAGTGGAGTTTTCGACCGATCCGGTACTAAAAATTCACCCTGTATGTGTTTTCTTTCTTTCTCTAGTTACGAATTAACTAATACAATATAAATATACATAAACATTAGAAAAATCATGACATGATTAAAGAAAACATGTTTGGTGCTTTACACTACCAGACACAAAATGTTACGGCATATCTTTATTCCAACTTCATTTTTTTTGATCGGTACGCAGTTCACTAACATTTAAATAATACTTTAAACGTCAAATCAAATCCTACTTGACTGAAACTATGTTAAATGTACCATGTCACATATTTTCAGATACGTATGTTACAAGAATCAAACATTTTGTACGTGTTTCAAAATGTGATTTCTTTTATGGGTTAGTGGATTGGTCACAGCGTAAGTTCTAGGAACTAGTAAAAAGAAAAACTGGAAAAGTGCCGTCTTCAGCCTGGAGCCGCGCCTGCATAGATCTGAATCTAGCAGCGGCAAACATAGCACAAATTACTTGTCGCAAAAATACATCTATCTCGTCCATACACATACCGAGGATGGCTCGTTCGGCTGAATCGATCCTGGGCCTTTGTAAACATTATTATGTGGGATCCTGATATACGTTGCCGCCGTGCCGTTACATGTATGCAGATGTGGACGTCGAACGCCATATTTCGATGTTTATGGCCTGGTAGATGAAAGCTCAGGCGATCGGCCATACACCCGGACTAATTATTGCGAAGGACTATGTGACCTTTTGGCAAAACGTACGGGGAAATATGCCAAATCCACGAAAATTCGATGATTTATTTGGGTATCCGCTACACCTCCTATATATGCCGCCATAGTTTAGTAAATCTACACCTTTTCCAATGGTAAACTGGACGGCCTCAAACGCAAATCAGGATAATCAATTAAATATAAGAATGCTTCAAATACAACACATTACAGTAAGTTAAAAAATAAGAATGTGTCATATGTAAATCAGGATAGTTAGATCAAAATCAAAACGTTCTGAATTTAAATCAGAACGGCTAATTGAAGATTAGAGAGGATCATATTAATTTCAGAAGGTATACGACAATCATAAAACATAAAAAGGACAATGAACTGAAAGAGCAACTGCAAACCTGGGTGAGGATTGGATTGTCCTAGCTACAAATTTTGTAGAAAACTATGAAACAGAACAGAAGAGAAAAAAATGAAGTCAAGTTGAATGACTCAGTACTTCCCACACATTTCGCTGATACCAGTTTATTATTTTCCCATAGCATGAAGCTTTAGTCTAAGATCCCTTGCAACCAAATAATCCAATTTCACCCCCATCCAAAAAGACGCAGAAAATGATCAGGAACCTTTAAAACGCTTAAAAACGAAGTTTGAGCTGTTTTTATATTTTTAGTTTTTTTATTATTTCTGTGCCGCCACTGGCACGATTTATAAAAACCATACGCATCTTCCATCCTCGCCACGGTAGTAATACCGTGTCAAAATTTCATTAAAATCAATTGAACAGTTTCGTCGTTACATAATATAGAACTATCTAAAGCATACTCGTATGTATACATCGGAAACAATTCTAAGTCCTTTAGTTTCTGTAATAGGCATAAGGCAATGTTCAGATAGACCTAAAAAAGTTATTTATGTCGCTAGGTCTTCCTTCACAGGTTAGTGGGTAGTCTATTATGAATACAACAAATTTTTCAATTTTACAAGCCCCCACCCCCCAACTACCCCAATTTCACCCCCCCCCGCAAAAAAAAGTAGAAAATGATCCCTAAAACGCCTAAAAACGAAGTTTCAGCAATATTTATTTTTTTTTTGTGTTTTGCTAATTACTCCGCCGCCTATGCACCGATTTTCAGAATTATAGGAACATTACCCACTACGACCCCACAGCATACCGCTGCCCAAATTTCATCACAATCCATGCAGCGGTTACTGAGATTACGAGGGTAGAAAAACGCGACAGACAGACCGACGGAAATGAGTGACGTGGATTTTCGTTATGTACACATCATAAAACGCCCAAAAAACGTATTATCTCAAAATCGAAAATTTTCGCGATCACAATACTCCCCTCACCTATCGGTGTGGGAAGTAAAAAGAAAAAATCTGACTGATTGAGTACTCTTCGCTAATGCCGCATCATGGTAGTCATCAAAAACGATGCTTGTACTGGTAGGCCTGTAACATTTCGTAGAGTAGTCCATATCTGTAAAGAGAAACATTTTCCATGGATTGTCAGTTAAACTACCCGATGTACAAGAGTTATCAATTACAATGGCAGTAAGTGCATGGTTTGTGAATCATATAGGTACTGGTAAAATAAATCATAGAACAGAATTCTTTTGTTTTGCCCGATTCCTGTTTCATCATAGATAGAGAGGAGATAATCTAAAGTTTAAAATTATGTAAAATGTGCTATAAAAAGTTTAGTATGTGAATAGAAAATAATACATAAACGAAATAAGCTTACTTATGTAAACGACCAAAAATTATTAAATAATGCAGGTCTTAATGCAACCGATGGTTTCTCATATACAGTTAGAAGGGTCCAATGTAAAAAGTACCTAAGTCACATTTTTCTGTTTTTGGGAAAAAAAGTCCTAAAGTGGACTTAGGCACTTTTTTCTTTGGATTTCAAGATATGCATAAGAACCTGTACATACTATAAAGTACTTTTATTTTATAATAAGTGTATGAAAATACAAAATACATTACAAATACTAAAGTTATTGATAAATATGTGTGTCAGAGTGTAATGCTTCATCAAGAACTTTGTTTTCTGATCCACGTCGCATATATCATTTAAAGTACTTTTATTTTATAGTAAGTGTATGAGAATACAAAATACATTACAAATACTACAGTTATTCATAAATATGTGTGTCAGAGTCTAATGCTTCATCAAGAACTTTGTTTTCTGAGCCACGTCGCATATCAGATGTATTATCACTTGTAGGTCAGATACGTGACATCTATAAGAGAGAGATGTGGTAAAATTAAGTTTTGCTTTATATGATGAAGTTTCTTGGTTATCTCAGCATAAAACAGGATTTTCCTATACAAGCGCAATATTATCCAGAGTATTGAAAAACCCGCTTAACGCTGGGAACTATATTAAGAAACTCATATACTCAAATAAATAATCACTTAGGGACATCTTACAACAATTTTAGATATACTACCAGAAGGCTAACAAAAATTTAGCCTAGATAGCACCGATAGTCCACAACTGATGCAAATGTGACTTCTTGCATAGGACCCTTCAGTTGATACCTTTTATTGTTATAATATGACCCTTTCTGATTTTCTATTGATGCTATCTGAGTTACACTAGAAAAGTTGTAGTTCCAGCAAGCCGTCAACCTGTTAACTGCTTCACCATCTTTATCTCTGGATCTATTCTTGATCATCAACTTGGACTAACTGACGAAAAGGTTCTATAGGATATGTTACACACTTCACGGGTCCTTATTCATTATATAAGAAAGGGGAAACTAAGTAAGCTTTGGGGATTCTTCTTGTATTTTACACATGCTTACGGACTTCGACGATAGAAGAACTGAGCATTATCTACAATAAGCATTAAGTGCACCTCTGCTTCTTTTTGAATGCATCGTGGGATAGTTCCACACAAAAGTGGACTTATTGGGTTTTTACAGCAACACGACGATATGATAAACAAATGGTCAACAATACATAGAGGTTCCATATCCTGATTATACAATGTGTTCCACCATCATGTCGACAAACTTTGAGGTATGAAAATACAATTGAAGTTATTGAGAAAAATGCGAAAAAAAGGGGTCAACCTTTTAATTATTTTTTTATTACATTTTCAATTTCTGTATCACGACTCCATGGGTTCGCGCAGTTGTAGCGCCATAGCTTGATTATTTATCGACCGATTCACGACATTTTGGACTCATTTTATAGGAGAGTGACTGGACATATCAACTAAAGCAAAAAAAGATAATACCTGACAATTTCTAAGGCTAAAAAAATTCACCAAACTGAAAAATGTTTTTTTTTGAAATGAATTTATTTGGGTTACTTTGAAAAAAGCCGTATTAGTGCCTATTTATTAAGACATTTTAATATTTAGCAGGATGTTTCCTGTCTTGCCACATGCAATTCGTGTATGTAGCACTAAAATTTCCGACAGAATAGGCCTTTTTGTATTATGACTTCTGTATCACAGCACCGTGTGTTCACGCAGTTGTAACGCCATATCTTGATTATTTATAGAGCGATTCACAAGTTTTTGGACCCGTTTTATAGGGGAATGACTGGGCATATCAACTAAGGTAAAAAAATAATATATGACAATCTCTAAGGCTAAAAGGATCCACCAAACTTAAAAAAAAATGTGTAATCCACTTGTTTTGGTTACTTGCAAATAATTTGGTAAGAAACCATATTAGTGCCTATTTATAAACACAGTTTAATGTTTATCAGGATGTTTCCTGTCTAACGACACGCAACTTGTTTATGTAGCACTAAAATCGTCGACGAAATAAGCTTTTCGATTACGACTCATTTTGAAATAGACGAGAATTTGGTATGCACATTGTCTTTATCGGACTTCCGTACAGATAATTATTTAAATGTAATTTACATGAACAAATGTGATTATTTAGTATTTACATTAATCAACGAAATTTTCAAAATGTCCGCCATTTTCATTTAGGTACGCTTGACTTCTGAAACTAACGCTCTGGGTTACTCGACGCTAAGCTACGCTCCAGTCTGTTTTCTTTGATTTCCAAGTGATTCCAACATATCTAATTTCAATGATTTGCCTTTCAGTCATTTGGCTGAGTTCTAAATAAATAATGCTAAAAATAAAAATAATAAAATTTGTTCATGTAAATTGCATTAAGTAATAATCTGTACCGAAGTCCAATAAAGACAATGTGCATACGAAATTCTCGTTTATTTCAAAATTAGTCGTAATAAAAAAGCCTATTTCGTCGATGATTTTAGTGCTGCATAAACAAATTGCATGTCGTTAGGCAGGAAACATCCTGATAAACATTAAACTGTGTAAATAAGCACTAATATGGCTTTTTTACAAATTATTTGCAAGTAACCAAAACAAGTGCATTACACATTTTTTTTTAAGTTTGGTGGATTTTTTTAGCCTTAGAAATCGTCGGATATCATTTTTTTGCCTTAGTTGATATGCCCAGTCATTCCCCTATAAAATGAGTCCAAAAAGTCGTGAATCGCTTGATAGATAATCAAGACATGGCGTCACAACTGCGTGAACTCATGGCGCTGTGATACAGAAGTCATAATACAAAAAGGCCTATTCTGTCGAAAGTTTTAGTGCTACATACACGAGTTGCATGAGGTAAGACAGGAAACATCCTGCTACACATTAAAATGTCTTAATAAATAGGCACTAATACGGCTTTTTTTCAAATTATTTGTAAGTAACCCAAATAAGTGCATTTCAAAAGTTTTTTTTTCAGTTTGGTAAATTTTTTTAGCCTTAGAAATTATCAGGTATTATCTTTTTTTTTGCTTTAGTTGATATGCCCAGTCATTCTCCTATAAAATGAGTTCAAAATGTGGTGAATCGGTCGATGAATAATCAAGCTATGGCGCTACAACTGCGCGAACCCATGGAGTCGTGATACAGAAATTGAAAATGTAATTAAAAATTAATTAAAAGGTTGACCCCTTTTTTTTCGCATTTTTTCTCTTTAGCTTTAATTGTGTTTTCATACCTCAAAGTTTGTCGACATCATGGTGGGACACATTGTATAAGTGTATAGAAAGTGTCCCAAAAGGCACAAAATATTTTTTCAAAAAATTTGTCGGACGTATTATTTTATTGATTTTATACCCGCGTGGAGGCATGTTAGAATATGTCCCATCGTATATCCTGCGTGTCGTAAAAGGCGACTAAAAGGAACCGACTACTGTCGGTATAAACAGTAACCTCTTCTCAACCAACAGCTTTGGGTAGAGGAGTTGAGAAGAGCCAGGACACCTTCTCCTTGGGGTGAGAAATTGCCCCTAAAGGCGGATGAACCAGTAGATACCATCTGGTCAACGGCAAGAGGATGCAGAAAGCAAATGGAAAGCTACTGCATTAAACATCTTTAAAGATATCCCAGGAGAAACTCGTAAAGTGAGTAAATGCATTTTACGAGTTCAGAACATGTCTGTTAAGATATTGTGACTATGATGATGATGTTTTTATTTATAAAAGGTGTTAACATTGCAATGTTCAAAGTAAGTTAGCCTCGCTGGAAATGTTGTTTAATGTCGTTGTCACGTTTTCTGGACGTCGTGAATACTATCAAATCGGTTTCCTCTGAGTTCATCCTTCTTCTTGGAAAAAGAAGAATTTCGGGCTGACCTAGATCCGGACTACAGGACGACTGTGGGTTGCCACTTTGTGCTTCTGCAGGAACTCCCGGACGGGCAGAGAAGTATGACTTGGCGCATTGTCGTGATGCAACACCTACGTAGCAGCGATGTCTCTGCTCGAGTGGAGGACCCTTTTCCTTGATCTGTCCATAGCTTCTACATAGTATTATGGTTAGTATTCAAAAACTGATGATATGATTGACATCTTCATCGATTCTACTGGTTGACGGTAGTCCAGATTGTGGGTCACCATTCTCTCCTTCCTCCTCGTAACTCGTAACGTAACTTGTACTTGGGTGCGCTGCGAACCTAAGGCTTTCCCCCACTCAACAAGACCGGTACGACAAGAAAATATATTTCATGACCTTTGGGACACTCCCTGTAGTTTAGCAACACATCAAGTAGTTGTGCCTAGTATGAGTTAGATGTAACCTAGTACACATTACACAATATGGCTGACAGAAGTACACGAGGGCTAATGCCACAACACATATAATGAACACGTGTGACACGCCTCTAGTCATAACACGACATAAAAAAAGATATAGAAAAGCTCTGCTATTACAGCAAACCTGCCCTTTTCAAGGAGAAATTATCCGGAAAGTAGCTTAATAAGCTTGCTTATAAGAGATCTTGGAATCACATAAATATCTGCTTTGCACACAACACTTCATTGAACACTGATTCTTTCGCTCATCCTCGTGGCCAACATGAATAAGGTTACAGCAGACGAAAGATCGAATAGGTGATTAGCCGCTGAGATAATCCAGCTTTTTTATTTTGATTTTCTTTTTACTACCTATTTAGTTATATGTGCGGGTGCCAACGTTAAAATATTCTATAAGCAGACACACGGAAGGACAACTGGAGCCAAAATAAAAAAAAGTACATTATATATCATTGTAACTAATGAACTGAGAAAATATATATACCTACTGTAATATAACGCTAATAAATATAATATATGTCTTTTTTCCTACTGCGAACATCAAAATTTAGGAGCACTTTGTGGTTACAATATCTCTCATTCTGTTTTAAAGCAAAACAGCAGATGGTGTGGTGTGCTTTCTCTAAAGCAGCAAACCTGTCTCAATTAGAAATGCGCTTATCGTCAAACTCACGTCCTTCATTTTGGTTTCCAAGCAAGTCTTCCTGTTGAGTTTGTATATATGTATAGAGATAGAAACTTAATAGCGAATTATTTTCACGTACATATTGTAACATACTGTATGTATATTATGGTATTCGTGTATTGTGTATTATTGTCATGTATGATGTAAATTCAAAGTGTTAGGTTAGATGTTTGAACGTCATCGAATCGTCTAGAGTTTTCTAGAATGTCATCGAATTCTCTAGATGGTTCGATGAAGTGTATATAAGGCGCCACGGGTAGCGTGGTAGTTCAGTTCAGTTGAGTTAAGGTTGAGAGATATTGTATTGAGTTGTGAAGTAAAACGGTGAAAGTTAGGTCCTGTTTGATTCCAGGTGTGAAGAAAAAGAGGCCGTCGTGACAATTGGTGTCGGAAGTGAGGGATTATCGATCGAATCAAGCCAGGAAAAGGAAACAAGGAGTGAGTATAGGGCCAAATAATGCCAGTTCCAACAGCTATGGCATCCAAAGTACATTAATGGCTATGATACAAGAAATGGAAGCAGATATTATGAGAAACAGCGTAGAACAAACAGCCGAAATGAGAACCAGCTTAGAACAGAGATTAGAACAAAGTGCGGCTGAGACGAGAACAAATGTGCAAGTAACCGTCGTGGACCCTGAACAAAAGTTGAAGCAACATCAATACGAAGCAGTTGCAGGCTTGAAGAGTGTCGTAAGCCAGGCATTAGAAAATCAAGACCAGCGTATTAGTGCAATAGAAACTCAATTGGAGATATCACAAAAGCAGCTTGAGGAACAGCTCGCGACATCACAAAAGCATGTTGAGGAACAGCTACAGCAAGTGAAAGATCACGTCAAGGAAATGGTGAGAGAGGAGCACCGAGAATTTAGTGCAGGTGAGCGTAGTTTAACAGCCGCAACACCCGCTTTACCTGACAGACACAGTGGCGTAGTTGCAAATCCCTATCCACACAACGGAAAAACATCATGGGACATTTAACATATGCAATTTGAAAACATTGCACGTATGAATAACTGGTCGAATGAGGAAAAGGCTGGTGTACTGATATCAATGCTCAGAAACTCTGCAGCAGGTATTTTGGAGAATCTTTCCTCTTCTCTTCGTGACAATGATCAGATTACATCTGCATTAAAGTTACGCTTTGGAGATGAACACTTAACACAGCTGTTGTATGGCCAACTGCACCAACGGACCCAAAAAGCCAAGGAGGATTTAACGGCATTTGCATACGAAGTCCAAAGGTTAAGGCGGGTTCGCACGGTTCAGTTTCGCTGAATCAGTTTGACTGATTCAGTGATACTGAACAGATAATGAACGTGTGAGCACCTTTTCAGTGAAACTGATCAGTGGGTTTGTCCTTTCAGTCAAACTGAAAGCCAGTCCTACTTTTCATTCAGTTTGACTGAATCAGTATTGAAAAATGAATACAAACGTTACTTTTATCAATGCTAAATCGGTTAAACTTATTCATTAAAACTGAACAGTCTGAACAAACATCGCTTCCGGCATCACTGAATCAGCGAAACTAAATCGTGAGAACCCATCTTTAGCCAAACGGGTGTTCGTCAACAGTCCCATCCAGACACAGGAATACCTCGCTGTTCGCCAGTTTGTAGAAGGCATTGCGGACATGGACGTTCAGCTAATGGTAAGACTAGCCAGCCCGATAACTTTACAAGATGCTTTGATTAAGGCTGTCCAAATTGAAGCTGCCATAAAAACCACGCGAATGACTAGGAGGGTGCGTTCTAGCGAAGAAGATAATGAAGGAGAAGCTAGAGCCACTACGTTCATTCCAAGAATAAGAAATTCCTTCCATTGAAAACCGCCAGTTCGCACAAACGTAGAGAGACTTGACAAGTCTGCGTGCTGGAAATGTGGGCAGAAGGGACATCTTAAGGTGGGCTGCCGCATACAGATTAACAAGATGATGGTGGATGTAGAAAAAGAGGATGAGTATACGTACAAAATGAAATCCATGCAAGACAATATAAATTCAATAAAGGAGCAGTTTAACAGTGATATGAAGAATTTACTAGAGCGAAACGAAGGAAGTATCGCCAAACTTCAACAGCAACATGAGGTAGCTATGCGGGAACTTACTGCAGACAGGGATAGGTTGAAGCAGTTGCTTGACTCCCAGAAACGGAAAAGTATGGATATTAAGATCAATTTGAAAGGGACAGGAAGAGTCTGCTGAAGAAGAATGAACAACACGAGGCGGCTTTAAGGAAGCTCAGCGAAAAACACGACAAAGAAATAGCTGCTTTTATGGATGAAATCAAAAGACCGATGTTTTTGGATGAGCTGAAGAGAGCGGAAATGAGGTATGACCAAGTTAAAGACGAAAACGCAGTGCTCAAACAGAGTTTAACTCAGATGGAGGCTGAAAATGCATCTTTTGAGAAGAGCTTGAACAACGCAGTTGCTGAAGCCAAAAAGACAGGGGTCAAGGAGGTCGAGTCAAAGTTGAAAGAAAGGTTGGCGCAGCTTGAAGCAGAAAACAAGAAGCTGAAAACAGATTTGAGCGGCGCAGTCTATGATGCGAAAGAAGGCAAGGAACGTTTGTCTAAAGCACGAGACGTTGATGGTAAGATGAATCAGCGACTCGTAAACTCGAAAAATGAAAATGCTCGACTGGAAAACGAGGTGAAGAACGCATTGGCTGAAGAACAAGATGGTAGCACTAAGATGGAGCATAACACTATGCAGTTAGTAATTGAGATCGATAGGAACAAGAAACAACTGAATAAGGTGGTTGAGGATACAAAAAAACAAGTGTCTGCAATATCAGCGATGCAAAATGACGATGTAAAGTTAAAGCAGAGATGGGCGCAACTGGAGAGAGAAACCGCAAAGACAGGAGCAAAGCTTGACGCTGCGCTCAAGGATGCGTCATGGAACTCTGACCAGGTCGTACAACTCAGGAGTGAGAATGTTAAGCAGAAGAAAAGAATTGCGCAGCTGGAAGTCGAACTGAGCAAGTGCAGAGAGGAAGTGGAGAATAGCCTGAGTGATGGGAAAAAGGATGTATCAAGAGCTAACAATCTCCAAGACAAAAACGTGAAATTGAAGCAGATGATAGCAGAATTAGGAACAGAGAACGCTGCTGGAACTAGAGATAACAACCACAAGTTGAAGAGGAAGTTATCGCAGTTGGAAGATGGTTTAGTGTGGTTTTACAATCCAGGACGGAGAAATGGGTAATGTTGGAAGCTACAACGCCATTGCGAGGGACCCTACGTGGCGATGGAACGCCTCAACCACGTAGTCTACAGGTTATGTACGGGAAGTGGAAAACCTAAGGTCGACTACACGGATGTCTGTGGTGATACAAGAATCAAAGTTGTTCGTCGAGGACGCCGAACGCTAAGGGGAGAAGAATGTAACATACTGTATATTACGGTATTCGTTTATTGTGCATTATTGTCATGTATGATGTAAATTCAAAGTGTTAGGTTAGATATTTGAAGTGTAAACGTCATCGAGTCGTCTAGAGCTTTATAGAATGTCATCGAATTCTCTAAATGGTTCGACGAAGTGTATATAAGGCGCCACGGGTAGCGTGGTAGTTCAGTTTAGTTGAGTTGTATCTGAGATAAGGTTAAGAGATATTGTATTGAGTTGTGAAATAAAACGGTGAAAGTTACGTCCTGCTTGATTCCTGGTGTGCAGAAAAAGAGGCCGTCGTGACATATCGTTATCTGTATTATTATATACCGCCGATATGTGTTAGATTGTCCTTCCACCCTCTATCGTGATTTGCCTACGAAGAGCAGGCAAGGGAGAATTGAATTCCGATAATTTCTTACATCCCTTCTTGACGTAAAAGTCAACCCTTCACTGTCTTTAAAGTCCCTACAAAACTCCAGCTAGAGACTAAATGATCCCTTTATCATGCGTCAAGCAAAGGAGGCTTACCATATAAGATGTAGAACCCGATCAACATTGCTCGTTTTTTGTTCTGAGTGAGCTTTTATAAGCTTCTGTTGTCCTTGAACCTGTTACTTCCCACAAAGGAGATTCTCCTTCAACGGATTGGCTAATCAGGTATCTTTTTGTTTTATTTCCAGATGTGTCATCTCGAGCGCTTTTTCTAATACAGGCCCAACCTTTTATTGATGTCTGAGTTAGGTAATACTACTAAGTTATTGTTTAAATATTTCATTGTGTCCTTATTTAATTTGTCTTGGCCATTTGTTTATCGAGTGAACGACTATCTTATTAAAACTTTATAAGGCTACCGCTCAGAATGATCATTTGTCCTTTTATCCACTTCACAATTAACTGAATAGCCATCATGGAAATGCCTACAATCCGAATAGATATACGAGGAAACTACTGTCATAACACACGGATAAACGGATTTATTTGTGATAGTGCTACTAACTGTAAACCATTGCATTCCCGTCACCAACCGTATCAAAGGGAATCCCACTTCTGATGGCTCTGCGCCCGCGTTCATCAACCACGAGCTCGCCGACACCAAATACGCGGCCATTTAGGAGATAATAGATATGATAATGGTTTAACAGTAAGCAAACATATAGTAGGGAATCGATCTATTTCGAAAGCTAAGTAAACCCGCCTAATTGCGTTCCGATTAAGTCCGACTGTCTGCTGTCAGCTGTGGACCAATTAACTGTGGATTTGTCTCCGCCGGCAACGGTCGGAAAGTAACATAATACGCAATCAGCGATAATGGAGTTACACCGCAGCCAAAGATACAATACTCATAATGAACGCGTGTAAACATCATTCTGAAGTTCCCCTTACTTTACGAGACAGCTAGGACGTTAAGAAGAAAAAAGCTAGACGGCACCGAAATCCTGCTTCTGCAGGCAGGTCAATCCAACAAGCAGAGTCATATTTATAAGTACTCAACTAACAATTATTGTTCTTTACATTATCCAGATATACCTGGCGATTTAGGTTTTGGTTATTGCACTAGTGTTGTGAGAAAGCAAGTTTGTTCTATAAAGTCTACGTCAACAAGCATTCGGTTGCTTGCAGCTGCAGTATTATATTAGCTAGCTCTGAAAACGTTTTGAATGTCCTCTTGAATTGCCTTACACAACAAATCAACCTATACGGCACTTGTTCCAGCAGGTTATACTTATATATTTACTATAAGAATCTTACATGTACCCTTATAAAAGACTATCTGTATTCAACGAAGATGTTGGAAATCAGATACCTGTTATATGAGTTCTAAAATGTCGCAGATTTAACGATATGATTGCAAGAATGACGCTTATAGAACCTCTATGTTCTGCATGGACACGAACAATTCGTTCAAGGTAGAATGGGTGATGTTTGATGAAGTTGCACATTAGCATCCTTTTCATTCCGCCTCTTTTCTCGTCTTCATTCACAGAGCTTTGCCGAATGGCTTCCAAAGTTTCTACTTCACCAGAATCAAGTATTTGTCCAGTTTAATGCGAACAAACACCAAAAAATTGTATATCACTGTGCTTATCGGGGGGTGGGTTGGTCCAGTGGTTAGGATCGAAGGCTCGTGACCGGAAGGTCCCAGGTTCGATCCTCATTAGAGGCGGAAATTTATTTTTGGTTTTTTCGGTCAAAAATAAATAGCCACAAAAAAGCTCGGCGAAGAATGCCCACCTGAGCCTTCACTGTTGGCTTCTAATTGACAGTGCTATTCCTAGAGTGGCGCCGGGAAACAGTAACAAAGCCTACACAGAACACGAGGCTAATGACCAGAGAAAAAATCACTGTGCTTATTAGTATTGCTACCAGCTAACACTTGTACTTGATATTGAGTCTACCATAGTTACAGGAATATTGGAACCTCTTATCATATTTCTCTAATTCCCATCCGTTCCCCTCTTAAAATGTCCACTTTGCTTATTTGTCTTCCAAGAATTTTTCTTACACCCCATGTGTTTTGATGATAAATGTCACACGAATTGGGATCTAGTCAATGAGTCACGATTCTTTTAAATAAGCTATAAGTTGATTTTATAATAATTCATTATCAGCTGTATTTAATAGTTGTAAGCTGTACTGCAAAGCATTGTATGCTTCAGGTATAGGCAACACCTCTATTTCGTGGTTTTATAGTATACCGAATATGTAAACAAGTTTTATTGGTAGTTGTATAAGGAATTGCTGTACTGCACCTGTAGATATCTTTTAGCACTGTTATAAAATAGTTTCGGAAAGCGTTATGATAATGGTTTAACGACGCTATTATAATCTGTACACATATGACTGATATTTGTTGTTCAACATTTGTTGTATAGTAGTTTTTACAACAAAATTGTAGGATTATTATTTGATTCGTTCGCCAAAATTTTTCCAAGTTCAAACATTAAGGAAATCATTTGTTCTTATAGCAGCACTGACGGCTACTTATACAACGTTTCTGTTCTAATAAGAAAATATTTTGCTTGTTAGGAAGGTAACAACGAAGAGCCAGGGTCGATCCAGGGTGGGTGGCCGCTTTGTACAAATTCGATTTTGGCCATGTCAAGTATAAACCCATTTTCTATATTTCGTTACACTGCTATGAAATATATACCAAACTATAATTATTTATTTATTCATGCAATATAACTGATATTGTTACACGCTCAAGTACTTCAAAGAGGTTTGAGTAGTAGGGAGGTATGTGTAAATTAAAATTAAAGTTTGAAAAGCCCATTTATTAAACACTTCAAGCTTTTCCTGCTACAGCGGTCTTGCCGCTGCTTTAGCCGTGGCAGGGTGGTGCAAGAAGCCCTAAATTTTGAGCAAAAATTATTTCCGGTACATTTAAGTTTTGAATAAATTTTGCGCACCATATATTGGAAACATCTCAAATGACTGAAAAACAGCAGTAAATTTGAAATTTCTCAGCGTTGTTTTACATCACGTTTCAGTGCACTAATATGTTGTTTGACAATGTTACCTTACTGAGAATTTTATACGACAAGCATATTAAGAAAAAGAAAAAATGCTGTTCTGTTGTCTCACAAAGATGGAGAGACAGCAACAGGGCTCTTGATAGTTTGAACAATGGCAGCGATCTTGGCTAGACTCAAAAACTGTTTTCTTAAAACCTTCAAAGGTATATGAAATCCCTAAACAACCAGGAAGATCGAGCTTAGCGAAGGTTCCTCGCGCCCATCGAAAATAAGCAAAGTCTTGCTTAGAAAAGGAAGAGTTTTGTTATCATCTTCTCATCGTTGTGAGAGATAGGAAAATAATTTTCTGAACTTTTTCCTCTGTTCGTCGCATCAAGCTCTCAGGAACGTAACAGCAAGCAAACATGCTATAAATATAGCTTAAAACTGCAGACATTTTGTCATCTACTTGATTATGCCCTTGATGCCATGTAGTGAAGGGGACTTCATTTTGGAAAATCCATTATTCTGCAACAATAGAAGTATATAGACAAGTGGCAAACAGGGGCAAGTAAATGTTCCAGATTATGATTTAGTAGATTATATCGAACCGATTTAGGTATGAATAAATACTAGCAAATCCTAGCGATTATTCAAAAATCTGTTTTTATAAAATGTATATATACACACACTGTAATCGTTTAGATTTTTCTACGTATATGCCAATATCAGACATATGTTGACGAACTTCTTATTCTATGGAGTAAGGCATACCTTCGGTATTATCGTCAATCTTGAAAGTTACTACTACTTATGCATACAATACGCTGAATTCATACCTTGTCTGGACTATTTGTAGCACGATGAATATGATCTTAAAAAACACTCGATGATGCGAGATAACCTGATCTGAAGGAACGCTGGCAAATTTCAAATCTACTCAAAATTTAGGGGTTGTTTCTGTTACATTCTGATGCATGCTGAAGACGGACAATCGCCTTCCAAATTTGGCTGCCCACATGCGGGGCAAATTTTTGCCCGTCGCCAAGGTCGGCCGTGCGAACACTACACAGTCTAAGTACTCACCAAACTAATTTTTTCAGAAAATTCTAACTACTGAATGTTGCCTTATGCACCCAAATTGTGCAACTCACCGAAACATACTCTCCCTAAGAGCATCGATTGTAGTTCCGAGGGACACATCAACTAACCATCTTTGAGGAACCTATGCGCACATGAAGCTCTTTGGTAGTGGAAACAACTTACTTGCTGATTTAGCCCTCACCCACAGCTCGTGCTGTAAACCTCAACTGCGTGAGTTATTACAGTCATTACGTCGTGTTAAAAAATATATATTTTCCAATAATAAGTAAAAATAAAAGCTTGACACATAAAAATAGTTTCTTAGATGGAGCACAGATGCTTTAATTCAAGTATACCATAACTTCCTATACGCGCAAAGTTATGCTAATCTTAAAGTGAGAATACGATATCTTTGACCATATAAGGGTTAGATTGAGAAAATACCTTCAATGCAAAACTGGGAAATTCTTGATAGTAGGAATACCAAAATCTTAAATCAAGCATATGGTAATCTTGACCGAAGTATTTCATAATCTTGACTGAAGCATTTCATAATCTTAGCTGGGAGCATATCATAAACTTGACGCAAGTAGCTCAACTTTAATCTAAAATTGTGATATTCTTGGATGAGGAATATAGTAGTATTAATTTGAGCTTTCAAACTCTTCTATGAGCATGTACAAATTTTTCTGGAGAAATAGTTCTGCAAAATTTCTTAAATCACTTTTAATATACTTAGTACTTATCTAGGAACACCAGTCAGGTCTTCGCATCCCAATTTTGTTAATAGCTCATTCATGGTTGGATAGATCCAGTGATAAGGAAGCTGATGGGAACTGGGACGCGACTCAAATGGCGGTGGACCAGCACTACCGGCAGATTCGATGACTGATGGTTGACGGTGGTATCACGGTTATCACGTGGCAATGGCAATTTATTTAACAGTTTGACTAGATACTATTATGCAGGATCCAGGATGCAGATATTAGGCTAAGGTGCTAAAGACGGCGGCGAATGCGACAATCCGAAAACCAATAACGACGCGAACGTGGACGGGCAATAGGCTGTTGAGTAGAGAGGGTGAAGAGGTTAGAGTTGACCCGTGACACGCTGCGCGCCTGCGCACTCCGACGTTGGTAGACATCAAATAAATGATTGACTTGATACAAATATAGGGTGTGGTTGTAAAACAGCGTTCATTTTCAAACCAAGATTATCATATTGTAAATGAAAGTTCGCATTTGCAAGCTGTCTATATTCTTGATAGAAGTAAACTGGACACCGCTGGAGGAAATGATAATCTTGATATAAAATTATGAAATATTTGTTATTAAATTATTATAGCCTTGATTGCAAAGGAAATTATGTTTTATTTCGGAGCGTATTTCTTTAAAATAAGTATATAAATCAAAAATATATATTTACAAGAATATCACAATTTTGACTTGAGAATTTCTTTTTATGTGTGTTGACATAGAGACAACTACTTTGGCAGAATCTACCGTTATTAGGGTCTGCATTCGATTGTTTACTCATTACCTATAGAACTAGATTAAATTAAAATAGCGGATTCGACCCGGCCATAAAGTAAAATCGCATGTCAAAAATTTTTGGATTACATGAATTATTTGAACTTTATACACTGTGTTAAATCCTAATTTTATGAGACACTAGGAGATGATCAATCACATTTTTCCTGAAAAATTACATTCCGGGCAAAAAAGGGAAACATTTTCGGGCTCCGAAAGCAAGAATGCCGAAAAAATGTGTTAAGCACGCGCTGATCTCTCCAAATTGATACGTTAAACCTTTATTTCGGGAAACGGGAAGTTTAAATTCGGGTCCTGAAAAAGCGAATGCCAAGCTTTATCCCATTACATAAATTCCGAACTCAAGCAATAACGTCCAGTATATGAGAAAAAGAGGCAGAAAGGACCCTCGACTCCATTCCCTAATAATTAAATGTGTAAATTAAAGACTAAGCCAGAGTTAAGCCGTATCGAAAAAAGGAAGAAAAGTTCTGCATATCGCAGTAAAAAGATATAGCACAGTTAGCAGAAACCTTGCTGTGGCTGTTACAAACTATATTCAGGGTGGACCAATAGTGTATGGATGCGGGCCTACGCATTTATAGAGTCTATCAGAATGAATGAATGAATAAGGACCAGAGGCTATCCAGCACGGAACGTGGCTGGTGCACAGGCCACACGATGGGCCCTTTTGCGCCTCTATCCGCGCTAGTTCCTAAGACCTGCCCTTTTGGCAAAGGCAATTACAATCTTAGGTCCTATCCGTTTCCAAGGTTCTTGATCCCAGCATAGTCTGCCTGTGATAACCCAGGGTTACACAGCGACACAAGATGTGTGCCGAAGATTCTTTCTCTTCACCACACCACGTGCACGTTGGGTCGTTGACCACCCTCATCACGAACAAGTGACGCCTGAAGGCGTTGTGACTCGTTAATAGGCCTGCTAGCAATCTCAAGTTACTCCTGTCCAGAGAGAGACAAAATCGTCCTATTCTCTCTGCAGGCCCTGCTAATAGTTCCCGAGCCTGACGGAGATGACCAGAGATGTTGTTCCATCTCAGAGAGTGTTGATTCTGGATTCACTCTCCAGTTGTTTTCCTAATCAAGTTTGCAGATAGTCCTAAGGCTGGTTCCGGGCCCACAAAACTGTTGCCGGATCCCATCCTGGCCAGATGATCCGCCATTTCGTTACCCTTTACCCCAGCGTGCCCAGGTACCCACATCAGTGGTACCTTTTGTTTAGTTGAGATGTCGTCAAGAGCCCTCATGCACTCCAGGACCAGTCCCGACGTTATTTTTCAAGCACTCAGTGCTTTGATGGCTGCCCGACTGTCAGAGCAGATAGTAATCCGCCTCGTAGACCCGTCAATTTCCCAAATACGATTCACACAAGCAAGTATCGCATAGACTTCAGCCTGGAATACTGTGGTGTGCCCCCCAAGAGGGAGTGAAAGTCTTGTATGGGGTCCGTAGACTCCCGAGCCCGAGCTCTCTCTAGCGAGTGAACCGTCTGTGTACCAGACGTGTCCTCCTCCTTCGATGAGCTGTCTTTCCCTAGACTCCCACTCTTTCCTTGACGGAAACACTACCTTAAATTTGCGATTGAAGCGATACGTAGGAGAAACTATATCGCCCCTCGCCAACAGAATAGGACTATCCTCATGCAACTCTGCTAGAATCGTCGAATGTCCTTGCCTGGATTCATAAAAGTCCAGCTACCCTGACTCCAGAGACGGAACCCAGTTTTTCTAGCTTCCCCTTGAATTACCAGATCCAAAGGAGGAAGATTCAATAGTGTTTCAATGGCACTCAAAGGTGTTGTGCGTTCTGTACTGGTTATACTAAGACATGCTAAACGTTGAACCTTATTAAGTTTGGCTCTTATTGCCTC
Source organism: Callosobruchus maculatus (assembly GCA_951848785.1). NCBI lineage: Eukaryota > Metazoa > Arthropoda > Insecta > Coleoptera > Chrysomelidae > Callosobruchus > Callosobruchus maculatus. Next base: position 7,800,715 of record CATOUR010000054.1, on the reverse strand, counting down.
CGTCTTTATACAGGTCCACCACACTATGGAGTCATATATTAATGATGGTCTGACTATTGTAGTATAGAGCCAGTGCACCACTTCTGGGCTCAGGCCCCAACTACTACCGACAACTGTTCTGCAGGCCCATAACGAGTTTTGAGCCTTGCTTACCTTATAATCCACGTGCTGCCTCCAAGTCAGCTTGTGATCCAGTATGACTCCTAGATACTTTACTGACTGAGACAACTCAAGTGTCATTCTGAAAAAGGTAGGCCTCACGAGGCCTTCCATCTTCCTCTCTATCCAGTCTATCAGAGGAGAGACTAGCTTTATGGGACACATATACAGGTGTCCTAAATATGCATTCTTAAGACTCATAATGGAGGGCAAAGTCGAGGTAGAGGGCAGAAGACAGTGTTCTTGGCTGAAGGGTGTCAGAGACTGGACTGGTCTGAATACACAGACACTACTCAGAACTATGAAAGGCAGAGAGCGATTTGCTGAAGTTGTAGCCAACCTTCTCTAGGACAATGGCTCCTGAAAAAGGCCAGAGGAACGTGGGATTGGCACCCTGAAAGACTGTGCTGAAAGCAACAAAACTAAAATAACTTGTACTGCTGCATTCATACAGGGCCACATATACTAAGTTGCATTCTTTTAAATGGAATGCGTTACAGAGTGAGCCTTAGGCATGGAACACCTCAATTATCGGAAACGGTTTCCATGATTTCCATTAATTTTGGGGTATGGGGAGAGATAGGAAAAGTTAGGCATGTTGAAAAATATACTGCGATGCTTCAAGGATCGCATGGCTTGTTGTATTGAAGTAAATGGGCAACATTTAGCATGTACTGTAACCCCTTTCACACTAAGTTTTCTGCAGTTAATGTTTTATTTTAACTGTAATGGATATAATGTAAATTCAGCTGTAACTCCCACATTATTGCATATTTTGATTATTGAGAATATTTTATGAACAGTAATGAATACTTTTCAAGGATAGCAAAAATAAAAGAATATAATATAAGGTGACTGATTTAAAATGACAGAGTTCATTATATTTTCAGAAAAACGGAAGACATGACAACAACATAAATGATACCATTAGATCGGCGGTATTGCAAAACCCCATACAAAAAATCTTGAAAATCATGCAAAGCGTTTCCAAGATAACTGAGTTGAGGCGTTTCATATTTGAGATACACTCTGTATATTATTGCATATTTAAAATCTTTGATAAATTCTACTGTGGTTTTTTCGTGTTATACAATGTAACTGACAGTTTCGCCGGAATTCGTTATTTTTGCTACAAGCTCAAAGGTAATTCGAATATCGCAGTGACTTTAAAATCCATGAAATGTATACTCGTATACATGACTGCCAAGTTCGGATTATGTTTGTGTGAGAAATCACTTGCCAATTTAAATAATAATTTCAATTAATTTGTATTCTTCAATATCGAGTACCTTTGGGTGGGTAGTATACAGTATAGGCGATGGTAGATTGTGGAACTAGACCAGTTCTGTTAAACCTCAGTTTGATGCTAGTTATTAGCCAAAGTTGTTATTTCTGGTTATAACCATTGGGTATGCCACAAGAAACTAAATTGGGGAATGGCAAATTTCTCTCGAAACAAGTGACTGATGTAGTTATTATTATTGGAGGGTGCTCCATAAATCCGATGCTAGCAGGTTGAACGTAAAAAGCAACGTACCCTTACCCGGATTAGGATCCGAGTGAGGAATCATCCAAAAATCTATTAGAAATATTCAGAGCAACGCTAAGACTTCATTATAGTGATAAACATGAAAAAAATAAACCTGTGTTGAACGAAGAAATTCAGTATTTTAACAGCATACAAGTACATGGCAGTTTGATAAAGATTTCTAAATAAGTTCAACAGTAGCTTAATGAGACAGATTTTCAAAATAAAATCATTTTTTCGTATCTGATAAAACACAGGCTAAATTAAATGGTAACTCCTAAAGTTCCTTCAGAAACCCCGGCGATTCAGTGTTCTCCATTATCCTGCAGCAGTTGCTTTGGTGACCATTTGGTACCTATTTAAAGGTTTATCCATTTATTTTATTTATCGTAATGCACACCGCACCAAAATACAGTTTTTAGTACCTTTTTAAATATTCATCCTTCTGTTTTTATCTTTATTTTAATATTCTTGTATTTTTTAGTATTCATATTTCTATCGAGGGTAACTAATTGAACCCTGAGCATAACTAATAGCCATAGTACTCGCTTAGAGTAAGGCACCTCGACCTCCATCAGTGGCCCTCAGGACACACTCCCTTGTAATGTTGTTCACGATTTGTTTGTTGGTCTCGTTCACAATAGGCTCGTCCCTTTCACACGTAAGATAAATATATCACTTCTCTTGTTGAGATGGAAACCTCACACCATATTTTGTACAAATTCACATGAAAGGAAACAGTTTGCTGAAATTTTACTCCTCACCACAAAACACTAACCTCTAAACGTCACAGCTATATGTTCTATTGCGTTTTGTAGTATAAAGACAGAAAGGAGCAGAAAACGCATGGTAATGCGAGCAATATTCATTGCTGATTAAGGCTTCAAATTCAAATTTATGTATGTATGTATCAAACAAGTTTAACATCCTTTTATACTTATCTTTTGCATTTTAAATTAAAATTTCGTCAAATCCAAGGCATCCGTTTCGGTGTTGTTTGAAATTTGTAGACAAGGTCGATGTCTTAAGAGGTCTGTTTCGGACATCCACTGTCTATATGATTTTAGATTACAACGTTTCGAATGATGTGGTACCTTCATTCGACTTAAATCTGTTTACCTGAACTAAAATTATACTTGTAGTTTTCGTGTCTTGAGGAAGGAAACAAAAGCTATAGCATGACATTTGTTTTAGTAAAATAAATAATATATAGTAAAAAAATATACACAAAAACGTGCACAAATAGAAAACATACGCACCTGAGGTTGTTTTGTTGGGAAACGGAAAGTAACGTTGGTAATCCAAAAAACACGTCGGAGCACAACCTGAAACCCAAGCTCTGGAGGAAAAAAGAGAACAAACACCTTCAATTCAAACTCTGCCCATTTAGCGAATGCAACGAGCATGATCCTGGGGCAAAATGGTGTGAGGTAAGACTATCTAAAGGTACGTTTCCACGCTCGCCAAGGCCTGACAAGTATCCACAAGCTCCAAGCATTCACAAATGTCGCATGGCATTTGGAAGTCGTTTGCACGCTTGCGAATGCGTCAGTGTGCTACGGACACCCAAGCATGGCGAACACTGACTGCATCTGCAACTTCCTTTTTATCTTTATGATTAACGTCTTTGGGATCCCAGATACTCGTTGCGCTCTGGTAATATTCCAAGAACATTACAACTCTCTTCGTTCGACCAGCCACTCATTTTGAATAGAAAACTATACGTCCGCTCATCGTGCAAGCACAGCGGCTACTAAACGCGCGCCAACGTCTAAATGCGTCGTAAGCGCTTGCCGCAAAAACACCCTTTGATCTGTGTCAAAAAACCGACACCAGTCCCGATCGGATACAAGCGTCCGCAAGTTCACGCAAGCCAAGCCAAACGGCCTCTTTACACGCTTGTGCTTGTGGATGATTGTCGAGGCCTGGCAATCGTGGAAATGCGGCATAAGTTAGTATGTGAAGGCAACGCGCCTAACACCAAAGCCAGTCAGATGCTCATTTCATGTACTTTTGAGCGGTGGGTGTCTGTCTCTCCGCCAGATCATCGTGGATATTCAGCTTGGTTTTTGCAATTTTGTAATAGTCTTTTAATAAAGCATAGGTGTGGTGGACGTACAGGTATATGGCTTAGCGCTAATAGTCAGTGAGATACAACAAACTTGATGGTCCCCGTAATGAGACTCAGTACCTAATTGACTTGGATATCCGTCAGTCATATTTCATACTGCATCACAGTTACCAGCAGCAATAATCTCTGCCAACCCCAGATCAGAAGAGCTTAGAGTGTTATTTTAAGCTTCTTGTTTAAGAATGTACAAAGTTTTGTTTTATTTTTATGCAATATAGATCCAAAAATTTAGAAAAAATGAGCTGGTTGATTCCCATGAATATGGTTTGAAATTTTAAGACAGACCAGAAGAGCTTAAAGTGGTAGTCAAAGTTCTTTGTTCTGGACAGTACAAAGTTTTGTTTGAACGACGGTGTTCTATGCAATATAGCTCCAAGACTTCTGACGAATTTAAAGAACAAGCAGGTTAGTTCCCATTGTACAGTACCGTAGTTCCGGCCAATGAAGGAAGTATCAGTACATTCTTTGTTACATCTGCATGACTTGAGATTGCAGCCTGTTGGCTTATCATGGTTGTTGCATCTACGGACACGTGTAATCAAGTACATGTGTCAGTTTAGTATGGAATTTAATCCCTTCTATGTTGAGCCTCTGTTTATTACACCTGCTGGTTACATGCGAATTACGCAACTGTGAATGAAAAGCTTAACTTAATTTTCGTCGGACAGGCACTGTTTTATCAAATCGATAGAATCGCTATGGGTATGGCACAATTCCAAAATCAAATTCGGTTTCACGCTTTAACCAAACTGGGGTGTTCCAGTCACTGACGCAGCGGGTTCAAGCCACATTTAATAACTGCAGCATACTGGGTTGAAAAAATCAGGATTATATATAAGTGCAATAGGCCAGACAGCAGACATTGTCACTGTCATTTTGAAGTTGAGCGTTTCTACTTAAATATTCAAATTATCATCTGGAATGTCATCAGTAGCGCAGGTATCGAGCTGTGTTTTGGCTAAATAAGAGTAAGATTTAATTGTCATTTGTAAAAATCTATTCATAGCGCAAGTCTTCCGCTCACGCACTTTAAATTTTAAGGAGTCAAAGTTATCCATCTGGAGTTTTTAAATAACAAAATGAATTTGTCGATATTTATTGGAGTTGTCCGTACAATCTTTTTTCTGGGCTAAAATCATATCAATCGATTAATCTCTCGGATCTATACCATTTACAGCAGGAGTCTCAAAACGTTCAAATTACATTTCTAAAATGTCAATTTATCTTTCTAACTGTCATTTATGAATTTTATTATATAGGTACCAAGTTAATTTGTTTTGTTTTTTTAATAACCTGATTGCTTAGTAATTATAATTAACGATAGTCTCTTTACGTCTTAAAGACAGCAAGATATTCACCAAAAGCTTTTGCAAAACGAAATGGTGTCATGTTGACCACTTATCTACATATAAATGACACCTGTCACTCAACCCTCACAGCGGACCTTTTATAGGAAATTTTTAAGTTGAATCGGGCCCTAGAATGAACAAAGCTGTGTTGAACGTACGATCGAAGCAGATTCAATAAAATAATAATAAATCATTAGACCCTCAGTTACATTCATCACTTTTCATTCTATGCACTATTATCCTTCCAAGGTTCTCAGCGCTTAAAGTATAGAGCGGGAATCCAGGATCCAATAATATACAACAGAATTGAGTATATGGTACACGTTCCACGAATGTGACCTTCAGGATAGTCTGCAGCTTGGTACTGTTTGTAGCCTTAGTTAGTAGAAGGAACTCCCCGAGGACCCATTAATCTAGTTGCAAAAAATGTCCCAATGAAGGTACTCTGAGATGTCTGTAGAAAACTGATGCGAGGTCAGAAACAGCAAAAATATTCAAACTAAGGTTTATAAACAGTTAGAAAGTTTAGCGAAAAACTAAGCTGTATTTCCAAAAAATGTTGAAGCATACCAAGAAAAAAGGTTTGGGTGAAAATGATAGTGACGGACTACAAAAAAAAAGAATTACCATTTAATTCAGTCAACGGAGTTCGATACGACTTTCAATGATAATCACCTCTCGTTATGTCCTACCGATACGCGAATTTGCCGAGTACAACCCCCTTCCGAAATCGAACTCTCTTTTTACTACTCTGAGAGTTTTCGCGTATCCATTCTGTTACGTTTCCCCCACGTATTTTATTTCAGATTCTACCTGCAAAGTCCTAACGTCGAGTTTCGCCCCCCTCCTTTCTATCTCAAAGTTTTGATGATATCACACATCATATTGGTCACGGCGCCATAATATATAGGGATAATAATTTATAAAATGAAATTATGAGCATGAATTGCTAACCGATTAATTTCTGGTTTTCTAAGATAACGGAGATGCCACACTTCTTGTCATTGTTTTTGGAGATCTTCTTGGTCATTCCTCATTGGACTTGGATATCTTCTTCTATCTTCTAGTGAAGAGAGTGCATCGGAATGGGGGATTCTCTTGGACGTATTCAAGGACCTCTTAGGACCATATTCACCAAACATAATTAAAACTAGCTATCAGCTTGTTAACCTTATTTTTAGTATTCACCAACTAAGGTTAAAACTAGCCAGCTGATAACAGCTCCATTAATTTCAACAACCGGATTTCCATCAGTTTAATAAAATGCAAGAATCATAAAATACAAAATAACGTCGTATACTGGTTTAGACTGATCGATTGTTTCGTGTATTTAAAATTTATACCAACGTATTACAGTAAGTTGTGCTGTTGACCTGTTGACCGATTTTTAACTTCCTCGATAAAGGAGGAGTAAGCTTTTAAAATCGGCCAGTTTTCGCAAATTTGACCGGCATCAACGTGTTCTGTCTCATTTTCTGAAAAGGAAAATACTATGTTATATTATTATTTTTTAAATTTTTTAAATATTAAGTTATAGATTTGCACCAAAGCTGGACCAAAAAATAAAGAATAGAAACCTGTTTACGGCAGTAAAGTTTGAAATTATTTGGATCATTTTTGTGACAGTTACTGCCACTTTAAAGTTCGAAAAATTGCTAGTATTTATGAATTTCTATTACGCCACCTTGAGAATTTTGCGGCATCCGCGGTAGCATTTTCAACATAAGAAAACATGCTTTTTATTGTGGAGACATTAGAATTTCCACGTTATGACATTGTTTTTTGAGTTGCCCCCACACCCACCCCTATTTTTATCATCGCAGTTCTTTATAGTGACCAAGTTCGAAGAGAACCGAAAAACTTTGGTTTTTTGGTGCCCGCCGCGATTTCGTTCTCCGATTACTCAAAGATGCCTCAAGCGATTGCTCTCAAATTTGGTCAACTTGAATTAGGTAATAAAAGTCTTTTCGAGCTGAAAAGGTTTGGTGCCGATCGGACAATGGGGGTGGTAAAGGGTGGGGCGTGCACAAAAAAAAGAATGTAATACAACATATAAATTTGATAGCAGCAGGCGATATATCACATGTCAATTTTTTCTGGGATGGAGGCAAAAAAATTAAATAAATTGAAATACTCAAATGTATGAACAAGAACCACTTGAGTCGGGCAAGTACCTACAGCGAAGTCTACCTCGTTCAACGTCCACATTTTTGACCGAAGTTTGCATTTGAAGCAGTTAACGTGTCGTCGTCATCTTCAGATCTCAACTCTCAAGATGACCGTAGGCTGCGGTTTATTATCAGGGAACGGAATGATCTCTTTGATTCTTTGAACGATTTGCAATTTAAAAGAAGGTTTCTACTAACAAACAGAACGTTTCTAAAACTTGTGGATCTTTTATCCAGTTTCCCGGAAACAAGCGGTAGTTTTTTTTCTCAGTTATATACCTATATTTTGCTGGTATCTCTTTCTCACGGTCCATGGCTTATACCACATTTTTGGTTTATTGGCCTAAACGAACCCTGACACCACGTAGATGCCATAAATAATTTTACAAAATTTTTCTGTTGTATTTATAACCGAAAAAAATTGCTCTAAATATTGAATTTTTTGAATCCATACACTTCCCGCCCAGGTCGTGACGTCACCTGTAGGGAACCAATAAGAGCTCACTGGTACAAAACAATAGCATCCGCTCATAGTCATCGGACCACGAAGGGATGCTTCTTATTGGTTCCCTACAGAAAGGACGCTTCTCATTGGTTCCCTACAGGTGACGTCATCATCGGCTATTTCAAATTACAGTACTATTTTCTTTTTAGTGTTATTCTCATTTGGATCAAGTTTTCTGCTGACTTTTTACAGTAAACGGTCCTATGTATCATCAAAAATAATACCGCAGTAAATAAATTGATCAATTTGAGATCACGGTATAGGCCCATTGGTAGACATTTTACGTTTATCCATTGTTTCTCCCTTTTTCCATGATCATTATTAGTATGTTTTTTTAGTGAATGCTATATGAAGAGAGCGGCCCTCAATGGTGAAAAAGCTGATGAGTAATATTAATATAAAATAAAATATAAGCAATGGATTAGGTTATGCAAAATCAAGAGCCGGTAACACAAAACGCTATAAGCAGCATAGAACATAAACTTACGCAGTGTTTACAATATGAAAAAAATGAAAGTATGTCTGGGACCTAAAAATTCATGGTGAATAATAACTTACTGTTATACAGGGTGGCCAATCGGGTGACGATAATAATTTTTTTTTTAGATAGCCCGTACCGAGACCTATCCAAAAAACTCCCATGTATGTGTGCCGGTTATTGATAGTTTTCGAGTTATGATTTTTTTTTGAAAACTTAGAGATTTTCCAGTTTTTTCAAGAAATCGTTAGAAACAAAAACAAGAATGCTTTTTGGCTTTTATTTTTTTTTGCAATTATATTCAGTATTAAGCCTATTTTAATATCCAATAAAGAGAACCTGTACATCCGAACAATAATTAAATACATTTTGGGGCCAAAGTTTGAAATCTCGGTTTTAGTCAGGAGACCAAAACCTTCAAAATAAGATTAAAAATACTCATGCCTGGTTTTGGAGCTTCAAACTAATCTTAAAAACTTTGCAAGACATTGCACTTTCGAAATAATAATGAAAAAGTAGCACTTGAAAAACTATTATTTTGCTTTATTATGACAAATTAAAGAAAAAAAACTCGTAACAACTAATAAACCCGAAAATCGTTGATGTTTTGATGACTTTTAATAAAAAACGAATACCCAAATTGTGATTTTTGAAGTGTTTTTGCTATGTACTATTGAACTTCTGCTAAATTAAGTTGTATTGAAAGTCAACAAAGGAAAGGAATAATAAACAATAATCTGACTTCCAATTTCATGGCAGAATTACCTGGGAAGCGATGTCGTAGGATACGCCATCCCTTTCTTTTAGAGTAGCTTTTTGCGAGCTCATGTCGGCGAAGCGCATTTGTGTTAATTAATTTTCGGTAATAGGCAATGCAATGTTCGGATGGACCTAAAAAGGTGATTTATATCGCTAGGTCTTCCTTGACAGGTTAGTAGACAGCCTATCATGAATACAAGTTTTTCAGTTCTTCAACCCCCCACCCCCACTCAAAAAAACGCAGAAAATGATCCAGAACCTCTAAAATGCCTAAAAATGAAGTGTGAGGAATATTTAAAGTTTTTGTTTTAATTACTCCGCCGCCCATGTACCGATTTCCAAAATTATAGCAGCATTACCTACTAAGACTCCACAGCATATTGCTGCCCAAATTTCATCGCAGTCCATGCAGCGGTTACTGAGATTACGAGGCTAGAAAAACGCGTACAGACAGACAGACCGACAGGCAGACCGACAGACAGAACGACGAAAATGAGTGACGCGGATTTTCGTTATGTAGACATTATAAAACGCCTAAAAAACCTATTATCTCAAAATCGAAAATTTTCACGATCACAATCCTCCCCTCACCTATCGGTGTGGGAAGTAAAAGGGATGGCGTATGCGTCGATAACGCTTTCCAGGTAATTCCGCCATAGAATTAAAGGTCAGATTGTTGTTTTATTATTCTTTTCCTTTGTTAACTTTCCATACAACTTAATTTAGCAGAAGTTCAATAGTACACAGCAAAAAGCACAGGTATTAATTTTTTTTTATTAAAAGTGATTAAAACATCAATGATTATCATGTTTATTAATTGTTATGAGTTTCTTTTCTTTAATTTGTCATAATAAAGTAAAATAATAGTTTTTTAAATCATTTTGGAAATTCGTGAATTATCACCTTTTTACCTTTAACAGTCACGTACGGCGCAAAATGCCCCCATAAGTGCTATTTTTTCATCATTATTTCGAAAGTGCAATGTCTTGCAGAATTTTTAAGGTTAGATTGGAGCTCCAGAACCAGGCATAAGTATTTTTAATTTTATTTTGAAAGTTTTGGTCTCTTGACTAAAAACAGAGATTTCAAACTTTGGGCCCAAAATGTACTTAATTATTGTTCAGATGTACAGGTTCTTTTTATTGGATATTAAAACAGGCTTAATACTGAGTATAATTGCTGAAAAAAATAAAAGCCAAAAAGCATTCTTGTTTTTGTTTTTGACGATCTCTTGGAAAAACTGGAAAATATCTAAGTTTTCAAAAAAAAAAATGATAACTCGAAAACTATCAATAATCGGTACACATATATGGGGATTTTTTGGATAGGTCTCGGTACGGGCTATCTAAAAGAAATTATTATCGTCACCCGATTGGCCACTCTGTATGTATATAAACTAACAGTCAGTTATATTTTAGCTGACTGATGTTAGTAAACAATCGGTTATCCAGATGATAGTGGGGACTGCTCTTCTCGGAGGAGCGTGAGAAGAAGTTTCCTTAGGAACACACATTCATTCTTGAACAAAGGATTTTTACTTCATTTCATAACCACAACTGAGCTTGGCACCCCACCACTTGCCACCTGAGTTGGGCCCTAGCTAACTTGCTGAGCTTTCGGTTGCTAGGTATTCTCTGTGGAGCTGCTTTGCATTGCTGCTGCATACAGCACCTTCGTAGAAAGCTATAAAGAACCGCTTACCGTATTTCTGCTCCACTATTGGGCACACCTCAACTCTAATACCTTGGTATGAATGGTACTTTTAAATGTCCAATATTTTCAGAGACCCAAGTATCTCAAAATGCGGTAAATTTCAAGATTCCCTATAAAATCATGTCTAACCAAGTTGTCAGAAATATCCTCTTCATGGTGATTCCAAAAGGTAATTTACAATACAGAAAATAAAGATGTGCGTACGCATAACTGAAAGCTGTCAAACTCATCTCGTGTATCGTGATTTCTGAACACGGTAATCAATAATAATCAGTAAATGCGACAAAGCCCCGGGATATTCACAATGCAATATAAAATATAATTATCTATTTTTGGACTAAAAGATGATTTCTTATTCCTGAATTACCTTCTGCATCTATAATGAGTCGAATTTTCGTAATGTATTAGATCAAACCATAGAATAGAATTGCAAATATGTGCTACGATGTGCATTCGATTGAACACTATACAGGGTGGTCCACTAAGCGCGCGGTGCTCCCTAGCGGCCATACCGTTTAAATTAGACGAAAATATTTTAAATAAAAAACGTTTCTTTTCAAATGCTCTACGTTTAGAAAATAATTTCAAAGATGGCGGACTTCCGGTTATACCGGAAGTAGGCATCAACTTCCTTATTTTAAATGGAACACCCTGTATATTATCACGTTTTTGAATTCAGCATCGATTTTTAGGTCCAGTTTGTTTACCATTATTTATGTCTACGAAGCCTATTTTCAAAGTTATTCAGCAACTTTTACAAAATTTGACGTTTGTAGTACTTTACAAGAAACGTTAATATCTCGAAAACTAAACGCGATATAAAGATACGGTTTTCGGCTTTGAAACAAGCGGGGAACCTATTTGTGTCTCATTAAGATCGTTGTTTCAAAAGAACATTAATTCAATAGACTATCAATTTTCAAATTTGAAAAATTAAAAACGTTAAAAACTTTTATTTTTCAAATGGAATGGTATCATAAGTTTCACATCTGTGAATGCAAAATTAAATTCTCTTTCACTTTTATCTAGGCACATGTGGTTCTATCTTTCATGGTTTTCAAGATATTTACGGTTTTGTAATTATGGCGTAGGAATTGGAAAAATCCTAGGTGGCGTGACTCGCAGACGAAACAATTGGCAGCAAACCTTTCATCCAAAGTGTTTCGGTCTCTAATACTAAAATGTGCTTTCGCTCCATCTACCTATAACCACATTATTCTTAAAAACTCCAGTGGTAAATTTTCCAACAGGTTTTCCAGATTTTCATTTAGAAAATTTTAGAAAACCTTAGTTTAATATGCAGTTTCCAATAATACCACCCCAAATGCCTAAACTCGATGCTGGTTGTCAACAAACCTCTCAAAATTTGGATTTACGTCGGTATAGAAATGTAAATTACGCCAGTTTACATGGCCGTTAATGATAACGCTGTAGCTACATTTTATAAAAAGGAAAATGAAAGAATTTCATAAGAAATGTAGCTTCATTCGTAAACAACACACTTTTGGAAAGGAGTGCATCTTCTTGGCTTCGATCATGACTCCAGTTACAGAAATTCATCCAGTTTTCAAAGTCTTGTCTTTCAACTGCTTGATTTAGCTGCACGTGATAAAGATGCTATATGTACTCCGTTAAGATCATGTTCACAGATGTTTGACCAATGCCCAAGTAGCGACAAATTTCTGCTGTAGCACTGCTATGCGGATCTTTAACTACAATTGCGAGAATGAACTCACGATCTTCATGTATTACTACTACATGTTTCCTTCTCTCATATTTTACGCCCACGAAAATCCAAATTTTGAGGAGTTTGTTGACACCCAGCATGAAGTTTAAGCATTTGGGGTGGTATTATTAGAAACCGCATAATAAACTAATGTTTTCCAAAATTTTCTACATGAAAATTTGGAAAACCTGTTGAAAAATTCACCACTGGAGTTTTCAAGAATAATGTGGTTACAGTTAGATGGAGCAAAAGCACATTTTAGTATTAGAGGTCGAAACACTTGGAATGAAAGGTTTCCTGCCAATTGTTTTGTCTGCGAGCCACGCCACCTACGATTTTTCCAATTCCTACGCAATAATTACAGAACCGTAAATATCTTAAAAACCATCAAAGATAGCACCACATGCGCCTAGACAAAAGTGAAAGAGAATTTAATTTCGCATCCACCGATGTGAAACTTATGATACCATCCCATTTGAAAAATAAAAGTTTTTAACGTTTTTAACTTTCCAAATTTGAAAATTTCTAGTCTATTGATTTAATGTTCTTTTGAAACAACGATCTCACTGAAACACAAACACGTTCCTTGCTTCTCTTAAAACCGAAAACCGCATCTTTCTATCGCATTTAGTTTCCGAGATATTAACGTTTCTTGTAAAGTACTACAAACGTCAAATTTTGTAAAAATTGCTGAATAACTCCGAAAATACGCTTCGTAGACATAAACAATGGTTAACAAACTGGACTAAAAATTGATGCTGAATTCAAAAACGTAATAATATACAGGGTGTTCCATTTAAAATAAGGAAGTTGATGCCTACTTCCGGTATATCCGGAAGTCCGCCATCTTTGAAATTATTTTCTAAATGTAGACCGTTTGAAAAGAAACGTTTTTTATTTAAAACATTTTCCTCTAATTTAAACGGTATGGCCGCCAGGGAGCACCGCGCGCTTATTGGACCACCCTGTATATGTAAATGTATCTTTATAATAATAATACTAGTCTGTTGTGCAGGGGCACGAATACAGGGATTTTGATAAAATTCATAGATCCATTTTCACTATGCATATGCATGTATGAATACATTTTAACTTCATTAAAAATGTGTTTGGGAGAAAAATAAATAATTTAGTTACTTCCTACTCAGGTCCCAAAGGTAACTTGTCTGTATCACAGAAGCACCGAATATGGAAAAGAGATTCATGTTACTTGGTGAGGATCCTTTGAGTTCCATATAATAGATGAACTACTTAAATTTCCAACTAAAAGACCATGGTGACTGATCGAGTGCCATCGTGGCATTTCGTTTATTTACAAAAGTATTCTGCTGTAACATAGTCGATGTTCACATTACTTCACTACAATAATTGATAAAAATATACAGAAAATGATAATATTTAAGAATCTCGATATACCGGGCAGAAGATGGTCTCTCCTGAATGGGAGCCAAAATTTGATATTCAATGTTTTTTGAACAGGTTAAACTGTTTGCTGCAATCTTCGCTTAATTTCTATTTGAGGAGTATAATTGCAAAACGCGACATGTCCATTTTTTATCAAAAATGACTTTTATGCATATACTGAAAGTTTATAAAATTGTCTACATACCACTTTTTGTTTCGCTGCAAACTACGACATTTGCGCCTTTAAACATAAGTTTGAAAATCACAGTTAAGTGCAAAATGCGACACCGCAGCCTACATTTGAGATTCAAAATGCGACAAGTCACAAGTGGCCAACCAGAGAGCTAGTTACGGACACGTGATGCATCGCATGCGCTTGTACTTTGCAGTCACCATGCTGAAATCTGTTATTAATGGTATGCGTTTGAATCGGTAAGCATGGCGGAAGAACATAAAACAGTTTTGCCTGATACTGAAAACCGAGCCCGAAAAAGGTCGTTTCAACCAAAAGAATGGAAACGAGAAAAAGCTAAAGTAGCGAGGTGAGTATGAATTTCTTTCACATAACATAAAGCCTTGATTAGGTAAATAAAATGGAATTAAGAAACATGCATCTGCAAACGGTAATCACTACAACTTTCGCTTAACTAGTTATCAGTTAATGAGTAAAAACAAAATACTTTAAAGATAGAAATATTAGCATTGTCATTTTGTTTCAGATATTCCCCAAAATGTTTACCAGAATTTCCCCAGTGTAAACATACAGAAAACAACGGACCATTTCGTTGCTGGCATCTTACTATGAATGATATCAAGCACTTTCACGAAAGGTTTTATGCAAGTAAGAGAAAGGCTGATCAAGATGCATTCATTTTAAGCTATTGCTCTGGAACAACGCCTGCAAGAAAAAGAACTAGATCAGTTGTCGTAAATAAATCAAAAGCAGTTTCTTTGAGTTATAAAGTACGAAGACGAGACGGCAAATTAGTTCAAGTATGTAGAACAGCATTCCTGGGTATTATAGGGGTGAAAAAGGACAGAATCTTGCGACTAATCAAAAAGTTTATGAACACAGGAGAAGCCCCAAAAGAGAATCGTGGAGGCGATCGAGTTATGGGGAAAAATGATGAAAAAAAAGCTTGTATGAAAATGTTTATTGAATCATTACGATGCACAGAAAGTCACTATTGCCGCT
Organism: Callosobruchus maculatus; assembly: GCA_951848785.1. Taxonomy (NCBI): domain Eukaryota; kingdom Metazoa; phylum Arthropoda; class Insecta; order Coleoptera; family Chrysomelidae; genus Callosobruchus; species Callosobruchus maculatus. Next base: position 7,785,600 of record CATOUR010000054.1, on the reverse strand, counting down.
CAGATAGTCCACATCGTGTTTACTTACCTTGCGACCTAAATATAAAAAAATTATGGAAGTTATTCAATAACCAAGCTGAGCCAAATCAAAAAGTGAAACATTGTTATTTCAGAAAATATTTTAATACCAATTACAACGTTGGATTTGGAACCCCACAAACAGACCAATGCTCGGCCTGTCTTCAGTATAAAGAAAAAATTAAAAAATGCCTAGATGCTTTAGAAAAGCAAACATTGATTACAAACTACAGAGTCCATAAACTTCAGGCTAACAGCTTCTACGCTTTACTTAAACAAAGTTCTGACGAAATAGTGAATGTTTCTTTTGACTGTCAAAAAAACTTAGCTCTACCGAAACTGCCCGATCAGCAAGCCTATTTTGCCATGCAAATTAACTTTTATAATTTTGGAGTTGTCATAGGAAATTCAAAATCAGCACTTTCACCACAGAACGTGAGATGTTATGTATGGACAGAAGTAGAAAGACCGAAGAGCTCCAACGAGATTGCATCTGCTATTTATCATACTCTAAGTAATTATGAGTTTGAGGACAGTAACAAAATTGTTCGCCTTTTCTGCGATGGTTGTGGGGGGCAGAACAAAAATTCAATTTTTATTGGCATGCTTTGCAAGTGGTTCACTTCAAGTGCGCCACCAAACATTGAAGAGATACAAGTAATTTTCCCTGTGGTAGGTCATTCTTTCCTGCCGCCAGACAGGGTATTCGGAAATATTGAGAAGGTTGTTCGAAAAACCTCGGAAATTGTACAGCCTACGCATTACATGAACATAATAAAAGACCGTGCAAAGGTGCTAGAGATGGGAAAAGATTTTAAAGTTTTTGACTGGAGAACTGAGATGCAAAAACTTCTAAAACCTACTTCTCAATGGCATTTCAAATTCCAACCAGCAAAAAGATTCATCCTAAGTAAAAACAAAAAATCTGGTATGGTTTTGGTCAGAGGCGAAGCAGTTTACAGGACCGACTTAGGTATAGGAAAAAGTATTTTTAAAAAAGGAAGACGAATTGAAGCAGTTGAGCCTAAAGAACTTCCTGTAGGAATGAGAATTAAGCAAGACAAAGTTGTAAGTATCAGCAACTTACTAAAGACGCACTATGGGAGCAAGTGGAGATCTGATCCTGCATTATATTATTTTAAGGACATTTTTGATAATAATGATCAACATAATCAAATAGCAGTCACCCAAGAAAATGTAGTTGAGGATACAGACCTCAATATTTAGTCAGGCTTTTATTATAAAATTACGATTTTTTGTTCAGTTTGTGTCTTTCGCAGTATTTCACGATTTTGTTGAATTTGTAACATTTTTTGAATAAACTTGCTTAAAGTTATTGGATTTTTCTAATTAATTACAATAATGATACCAAAGCTGTTTAAATTTCAGTAATGTTGCTTTGTTATGGTCACACTCAATAGTTACGTGCAAAATGCGACAAATCCATAGCTCAGATTCAAAATGCGACATGTCCATGTTTGAAATACAAATTTAAAGACCCCGAGTAGTGATATATCCTTCAAAATTGCAGTATGCGCACGTGTTTCTGTTTCTTTCAAAGCAAGGATTCCAGCATTCCTCAATAGAACATAGAAAATGTAAACAGTTTTTTTCGATTTTCTAAAATTATGATGTAGTGGACATGTCGCATTTTGCAATTATACCCCTCATTTGAGCCCCCATTTTGAGCGTCCTCCCGACAGGAACAGCAACAAATCTAGAAACTTATAGCTTTCGTTGTAATTATGCTTGAAAAAATACACTTTGTTAAAATGTATCGAACTAATGGGGCTCTGGTGTCAAAGCTTCAGTATACCTCTATATGTCCCATCTGAAGTCAGTCTACTGTAAAAAGCAAAGATGGTACCTCAAAAACATACCTTGCAATGGTAAACCATACTGATATGTGCGTCATACATTTTTTACTTAATAGCCCAAAGCATGTTTTTGAGCTCATAAAGTCAACTAGATTTTTATCTGAAAACTTACTCCAAACTATTAATCCCGTAATAGAAAGAAACTTCCTCTTCTCTCATCCGAAAAGCTTGCTTCTCAGTATGATTGTAAATGAAAGGGCCGCTATCAGAGAGTTAGGTTATTGAAGAATTATAAAAGCTATAACCTTAGCTTTCAAAATTAAGTGAATTAGAAGATTATAATCTCCAAGATTAAACTTTCAAGCAAGGGAGTATACCGAAATGATTAATTGGATCGTAACTGCTCTTTCATCACCACTTTTGCTGTGAAGGGTATCTAAAGAAAAGATCTGGGCAAAAATAACATCAGGTGAAACATCCAACGAATGGAACATCGACAATTTCCCTCATCAAACTAAAGCGGTCGGCTTTAAGAACAGAAATACTTTAACCTTTAGAGGTGTGATAGCAGTTTTTGATGGTAAGAGGAATTTCTCTACACCTAAAAACAAGGCTTTCAAGTTTTAGGGTCTAAACATTATGTGTTTGTTTGTAGGGTGCTGAGTTGCATTTTTTGTTTTTTTGGTGAAACGCATTGTTTAAATTTCAATAATAATCCATAAATAAGTTCATTAGTTACTTGTGTTATTATATTGAAGTTTTTATGTTATTATGTCCTATATTATAATTATGTAATCTATTGACATTAAATGCGTAAATTAGGGAATTTTGCGTGCTTGGCGCTACGGGAACTGAAATATTTATCTATTACTGTTTTATTATTTCTAGGTGTCTTTCAACTTTTTTTAATAAAGTTTTTTACTACAACAGTCCAATATATCCATTTGTTAAATTATAAAAAAATCCTGTACGATGTTGTAATTAAGAAAAGAAATCGAAATCTCAAGTGCGATGCGCTACCTAGGGGTACATTTTTCGGTTTGTGTGCTCTTCATTAATTAATCCTAGGGGCAAGTTTTCCATAGTGTAGCGTTTGGAAAAAAGTAAAAAGTGTTTTCGGCCCACGCTACTGTCCACTGACCTGTGAAAGGAAGACCTAGCGGCATAATACACTTTTTAGGTCCATCCGAACATTGATCAGAACATTGCCTTGCCTACTACAGAAACCAAGGGATTTTTCTGATGTATACATACGAGTATTGCTTTAGATCGTTCTAAATTATTTAACCTGGAGATTATTAAATTAATTTTAACGGAATTTTGACACAGTGTTATTACCGTGATGAGGATGGAAAACGCGTATGCTTGTTAGAAATCGTGTCAGTGGCGGCACAAAAATAACAAAAAAACTAAAACACACTCACACACTCAAACTTCTTGTTTATGCGCTTTAGGGATTCCAGATCACTTTCTACTTTTTTTTTGGAGGGCGTGAATCTAGAGTGGATATAAAACTGAAAAATGTGTAGTATTCATAATAGGCTGTTCATTGACCTGTGTCAGAAAGGCCTAGCGGTATACCACACTGCGGACGGATCTCAGACTATAGCTTCGTACTATGAGAAAATAATAAACTGGTATCATAGTAATGTGCAGGAAGTACTGAGGCAATCAAAATTTGACTTCACTTTTTGGAAAGATAAGAAGCCTTTGGTACTAGTTTTCATTAAAGTGAAGAAATATTTGATTCTGTACAATGATCCATGTGACTTTTATTTATTTCCTAAAGTCAAAAAATAATTGAGAGGTTGAAGATTTGAGTCAGCTTCAGAGAGTAGATCGCTGTGATGGATATACTAAGCAGATTATCAATAAAGGTTTGTCAGAAGGATTCGACCAGTGGATGAAACGATTGGATAAGAATATTGCGAAAAAAGTACAAAGCAACGAAACCAACCGAATGTGATCGCCTGATTGTACTAATCGCTTATTTATCAATCATGGGGATGAAAATTTTAAGTGTGAAAATCGCCCTCGTTTGTCTTCGGAATGACGGCATGATTTATTGATGATTAATGGCAAATCCCTATTAGTTTTCAATCCTGCACCAACAGCTGTGTAAGCTATTGCAATCCGATTGCCAGGGCCTCCCATCCTGGTCATTTATGTTTTACATTTTGCGGTTACGATGAAAGCATCTGATGCACTCGCTTTTTATATCAACCATTTGTTCATTTTAATTGAGCGATTTGCACGTAAAGCTCCGTCAACCAAAACGGAACTATTTATTTATGCAGGAGCAAGCAACATCAAACAAATGCAGTTTGGTATAGTGTGGTGGAGATATTATATTTTCAAATGAAACTCGTACGAGGCAGATGCCATCATTGTAGCTAAGAGCATGAGTCAGTCACTCAATGACGCTTACGTTGTTGGTTGTAATATAAAATGGCGTGATATAACAGAATCAGGACAATAATTGGAGTGCAACAGTTTTGACACTGTGGCAGAGCTGCGCACCTTCCCCTAGACTCATGGTGTTCCAAAGTACCTCTGGAAATGGCCCGAAATAAGGAGTTTCAGATTTCGTATTTTGGATTAAGAAGGTCTTCCCCCAAAAATGTGTGTCTTCTAAGCTAAAAGTAGTTTATATTCGTCGCGTTATAGCAGCCTTGAGGCTTATTATTCTCTAACTCCCAGAGTGTGAGCTGCCCGAATGCGATGGTCCGACGGGGTCCCTTGCCCGGTTCTCCCTAAGGTCGCCCATAGAAGTGTTGAAAGCTCATAAAGTTGCTGCGCTCAATGTCTGAGCGCCGCGTTGTTCGACCCTATCAGCCATGCGCATTAGTTTACCGGGTTATTCACGTTATTCGACACGGAGCATTACGGCTAAAGTATCTGATGAAAAGGAAAATAATAATTTCGGATAGATAGGGACCCATTAGGGCTACATTTTAAAAATATTTTAATGTTATATAGTGGTGTCCCCAAAATACAAAATGTACCTACCAAAGTTGCATTCTTTAAATAGAACACACTATACATTATTCCATATTCAGATTCCTTGATAAATTCTAGTGTGACTTTATGTATCACACATGGGACTTAAAGCAAACCGTTTAGGTGTAAATTACCATTTTCGGTATAAGCAGATGTCAGAAGAAAATTGAATATCACAGCGATTATAAAATCTAGAAGGCTATGACCTTGCTGTATTACTAAGTAGAGAATGCGTCAGCTTAGGTTAGACGGTCAAATTTAAATTACGTTTGTGCTTGGAGAAATCGGTCGATTAATTTCAGAAACGCCAATCAGATATAACTTGATTTTTTTTAAAGGGAATGCCTTATATTTTTTATACGGTTAAATGTAAAAAGTGATCGCTTTTCTAATAATATAAGGTTGTGAGTGCCAATCTCTGGCAGTTTTCGTTTAATTTGAAATTTTCAATCAAATCGATGTTTTTCAATATTCCTACCTATAAGCAACCTAGCAGACCGTAAAATATAAACAAAAACCAGTTCAGATATAAGGACACAACTAAGTTAACAAAAAAATATAGATGAACTAGACCAGAGAGACAGGATTATAAAAATTACTTACAACAAATTAACTCTAACTAGAAACAATGGTGGTAACATGTCTAAGGTCGAAAAAAGCTGAAGCATGACAGAAATGAAAATTTTTCACGGCCTACTAGCTACTGCAATGTACTAGAGATTGCTAATTTCCAAAACCATTAACCCTTAACCGGTAACGTGCAAATTCGGGGCATAGCTGGTAACGTGCAGTCTGTGAGACTGTAACGTCTTTGAAGCTTAAAAAATCAAACTCTCCTAATTATTTTTTGGAAAAAATGCATGAAGGTTTGTTGGGTATATATCCTGTAATAATAATATTGTATAAAGTAGCATAACATGTGATGTAAAGAAACAAAATTATGATAATTATTAACTAGAACACAAATTAGCAGCACAAATTTGTAAGACCAAGATAATAAAAAAAAACTTTGACCACACTCAAATCTATATATTTTGTGATTGATAATAAGTAAAGCAATACACCTATAAAAATATTTTGGTAAAAAATGACGGACCTGCCATTACTACCAGTGGAGAAAAATTATAACGTAAACCGTAACGTTCCGTCTCACAGACTGAACCGAACTAACAACTAAGCACATCTGGAATGTTGTTTACGCAAACTTATTGATAAACGGGATATAAAAGGGATACCAATGGCAGATAGATTAGATGAGGTCATTTACCAGAAATGCGGCAAGGTTTTGTTGTAGGCTCGAATTTAAGATTGCTTGCAGTCTCACAGACGGCACGTTACCAGTTAAGGGTTAAAAATTTTGAAATGAAAGGCAAACTACTAGCGAATGTTGTAGGCAGTTTATTATCTTCAGCATAAAATTTCACACTTAGCGATATAAAAAAGTATTCATTTCTGTTAAGTGAAAAATAACGGTACCTCTGAGTGGTGCCTGCTAGGAACATCACAAAAAATGAAGAATGAATTAAAATTTGTTAAAATTATATAATATAAAATAGGGGTAATCAAACCTATCTACAAATCTGGCAAAAAGACAGAAATGACAAACTATAGACCTATTACACTTATATCAAGTTTAGCTAAGGTATTTGAAAAAGTATTAAAAAGTAGGATTGAATCCTTCCTAGAAAACAATAAAATTTTGTCTGAGAACCAATTTGGATTTAAAAAAGGAGTTTCCACTCAAGATGCCATCTTATATCTTACTAATCATATATATATGAATCATTAGATAAAAAAATCCCTACCGTATCTGTATTTATTGATCTAGCTAAAGCATTTGACAGTCAGCCATAGGATTCAATTGAATAAATTGGAGCATATCGGCTTTCGTGGAGTATCATTCAGGCTAATGGAAAGCTATCTAAACAGTCGCACAAATTATGTCGAAATAGATAATATCTTGAGTGAGTGCAAAATATTTGAGTACGGCGTACCAGAAGGCACAGCCTTAGGACCCCTCCTATTCAATATTTATATAAACGACCTACTTAATATTGCCACAAAATCAATGATACACTACTTTGCAGATGATACAGTGATAACCTATCAGTAGTATGGATATGCCGGTTCTGATCCTCCCTGAAGGTCATTCAAATGGGGTGGGGATGACCTTGGTTTCCATATTTCATGAGGTGTATTGACGTGGGTTTTTCTTATAGGTGCCGGTTCTGATCCTCCCTGAAGGTCATTTTGTAACGTTGTCTTTCCAAAAGTGATCGTATCTTAATGGGGCTTTTTAAATGGGGTGTTGGGTAACCTTGAGAGTTCCAGTTCACATTGTGCTTATAGACACTGATTTTGAAATATTTGTCATTAGTGTTTGTATTGGTTATTTGCGTAACCTTGAGGTTCTTTGTGTTATTGTATAGCTGCTTATTTTGAACGTCCTTGAATGTGATTATTGAGACTGATATTTCTTTGCGGTTTTGAGAAGAATGCACGGTGACGTATCTTCACCTTGATGGTATCTGTATAAATAGTGTACTAACGGTGCTAGTGATCAGTAAAAGTCGAGAGACGATCGGAGTATATTCCCGAAGTATATGTGTACAGATATAAATTGGTGAGCACCCTTTTATATTATTTATCCAACAGTAACATTATTTGTTTTTCTTTAAACAATGTCTGTCACTACCTCTGAATTGCATGAAATTAACAATAAAATCAACTGTGAACTCAATAACAAAATACCGTTCAGAACTTTGTCTTCATTAACTGTAAACAAAGCCCATACAATTAAGAATCTGTCACCAGTCAAATCAAAATTTGGTGAATGTCTAGTAGCAACACTATTAGAAGATAATGCTGATGAGTTCAAAGTATGGTTACCGAAAAGAGTAACGGAACATATGTCTGAAGCGGTGATCAAAGAGATAAATGAATCACAAAATAAATATTCACTATCATATATAGGTCAAAGCTCACCTAAAACACCAGGCACTCGCTCCAAATGTTTGATGAAATTTGATTATATTCAACAATAATATATTTGGTGATGAGGTAGTACAGATTGTGTTGGGTATAAATAATATAATGGTTACTCCCATGTACTGGACCCCGATATATGGAAGGTAAATTCGAGATAAAAAAAAACATTTGTTTGTAGCTGATATTAGACGTTCCGTTTGTTTCAGAAGCAGACTAACTCTCCATTCCCATTATATAATGTGGATGCAGTATTCGGCAATGGGGTGGCCTGAAGCAAAAGATCTACGTAGTGCCATCCAGAGAATTGCATGCCAGTTGGTGGATTTGATTTTCGATGAGGAACATTCCACAGCGTATGACTTAAGTATCTGCTGGGATGATGAAGAGGTCGAACGAAAGAGGATACTAATAAGGAAATATGAAGCAGGGGAAAAGTTATGCAGACAGTATTTACGTGAAGAATGTACCGTCGACCAACTATGTGATGGAATGATTAATAATCAACTCAAACCATTTTTGTACGAAATAGTTAAATACTTACCTCAAGATATTATTATCAAATATCGCCTTCTAGATAAGGAATGATAACTGTATACACCGTGTGTCGTTTTATATGTATAAATAAAAAACTAAATGTACTAAAAAGCTGTTTTATTTCTGCGAGTTAGATATAATAAAAAATCAGAGACACTTAGTAGGAATGAATAAGTCCATTTTGAATAGATCCATCAAAGGCGTTGTAACTAATGCACGAATCATGAATTATCAATGCATACACCTTCGTATTCGCTGGGAAAGAAGATCTGGTTTCAAATTCCAATGATATATCCACAGTTGAGAGCTGAAGGTTATCAGGTTGATGACTGCAGTCAATCACAAATAGAGGATTGTCACTAAACTCCTTTATGTTAAGAATTGGTTCTGGAATGTCCTTGTTATAAAATGTTCTTTGGAAGCTCTCAAATGCATAGTAAGCTGCAGTATTTAGCTTTCTGTTGAAATCTAGGTTCCATCGTTCATACGGATATACCTGATTATTCAACTTTAATCGAATTGAATTTATGTTGGCATGAATGAACTTAGTGATATCCTCTTTAGGATTTTCTGCTAATTTTGAGTCTTGAAATCCAACGATAACAAACAAAGGCCTCTCCAGTTTGTTGGTTGTTCGAATTGCCCAGACGTCTGATGATGTTGAGCGAAGTGATGGCAGTTCATACAAATCCCAAGAGCGAAATGCTACCTTAATCCTTGAATTGAGACTGTTTTTATTCAATCGCTGTAGAAGTTTTACCTTGTATCGATCTTCAGGAACAATATGTTGAACCTTCCATTCAATCTTCGATATTGTTAACTGAGCGTCACATTCACCAACAAAGCAGTTTTTGAAAGATCTTGCAATTACCAAGACGAGCTCTTGTTTTATATTCAGAATTCCTTTTTTGTAGTCCTCTGCGAATCCCATTATATGCTTTAGAGGTATCCTACCACTGAATACTTTGCTGTTTAAATCCCATATCGCTAAATTATCAGCATTCAGGCCCCATCCGGTACATAAAAGTGTATGGGCTGCACTTTTACCATGTGAAATCATTGTTTTCATTGTTGAAGTTATTCCAGGATTCCGCACGACAACAACTTTTTCACCACCCATATGCAGAGAAATTTCATCAAATAAAAAGGATAGAGCATTATTAGATAGGTAGCACGTCTTCGTTGCATCTGCTGGGGTAAACGTTCCTTCAATGTAAATGTAACTGTCAGCAATATTTAAAATGAGATCTTGGAAATTTATCGGTATATGAACAATATCGGAGTTCTTGAAATACGGCGAACCGTACGGCTTGTATGTGTATTCATGAAGGCTGGCTAAGGAACGGTCCATGATAGGTTCCTCAAAAACATCCAACGTCTCACTTGATACGTGCAGAACCATTTTTTTGGTAAGTTGCAGTCCTATAGATTCGAGGAACTTACGATTCAGTAGAGAAATTTTCGATGCTGTATCCTTGGCGGCAGACGAACGACGAATAACGTCAATTCTCTGATTTCGTCGTATTTTATGTCTACTTGTGTGAACTTTCTTGACATTTTTCAATTGGTATGAACCTACGTTGTACAAAAAACCCATCTTGCTGAATTATGAAGCTTGTTTTAAGTTAAACGTCGCAATTCCAATTTAACGATTACTTTTTCACCACGGAAGTTGATTAGATTCCCATCGTCATCCAAAATTTTAAGTGTGATGTTGTCGATAAACTGACGTCCGCTTGGCTTTACGCTCATATATATTACATTCTGTGGCTCCTTTGTTAGTTTGAATCCTGGCTCGACGTCTATGTCAAACTCGTAAAGAGTGTGCATTTCATTTCCATTGTGGTATGCGCCAGATATCAGCCCACAGTCGATTCTTATCAATCTAACTGTAGTTATATTAACCGGTAAAGTTGACACATGTATTTCGTCATGTCCAAAAATCTTCGGTTCAAACCCAATCAAAGATGCGATTGAGTTAGGAAAAGATAAGTCAACATCATACGCTGAGTATAGCTCACACTTTAATGTATTGTTGTTAGCTTTGAGAGAGAACAACTCATCAGTTGTGGGCTTAGGTGGGTGTATACTGATGGGCTTTATTGTCCTTTGTAAATATTTATTTAGTTCATCGAGTTCGTAGGTACCTGGCGGAATATATATAATTTTGAATTTGGTGTTATCTGTTGGATACCTCAAAGCGATTAGATTATTTTCTTCGTGTACGTTGAATATTGAGTTGTAGGAGTAAAAACCTATTAGACCCAAACCATACTGGGCGCTAGTATCTAGCTCAATTGGTGGATAGAAGTTAGCCGACAACTCGCTGTCATAACCCGTCAACGTAAATGTGTAAGACATGACTGATGGGGTGCAAAAAAAGGTAACACTTTATATATCCAAACAGCAACATTTATTGAAAACAGCAATTGTTTCTTTGATTATTATTCTTTAAAGTAATATCATGTAAATTACAATAACAACAAAATATTTTTCTTGGCGGCGGCCCATCTGCTTGATCGCCACTCTGATGTGTATCATAATGCTCCCAGCAGAATTGGAATCGCTGCATGTCCGGGTCTTCCTTCAAGTGTAATGGTAGTTTGTACCATACATGTGCTATTTCATTAGGTGCGCATGCTATGAGTACTTCTTTTGGTATGTGAGCAAGTTCCTCTTCTGTCATGTTCAACAGACTTCTTTCCTTTGAGAATGCTTTCAGGGAATAACTCATTTTTCTAATTGTTTCACGATCCATTTTTATTAGCTTTCTGCTTTTCCTCGGAAAGGAATCGTAGACACAAATGTCCACACCAAAAAGTATTGAAGTTCTGCTGTCGTCTGAGATTATACAAGATCTTAATTTTCCTTGATTGATCGAATAAATACTTCACTAGCTCGTTCGTTGGTGGTAGGTTGCCGAAACTATCATAATACAACACCACCATTCCCCGTTTTATATATGATACCCAATGTGACCCACCCCCACTCTTGCTATCTAAGTTGATAATGGCTGACTCATTCCAGAATGGACCTTGTTTAGGTAGATCATCACGCATAAAAACTCCTCTGAAATACGGTATTTTTAGCTGTTTGGCATAATAAACAAGGTCGTTGTCTGTCAGCGGTCGTTGGGGTAGGGTTTTTAAAAGTTTTTTGAAGTCCGAGCTTTGATAAACAAACCCAATCCTTTGCGGTATGGTTTCAAATATAAACCACTGCCAATTTTATTCATACCGGAGATAGATGTAGAATTTTTTTCTCGTGCTGAATTTATTGCTTTAGAGGTCCTAACAATATTTGCAATACCCCCAGCGAGACTGCCTAATGCTGAGAGACCTGCAAAAATTGGTATCAAGGGTAGAATTCCACCTACTTTTGGAATAGGTATAACTCGCGGAAGGCGAATACGTCGTTTCCCTCCCAGAGACTTGATATGCTTCCGGGCGGCTAATAATGCTGCAGAAGTTGCTTTTCGTAGCACGTTATTATCTTGCTTATGGTTCGAAAATCTCTTCATATTTTTGCGAACTCTGTTTAGTATCCCTGAACCAAAATGCACCTTCTTTGTAGCCTTCCTCATTTTCCTACGCACACATTTTTTCTTATTCCTTCTACGTCGTGATCCATAACCCATTCCCGCATGATGTTTTACACGTAATGCATTCCACAATTTTTTACGCATGCATTTTTTCCTACTGCGCCCACGTCGTGATGCAAGACCCATTCCAGTGTGACGCTTTACTTTCATAATATTTGTAACTAACCAGGCAGCTGCTTTTTCTCCGAAGTTTGCATCAGCTGATTTGACTCGTTTCCAGGCTTCTTGTTGAAGCAGGTAGTCAGCCGAGTGTCTTGTAGCCAAGTCAGATTTGCGGTATGCAAGGTCGTGCTGTAAGCAAGCCGCGTCTAATTTATTGATTCCTTTTTGGCCAAGAGCTAGCCTTTCCTCCACGCGCGTGCCCGGCCCACAAAACTGATAAAAGGGTAAATGAGCTTCGAATGGCAACTTATCTATCAACTTGTTAACAATTCCACCACCAGTTTTGGAAATGCTGCTACACCTTCTCCCAAGAAGTATCGGCATTTAAATAAAACATATATAAACAACTGCGGCTTATATACGGTTAAGTCGTTGCACGATGAAGGTGACAAAACAAGATCAGGAATTAAGTATTAGCAATATTGATGTAAAGGTCACGGATTTGGAAAATAATACTTCTCATCATCGACATGGTATACTACTACCATCCACGATTCGTTGTATTATTGTTGGCCCATCAAACTGCGGAAAAACCAATGTGCTGATATCTTTGTTGTTGCATCCTGATGGGCTTTTCTTCGAAAATATCTATATATTTTCAAAATCGCTTAATCAACCCAAGTATACATTCATAGAAAAAGTAATGAAGTCGATTGATGGATTGGGATATCATGCATTTACCAATAACTCTGATATTCTACCACCATCAGAAGCCAAACCAAATTCAGTTTTCATTTTCGATGACGTTATATGTGAAAATCAAAATGTTATCCGAGAATACTTCAGTATGGGTCGACACAAAGGTGTGGATTGCTTTTATTGCGTGCAAAGCTACAGTTGGATACCAAAAAGGGTGATTAGAGATAACGCAAATCTGATTGTGTTGTTCAAAGTTGACAACACTAACCTCTCACATGTTTTTTCAGATCATGTGGCACCCGACGTAACCTTTAAGCAGTTCCAAGATATGTGTGCAATGTGCTGGAGGGAGAAATATGGGTTTCTAGTAATTGATAAAGATAGAGAACTAAAAGATGGTCGGTACAGGAAAGGATTCGATAGTTTCATAAATCCACTGGTAGACTAGGAATATCATCAATTGAATGTGAGACTGCAATCAATGTACATCGCAGCTGTAGCATTACCATAACAAGTATGAAGCAGCAACAGAGCAGCATTGAGATTGCTCTCAAAAAAGAATTAGTGGAAGCAACAGAGTCTGTCCAAAAAAAATTTAATGCTGTAAAGAAAGGTCGCGACATCGACAACACAGCATTGGAACGGATATATGAACCTATTACGAAACAGCTGAAGACAATAGCGAATGCATCAGTTCATACACAATCGAAACAACCAATGCAAAACGTTGGTCATACAAGCACTCCTAAAAGACCACCATCTACATATCCAAATCAAACCCTTCCCTCTACTAGTACACCAAAAGGGGCGAGATTCGAAGAATTGACTTCCGCTGCTTTTTCCGGTATAACACCAATAAAGGAGTTACCTGATACACCATCATCAATTAATGAGAGGGAAAGAGATTCAGTTACTCAGTATGTATCTACAGCTAATTCAAGTGTGGACAGAGAGGCAGTTGCTGAGGTGCTGAAAAGTCATATAGATAATTTGAGAGCAGGACATCCGGCCTATGGAAGTGTTTATAATGTGAGGATCAACCCACAATCACAGAAGCTGTTAATGGGTGTACATGAAGTGGAATTTGATGATAAGGCGGTTTATTTATCGTCGGGTGATAAGACTACTAAATTCAAACTATCCCCAGACTTACTAGATATGATGTTTGTAGGAGATACACGAAACTCCAACTCAAAAACTCTACACACATTCAGGTCCATATTGAATCTAACTAATGTACTTCGCAAAGATTACACACCTCTTAATATTTACAATGTCGACGGATCTGAGTATTTCAATAAATTATTTAATATCCTATCTACATCATCCCCCATGCATTTGAGAGCCAGAGTTGGTAGGGGACATACACAAATGAAGATACCTAAGTATAAGATATTTAACACTAATAAACGCGACTTTGTGTACTGGAACGACATCAACGAGCTGATTGATCGATTGAAATTGCTATACAGCTCAAAATCAGCTGGTCATACAAACCACGACAACGAAATTTTATCTATAATAGAAGAATTGCGTGAAGAGGGCGTAATACGCTAATTTGGGGTATATATATTTGCGAGTTGAAAGATCCCACTAATAGTATAACGCTTTCGTAGCGATGCACAATACGATAGATAAGTTTGGTCGTCGCAGTTCTAAGCATACAACTGTACGTGGTATTCCAGGTATTGGTTTTAAACTTACACAAACTGGAAATTATGATATCAATGGAAAGCAGCTAAAGAATGTTGGTGATCCTACAGATGAAAATGACTCTGTTCATATAAAGTATGTTGAAAAAAAACTAAAAAGTACCGCTGATATGCTTGAAAGTATAGTGAATAGCAAAACGCTAGAATTGAGTGATGGCCTTGAGAAAAAGATTGATGTATTAACAACCAATTTGATATCCATTTTAGAGCAACTAGAGGTTCTATATAATTTTTGCCAGAAATTAGCTAGTGGAGTCAACAGGGAATTCGATGCTGAAGGTGGCCCTGTTTTACCAGCGTGGCTTGCAGGCTACACTTTAAATCAACTCAGACCATAGATCGGTTGATTTTTCATGATTAATGATCAGTTTCTTTTCTACAATCACCTGAGTCAGACCTCTACATGTAGATATGTCAGTTAACAGCGCAACAAAACGTGGCATAGCAGAAGAATTACACAAGGCAGTTCGGAAGAACTTTCGCCGTCGAAAAACTATCATAAAAGGTTTCGCTGACTTATGGCAAGCCGATTTAGCGGAAATGCAACCTTTTCATAAGGAAAATAATGGCTATAGATACATATTGGTAGTCATTGACTGCTACTCTAAGTTCTTATGGTGTAGAGCAATTAAGAATAAAGATATGCAAAACGTGACGGCTGCAATGCATGATATCCTGCAGGACGCTAGCTATCATCCAACTAATCTGCAAACAGATAACGGATCTGAGTTTTACAATCGCAAATTTTTTGAACTGATGCAAAGGTATGGAATTAACCATTACTCCACGTTCTCTACGAAAAAAGCAGCAATTGCCGAAAGAGCTATTCGTTCACTGAAACACTTGTTGTACAAGGAATTTTCTGCAAGAGGTAGTTACAAATGGATTACAATTCTGCAAAATGTCACTAACTTCTATAACAACAGGAAACATCGAACAACAGGATTGGCCCCCATCGAAGTCGATTTTCATACACGATTGAATGTGTATCGCAATCCAAAGGCAGCAGGCAGAAGTAAGCTTAAATTTGGGGACATTGTGAGAGTAAGCAGATATAAAGGTGTATTTGAAAAAGGTTACACCCCCAACTATTCTACGGAATTGTTTAAAATACGCAACGTTAACATTACAAATCCAGTCACATATATGTTAGATGATATGGATGGGCAACCGATAAGCGGCTGTTTCTACGAAGCTGAGCTAAAAAAGACGCAGTTTCCAGATGAGTATCTGATTGAAAGGGTCTTGAAGAAAAGAGGAACCAAGCTCTTCGTTAAGTGGTTAGGTTTCCCGAAAGAAAAAAATTCGTGGATAGACGTAAAAGATGTATTGTAATGATTCAATAATATATTTGAATGGTTTCTCGATAACTGTGTAAACTTATTTTATTATTTTTTGTTTGGATGATTTTTAGATTCGTTTATAAATAAAACAGTTGTTTGGACTAACTGTAGTTTTATTTTTTTGCATATATATTTACAATAATCATTGACTAATTTGTTAGATTATTAAATCGAGCGACCTCGCTCGCTCTCCACCTGCGTCTCTCCTTCTTGGACAAGAACGGTGGGGGCATCCGCAGGACCGCCCTGTTTTCTAAGTTCGGTTTATAGCTCTGGTAGTTATCGCTATCCCAGTTTTCTGAAACAAAAAAAGTGTTGTTTTGTAATGCGTGCGAAGATTGCAAGATGCAAAAGGTGAAAGGTATATAAGGATATATTGCTAAATCTTACGAGGTTTCATTAAATTTAGATTTTTCAGGAATGATGGGTACACACGTTGAAAGCATCAATATCATATTATCAATACACAACAAAAAATAATAAAAAATTGCTATGTTGGCGCATGTTGAAAGTATCAATATCATAGGATTGGTACAAAACAAAAAAAAAGATGCTAAGTTGGTGGTGGTTTGATTTTTTCGCATTTAATGAACACATTTTATACCTTCAATCTGCACCTCTACATTGGTGGTGGCGACTTCATCACCCTGCTCTCTTCCTTTTACCCCACGGTTGTCAGAAGCTGTAAAAAGAAAGAATTATCGATGAGTATATGGTTAGTTTGTAATAGAATACGTTTGCTTCACAAAAAAAGTAAAAACATAGAAAGATAAACTGTTTTTGATAAATTTTTAGTGTCATCAATAAAGGTAGCATTTCATAAACTCGGAAATAATTACTCATAAACAAACTACATAGGTACCTTCAGATGGTGCATGACTCTCTGCCAATCTTCGCCGACACCGCACCAGGTGATTAGCCATCGACGACGGCTTCACTAGATGGTCCGCGATCAGCGGACATTGCCGCAGACCAAATGTCCGGTGATCTGCGGTCGATGCTGCCACACCACCCTGACATGCTGTCGCCCGCAGCCGCCTCGCCACCTCTGTGAAGCCGCTGTATCGGCTGTCACCCGGAATGACCTCTGGTGCTGAAAAGAAAAGAAGAGTACATTGTAGAAATACATATGAGTGGAAACTAGCGAAAACAGACTTGCTGTATTTTGACTTGTTACTTGTACGCAATGTATACAATGGCAGAATAATGTTTACCTTGACTCAGGTGCCCCAAGTCCAAGATGTTGAATCCTACGGCTTCCATTCTCGTTCTTCCTCTTGATTATCTTGTTGTAATCTTGCTATAACTGAAGAACTGAATCACGAACTTCACTAAATAATTCTCGTTCAGCCACCGTATTTATACGATATTAGGGGACTAACGCTTCCCCTTCTCCGCTTCAATCCTCTCTTAGGGTACGTCGTTTCAGGAATATAGAAAGACCAACCCACCAGCCAATCGGCGTATAGACCATTAAGTACGTTATATGCTTTGGCAACGCATTCACACGTCATCAACTGCTATTGAAACGGGAATATAAGAAAGATCAACCCACCAGCCAATCGGCGTATAGACCATAAATCGCTATTGGTGGAAATGTTATATGCTTTGGCAACGCATTCGTACGTCATCAACTGCTATTGAAACGGGAATATAGAACGACCAACCCACCAGCCAATCGGCGTATAGACCATAAATCCCTATTGGTGGAAATGTTATATGCTTTGGCAACACATTCGCACGTCATCACCTGCTCCTGAAATACTTTATCGCCCAACCCCAACCATGCTAATTTAGATCTGTGTACCACTATATCGATATCTGAAACCAACAAGAATTGTGGATGCTCCCACCAATATAACCTTATTGGATGCGATAGTTTCACCCAACCCACCCATCTAAAGCTTATTGGTTGTGATTGTTTCGCCCATCCTCCCCATCCAAGTATTCGTCCCCTCCGCTCTGATTTTACAACTGAATTATGTTGTGAATTTTTGGGTATAAATACAGCTTCATTCTGTAAGGTTTTTCAGTTCTACGTTCTTCAGAAAATCGTACCGTTCCGCAGAAAAATATTGTATATCATACCTATATCACCAACATTATGGCCGCAACCAACAATCAAAGATTGCTTGTCTTTCCATAACAGGGGCAATGAAAAGCGCACCCACTGCAGTCTTAGAGACCATCCTGGATCTCCCTCCGTTGCAAATTGTAATAATGGGTGAGGCGAGAATGGGCTACTCTAGACTACAAACCCTACCAAGAGGAATTTACAAGGATCTTGGACACAACCAAATCGCAGAATATGTGGGGCACACCATAATGGATGCTAGAAAGGACCACATAACTCCGAAATACATCTTCAACAAGAAATTCGAAACTATAATAAGAGATCGAGAACTCTGTGAAGTAAACAACATGCATCGGGAAATAGTCTGGTACACAGATGGATCAAAGACCGAGCAAGGCACAGGAGCGGGAATCTTTGGAAGAGGAACTAGACAGAGCATTCCGCTAGGAAAATACGCCTCGGTATTTCAGTCAGAGGTGTACGCCATCCTGCAATGTGCAAGGATCAATAATGAACGATCCTACAGAAACAAGAGGATCGCAATACTTACGGACAGTCAGGCTACACTTAGGGCACTAGAAGCGCCCAAAGTTACATCTGCTCTAGTCTGGGAATGCTTACAGGAACTGGGAAGACTGGCAGAACACAACAAAGTAACTTTGGAGTGGGTGCCTGGACACTCAGGTATAAGAGGCAATGAAAGAGCGGACGAGCTAGCAAGACTAGGCTCGTCTGCCCTATACATTGGAGCAGAACCTGCCCTGGGGGTGCCTAAAAGCACAATCAGACACCAGGTGGGAGAATGGGTGAAACATCAGCACAAGGAGCAGTGGAACTTGTTGCCAGGATGTGTTCATGGAAAATCATTCATTAAAGCTCCATGCAAGAAGATAGCTGAAACACTGCTCTCTTTGAGTAGAAATCAGCTCCGAATAACGACGGGTCTCCTCACAGGACATTGTGGCCTGAAGGAACACCTGAATAAAATGGGACTCTACAATGGAGACCTCAACTGCAGATTGTGTGGAAGAGGAACCGAGTCAGCCCTACATGTGCTCTGTGAGTGCGAAGCGCTAGATCACAAGAGACAACAGCTCTTTGGGAAGACCAAGCTAGAACCAATGGAGTACGGCTCAGCACCAGGACCAGTAGGTAAACTGCATAAACTTATGCAGGGATCCAGATTGCTGGAGTGGATACTGTAAAAGAGAGGAGCAATAATACAATAGGCCTTAAGGCTTAAGTATTGACGGGGACAGCAATGTCGGACGGCTCCTGGAAAAAAAAAAAAAAAAACAATCAAGATATTATAGTCGTCGGGGACGACTTACAGGCCATTCTGCAGGAGTTCGAAAATGAGGGGTTGCCTTTTACGCAGCTGGCTGCAGATGTCCAAGAAGAACTTGAAGAATTCGTCCATGTGAACCCACCAGCTGAAAACAACACCAGTGTGAACACCCCTGCAGCAATAGGAGCTGGCGTGGATGCAACGCAAGCAGCCGCAAGTGCAGTGCCTGCCCTGGCAACCAGTGTGAATACTCCTGTAGCTATAGGAGCTGGCGTGGATGCGATGCAAGCATCCACAAGTACAGTGCCTGCGATAACGAGCAGAAAAATAAAAAAGGCACCTTCCAAGCCTTTTGGAGCATTATTGCGGCAGACATTGGAAAAATCAAATAAACCTCCAAAAACAGAGATCGAAGACCAGACGGAAGCGTTGAGGAGTACTGTTCAACGCATCAAGGATGAAATAGCAAATAATGAGCGGCAACTGGTAGAGGAGCTGGCACTGAACGATAGTCTCCAAGCAGCACAAGTTATCGATGAGCAAAAGTTGAAACAGCTAGACGATGAAAGGAAGCGTGTAAAAGAAACCAAGACGAGGAGAAAGCGACAGTTGGATGATTGCAAGAAGAGAATCGACACCCTACGAGTGACATCAACTCAAAAAAGATGCAAGCTGACTGAAGAGAAGGAACGTATTATATCTTTCTTTGAGTTGTAAAATAAACAGCAAAATATTATATATATTTATATACATTATATGTATTGATTTGCCTCATATTACGAATATTGAATAAAAATAAAAAAAAGGTATGATCTTTTATTTGATGATGGTATATTGTGTAAGTACCAGTGGGCTAACAGAAACGGTAAATATACCTTGTGGATTAGGGTGTGGCTTTACAGTACCCACCACCCAACGCCACCGATGTTCCACAAATAAAATGAAGAGGTGGGGAGGTATGGAGGGGGCTTTAGTGTGGGGAGCTTAGAACATAAAAGGCAGAGTTCTTGTCAATGAAAAACATAGTGCAGAGTCAACTGGTACAGTAATACAACTAGCAGCGAAATGGACTTCAATACAGAGTCAAACGGACCTTGCGACTCCACGTCTTGGATGCAGGATCAAGAGGACAGTTCCAGCATATGGAGTATGGAGACTGCGGTACCGGATGATGAGACACCCGACCAATCTCATTGGGCGGTGGCGAGACCACCGATGGACCATGGACCATGCGATTCCACAGTACAGCCGCTGGGGTTCCTGTTGTCTACTATAGACAGCTCATCAGATAACAGCGATGATGATGATGATGCTGATCCTTATTGTCCAGATGGTCCATCAAACCTTAGAGGTGCGCGGATAGAACTGCCTTTTCTCATAGATAGCGAGGAGGAGACATGAGGTGCTATTATTAAATTATAAAGAGATTTTTTTTTGTATTAACCAATAAACTTGTTTTTTTAAATCGTACCTTTTTTCAAAAAACCTTACCATCGTGACAGAAAAAAAATTCATCGAGCGTGGGCGGCTTTGCCAACAAACGATCTTTCTAAAAATTTTATTCAGTGGTGTACTTTATTTTCTCATTTTTTATCAGTCTTCCAATTTTGTCTATCTCGATTTTTTCATGCTTCTAACGTTTTTTTTTCACTCTTTTTTTCTGAAAAACCACCGTTTTGAAGGACCGTTGAAGATCACATTTGGCCCTCAAAATGCGTCAAAATGGGCCTCCGCCGAGCCTTTGTATGCGCGGCGAGATAAGGTGGGTCGACGGCGGAGCCGTCGACCCACCGCCCGTGTCGATGTTAGTCGACGGCGCAGCAGTCGACCTAACCTCCACCTTTACCGAAACTTAGCACGACCCAGTAAGCACTATGTGTAATTGGAGACTATGCACTATCCTGTTGTCTTAGAAACCAACCTATAATTTTTTTCACCCGGGGTTTCGGGCAGTCGGGTAGTCGACGGCGCAGCCGTCGACCTAGTCTCTGCCTTTACCGATACTTATCACGAACCAGTAAGCACTATGTGTAGTTGGACACTATGCACTATCCTGTTGTCTTGGAGACCAACCTATAGTTTTTTTTTTCACAAATATTTTTGATAAACTAACCTATTTTTTGACGAATACTTTCCTTATGAATTTTTTCGCAGATATTTTTTTATAGACTAAACTTTTTTTCATATTTTTTTTATTTCTCATTTTATTAACCAGAAAAGAACTAGATTTCAAAATCGATATATATATATATATATATATTTGAATTTATTTATTTTTAATTATAAGACAAACATAAAAAATATTGTAATAAAAAAACACATTTGTACATTACTACTATCTTAGAAAATTTTACACAAATATCTAACACCTGCATACAAATAAATACAAAATCAAAAGTTTTTGTTCACATATTTTTTTTGTTACTCATTTATTAAATAATCTCATAATCGATATATTTATATATTTTTTTTCAATTATAAGATATACATAAAATTACATTTGTACATTGCTACTATTCTATAAAAATATTATTAACTGAAACACTAAATTTGAGAACAAGTATAATTTATTTTCTGTAATTATTATACATGAAAAGTTATTAATTATAAAATATATATTTTAACAATAATATTTTTATACATACATGAAATTTTATTAAAATTGAGTAATACATTTTTTGTAATTATTGTACATGAAGATTTATAAAAAAATAAAATATACATTTAAACAGTAATATTTTTATATACACATGAAATTTTATTAAAATTAAAAAATACATTTATATAATAAGATTTTTATATATTCAATGAAAATTTGTTAAAATTAAAAAATATATATTTAATAACAATTATATATACATGAAAAATTTATTAGTTAAAATATACATTTATACAATACTATAATTATAAAATAAAGATGCTATACAAATATCTAACTCTAAATATATACATATAAAACCCTAATTCTAACTATAAGGGAAAGTGTAGTATATATCTATATATATACTATATATATATATATACTACACACCCTTCTGGTTTTGGGACAGACAGATCGGATGGTAATCCACGGATTCGATCGTCGCTATCTGTCCCTCCAGCTTTGCTATCTTCGCCTCATAATTTTCTATCTTGGAGGCTCTCTCCTCCAGGCCTTCAAGCTTACCGCCGGCTTGCCGCAACTTCACGTCCTGCTGCTGAGCTTCTTTCCGACGTTGCTGCAACTTCGATTCCCTCGACAGTACTTCCTCCCGAAGTTGCTGCAAGTCCACCTCCTGCAGCAGAACGTCACCCCAAAGTTGCCGGCTCGACTCTTCGGCGGTTCGCTTCTCCTCCCTGGCGGCCGATAAGATCTGCGGGAACTGGTCCTCCTTCAGTTCCTGCACCCTCACCTTTGCGTCCTGCAGTTCCTTTCTCATCTTAGCAGTCGCCTTGGCAAGCAGCGAGCCAGGATCCTCCTCCACAGTCTGGCTGCTCCCACTACTGGTCTGGCTGCTGCTGCCGCTACTGCTTCCGCTACTGCTTCCGCCACTGCTTCCGCTACCGCTGCTACGTTGACTGGCCTCGTGCGATGTCAGCGACTCGAGGGACGATTGAGTCGCTGATATCCGCGGTGTCCTGGGTGTACGCGGCAAGGCCTCCAGGATGTCAGCCGGTGCCGGTGAAAATGATGACTGGGCATCATTAACCGCAAGAGGTTCCGGGCTTCGACTTGCCTGATGAAGCTCCGAAGATGTCGTCGTCGATGACTCCACTGGAGCAGTAACAAGCACATTCTGATGCACTATAATTTTGTGTGCTTGATTCTGATCCGGTGGAGTAATCGACAACGGCAATGTCGGGGTAGCTTCCTCAACAACCGCCGAAGTCCGGACGGGTGACTCTCGCCAAAAAGGTGGTTCCGTTACAGTCGGAGCCTCGTGCAATACGGAGAAGTCTACCGTCGACTCCGGTACAGCAGCGGAAGTGGCAAACTGGGGTACAGGTTGCCGAAATCGAGCTGTGTAAGTCTTGCATGCCGACTTACACAGCTTAAATTTGGCACCCTCATTTCGCTTCCGCTGCGTTGCCGAACTCGACGGTACTCTTACAACCTTCTTTCGCGGCTCTTTTTGCATCGCAACCACTTTTTTTGCGATTCATCACCATCTACCTTCTTGGGGCGTTTGGTACCCGTCATCATCTTCATAGGCGCCGTCCTTTTCCTGGTGGTAGGACTTGCGCGTACTTGCGAGGGACCAGCCTTGGCAACAGGCGATCGCGATAGCAGCGTCGATCGCTTCGGTGAGCTTTGAAACTCATCTTCTGAGTCGTATTCGATGGGCATCTGTAACAATAAAGAGAAAACCATATTTAGAAACATATCCATGAGGGTAGTTGGTAGAGCGGTCTCCCAAGTTAGGATAAAATTATTTTTACTTACACTTCTCTTCAGAGACATGGTTCGTAGCTGGTTAGTTGGTGGCTGGTAGTGAGATGTATTCTGGCGGCAAAAGCTGGACAGAATGATTTCTACCTGTCCTCGCTTGCACTTTTAAGACCTCAATCCACCAATCAGATAGTTCGAGAGTAGGGGTAGAGGCAGAGGTGTACGCCCACTCCTCCAATGGGGATGAAAGACAGCCCACATCCCTACCCTATCAACTCCAATGTCGCCATGTTTTTTTTTGTCTCTTTCTACATCAATGTGTATTTAGAACTTATGAAATATTTCATGAGTTTGAATACCTGGAGCGGTAATGATTTTTTAAGTATGTATTAATAGATGTGTATGCCTTAAAGAGGGTAGCCATGGGGCACCATTAAATTTTAAATGGGTATTTATAGAGGCTTACCTTTCTTCATGGAATAACCTAATCTTAAAGATGGGGTGGCAATAACAAATTTTGTTAATGGCTTAGGGATTATATAGAGGCTTACCTCTCTTCGTGGAATAATCTAATCTTAAAGATGAGGTGGCAATAAAAAATTTTGTTAATGGCTTAGGGATTATATAGAGGCTTACCTCTCTTCGTGGAATAACCTAATCTTAAACATGGGGTGGTAATAAAGTTTGTTATGGACTTAGGGATTAAAGAAATAAACTGTATTATGAGTTTACGAGACCCAAAGGGTCTCATTCCCCGAAACACTCCGACTGCTAGGGACAGCTCGCCTTTTCTATAATTATACTCGTTTAAATAAATATCTCAAAGCTTTCTTGTGGATATATTTATTGATTAATACAATTTGAAATTTTCTTATGTGTATATTAACATACCAAATAAAAGTAACTGCAATACACAAAGATTTAAATATCAATTCTAAAACTACAAATATAATACGTTGAAAGCAACTTAAAATTCCAAGACTCCACTAACAACTATTTAAGATATTAAATTCTGCAACAACCAAAAAATTATGAACAGACAACTTGAATCTAAAACTATGAATCTAAAAGAAAGGCACTCTATGTATTAATGAAAATTATGATCTGCTCTTTCGGCTAACGACTCGTCTTTCAGAACTTTCATATGTGGTTGCGGATGTGACGGAGGCGGTGTCCTAATCCACGAATCAATAGCCTCACAAACTCTCAATGCACATCTCCCATTCGTGTTTTCGGAATGGTAGTCACACTTTTTGCTATGAACACTCTGCTCTGCTCTGCTCATGCCCACGTTAAGACAGATACTATGATCTATAGCCTCAATGTTCACTATCTGTATGTTTTTCAAGTTTAACATAGCTACAGCTCTCACTACATACTCATACTTCTGATGGCCCTTAAGAAAGATTTTATCGCTGTTCCTGATATGTTGTTTAATTATTTTCATGATTTGTTGCGCATTTGTATTTCCACTACTGTATCTGATGCCATGATTATATTTTTCCAAAAACTTGACGCTTCTTTGATCTTTTACGCTCAGTTCATTGAATTTAATGACGGGTTTAAGCACATAATGAAATAAACTTCCACTTTTCTTAAACCCTATCTCTTTTGGAACAAACGTAGACTGGATATTATATCCTTGGATATCTAGAACAACTATAGTCATTTTTGAAGTCTCACAATGAATCTGATGTAGATTGTGGGTAGTCTGAGTTTAGGTTAAATAAAATGTGCCAACTTTATTCTGCAAACATATATTTAATACTATCACACTTTACAAGCTTACAGTAACTTAAATCTAATATTTAGAAACTTCGGCTAACATTAATTGTATAAGTAGATCTAAATTACCATCTTCAGGAGCCTCATCTCGCGCGGTGATCTGATTAATGGCATCGATAGCATATTTTACATTCGATGCGGGGTCTGTTTGGTAAAATTGAATGTCAGAGTGCCCCCAGGGTAAAGTTTTTGTTGTATTTGGAATTATAAACCTTTTATCATCGTTGTGTGCTAAAGCTACTTTATTTTTGACTTCTGTATATACATCATGCAACCTGCTTTTGAATGTATTCATTTTTCTTAAAATCAGACCACCATTCTCTAGTATATGCTTATAATCATTACCACATAACTGATTTTGTATTACTGCTTTTTTAACACCCTTTGCTTTTTTCATTTCTCCCTTAACTGACTTGATATAGTATGCCTTCGCACCTGTTCCGTAAAAACTTATTATAGGATCTTCTGGAAATTCGTCTTTCATTTTACCCAGAATAGAGTCATTGACTGGAATGTTGAACTCATTGTTTTGTTTATAATTTGAAGTATCAAACTCGCTAATATTATTTCTCATAAATTCATAGAAGTCATCTGTATGAGTTTTCAAAATTTGCGAATCTGTATCACAGTAAAGCATAGATACTTTATCGTTGAACTGCTTTTTAAGAAACCCATAAAAAAAATCATACATTACTATCTTAGATATGTCCAGTATACAGAATCCCACGTATATTGGCTTAAAATAATGTACTCTAACTTTTCCTAAATGGATAGCTGCAAGATTTTCGTTGAATATGGAACAACTCTTGAAATTTGGACGAGCTACTAGTGCTCCGACACCGATGCTATTACGAAGATTTTCCCAATGTGTGACCAACTTTATATCTCTTCTATTATCTACATTTTCCATAGTTTTTCCAAAAATTGCATTATTTAGAAGCTTATAAAAGTCCCTTTCAAATTTATTGTTTGCTTTATTACGCATTGCCGTATTGAGATCGATATATTCCTTCAACCAGAACGATTGTTTGAACTTAAGGATCCTGTGAACCTTGGTTACTTGCAAACCATACCGTACAGCTTGTTGTAGTACGCGATAATGTACAATATATTTTTTCTTGTCGTACAGATTTGGGATTAATTTCGGAATCTTTGTCTTGGCATTTGGTGGGATCATACTTTCCACCAAAAACGGAAGGTCGCTATGTGAATCGTGTAACCCTTCAGGATATCGCACATCAACTTCCAAGACATAGCCATTCTCACCGTCTATTTTGGCATTTTCTAAATCGAATGTAGATATTTCTGAATCCCCCATCCATTCAAAACCTCCCGTAGGAAGAGGTGACGACATAGCATGCCCGTAAAGATTCGTGGCATCGAGATATGATATAAATGTCGATTCTTTAGATGGATCATAATTTGGTAAATATTTATTATTTGCTTCGTGCATTCTATCGCTGCATTGACTTATCCCCCCGCGAATACCCTTCTTAAAGAACCCAATCATATCTATGTCCGTAAGGAGCTGGAGATTAACTTTGGTATACTTTAACATGGCATCCCAAGACAATCCAGGAGATGTAAAATAGTGTGCTGGATCCAATTTGTAAATATTCATACTATTTCTCCTAAACCTTTCAAAGACATCACACAAGAGAAGCACGTCTGTCCGTAAATAAATATCAGAATATTCACCTAGATTCCTACAGTTGAACGTTCTCCATACAGTTATTGCCCTCGAATATTCCTCCTCAGATATATCTTTCTCATTCAACTTATCATAAAACTCTGCCTTTGACGGTAAATATTCTTGATCCAATTTCTTTACATCATCCACATAATTGTAAGGAAATACACCTTTCTGTCTAATTAAATTAAAGACTCTAGGGTCTGAAAAATACTTTTTACTCTCCAGAAAATCCCTACTAGTCAAACTGTCTGATAATGCTTGTAAAGATCCAGGTAGAAAACGACAACTATCGATAAATCTCATTTGTAAAAACTTCCTCCTTATTCTACCGGTTCGGTCCACATAGTCATGCATATACAGACTTTTTGTAAATGAAATGTATTTTTCCTTATTCTGGGCTACCACGTCTATCTTATCTCCATGAGAAGATAGTTGTTTGATAAATAGGTGACAATCGTACCCACTTAAATTGTGCGTTATAATTGGTATAAAATTTGGTAATTTGAAATTTAAATTACATTTCGAATGTGCAGCCCCGAATCTAACTTTACCAGTTATGTGGCAATGATCGCGAACTTTAATATCGGATCCTGAAAATGGTTTCTCACAGATGTTACATTTCGTTGAAGTATCAAATTCAATCTGCTCTTCCGGCGTTAAAGGGATCATGGGAGTTACATCTTTCAAATATTTGAAATATAGTTCTTTAAGATCAGCTTCTAGCCTTGTCACGAATTCTTTCGCCGCGTCTTTACCTCGATACAAGACAAATTTGGATAAGTCAGAATCAAATGAAGATTTAATAAAATATGAAAATGAATATGGTTCATGTGTGTGGGTTTCGTTTGTATACGAATATTCTGGGTTGGGTTCACAGTTATCGATTGGTTTTAATAATGACTCAAAATCCGCATACACAACAAAGGGGACCGGCATTTGCTTTTCAAAATTCTCGAATTTAAGTATGTTTTCTGGAACCTGATTACCAAACTTATCAATTCGTAATTTTTCTGTGGGTGTTATCGTGAATATATGATTGCAATCGTTCCTTTGGTGAATATCTAGATACGCCTTAGTTGAAAAATATAACAAACAACCGTCACAAAAGTACCGCTTATGCTCGTTTGAACTTAACTGATGTGCAACTAACCGTGAAAGATCTCTTATCCAACAATAGTGACCATTCCCCTTATCATCCGTTAAATAGAGCAGATTGACATGTAAAGCTAATTTCTTCTGAGCATATCTCAATGGACCAACTATTTCGTATGTGATATTACCATCTTTGATTATTTTTTCAATTCCGTACACGTTTATAGATATATTATTGTTTCTCTCGAACAATGAGATATCTTTAAAAGTAATAGGAAAGTTCATACCGTGGACATTCAATATGGCTGAAAAATGCGGGTAGGATGACACTTCCGCTACTCGGGTGCTTGCTGGTAGTAGCGCTGATGTGACGGCCCAAGCAAAGCAACACTGGTCTTGATTTCGCACATTTACCACTGCCTTCTTTTTCTCTATAAAGTATGGTAACTTTATATAAGACGATCCACCCAATGGTGAAAACTTGTTAATGTTCACTTCAGCATAAAGGATACATTCGATCGCCCACCCTGAAAATAAAACAACAAAGGTTACTATCTCAATTTATGCACTTCTCTAAATATCTAACATACCAGAATCCTTCTCCTCAAACTCAGATGATTGGGATGTAATTTCATCTGCAAACCGTTGATAAACATCAGATAGGTCTGTGCTCTCGTCTATTACTTTATTAACCGTATTGAAGGATTTGACGTCTGCCACATCACTCGTTTGTAATACATACTTCCCGAATACTTCCATGTTCACTTTCAGGGCTCTGTGCACTCGAAGTTTCTCTTCTATTACATCTAGAGTATTTTGCTTGATGTTATCGAAAAACTCTTTAAAGTCGGTATACAATTCTGATGGGCTAAATCTATAGCTGGCAATTCTACATTTGAATGCACTTTTTATAAGTCTCACACCATCAGTGATCGGGATCGATGAATTTGTTCTATGTTGTAATGTCCTTGCGTGGGCAGTCATTCGATTTTTCGGAAGTGAAACATTGCAGCAAGGACATATCATATTCGGAGGTGTACTATCCAATTTAATTTTTTTAGCTTGTGGTCCACTTGTGGAACTGCCACTGCAAACATTTCTCTGATGTCGACGCAAATTGTCCGAACGCGTAAAATTATCACCGCAATCACTACATGTATGCATCTTATTAGACTATATCTTGATCACTGTCTGTCAAGCAACTGTGGCATCGATGATCGAGCCTCCTCGATTTATAGCTAGATACTCAAGGGCATCGTACCCCCACCTCCACTCATTCGCTTATCATGCAAGGCCCGACGTTAGCAAAACACGTTCTTTTGAAAGGCCAAGCTCAAGGCTATCCCCACCCCATTTTAATAACATTCAGGGAGGATCACTATCGATCCTCATAGGAAAATCATACAACTAATTTCAAGGTTATACAAACAACCAATACAAACACTAATAACAAATATTTCACAATCAGTCAATGTGAACTGGAACTCTCAAGGTTACCCAACACCCCATTTAAAAAGCCCCATTAAGATACGATCACTTTTGGAAAGACAACGTTACAAAATGACCTTCAGGGAGGATCAGAACCGGCACCTATAAGAAAAACCCACGTCAATACACCTCATGAAATATGGAAACCAAGGTCATCCCCACCCCATTTGAATGACCTTCAGGGAGGATCAGAACCGGCATATCCATACTACTCCTATCAAGCATCAAGCTGGAAAGAAATCCAAGAAATAATCAGGTATGATATAACAATTATTAAAAATTGGTTTGATACCAATCTTCTTACGATAAATTTTGATAAATCTTACTATTTACCCTTTTCGTCATATAAAAATACGTTACCGAATTTTGGACCTATTGAAATAGACAAAAGACAAATTTTTGAGGCTGATAGTGTCAAATACTTAGGTATAATAATTGACCAACATTTAAAATCGGATTTACAAATAAAATTTCTTTTGCGAAAAGTCAGACAACTATTACCTAAATTCAAATATCTTAGACAATTTCTAAACACACGTTGTTTAGAAACATTGTATTATTCTCTTGTACAGTCCCAACTAAATTATGGCATCTTAGGTTGGGGAGGAGTGCATCAAACTCATTTGAAGAGTATCAGTTCCTTGCAAAAATGTGTTTTGAAGGTTATTTATTATAAAGAACCCACTTACCCCTCAAATAATTTATTTAAAGAATCCCAGAAATTTAATATCCGACAACTATACAGCTATAACATATTGAATTTCGTCCACAAACATAAAAATTACATCAACTTCAATAGCCATGAACATAATACACGAACCAAGAATAGGACCCTAAGACCTCCTATATTTAAGTCAATAGGCCAAAAAAGTTTAACATATCTATGTTGCTGCATATATGATTTACTTCCTGCTTCACTGACGAAATCCATAAAATCTCATATTGTATACAAAAAAAAGTCAAAAATTGGATAATGGACACACCCAGAGTTATTTTTTCAAATGTTTTCAACACGATTTTGAACTGACACACTTACAAGTTTTTAGTATAGTTAGTACTAGTTTTAATATACGTATTGTAAAATATATATGTGTGTATTATAACCCACGCACAAGGTCAGCACCTTCTGTGGGTCAAACAATTTATTTGCCCTGTATTGTTGGTGAATAAATTATTATTATTATTATAATTGACCTGGCAGAAAATTTTAATCTGATTTGTCAGTAGGTATTTCTTCTTTACGGCCTTGCTAATAGATAGTGAATAAATAGAAGAGCTTCAGTTAGAGGTATTGATACTTTGACAGAAATTGCCACTTCTTTACACCACTACATGTAATTTATAATTACGTGCTGGAGCAACAATCGCTGGTAGGTTTTCTTTCATTTCCGGGTTTTCAATTATTTTGGAAACTTTTAATCTCTAGTACATTGCAGTAGCCAGTAGGCTGTGAAAAATATCTATATCTCTCAGACTCCAGCTTCTTTTTGGCCTTAGATATGTTACCGCCGTTGCTTGTGGTTAGAGTTGATTTGTTGCAAGGAATTTTTATAATGTTGTCCCTTCATTTTAATTCATCTGTATCTTTTTTCTAACTTACTTGTTTTCTCCCATCTGACCATTTTTTTGCTTATATTTCATGGCCCGCTAGGTTGCTTGTAGGAGGAAAATGGAAAACAGTGATTTGATTGAAAATTCCAAAGTAAATGAAAACTTCCAGAGAGATTCATAACCTTACATCATTAGAAAGGCTATAAAATTTTACATTTAACCGTATAAAAAAAGTTAGGCATTCTCATTTGAAAACATCAAGCTATTTCTGATTAAAGCTTCCTTAATTAAACGACCGATTTCTTCAAGCTCAGCCGTAACTCAAATATGACCGTCTAATCTAGGCATTTTTAGTAATACGGCAAAGTCACAGCTTTCTAAATTTTATAATCTCTGTGATATTCAATTTTTTTCTGACATCTGCTTATACCGAAAATGGTGATCTACACCTAAACGGTTCGCTTTAAGTCCCATGTGTGATACATAAAGTCACACTAGAATTCATAGGGGAATCTGAATATGCAATAATATATAGGGTGTCCTATTTAAAAAAATACAACTTTGATACACTTTGTGTTTTGGGTACACCCTGTATAACATGAAAATATTTTTAAATGTATCTATCCCTATCCATCCAAAATTTTTATTTACCTTTCCATCAGATACTTTAGCCGTAATGCTCCGTGTCGAACAACGTGAATAACCCGGTATATAGATTTAAAGAACAAAAAAGGTGCAACCCGGGCTCCGATACACCAAGCTGCTGTTCCATTAGCCAATGACTACTGCTCAAACCGTGAGCTGAGCAATTTTCACTCTCTGCGCGAATCGTACGTCCTAACTAGTTGAAGGGAATCATGGATGGATAAGACGTGCGCCGTTGCACGGCACACCGGCATTTTGCGCAGTGCAAAGAGCAGCGTATCCTTCATATAACCTAGAGAACTTATGACCATTACTAGCAGACTCACAGTATATTCCAGCCATAGCCTGCAAAGTTTTCCGAGTAGCTGCTAATATTTGCTCCAATTTTCTTCCTCCTTAGAGACGATATTCCCCTCGGCAGGTACCGAGAATTCTATAATGCACATCGCCTTATTGGTGGTCGATAAGGGCTATGTCGGGCTTCTTTACTTGTATAAGCTCGAGCGTGGAAAGCAAGTAGTTCCAGTAATTTCGGCAGTTCTTGTTCTCCACCACAGACTCTATACCATTATATTCCGTGAAGCGTATGGCAGCACCTGTGTCTCATTTGTACCATATGAGCGCCTTGAGTGGCAGTCGTAGAGCTGCGTTGTGTCGATGGACGTAGGCAGTGCAGACAAACCATACTTCTCTAGATGTCTGTAGAAACTATGGTATACCAAGGTATTAAAGACCGTCTCGGCAATCTATTATAGAGTTATCAGTCTTCAACTTCAACCCACTATACCTTAGGAATGGGAAAGTCAACTGCTCTGACCAACCATGCGCTTCTAGATGTTTTTAGAAGTACCCGTGCATTGGCTTTCCTTTGTAAAGTCATAAGAGAAATTGGACTTCAGCAGCTTTAATTTGTGTTCTTCATTATGTGAATTTGAGCATGAGGCTGAGTTACTCGCATGTCCGTGTTGGTGTTCTAAAAAGGACGGCTCTCTGCCTCTGCCCGCATCCTTGTGCTCTCGCACAAAAAAAAACTCAATAGTCCGCGCCATCTCAGCTGTCGTGGAAGGTACATCCGCAGGTCAGAGGACTTAGGATGCAGACTTCTCTCCATTTTCATTCTTTTGCGGATCTTTGTGTCGATTTCGGTTACTGATATTACGAGACAAGAAAAACGGTAACAGACAGGCTAACAGATCGACAGACAAGGCAAACTGATGGAAACGAGTGACGTAGATTTTCGGTAAGTAGATATAAAACGACTATTGGTGTGGGAAGTAAAAAGTATATATGACTAGGCATTCACTGGGCATCTCACGATTTCTGATGACTTTTTTATGCCCGATATCACAAATTCGCATGAAAAGACAGTATATCTTTTGTTGTCTTCAGCTTTGTAATATACACAGATTTATGCAGAAAACCGCTTATCTTGTACAAATTCAGTGTCTTAGCATCTTTAACAAATATCTTTAAACTTTCCTCGGAAAAGTCTCTTGAAAGTTCAATTGCTCCCCGCAATCGTTGTATTTTGAAGTTTTAATTATGCCGTTCTATTTATAAATTGTGCCTTTTGACTGCAAGGATCTACTCGCCGAAATGATAATACCGTAATTTTAGAGGAGCAACTGATTAAAAAAACGGTTAAGCCATCGTTTCTACGGTAGTATTATTCAGTAAAAAACATATAAACATAGAGGTCCATATACAAGGTGGTCCAATAAGCGCGCGGTGCTCTCTAGCGGCCATACCGTTTAAACTATACGAAAATGGTTCAAATAAAAACCATTTCTTTTCAAATGCTCTATATGTAGAAAATAATTTCAAAGATGGCGGACTTCCGGATATACCGGAAGTTGGCATCAACTTCGTTATTTTAAATGAAACACCCTGTATGTTATTACGTTTTTGAATTCGGCATCGATTTTTAGGTTCAGTTTGTTGATCATTGTTAATGTCTACGAAACCTATTTTCGGAGTTATTCAGCAATTTTTACAAAATTTGACGTTTGTAGTACTTTACAAGAAACGTTAGTATCTCGGAAATTAAACTATGTTTCATCTAGGCCTGTG
This sequence comes from Callosobruchus maculatus, assembly GCA_951848785.1. Lineage (NCBI taxonomy): Eukaryota > Metazoa > Arthropoda > Insecta > Coleoptera > Chrysomelidae > Callosobruchus > Callosobruchus maculatus. The sequence continues at coordinate 7,751,732 of CATOUR010000054.1, read as the reverse complement.
GTGTGATTTCAAAGCCTGTGATTTTGTCACAGCTTCGGGACCAAAACAGTCACAACCTGCTCCGCTTCGAACACAAAAGTCGTGCAGTGATGTCTTACGGCGGAACCCTATTTGGTTCAAAGTCGCTGACACTTCGGGACTCAGGAGCAGGATACTGTTACTGTTTACTCGGTTCAGATTCCATTCCGTCGCGCAGGATAAGGATACCGTCAACTACTTAAAAAATATTTAGACCAAAATTAGTCGTTTTAAATATTTTTTCTAAAAAAAACGTAACGATTAGCGATTATTAGGTATTTTAATCAAAAATAAAAAAAGACATAAAAAACTTACAGACCAAAATCAAACTTCATCAAGTCAAACAAACACAAAACTCAAATCACACCTAAGATAGTCGTGACTACGGAGACGCAGGCATGACAGGAGTCACAGGTCACAGGACACACTAGGCACTTACGGAAACACTGATCTGGACCCGGATAGATCAGTTATATGTCAAACAGCTGTCAAGTGGCATTTATGATTCCATGAATTTAACGGACATCGAACAACGAGAAAGTTGGTTTAACTATAAAAAACGATGGTAAAGTAAAACAGCTACTGATCTGAATCATGCGATCGCAATCACTTACTGTACAAGAGTGAACTACCCTATTTCTGACCGATCCCAGATCACTTTCCGAACGTTAGGACCAGTGATCGAACTGATCGGGTTAACCCGATCACAGTTTCCGTAAAGGCCTAATAACGTGGATTCGATTGGGTTGCCGTTTGCCATTGGCGACTGTGACATGAACTATAGGTTTTGGTGTGACAAAGTCACAGGTTTTAATCAAAGTGAATTTTCTGGAACAGGACTGCGGAATTGTGACTCCAAAATCACACTTTAGCACAGCTGTAGTTTGATCCCTTTAACTGAGCGTGCACAGTATGCCTCATGGCTGAGCGGCAACTACTAGGGAAACTGAACTGAACACTACAATAAAAAGTGGTAACACACGTAATTGTAACTAATGTGATGTAGCATTATACAGGGTTATTCACGTTATTCGACACGGAGCATTATGGCTAAAGTATTTGATAAAAAAGAAAATAATAATTTCGGATGGATAGAGACCCATAAAGGCTACATTTTAAAAATATTTTCATGTTATACAGGGTGTCCCAAAATCACAAAATGTATCAAAGTTATGTTTTTTTAAATGGGACACCCCATATATTATTGCATATTCAGATTCCTTGCTGAATTCTAGTGTGACTTTATGTATCATACATGGTACCTAAAGCGAACCGTTAAGGTGTAAATCACCGTTTTCGGTATAAGTAGATATCAGGAAAAAATTGAATATCGCAGAGACTACAAAATATGGAAGGCTGTGACTTTGCCGTATTGCTAAGCATAAAATGCATCAGCTTTGATGAGACTGTCAAATTTAAATTACGTTTATGCTTGGAGAAATCGGTCGATGAATTAAGGAAACTTCGATCAGCGATAACTTGATTTTTTCAAATGGGAATGCCTAATTTTTTTTATACGGTTAAACGTAGAATTTGATAGCCTTTCTAATGATATAAGGTTGTGAATATCAATCTCTCGTAGTTTTCATTTAATTTTAAATTTTCGAACAAATCGGCGATTTTCAATTTTCCTACCTATAAGCAACGTAGCAGGCCATGAAATATAAACAGAAATCTGTTCAGCTAGAAGAAAACAACTAACTTAGCTGAAAAATACACAATAACTAGACTAAAGGGGCAAGATTATAAAAATTCCTTACAACAAATCAACTTTCCCAGAAACAACTGCGATAACATCTCTAAGGTCAAAGAGAAGCTGGAGTATGGCAGTAATAGATATTTTTACTGTCTACTGGCTACCGCAATTTACTAGAGGTTAAAAATTTCCAAGGCAATCAAAAACTCTCATATGAAACAGAAACAACCAGCGAATGTTGCTCCAGCAACTGTCAATCATATGTATTGGTGTAAAAAAGTACTAATTTGCGTCGAAGTCGATACCTCTGACTGGAGCCCTTCTATTTTTCAATATATATTATATTAGCAATATTGCAAAAAAGGAATACTGACAAATCAGATTTAAATTTTCTGCCATTTAAGTTATGCTTTATAATTTGAACAAATGTTAATTCATCCCTCATTTTCTGCGATCTTGCTAATAGGTACTGAAGAATTTTCAGAACTCCAGTCAGAGGTACTTTTGACATGAGTTCTGACAGAATTGCATACTTTTTTATATCATTAAATGTGAAATTTTATTATCAAAGTAATAAACTGCTTACAACATTCTCTAGTATCTTTTACTTTATTTCAAAATTTTTAATGGTTTTGGAAATTGCCAATCTCTAGTATATTGCAGTAGCTAGTAGGCCGTGAAAAAATCCATTTCTGCCATACTCCAGCTTCTCTTTGACCAAAGATATGTTACCGCCGTTGTTTCTGGTTAGAATTTGTTTGCTGCGAGTAATTTTTATAATCTTGTCCCTCTAGTCTAGTTCGTGTGTATTTTTCAGCTAAGGTAGTTGTTTTCTTCTACCTGAACAGGCTTTTGTTTATATTTCATGGCCTGCTACGTTGATTATAGGTAGGCAAATTGAAAAACGCCGATTTGTTTGAAAATTTAAAATTAAATGAAAACTACAACAGATTGATATGCACAACCTTATATCATTAGAAAGGTTATCAAATTCTACTTTTAACCGTATAAAAAAAATTAGGCATTCCTATTTGAAAAAATCAAGTTATCGCTGATCGAAGTTTCCTTAATTCGTCGACCGATTTCTCCAAGCATAAACGTAATCTAAATTTGACAGTCTCATCAAAGCTGACGCATTTCATGCTTAGTAATACGGCAAAGTTACAGCCTTCCAAATTTTTAATCTCTGCGATATTCAATTTTTTCCTGATATCTACTTATACCGAAAACGGTGATTTACACCTAAACGGTTCGCTTTAAGTCCCATGTATGATACATAAAGTCACAATAGAATTCATCAAGGAATCTGAATATGCAATAATATACGGGGTGTTCTATTCGAAGAAACATAACTTTGATACATTTCGTGATATTGGGACACCCTGTATAACATAAAAATATTTTTAAAATGTAGCCTTTATGGGTCTCTATCCATCCCAAATTACTATTTTCTTTTTTATCAAATACTTTAGCCATAATGCTCCGTGTCGAATAACGTGAATAACCCTGTATAAAAACTGCTACATAGCTTTTATATTTAGTGGCATAGCAGGATGATGTTATATGGGTAACAGGGGCTATTTATGCTGCTTGGGTACGTTTTGGGAAAGCTTTGATATCTGGCGAGAACGTAACCATCCACCGATGTTATTTCAAGCCGACAGTTCGTCAATCGGACTATGTTTCTGAATAGAGCGAAGGGAAAATTTCAGCAAGCTGCAAAAGTAGTGCTCGACATTTTGGCAATGTGGCTTATTCGTAGAAAGCCGCATTGGTTTTTATTTCCGACAGCTGCGCACCCAATGCGAATGTTATTGCTGGTGCCTTTGTAGTCTCCGAATGCGTGCTTTTGGCGGTTATGATGAAAGCACTCGATGAATCCGCTTTCACGCTTCACATCTGTCGATTTTGATTGAGCGACTTCCACGTTTTGTACCACGCATAGATTAGACTAAAAAAATGTACATATGGCTGCTCTTTAATAGCCGTAGTAAATTTACAATACAGCGTTTTATCCATTCCGTCAGGCGTTATTTTTGGCAGAATATATTATTGTGTGTAGGTGATGTAATTTGTAACCAACGTTAAGTTATGTAATTTCACAGTCGTAAAGACATTTTACATAATCTGTAATGTATTTTTTTACATAATGTATTCTGGGATTCTCCAACACTTGTTCTGTGTTGGAATACGTAACAAGTTATGGAAAGACTATGCATTCTTTGTCGTTTTCCATAACATATTATGGTTGTTGTTACATAATATGTTGTGTTTCGTGCATAATCTTTATTGCTATTGTACACAGTTTATTATGGAATATATTATACAGGACGTGCCACTTACGTATGAATGCGGGTTCACATTTTGGGCATTGCTGAAGCGATTTTTCAATATTTTTGTTGGAAATTATATAAAATATTGAAAAATCACATCACAAATGCTCGGGATATGAACCCACACTTATATGCAAGTGATATACCCTGAATAATAAATTCCATTATAAACTAGATACAATAACAATAAAAATTATGCAATGTAACATCATATAATAACGATGACTCAAATGTAGTAAATTATGTTATGTGGTTAATAATCGTATTTCGTCATGTAGTAATTGAAATATGTTTCTTATATGAAAGTTTATTATATATGTGGAGTCCTACAAAGGTTTATTTTTCAAAAAACGCAATTTAGGTGACATTTCAATTAATTGGTGGATATCATAAGTATTTAATGATTATGAGTCAAGAGATATCTTGAAATGGTCTTAAAAGGTTTAAATTCAAATATAACTTCAAGGGGTGCTTATACGCTTCAACGAAATGAGTATTTAAACAATCCAGATTTACACCTTTGAGTTACAAAAAATATAGATATACACCTAAATAACATATTATAATTGCACAACTCTGTACAATAATAATACCTTCAAATAAACTTTGCTGGCATCCTTCTTAAATGGGGCATTATATTCGGCTTAGTCTCCTAAATAAAGTGATGTAGTACCCTCGTTTCCTGCTTATTGGCCACAATATTTAAGGTAAACAAATACAAAAAAACCCATACGCTCGACTGGTACGATGTGCCTACTGACGGATACATTATTCAGTCTTCGTTTTTGTGCGACATTGGCTACACGTTCCACGTTCGCGCCGATATTTTTGTTTTTTCGGTTGTGTTATTGTGATGGTGACACTGGATTCATCTCACCGATCTTAGAAGAGCCGACGGCGTGCATCCTCATCCCCAAGACGGGATGAGCGAGCTGGGAGAAGGAGCTAGAGTGTTCCAGAAGATCAATCGCCATCTAGACGAACTTGAAAGGACGAAATAAGAGATCTCGAAGCTCCCCATGGAGTTTTGCATACTCGTGTTCATTTTCGGCGTCCAGTAAGTATACATCTCTTCATTACACGGAGATAAGGTGCAGGAGATGGTGGTTTGACTATTAGGGACACAGTGTCTGCCAGAATGGGATATTTAGCATGCACATGATTCGATATAACTAATTTGCCTAGGGTGGCATTTTATTATGTATTTGTATGTGTCTATGTGTGGACCTAAGCTCTATACTATCTAGGGTGATAGTATAGTAGTTTTCCACAAACTAGTGACGTCTATATACTATCTAGGGTGATAGTATAATAGCTTTTCCTACACTAGTGACGTGTATATACTATCTAGGGTGATAGTAGTAGCTTTCCACGAACCAGTGACGTATTTATCAGCCTAGGGTGGCTCTACATCAGTACGATTGTTTTTCGCTGCGCCAAGGGTGGTACTTTATTATTATTTTTATTTTATAAATTGTTATTATCTAGGGTGATACTAATAATTTTACATTGACCCGCTGCACATAGGCCCTTTTTCACCTCTTAGGTTCCTGCCAGGTGCAGCACCTCAACGCTCACCTCCTGCCTCACCCGCAGTCTTCAATTATAATCAAGAAGCATCAGCACCTCTCGAAAGCGAGGTTTTCTCCATGCTCGTTGAAGATAGAAAAGAAGCACAGTGCTTCGCTGGTTCAGCTCAGTCAGATCTGGCTGCACGTTGGACAAAAATCTTACAGTCGGGGCTGTTAGCTGAGCCACGAACAGGGCTCATTAAACAATAACTACCCCCAGAAAATTATACGGCTTTGAATCCCCCAACAATTAATCTAGAGGTTACAAGAGCTATTCCCGAGAATACTATTCGGCGTGCTGCTCGCTTATCACAGCTGTAGAGTCAAGTGGGAGCTGCAACCTCCGCTGTTGCAGGGTTGCTTACAGAGATGTTAAAAGAAAATGAGGGGCTACACCTTCAATATGTTGAGTATCTCAATGATATTGGTCACCTACTGTGTGATCTCCACCACTCAGAATCCGTCTCTTGCAGAGAATTGTTGGCATTACACATCCGCCAGGACCTTAGGGATGCCTTGACACAAACACCTATCAGCGAATGGCTGTTTGGACCGGATCTGGATAGCACGATCACGACAGCTAAGGACCTAGCAAAGTCAAGCGACCCATTAAAGGTCCAACCGAGAACTGCTGATAGCCAACCATCAACTTCCAGACAGGGAAATTTCACGCGCCCATCCTCATCCCAGAAAGGGGCTTACCAGGGTGGGCGAGTATCGCGTGTTCCCAGCAGCAGAGGGGGGAAAACCTCACATCGCTACCTGTTGGCACACCAGTTGAAAAAAACGGGGCGCTATCACTCTCAGAGGGAGAGCCGCCTTCAAAGGGTTTAGAAGTTAGTGGTAGGCTACGACATTATATCCGACGATGGAAAATCTTACCAATCAACAGCCGAATTGTATCCTATATCAAGGGCCTAAGTATACCATTTCTTAAGAAGCCTAGTCAGCGAATGAGGGCTTCCGAGATTCCTTATTCAGACACTGAAAGACAAATTATAGGCAATATAATTCAGGATCTGTTTAAGGATGGTGCAATATCAGTCGCTGATCCAAGTGAGGGTCAATTTATTTCCTCCATAATCTATACTCCGAAACAACATGGAGGCCATCGATTAATATTAAACTTGAGATCCTTACACGGATTTATACCGACGTCACATTTCATGATTGAGGACCATAGAACAGTCTCTCGTCTGATCACGTCTAATTGTTATATAGCGAAGGTGTCAAGGATGCTTACTACCATATACCTCTTAAATTAGCTTATCGAAAGTACTTACTATTCCGATTTCATGGGCATTTATTCGAATATAATGTCTTGCCTTTTTTGGTTTCAATTGTGCTCCTTTAATTTTTATGAAAATTTTCGACCCCATTATCGACATGCTCAGGAAAAATAGGATTTGTATCTACTGCTAATATCATGTGGCTATTTTTGCCTGATGAGAAGCGGTTAAGAGTCACTAAACCGCTGGGAACGTTCAGCGTGCTTAAAAACTGCAGAATCCGTGAATTTAAATAAGTTTATTGGTACTTTCGTCTCAGCTAGTCCAGCAATTAAATATAGCTTTTTATATACCAAGTTATTTGAAAGAGAAAAGTATTTAGAGTTATCAAACTCTAGTAGCAATTATGATGCAAAGATGTATTTAACTGCAATATTCTCTGTCGGTTTTTCTTGGTGGATCCGAAACATTTCTGACGGTTGCCATGAAATACGGGCCGATAAATTTCAGATTGAAATTTACACCGATGCCTCGAAAAGTGGGTGGGGGAGTTGTTGTAATAACAAGACTACGTCTGGTTTTTTGGCTTGAGAATGAGAACATTAATATCTTGGCCGTGTATTTTGGACTGAAGTGCTTGCATCAGGATATCTCTCATTGCAATCTTCTTTGTAGAATAGCTAACACAACAGCAGTCTCTGTTATTAATGGGATGGGACGTGTTAGATTACAAGGCCTTAATAAAATAGCACGTTTGATCTGGTACTGGTGGCAAAATAAAAATATTTATGTCTTTGCATCATATATTAACACCAAGGATAACATTCATGCTGCCCAGGCATCCAGACAAACCCACAAGGAGACCGAGTAGTGTCTTGCTGATTATGCTTTTCCAACAATACAGCGACAACTTGGTCATCCTGCTATCGATTTATTCGCGAGCTGTTTAAACAAAAAATGTTTCATGGATGAGAGATCCAGAAGCTTACGAGGTCGATGCATTTACTATCAGTTGGACTGGTTTTTATTTCTATGCATTTCCACCTTTTTCCCGTTCTTTTGAGAGTCTTGCAAAAGATCATCCAGGATAAAGCGGACGGAATTGTAGTGGTTCCCTTCTGGGTCTCCCAACCATATGAATCGCTGTTAATATCGACACCCTTAATATTTGTACCAAGCACTATGTTACTTTCTTTTAGCGGAATACCTCATCCGGTATTAAAGAGCATTTCCCAGGTAGCAGGGAGGTTATCAGGGAAGCGCTTCTCCGAGGAGACGTCCCAGAAGACTGTGTAGATGTATGCTTATCTTACATAACAAGTTCAACCTTGAAACAATACACAGTAGGTCTCAAACTTTGGTAGCAGTTTTGTTTTTCATCTGGAATTGATCCCTTTGATGTATTGAGTTTCTTGACTGACAATTTTCGAAGGGGCACCTCATATGATACCCTTAACTCCCATAGAGCTGCTATCGACCAAATCGCTGGCCCGCAATTAGGCTCTGATTTCCGTATCAAAAGATTTTTCAAAGGGATATTTGGTATTAAACCACCATTGCCATGATAAGAAAGTATTTGGGATCCTAGTGTAGTTTTAACTTCTGTAAGAGACTTAAAAAACAACGCCATTTCCTGGGAGGTACTGACTAAGAAACTCACAGTTTTATTGGCTCTGTGTACCGGACAACGAATTCCAACATTCAGTTTGATTAAAGTGGATGACATTTCTTTAGGCTCTGATCGAATCGAAATAATGGTAGCTGGTCGAATTAAAACTTCTGCCTTAACCACGTCACTCACTTCTTATCACTTATAAAAAGCCTCATCACAAAGCATCACCTCAGATAATTATTAGTAGGTGGATGAAGAATATTCTTGAATCCAGTGGTGTAGCTATAAATCAGTTTAAACCTCAAACTACAAGGCACGCTTCCACATCTCTTGCAGCGCGCGCGGGAGTGAGCTTTGATGCCATTAGATTGGCAGCAGGATGGTCAAAAAACTCCCAAACCTTCGCGAAATTTTATCACAGACCACTTACAGATAATACACAATTTGCCAATGCTGTATTAAATGTAGCTAAAAAGTCTGTATCAGTCCACTACTAGGAGTGGAGTATTTAATTATAATTCGTAATATTGTTTCCCCTTTTTTAAATATTAGTTACGTATTTGTTGCATTATGAATGTCATTATTTGGGTTAAATACACTTAGTTGTACCAAAACCTGTTAGTTGCATTTAGAACAAAATATATATATGTATTATATAAGAATATCGCATTTAATAAAATGATGCAACATGATCTTTAAACATCTACATCACTTTATTTAGGAGACGAAGCCGAATATAATTGGAAGATCAAACGAACTTACCTAAGTGATGTTCGATCTCAATTATATGAAGGCTTCGTCGAACTAAATAAAGTCCCAATCCCTCCCTGATTACTACATACCCCTAAAAAATTACATGTTGCACCGATTTTATTACTTTAAACATGGACTGAATAATGTATCCGTCAGTAGGCACATCGTACCAGTCGAGCGTATGGGTTTTTTTGTATTTGTTTACTTTAAATATTGTGGCCAATAAGCAGGAAACGAGGGTACTACATCACTTTATTTAGTTCGACGAAGCCTTCATATAATTGAGATCGAACATCACTTAGGTAAGTTCGTTTGATCTTCCAATTCTTCATACATAGGTAGACTGAATGTGCGATGTATTGACGGTGATATAAATACAAATGAATACATGTAAGATACTCTGATACGGCTTTATTTGTAGGTATAGTTTCAAAAACCAAAAATTATAATTTCTATAAAAAAATCTTAATTTAGGTACCCACATTTTGATTAAAATTTATTTAAAAAAATCTTCATACGATATGATGGATATGTATTATTGAAAATTCACTGTTTGAAATTGCTAAGTCCAAAACTTTCCTTTTTCATGCAGCCACTTTTTCGTTTTTCAGCCAGCGTCAGCAAGCTTAAATGCTTCAATAAATAATTCGTAGAGGTCAATCAAATGTTTTTCCACAAAAAGATAGAATCTTGTTTTGCCATTTGTTTCTGTTAAATCTGTAAAATAAAGCACATTGTAAGAGTAATGTAAATAAACATGTAAAAGAAGTGCGATAAGATATAACAGAATCACACTATTATACAACATAATTACAAAATGGGACATATTACTTTTCGCGCTATTAAAAATAAGGATTTGGACAGTATATATTAGAATTCAGTCAAAACATTTCTGTAAATTCTCTAGATTTGAACGTTTACGTAGATCATTTTATTTCAACTTATCCTAACCTTAGTGCCAATATCAAGCAGCATTATGTTGCGTTCGTTTTACAAGTGGTACATTCCAAACTGAGGTGATGTTTTTACATCAGTAAATTATTTAAACATCACTGTGTTACATTTCGTTGCAGGCAAATTAAATTGTACGCCTTGCCAGTTCCTATGGACATACTGGTGGCTGTTATATTTCGTCATTGTATGGCATTTGAATTTGCAAAAGGTGGGGGCGTCTGTTGTACGTTCTTTACGCGAAACATGAGGTTTTAGGTTATGTGTTCATAACCTATGAATAGATGGCGTGGTTAGGTGGCACGAAGGCGCTTCCTTAATATGTTATGTGATTTCACATAATCTGTTATGAGATTCACAGTGTTTGTGTGAATTTAAAGTGGACAGTTAATAATACATTGTAACTTTATTTTTATTACATGTTTTCTAATGTAAAAATAGTTGTTTACATATTAAAAGTACATGATATCTGTGATAATACAGTATTATGTAAAAGCACAAGATAAATAGTGTAATGTCATGAAAAACATGATATATTATGCAAAGTCTACATAATACAGAATGTGATTTTATCCCCATTTTTTGCAGCGAGTACAACAATTATTTATTTATGAAAGCCATTTAGTTAGTTAATTTTTTAAACTTGTTTGTTAGACCGAATTGTCAACGCTTATACACTTACACTTTATATTTTTTACAGTACTATATTTTTCGTCTTCGTATGAATTTTAGCACTCAAGAAGGCGTAAAGTAAACGCCGAAACGTCGGCTCTTTGAGTTAAAACTTCTTGCAATAACTTATCCCAAGATCCGAGGAAACCTTTTCGACTAGTTTGAAAGGAAGCTAAATATTAAATACAACATAAAGTCTATGTTGTCCTTAACGTTTACCTCGCTAAAGTCTAGATTTGCGCTGAGGTCTATATTATCTATCTCTATATTCATATTCTACGTAGATAGCCATGACCCTGTCGTGCCGCCGCTGTTGAAATCTATCTCTCTTTAACCCAAAATGTCGATGCGCAAAGAGATCGGCGCAAAGCATACCCAGACTTTGATTTAAAAGGAGTCGAAGCTGCCGAAAGCTGCTTGGTTCAACAGATTGCACTGCAGAGTTTCAATACAAAGGCCCGAAGATCATTTTCAAGCTGGCCACCTTTATTTCTGATTACGCGGGATAAGAGGTAAGCATTTTTAACAACAACAAGAAATGACTTTTTGTGATACTAGCTAGAAAAAACTTTTGAGAAATAGCTGCTTGTGGAAAGTGGAAGCTTTATTAGGCACAGGGTGCAGCTGCAGCCTTAGGTATAACTAGTTTTTTCATTTTAAATTCTGTGCGCCCTCTTTCAAGAATCCAGGAACCGCCACTGATCGAGGTGTTGAGAAGGCTGGAAAATTTAGTAACAATTTGTTTACGTGTTGTTGCATTTGACATATCGAAAGCCCTCGACAGAGTGTGGCATGAGAGTCTTCTAGTCAAGCTTGCTGCTGATGGACTGCCACCTGGCCTGCGCCAGTTTGAACGACCGATCTCTGTATTTTGTAGTCGAAGGCTGTTTATCGGATGTATTTTCAATAAACGCCGGTGTTCTTCAGGGACCTTTCCTATCCCCTACACTGTTCCTACTGTACATCAACGAGCTACTGTAAATAACATCCAACCCAATCTACAGCTTCGCAGAGGACAGTAAATTAATATCGTGCATGGAACCAGGCAAGCCACTATCATCTCAGGAGACGGTACGTCGGTGATAGCAGCATGCCTCACAGATCAACGTAGATATCAAAACAATTGTCGAGTTGGGATTGGTAAATAAAGTACAGTTCAACGTACAGAAAGCTCAGGCAACAACGCTTACAAAGAAGTCTCACGTTGACTTACCAAATGTGGAAATGGAGTGTCGTCCCATAGTCGAGTTACCTTCCGTCAAGCTTTTGGGGATCAATATCAACAATAACATGATGCTCTGGTACGAACACGTCATCAGTATTACTAAAACGGCATCCCAGAAGCTTGGAGTTTTGTTCCGCTGTAGGAAGCTGCTCTACAAGGCACATATCCGGCCGTCGCTGGAATATTGCTCCCATGTGTAGGGATGCCCTTCGACTCACTCTCTAAAGTTTTGGGACACTATCCAGAAGACAATTAGACTAATCGATACGTCTAACTTTACAAAGTACCTCTACAGCCTGGAACACCGGAGAAGGATGACTGACCCGTCCCTGTTTTACAGATTCTAACACGGAAGATGTTCGAGTGAGTTTTCCTAGATAATAACACCAAAGGCCGTCCGCACAAGGAATACTAGAGAGGCTCTGCGATCTCATTCTTACCAGGTCAAGGTCCTTACCCCCCGAGGCAGTCTCCTCCCGCATTCCTTCTTTCGGAGAACTTGAACAATGTGGAATGAGCTGCCGGGGCATCTGTTTCCCGACGGCTACAACCTGCAGCGTTTTAAATCTAACGTGCACCGACACGTATCTTCTCGCAGCGCTTCTATAGCGCCATAGGCTTTGCGGGAAGCGGACCATAACAAAATATTGCAGAAAATGCGTGAGGAGCACCTGGCACTATTTTTTGTTATTAATTTCTAAGACTTTTATTCCTAAAAATGTCAGAGAGTGCGATAAAATGTCGGTAGTAGTGAGATGTCTCAGGTACTAAACATCTCCGATGTCCATAATGTTGCGGAACTTAGCCTTACTGTTATAGAGAGGTTCATTTTACTAAATTTCGTAATGGAAATTGAATACACTCTTCACTGCATTGAATTTCAACCGGATAATTCAAGCGAAAGGCTCAATCTATCTGACGTTGTTCCAGTTCAATGTCTCCATGCCTTCTACCATTGCTGCACCTCTAAATCCTACTTAGCAAAGTCGTTTGAAAGTTAAATTGCCTCACGGCTTCCTACTGTTTTGAAGTTTTAATTATGCCATTTTATTTATGAATTGCGTCTTTTAACTGCACCAGATTCATTCACCGGAAGGATAATCTCGCAATTCTAACAGAGTACTAAATATAATTCGTTCACATTATTGTTTTCTTAACCATTCGAATTTAATTACAAGTGAGTTATTACTTTCGTTTTGACAGTATACTCGGTTATGAATCACCTCTACACCTTTAAGGCAGTTTGCATTGTTTCTGGTTACAGTAAGGAGCGAAAAATTCATGTTAAATTTTTTTGATATAATTATTTATTTGCAAAATGGTTAAATGGATATAATTGTTTTTTTCTGAGAGCTCTTTTTATGCGCATAGGTTAGGCTGAAGGTGAGAGGGGCAGTTATGCCTCCTTCCACTGCGACCCTATCGCATCTAGTGTGGCTCACACCTATTTACAGTTTACCGTACAATCGTCACCTCTGGACTAAGAGGCGTATTCATAGTCGTCCCTTGAGTAATACCTAAGGTTGCCTTGAATAACACTAAAGGGATACTTGTGGGACCCTCAAGTGTGATTTTCCTTGTGTACCTGTTTCCTAGACAACATCTACGACATGGCGGGATTCATTTGGCGACGTTGTCATATTTCAAATTCAAGTCAATTGTTATGTCTATGCTTATGCATTTTGATGTTTCCTATTATCTCTTTTAGTTTTGTGCTAGCATTTCGTGTTTTGTGCTTCACATTTTTCCGGATGTGACAGAAACTGACAACACTGTACTCCAAAATTAACCTACAAAATCGCCTGGACTGCAACGAAATGTCATGTTGATACCTCATGTTGACATTTTATTACTTGAGTATTAGACAAGGGAGCCTTACGTTAGGGACGCTCAAGTAAGGTTTCGAAACACAAAGCCTTACTTAAAGGACCCTTAAGTATAGACTATGAATACGACCTTAAGGCGGTGTTCGTATTGGGTGAAACTTCTTTGAAATCAGTGGGTTTCAGTTGGCTGGAATCTGAAAGTCTGAGACATAGCTCCCTCCGGTACTAGATAGGACTACAATATGTGCTCCGCTGTTTCGTCCTCCACATAGCAGAAACGACAGTCCCTTGTTTGGTCTAACCTGACTTCCGCAGGTGGTTCCTCAGATGGCAACGGCCCGTCAATAGACTCGGTAGGGACTGACTATAGGGATATGGTATGAACACCGAGTGTAGTAGCCCTGATGTATGTCGCCAGTGCGGGAGTCCTTTCCTCTCTGCCCAATCTGAGGAGGATATCTTGGCAGTATTTTTTGCAATGCCCGCGAATGGTTTTGTTCCTATGAACTCATATTCGGTTCCTCCTCTTGCGAGTGTGTCGGCAAATACATTGCCTTCCACTCTGCTATGACCTGGAATCCAAACCAAAGTAACTATGTTCCTTAGTTCGAGTTTGTTTGCTGAGGAGGTGTTCAGCTCCTTGACTCCCAACTCTATGGCTACCATTTCTGTTTGAAAGACTGTCATACACCCCCCAAGGTTTACTGAGATTTCAATCCTTGGATTAGCACCGGCTACTCCTGCTGCTGTCCCCAGTTCTGTATAGCGCAAGATCACTGTCACTCATCTTCCATTCGTCTCCTCCTGAGAAAAGGATCTCTCCGTATGCGCTGGAGGACCATAGAGTTCAAGTCCATTTCGAGTATATGGTGGCTTACAGTTTCACTCATAATACCCGTTGTGTCTAGTCCTACTTCCTTTTGTCCTGTCTGCCAGTTTTTAGCAGTCTATAGGCGACCATTCTGGTACCTCTCTCTACCTCAATATGTAGAGGTGTTAAGTTTAGGAGGGGCGCAGTTGATGTAGTAGACATGGCACCAGTACAGGCCAAGTAGGCGATGCCTTGTACAGCCGCCAGCTTGGTTCTAGTTGTCCAATGTTCATTGCAAACATTTCTGCAGTAAATCGGTCTAAAACTAATTTCTCAAGATTTGCCGCATATCCACCTGAGTGTTCAGAGGGTAAGTTGGGCCTTATCAATTATGTTATAAAGATGGGAGCTGAAGGTGAGCCTTTTGTCCAGTATGAGACCAAGATTCTTCACTTCCTCTTCAAACTGGATTGACTCTCGCACTATTGTAGGTAGTTGATGCGCGTAAAACTATAGAGTGCTAGGATTTAAAGTTTCTTGATTAGCCAATCAAGAGTTTCACCTACTAGATCGATCGTGATATTGTTGAAATGACAGAAGCTAGAACAACCTCAGATTTTAATAGAATGGTTCAGCTTGGCACTGCAAAGCATCACACATCGTTTCAGAAGAGGGGGAATTGAACGATTTTTTTTATTTTTTTTCCCGTTCACTGATTTGTTCATTTTTTGGCAAAAATAATAAATCGCAATATATTTATATTGGCACAAATTATCGGTCTCAGAGACCAAGGTTAGTAAAGATGGGATTTTGTATCAGGCTAGTACAGAAGGGTTAATCATAAATATAATATGTAAAAGAATTTAATTCTCATTATCGGTACTTATCGAACTGACTACGTTCAAATAGCAAGGTAAGAAAGAAAACCAAATGAAGATTGACAGGAGGCATCTATTATGAATATACTTATGTATAAATGTACCTATATATGTATACTGTGTAAGGTTTTCGCGGCCATCATCCAATGAATTTGTGGTTCTTGGGTTTTTAGGCCGGCGTCATTTAGCGTTAAAGCTTGACGTTTCGCCACCACGAGTGGTCCAGTATTTTGGAAGTCGCCGAAGTGAAATGGCTTCTGAAGACGCCATCTACTTGTGGTGGCGAATCGTCAAGCTTTAACACTTAATGACGCCGACCTAAAAACCCAAAAACCACAAATTCGTTCTACCTACATATATGCAAGGTAACGTCTTCTGGATTATATATTTTTTAAATTGCAATAAGTCCACCAGGATATTCTCAACTTCAAGGTATATTAGTGCATACAAAAAATATTAGTGCATAAAATAGCGCACAATATTATTCACACGAGGAAGCTCTTACTAAATAGGCTGTTCGTACTAACGCATTTGGGTATAAAAGCTGCTGTCAGACTATACTCCACGATATTCAAACAAAACGTACGTACGACAATACAAATGAGCAATACTGTAAGAAATATGATCGGTGCATCTTCTTCTTAGAGTGCCATGCAGATTCCTGCGTAGGCGTCCATCCTCTTCCTATCAAATTTCTCTATTCACAGCTGCATTTTGTATTTCTCCGAGGCTTCTTATTCCTGTCCACTGCCGAATGTTTCTGATCGGTGCATAAGAATGATCAAAATCGGTTTATGAAAAAGCCATACAATTTCCATCATAGCATACTATACTAAGCAAGCACACCATGGAAGATTATTATTGAAAATTAGGCGACCAGCTTAAAAACACTAATGTAAGTGCCAGAAGACTGTTTGAGGTAATATAATATGACTAAAGTTTTATTAAAAACCTGATGAAACCTTATCTTACTTTTGGTTGTTTAACGAGAGAAATATTACTACGACAAACTAGTTTGATAACCAGCGTTGAGGTATTTTAAGCAAACGTCTTCCTCTAAGTTGGGTTGTATATACTTCTCCCGTACTAGACTTTCCTATTCAAGTAAATAGGAACTTTATGGAGAGTTATTCGATACAGCAGATATGCGGGAGCTCCTTCATTTATGTTTGAGCTGCACAGTCTTGGAATTAACTAACGATAGAAGAAGATGATATGTCTGCAGCTTGGAAGTAAGTTTTAGGCCCTGTTTCACCAAACTCATAATTGATCTTAGAAAAATTAATAGTGGATGAAATCAATCGAGGCACTTCATCCGCAATTATACTGATCTATGCTTCTCCCGACTGAATCAATCAGTGATTAGCTAATCTTGGATCAGTTTAAACTAGATAGTGGCAGCAGTGTAGAAAGAAGCAAATCCTTCCAATTGGTCGATTAATTTTTGAGTGGCGCTCATCACTGAGTCATATATTAGGTCAAATTTTCACATAATTTGCAAATTTGCAGTGCATGCTGGCACATTTATTTTGCGATTATTTGACTTTGCTTTGATTCTATTTTTATTTACTACGATGCGTGGACTGTACTATTCAAAGAGAAAAGGAAACGAGATCTAAACAGCTGCTTGTTTCATTAATTCAAAAATTTTATTACAACGTGATTAAAAACAACAAAACCAACGCAGTTTCCGTCCAACAGGAAAATGAGGTTTGGGGCAACATGTGAGCTGAATTCAATGCACTATCCTCTATGCCAAGAGCCACTGAGGCACTGAAAAACATAAAAAAATGTAGTTGATTGAATCAGCAATTCTCACACATACGGTGCTGATTATTGTGTTATGTCGCTAGGTCCTTCTTTCACATGTCATTGGATAGCCTATTATGAATACAAATTTTTTTGAGTTTTATGACCTCCTACCCTCAACTACCATAATTTCACCCCCACTCAAGAAAAAGTAGAAAACTATCAGGAACCTCAAAAACGCCTAAAATGAAGTGTTTTTATATGTTTAGTTTTTTATTATTGCTGCGCCGCCATTGACACGATTTCTAAAAACCATAAACGTTTTCCATCTTCGCCACGGTAGTAATACTGTGCAACAGTTTCACCAAAATCAATCAAATAGTTTCCACATTACACAATACATAACGGTCTAAAGCAATATTCGTACCATATTCATCAGAAAATTCGAAGTCCCTTGGTTTCTGTCATAAGCAAGACAATGTTCGGATGGACCTAAAAAAGTGTCTTATGGTGGTAAGCCTTGCTTCCACAGGTCACTGGATAGCCTATTATGAATCCAACAAATATTTCAGTTATTTCAGCCACCCCAATTTCACGCCCACCCAAAAAAAGTAGAAAATGAACAGGAACCCCTAAAACGCCTAAAAACGAGGTTTGAGGAATATTTAAATTCTTTCGTGTTTAACTAATTACTCGCCAGGCAAGCACCGATATTCATAATGACAGGAACATTACCTAGTACGACCCCACAGCATATAGCTGCTCAAATTATACGAGGCTAGAAAAACGCCAACAGCCAGACAGACCGACAGACAGGCAGACCGACAGACAGACAGACCAACAGGTAGACAGACCAACAGGCAGGCAGACCGGCAGACAGACCAACAGACAGACCGACAGACAGACCGACAGACAGACCGACAGACAGACCGACAGACAGACCGACAGACAGACCGACAGACAGACCGACAGACAGACCGACGGAAATGCTCTAGAAACGTGGATTTTCGTGATGTAGGCATCATAAAACGTCCAAAAAGCGTGTTATCATAAAATCGAAAATACTCGCGATTACAATACTTCCCTTGCCTATCATCGGTGTTGGAAGTTATAATTTGAAGGGGGAGGTACGTAAAACGGCATCAGACGACAGGCAGTCATCCAGATTGATGCATTTTTGACTATAAGCTGTTAACTATTGTGAATGAAAGGGATTACTGTTAAAATATTTTTATTTTCCGGTTCATTATGTACACGTAAAACAAAAATTAAAAATAAAATAGATATTTGGCCATTTGGAAACTTGCTGATCCCACTTAAATCACTAACTATCATTTGGTGAGAACAGTTGCACAATTTCCCAAGGTACTAAGTAACTGCTTAATGGGCGACACTGCATAATTCTTATAAATTTGAGAATTCCAGGCCAATTGTTAATTAAACAAATACTCCCTTATCATTTGGAAAGTCTAGCTAATCTTTGATAAGATCCAGTATCTCCCGAGTCGAAGGCTCGGACAGTCTGAATTGCTGCTGGAAGTCGGCATCATCCAAATTTTCGAAGTGTTCGTCACGTTCACGAATCCATCGTGGACGGAGAGGGCCTAAAATTGGAATTGACATAACCCCATCCTCACCGCTATCTTCTTACATTGCGATTTTTGAAGATAAGAATACACAAAATATTCTCAAATACCACAACCAAAATAAACGGGAGAAGAGTCTGTGTCAACGTCGACTATGATAACATTATCCATGGTAATACTTGAATAAATATCTTTATCCGCCAAATACGGCCGATTAGACTTAATCAAAGATTTACCTATTTAATCCTAGATAAAATTTTGGTGAAATACGTTTATTCAAACATCTAGGATTAAATCCCGGATAATGTTTAATCCCAGATTAAATAGTGTGGTGAAACCGGGCCTCAATAATTCATTTTGAATCAAATGCTATTCTCGGCTCAGTTTACATAATTTAAATAACAGTACAAACGATTCAAAACCAACAGCTCCAATGTGCTCTTTCGTGAATCACTTCCAAACTCGTTGGCTTTCTGATTGCAGATGTTACGTGCTCGGAAAGCCAAAGCTTTGTATTAATAATATGACCTAGTTTTTTGTGACCCTTCGTTGATACAAGAATTTAACCGGCTGCAAAATTTTCAGACATATTGTTGCTGAACAGAGCTTTGATGTTACCCATTTCCTTCCACATCCGTGCCTAGAACTCATTTTTGTTTTTGTTTTTGATGTATAGAGCGAATGCGATGGTATGTGCAAGAGACTTGGGTTTTAATTTCAGACTAATTGCAATGTAAAAGAATGAAGTCAGGCTAATTGACTCAGTACTTCCCACACATTACGGTGATACCACTTTATTATTTTCCCATTAACAAATCAGCGATCGCCCGCCCGTAAAATAATATCACACAAAAAACTCTCGAAATATTTTTTTGCCTCTTTCTTCGTAGGAACTAGTTCGAAACAGTTTTTATCCTGCAAGCTTCAACTGGACGAAACGAATCGATCAGGATCCCCTAAATCGCCTAAACACGAAGTTTGAACTCTTTTTATAATTTATTTTTTTTTTACTAAAGTTGCGCCGCCACTGTCACGATTTCTAAAACATATACGCGTTTTCTATACTGGCCAATACTCGTATGTTTACATAAGAGGATCCTAGGTCACTTCGTTCCTTAATAGGCAAGGTAATGAACGGATATACCTAAAAAAAGTATATCATGCCGCTGGCCTTTTTTTCATAGGTGTATGGACACAAAAAAATGTTCAGTTTTACAAGCCCCACTCCCTAACCACCCCAATTTCTCCCCAATCCGAGGAAAGCATTAAATGACCAGGGTCCCCTAAAATGCCTAAAAACGAAGATTAAGTTGTTTCTATATCATCTGTTTTGTTATTATTGCTGTGCTGCCACTGACACGATTTCTCAAAACCATACGCATTTTCCTTCCTCGCCATAATAATAATACTGTGTCAAAATTTCAATAAAATGAACTTGAGGCAATGTTTGGATGCACCCAAAAAAAGTGTATTATGCCGCTAGGTCTTTGTTTCACGGGCCAATGGACAGCGTTCCACCGCCACTCAAAAAATGTAGATCACGATCGAGAACCCTTTAAACACAAGTAAACGAAGTTTGAGGAATATTTGATTTTTTGGTTTTTTGCTAAAGATTCCGCTGCCCATGTACCAATTGCAAAAATAATAAAAACACTACGTGCTACGACTTCACAGCATATAGCTGCCAAATTTAATCACAATCCGTGCAGCGGCTACTGAGATTACGAGGCTAGAAAGACGCCGACAGACAGACACAGACCAACGGAAATGAGTGACGTGGATTTTCGTTACGTAGAAATCATAAAACGCCTAAAAAGCGTATTATCTCAATATGTAAAATACAATACTCCCCTCACCTATCGGTGTGGTAAGTAAAAGTATACGTCTGGTTGACGGTAGGCAGTTGATAATAGAATAAAAGGTGGCAAATAGAAAGGAACGGGGATAAAAGTTAGAAGTCAGGTAACTTTTCTTATGCAGAATTCACGAAAAGAGATGTAAAAACATTGATGTGCAAAACTAACGTGAAACTGGTCCATTAGATTAGTCAAACAAAACATAGGCTCTGCGTTCACCTTATAACATTTATTTATTTATTTATTCTTTTAGCATCTCGACAATTATTGCTATCTCTCCAAAATCAGTGTTGTGCTATAGTCCTGCCTGATTCATTTTTTAAATAAAAACTATTCCTAAACTATAAGTGTTATTGACATTCACCAAAATTACCCTTTTTGAAGCAAATATCAGTCAATTATTCTTGATCTCCTTAGCGTAACAGTTTGACACGCTGAGGCGTGCAACATTCAGAAACTTAAATAAGGTACCACATTAGACTACTTACGGCACTGATTTGTGGATCAATGCTTCTACAACTAGACATTGTGGAAGCTCAACAGAAAAAATAAATCACTTTAGTGATGTTGATATATCAGCAGTCTACGTTTTCAGGACTTTGGCGCCGCAAAGCTGCCCAACGGAGCAAGATGGTAACTTTCGTAATGCATACCATTGAGCCATGTAACATACGGGTAGATTTTGTAGGCACTTTATAAATGGCCCAACACAAAAAGGACTGGTGTCCCTTCGTCGCAGTCCGACTAGATCTACTGGACAATATGC
Source organism: Callosobruchus maculatus (assembly GCA_951848785.1). Classification (NCBI taxonomy): domain Eukaryota; kingdom Metazoa; phylum Arthropoda; class Insecta; order Coleoptera; family Chrysomelidae; genus Callosobruchus; species Callosobruchus maculatus. Next base: position 7,730,200 of record CATOUR010000054.1, on the reverse strand, counting down.
TGCTTAACTTTGTCTCAATGAGCGTTCAGATCAGGCACAACGAATGAGCTTCGCACATGAGGTCGAGTATTGCTCCCATGAAGAAGAGAGCAATTAGAATAATCGACACGCCTAATCTCTCAATGGGCCCCCACAGCCTGAAACGTCGAAGAAGGGTGAATGATCTGTCCCTGTTTGACTGATTCTATCACGGAAGTTGTTCGAGTGAGCTCATCTAGTTAATATCACCAAAGGCCATCCGAACTAGGTACACTAGAGGGGCTCTGCGAGCTCATCCTTATCAGGTCGAGGTCCCTACTCTCCGAGCCAGTCCCCTCCAGCATTCCTTCTTTTGGTGAACCCTGTGGAATGAGATGCCGGGGAATTTATCCTCTCGCAGCTCTTCTACAGCGGCATAGGCTTTCAGCCTTTGCAGGAGGATGACCATAAAAGAAGCAGTTATCCAACAAACTGAGTACGTCATTTTGATCACAAGTGATGAAGCTCGCGTACTCCTTAATGGCATGGCGCTGTACAATCATCCACGGCACTATACAGGGTTTTTCCCATGTTGGAACTTTTCTTCATAAGGCATATAGTACTCGCCAGAAGGAGTTATTTTTCTCATTAACATGTAATAAAATATTTAGGGATATCAAGATATTGACCAGTAATGGACTACTACTTCCTAATTACGTCTCCGTGCTATTAGATAAACAAGACCCAGTTCACGTAGAGGCAAAAAACCAAAAAACCGAGTTAACTATGGAGCATAGATGTAGGTAGCAGCGCGCATTGGACGTCTCTTGAGTTATTGACGTGCTGCGTCGGACTTCAAAAACAACAAAAATAGTACAATCGGTATAACTATGATGCACTAGTGGAGTTTAGTGTACGGTGAATGTGGTTAAAGTGCCTCGCGGACTTCGCGAGCGTATGCTGAGCATTTTTCTGATCGTACTCACCCTGCACCCTATCGATTTGTATATCTCGTGCAAATAGCTATCCAGGGCATATTTATTTCCATAATAAATCAAGTATCAATCTTGAAAAAGCGCATTGAACCTTTGTTTATTGACATCGTAGGGTAGGTACAAAGACAATCAGGAACTGATTATTAGAACTACGGGAATGTTACACCAATTGGTCTAGGAAAGGAAATACCCGATCCAAAATGTACCTGTAGTTCTTAGTATTTATTCCTAATTTTGATTTAACACCTGGGTGCAGGATATATGTTTATAAAATGTTTCGGTAATCCCCTTACTTCTCTCTCTCCTAATAACTTCCTTCGTTGGACCTTCCGCGATTTCTGCATTATATTCTGTATTATATATTACTCATTTCAAGCATAAATTGTATACATCTGTAACTGCTAACTCCATCAAATAATTACAGTCAATCTCTCAGGGAAAGGCAAACGGCCTATCATATGCCGTATTGGAAGCGAAGGTGGTTTTGTACCAGATGCTTTGTGGCCCTCCAATTCGAATTTTTAACACTTCAAAATCATAGAGAGCAGTGCGGCCCTGGACAATTTGAGCGTTCGGAATACTGTGTTTTGACGCGGCGCAAGTGAAATCTGAATGGACTTTAGACGCACAGGCGATACTTGTATTTACATCATGGTGGTCACGCTGGACGACCTAGACAACCTCGAATGGTCTAAATTGAAGAGAAAATTCTTGGAGCTTAAGCCTTGTGGAGCGAACTCATGTGACAGGAACGCACTTAAAACTTCTCAGCGAAGGAATAGCAAGTATTTTCTTACTACTTTTTATATTCTTCTGATGCTGACTTAGCGTCCATTCACCTCAAAGGCAGCTGTTTCTAAAATGGTAAGTCCCAACTTCGAAAACACACTGTAGCGTTAACTGGTAACAAAATGTTAGCGACTCACGATATACCACCCCCACCTTTGTTGCCTGATAGGGAAAGAGCAGCGGTTTCAAAGATGTCTACCACTTGTGCCCAACCCTGTACAAGAACCCTGCATGTCGTGACTGACATGATGCATGCTTAAAACATTGAGTAAAGACATTTTTTATTTATACCAGGTTGTACAAAACAAATTCAATACCAAATAACCCTAATTCAAATACGGGGTCACCAAATTGAATGCAAACGAGTCCGCCATTCAAACCAGGCATTCATTGCAATAAAATGGCCATTACGCCCTGAGCATTGCGAAGAATCACCGTCCGACGAGCAGTTCTAATGACACTAATCGCTTATTAGTGATAACGATGAAATTTTGGAATGGAATTGCTGGGTTGATCCCATCGTTTGTCTTCGGAACGACTGTATAATCTAATAGCGATTAATCGAAAAGCCGTATCAGTTTTTCCTGGTGCACTGGCAGCTGTTTTGGCTCGTCCAATAGGATTGCGCCAGTTCTCTCATCCTATTCGAATTTAGGCTATCGACAGAGAAGCGATCATTTTACACACACGATGAAATACGTTTCAAGTACAGACACTTATATAAATCTCTATCCCTGCAGGGGTTATGTAAGGATTCAATTTCACAAGGGCTCTAAACGTTCCGATTACGAGGAATAGCATCGAACTAAAAATATCAGTATATAGAAGGACAACACGTACAGTACCGAACCTCCATTATGCTTCGGGTCAGGGGCAAGCCACAAGGAGGATAGTTATCGAGGCTCTTATATATCGAGTTGAAGTATGTTATACACGACTAGCATTGGTACAGGAACGTTGACATAAAAATGATTATCTAGGTAGAGCAAATATAAAGTAACTAGAATGAGAATGAGGAACAACTTCGATACGTTGAAAGGATTTTAAACAAAATCAGGAGGATACAACAGCAATATAAGATTTAGGTGATGTAGATAGCCAAGTAACAATGTTCTCCATAGTATCAACACAAAAACAAAACCCACAACAAGGGTTATCTTATCACAGCAACAACTCCACCTTCACCACGTAAAAATGAATGAACACCAAATTAATTCCGAGGAAGCTGAAACGGGAAATTTTATTAACTACTGAGCATGCATGAACGAAGAACCACATACGTTAATACTATGTACAGGGTGGCCTAATAAGAACGGATGCCGGCAATATCTCGGTGATATTGCCGGCATCCGTTAATCACATAACTTCGAGCAAAAAATATTATTAGGTAAATCGGCTAAGAGAAATTGCTGGAAATTATTTTCAAGTTCCGCAAGTGGCCACTAGGGGGCTATCTTGTAAGATATAGTGGTGGGGGAATGTCAAAGAAGTTTTTCTTTAAACGGCCATAACTTTTTTAGGTTAACATAATTAAACAAGCTCGGTTTCTTTTGAAGGAGCTATTCTTACCCAATAATCTGTTATATAAAAATTATCCAAGTTTATCCTGACTTAGTAGCTACAAGGCGGTATTTGAGATCATAACAATTATTACGCATTATTGTGAAAATTTCAAATGGTATGCTATATTTATACTTTAACACAAATATATAGAGGACAAAATTCTTAAGAAGCCAATGCAAGATTCAACTTCCCATCTATTTTTAAAGCGGAGATGTCAATAAAACAAACATTATGACAAGTGTGCTGTGGGATTCAGAAACAATTAGTGCCCTGTAGGAATATAGCCTCCGTCACATCGTTTTCGTAATCATTCTATAGGTAATACCCAAGTAAAACCACTAGAAATCATATTTCGACTTTCTAAAATAACCACCAGGTGGCGCGGTAGTCGCCAATATGTGCTGTATCCAATTTTCATGATAATGGAATATCTAAAAGAAAAAATCAGTAAAAATGGATTATTATTTTTATTATCATTAAGCGTCAATTTGAGCTGATCACAAAGTGTTATATGAACTCAACAACCTAACATAGTAAGAAAGAATCGATGAGATAGATCTTAAAAATTAAGGCTAATTAACAGCAAAATAAAGCAACGTAACGTGGTACAACAACAAAGACAACAGACAAAATACATAAACCTAACTCAGAGGCGTAAACTATACCTACGTATTTTCAGTGTTGCTTTAGATGCTCAAACTGGCAGGTTTATCCACGCGTGAATTGGTGCATAAGTGCATCCAAAACGATGGACGCCATCGAACGTCTAAGACAACATTGACAATAGGTATGGTATGCGCATGCTAATTGGGTTTATGTATTCTTAGGCGCGATTTTATCAACATGCATATTTAACAAAGAATTTGACAAAGCTTTTCTATTGGATGTTATATAGCTAAAGCTTTCTATTGGGTATTGCGGGCTAGGTTAATAAATATCGTCCAATAGTATTTTATCAATACTGAAAACAAAACGTCAAAGCTGGATGACAGTTTTCATCATATCGTATATAACTCTTATAACAAAAGTATTGTTGTAACAAGTGTATATTTATTGCAACATAGGCGTTGAATGAAGTTTGCAGCTCGAGACAAAGTCAGCGATCGAAATAAATATCTTTTTGAATGGTTGAAATTGACACATTTATGTCGATGGTACAAAAAAATCTGTGTAAAATGAGTAAAAAGCATATCAATGAATATTTTGGTAAAAAAAAAAATAAAAAAAAGTAGTTGCGCAAGCTGTGTCTCGAACCAATACCCACCAACACCACCCACGAATACAGGGAATCATTGTTGAACACTATACCGCTCGACCACCCAGCATCTTGTAGAACGGATCGCCTTAGCGGGGCATATTTCGTTAGGTACTTTATTACTGGGATATGTGATATAATTTCAACCATTCAAAAAGATATTTATTTAGATATTTGACTTCGTCTCGAGCTGCAAACTTCATTCATCGCCTATGTTGCAACAAATATACATTTTAGTTACAACTGTTACAAGTATTTTCACGAAGTACGTCACACGGGTTCGGGATCCGTCGCCGTCGGTATGTTTTCGGTTCTGAATTCAAAAATCCATTTTAATTTTGATATAGCTTTTGAATTACTGCGAAAAAATAGTTTTGTTGTAAAACTTATATTTGATCTCTCTATTTATCACAAAAAAATTAGCAATTGCAAAACTTTTTGTTAAACAAGAAAATGCAATTTTTCATCCATTTAGGATGGAAAATCAGACTGGAAAAGATACTAGATGGTTCATAGTGGTCGATTTGTATATAAAGCATCTCATTTTTAACCTGTTTGAGGTAAACTTCAAGAGAAATCAATAGCTTTCAGAGAACTTTGACAAATGCATGTTCTTGAACATGCTGCTCTGATTGGTCAAAGCCTTTGTTAAAATGCGCCTGTTGCTAAAATCGGCCCTTAGTTTGTTATTCTTGTTGTTATACCATCTTATTTTGCTTTATTTCGCTGTTAATTGGTCTTAATCTTTAAGATCTATTCACATTTATTTTTTCTTACTATCATTGCTTGTGGAGTTCATATAAAACTTTATGATCAGCTCAAATTGACTTTTAATAATAGTAAATATAATAATCAATTTTAAACCGTAGTTTCTTTTTGTTTGTTTCTTTCAAAAGGCCCATTATTTTGAAAATGAAGTTGATGTGGCGCGGTAGGTAAGGAACTTGTAACTCCTATTATTACCGAAAATGTATGTGAAGTATTGAGGCAAAGTATTTGACGCCACTTTATACATTTTGTATTGTTCTAAACATTTTCTTCGTAATATTGTTTGCCTTGATGAGGGCACTAAACATACTTCGATTCATCGGAAATTTGAAGAAATGACAGCTCATTCGTTATTATAATTCTATTATATTCCTCAAAGCGAAGAATTCTTTTTGATGCATGATCTCGGATCGTGGTGAATTCGATTGAGTTATAATCATAGATTGGTGGCTCAGACAAATACAAAATGTCTTTCTATCACCAAGGTCCCTAAATAATAAATTTAGAAACCGAGTAACTTCCATAGGAACACCACGTTATTTATAAATTCCTATTTGGAATAATTTTGGGATTGGATAGTCAACTTGCCGATTTATGTGTACGACTAGGACATATATAAATAAATAATATTTGTCCTCTTTTACGACAACTTACATTTTGTTTAGGAAACTGACACCTGAAACTAAAAGGGAAAACCTAGACTTACATGCAAAAAGTACTCCTCTTTGATTATATAAACACTTAGAGGCAAGAAACTCTCTTAACAATCTCTTAGCTATAGCAACGATATCATATTCTTGCGGCTAAAACACGGATGAAAATAATCTTTGTTCAGCAATTCATGTGATAAAAGTAACCACTGTAAGATTTATAAATTTTAATAAAGGTGTCAATAGCCATTTTCGATATCATAAACCTCAGTGCAGGTTGGCAGCGGGTGCGCATACATCTGTTGTTGTACATTATGGTCAGACATTTAAACTGCTGGTGAACATTTTGAAGAGATACCGGAAGCGACAGGAAGGAAATGACAACAAATACGCGTGTGTCGCATCAATTCGGTTGAAACGTTATTTTGGCGCGATGCTGTGCATTCACAGATAATTAAGCTTGATATCAGTTGGCAACCAATCAAAAAGCTAACTAAGCGACTCCCCTATAACTGAGCTCTTATTTGCATGATGAACTGTGACCTACAATTCAGCGGCTGTCAAGTGTTCACTTTCATTATATCTCCCTTTTATTCTGCTCACCTGTCACGGGTTGGTGATTCGGTGTAGAAGCAATATTTCTGGTATAGCCGCTTATGAAAAACCTGGAGGTCCATCGGTTAATCAACGACAGACAATATAGATTCCGACACCAAAGATCAACACTGGAGATGTCCTGGACTACGTCTTACGTTACGGATGTGTGGAGCAAACCCATCCATTCGTTTGGCGAGGCTCACGTCGTTGCTCTCGATATTCCAAATGCATTTGATTAACTGTCTCATGCGGGTCTCCTAAACAATCTTCTGTCGCTAGAGTCTTCCGGTTAAACTGTGCGGTTGGTTAACAGAATTCCTCTCGGATCGCAAAATCTCTGTCGTCGTATCATTCCCCTCTTCCTTCCGTATCATCAACGCTGGAGTCCCGCGGGAATCGGTATTAGGTTCGACGCTATTTCTGCTCCACATCATCGATCTGCTTTTAGCACTATAAACCCAATACACAGCTTTGGGATGATAGCACTTTGTACGCAGACATCATGAACAATAGACCGATCTCTGTGGTCGAGTTCGAACGCAGAAGGCTGGCAGCGGTTGCTTCGCCGTCAAAGGACCTGAGACCCATTACCCCTTGGGGGCTCATAGTGAAATTCGATGCTTCCAAGACCCAGTATTGTGCATTGTCAACAAAAAGCACCCAAACGAGCACCCAGGAGTAGTGAACAATCAGGCGCTGACAAGAAGTCACTCTTTCAAGCTTCTACAGGTCAATATCACAGTAAACATGACATGGCACGAACACGTTTCGTCGATGGACTAGTATCATGAATTTTTTTTTGGTAGCGCATGACAGAGTACGTCATAAAAAGCATCTTATTCTTTTCTCCGATTTTTTTGGGCACAGGAAAGCCGTGAAAATAAGGAAAATATCTGAATTCTCCTAGGGCAGTGACGTCACTGCCCTAAAGGCGAACAGCCAATCAAAAGACAGATATGTGTGCTGTGTTTCCGCATTCTGATGGCGCGCGAAATGCCGGAGCTGTACGCGGGCTAGCTCATCTATCTTGTCTTCTGTTCCCGTCTGGGAGTCGGAGCTGTTCTTGGCAACAATGCACTGCTGATGATTCGCGCGGTTGGCACTGATTGGCTGAATTTGAATTCCTTTCTTTAGACTTTAGAATGGAATTACTAAAAAACAAAATGATGTAAGAAACTAACGAAATGCAGCAGGACGTTTATTTTTGTATGCACTAAGCGGTTATAACAATTAAATCATTGTTCTTAACCTCGTGATACTAGTACATTGCAACGGCAGCCTTTTCACGCTCTATAAAGCTCAGATAAGACCTGGTCTGGAGTATTGCTCTCATACCAAGGAATTTGCTATCCGTACTACCTACCCTATATTTGATGCAGTTCAGAGAAGCGCAATTACACTAATCAATGATCCAACCTTAACGCGCCACCTCCAGCCTCTATCCCACCGACGTGCGGTTGGTGACCTTTCACTTTTCTACAAGTGTGTCTGAGTCCTTTATAATTCCAGTGCTCATCAAACCATCTGGTGCTCACGTGAACTGCTGCATCTCAACCCAGGGCGGCCGTTCTTTATACATCAAGAACCCGGAATGCTCATACCTTGGAATCGAGTATGGGAGATGCATTTCAAGTCTCGCATCAGCTAATTTCCCCTAATAACCTTTTCATAGCAGCCTCGGTACTCCGCTATCCAGGATTTGCCTTCGCGGTCTGCTCAGACATAAAAAACTGTCGGAAAAGTAAGTGGCATATGTAGAAGCAGAATGAGAAGTATCGTAAGTAACTTGGAATGTGCCTCAAATGAGCTTCTTGCTTCTCACAGTTTCAAAAGAGTTACTGTTAAAATAACTCTTTGAGGCATTTCTGAGGTTCTAGCTTACTTCCAAAATATTTGGGTAGATACCAAAATGGTACAGATTCTTCCTTGTGGATGCAGCAACCTCAATTGTATTTTTTTGTTTAGAGGTGGATTACTAGTAGATGATTCAGCTGTAAAATTATTTACATATTACCTCAAAATGGGATCATAGTATTCTATAACTTTAATATAGGGTGTCCCACGACGATTAAGACAAGCAATCTATCGGAACTGGGCAGTTGTAGGAAATTATAATTTTAGGGGTGAAAATAAGAGCGAATATAGTATCTTTCCTTATTATTGTGTCACCCAATGGGGTATTTGTTTTTCGTCACGTGACGTCCGGTTCAAAATGTTAAATGGGACACCCTGTATATTTGTGACTTTTTGTGTTCCTACCGATAAAACAGTTCCAACAAACTAGCGCACTATTATGGGAATTAAAGTAACACAACAGAATGACAGTATTCTAAGGCAGTTGGCTGATCATTGTCTATATTAATTCATACTTCAACTTTAAATTCTGTATAGCTGTGCGTGGTCTGAAGAGGAGTACATAGCCATCGGGAACGTTAATCATTCTTTTGTTTCCAATGGATAAGACTTTTTTTATGGGCGAGTAAAGTGCGATTGATAGACGTGTATAGTTGATGAACCAGAAGCAGCAGCATGAAAAAATAATAGCCTATAGGAAATACCAGAAGGTATACCGAAAGGATACTTGTTTGAGCACAATGAACTAGTATCATGCATTTCTTCATGATTGCATATGCTAAGAGTATGGCACAAGGACCTCCTCATGCTTTTTAGCAATCTTTTTTGGGCAGCGGAAAGCTGAGAAAATGGAAATATTTGAACCACTATAAGGCCATGACGGCACGTTAGGAAACAGCATTCAGAAAACGAATATGTGTGCCGTCTTGCCGTTCTACCTACCTATATGGTAGTACATACGTATACCGTCTTGTCACTGATAAGTGCAGTAACAGTTGGCATGACATTCGTTGTGAGGGGCGTTGACTACTGTATTTGTCTATTTCGTCTGAAATCCGAGCGTGTTTCCCTTCTTACTGTAGAGTATTGTGTGTCGTTTATGTTACACTCAATAGCCGAATTCCGGCAATGCCCGAAAAAAATACGCAGAACTAGTTCTGAGCAAGGAATATTTCGCAAACCCGAAATATTATATACGGCTATTGAGCATCACCAAATAGGCAGAACTAGTTTTGCGCATCTTGAAATGCATAGAACTAGTTTTGCGCAACTAGTGGATGTAAATAATATTCAGTCCTTCGATACAGAGATGAGAAGCGTGAGTACTAAGGAGTAAGTTTCAAAATATTTAAATATCATTTGCGTTTATAAACAACACAATAACTGTACATTTGCAATGATAATATGCATGTCCTTTAGGGATATCTACTTTTCCAAACAAAGCTTTCTCTCACAGAACCTTTCTTCATGTGTCACAGCCAAGAGATGAAATGCGCAGGACATCCCCTTGATGGAAGATAAGTCACAACACTATAGCTTGTTTAGTGAAAATTGGGTCAATAATGCGATTTAGGAGTTGGCGAGGCAACAATGCACTGCTGATGTTTGGAGTGCTTCCTACTTATTAGCTAAATTTCAATTCGGTTTTTTTTACATTGAAATGGAATTACTAGTAAACGAAATGATGCGCAGAGTAACGAAATGCATCAATACACCTAATATGTATGTACGAAGAGGTTATAATGATTTAGTCATTGTTTTACTAGTCCATTGGTTTACCGAGTCTTACTAAGGTATTCCAACAAACAGTATTATTATTATTACTGTAGTGAGCAACAGGTCACTGTCAAAACCGATACCAAATTTTGAAATAGCCAAAGTGATCGAGACGTCTAGTGGTGGAATTTAGAACCCAATGTTGTATGTGTGCCCGTGATAACCAGATTCTTTTAGCATGCATGTGTACCAACTCAGAAAGAATGAAATCAAAACAAAGAAATGTTATGATATTGTTTTTTATTATTTGTTTCTTAACATTTGTTTTGTATTTATTATTCATGAGTGCTGAGTATTGATCATATGGTTTTATTACTTGATTCTTGTATTTATCAAGCATGAGTGCTTTGTATTTCATATATCTTACTGGTGAAATATTTATATTGTTATGTTGAAATATACGATTCAAAAATGTCTTAATAATAGTGGTAAACTGGCTCTGCTCAACGTCAGGGAGAGATATAGATAGGATGTGGAAAAATGTAAAATATCAGCATATATAAATAAATATAACCAACACATAAAGGGGTAAATAAAGAATGTAATAATTGGAATAGGATAAAGCATAGCATAGCAAACATAGCAGCATAGCAAGCATATATAAGCATATAAATAGATCAATAAATAAATATAGACAATAAACAACATATAAAAGGGCTGGTTAGAGGAAACCGTATAGTTCGTGACACGTGATTCATCCAACTTATCTCTATTGATAAGATGATTAGGCAGTCCCGGCCAGTCGTCATGGTTTCCAAAACCATAAAATAAATATCGTATGTAAATAAAGAGGATCAGTAAAGGTTGAAATAGATACACCTAAGGAAGACAAAGTTGTCTCTGCTCACCACCAGCCTGCAATCCCTCTGGACCTAATACCTAGAGTAGAGTAAATCAGAGACCCAACGCTATATAAAGTCGTCTTAAAAGCCGGATGTATAGTATACGTTGTGAAACACCTTAAACATTGTAGCCAGACCACATTAATAATTAATACAAAGTCAAAAGACAACATACCTGCACATATTCGTGAAAAGGCTCAAAACCCTGTTTGTTGAAATTTTTGGTCTCTAGCTTGTTACGTTTTTCAAAAGCAACCCCTCTCGTAATAAATAAACAAAACTATGGCAACAACTCTCCAAGGACTCCAAGTAAAAAATAAAAATAAAAGGCATCACAAAACTGTATCTTTTGCTCAGAGTCACGAAAATGAACATGGAACTATTTGCTCTATGAAAAGTCACTCATGATCTGACAAATGTCAAAATATCTGAACAATATAATTATGATGTAGTAATAACCAAATACGTTACCTATCGGAACTTCATCGAACAATTACACTCATACTCAGATCTTACAATTTTTATAAATCATCCGTCGATGCCGTCAATGTCAAACTTCTACCGACTAACAGCTAAAGTTGCGTTCTAATATATGGCAGCTAGGAGAGTGTTCCGGATCACCACATTAATAGCAATGTTATTTGTTTGTAGGAAATAAATAGTTATTTCCACGGAATGAAAATACTTTTAATACAGTAAATTAATGTGATAACAAACACCTCTGAAGCAATATCGTAACCGGTTATTGGTTAGCCTGAGAGAAAATTAATTTATCCCAAACAAGCCTACCCCTCGGCTTACTGTAAACTGTACCCTCAAAAACCATACCATGAGTGTGGTATGAAACGTAAACGTTATTATCCACGTGCGTTTATACAAGCCAATATAATATGTGCACGTGGTATACTAGGTCCAGGAAATGTAAAGAAAAACAAACACCGTTTGTCCCGTCAGCTATAACGTAGATCCAAAATTGCAATAAATTGCGCTTCAGTGAAGCTATGACAAAAACTGTACAAACTAAACCAAAAGCTCTGTTGGTTTATGTCCGAATATCAATCATGGACAAAAATCAATATTATTCAGCGCAGCTCAAATTAGCGGTGTTCAGGGAATTCAAATTTCACAGGCAATTAACCATTTAGTTGTGAAAATTTATACAAGCCGAAAATATATAAATGAGTTACGCTGACATGTTGACACAGTAGGCCAGTGTGGTGTTGCCAGCTTCAAAAGTGATATTTTCGGATTAATCTCAATCGATATTTTGTATTCTACCTATCTACTAGAAAGCGATATTATAGTAAACAGATCAGAATTCAAAGCATAATTTTTTTTGTAGAGAAAAAATATATTACGTCCATAGGTTTGGTAGTATAGAGTGTACCATAAACTTAACATTTTCCTTATTAGAAGAACCATAGACTCACTATATCTTATTGAATACAAAACAATGCGAATGAACCACGCCTTCCAGTTAGTTGTTTTGGATACACCAAGTTTAAAGCTCAGATGTTTTCCCAGTGGCTTAGCCTAAATAGTTAGCTATTTTTGTTTGATGGCAAGTCATTGGCCAACGTTATGTCAGTCAATATTGATAACATAGTGACATCTGCACCGCATTCATTTTACACAAAATCTAATCTAATCTGATTTCGGCTAACTTAACTTTATCAAGTTCAGGGCCGGTTGCACCGCCTCTCTTAAATTTTCGGTTTACCCAAGCCGCACATATCTTTGAGGTCCACCTTAAATTATGTTTGCGTTTGTACCGCTGTCCCTTTCCTGAGGCTTAGCTAAGTTTTGGTTCAATTTGGCAACATCTCAAAAACAGTAACTTTGTTAGTAACTTTTGCTCTTGTACATCCTTATGTCAAGTCAAGTTATGTCAAGGTTTGTGAAACTTTCACTGTGCCGTGGTGTGTTTGTGTTCTCTGTAACTGTCACCGGTATCCGTCGTAATAAATTTACAATGGATACTGATTCGAAAAAAGGGGCACCAAATTTTACAGAAAGAAGAAAGCAACGCTACTCAATATTCTAGCAGTTTTCAGAAATATTATCGAAAACGAAAAACAGACTCCACCACATGGAGAGAAAAATACGAGGCTTGGGAAAATACTACTAAATTAATTAACGCACGTTCCACTGAGAGTTTTCCAAGAATCAAATACTGCTTACGTAAATTATATGACAACATAAAAAAACCTATTTGTTTGGACACCCGGAACCTTTGGAAAAAAGTCAAGTCGTCAAAACTATGGAAATATTCCGCTCCCTCGTAGATACGCCTATTCCAAATAAAATGAGGTTGATCTCGTCTAACTCCTCTATGTCCCGGAAAATATCCATAACACCTTTTAATTTTAAACAATAGAAATGAACTATAGAGCAACAATCCAATAGTGCTGACGCAACACAACAAATGTCATAACAGAACTGTCAAGTATAGGTTAGGAAATTCGCTAACCTTACCTTAAGCCCGACAGTTCTCCGGCTTAAATTAAACGCCCCTTAAGCTTTGATTAGTACTGAAGGTAGGGTGGTGCAACTCAAATTTCGAACTTAAGGTTTGGCTTAGATTAAGCCAGAGTTTAGTAAGGCGGTACAACCGGCCCTCGATACGTGTTCTTTTTATCCAAACTCAATTCAAACTACGTTAACCAAAACTATTAACTTTAGGTTATAACCTGATCTGTGCTCTAGTAATGTAACGTAGGTCACATTTTGGACATTCGCGGATGCAAATGCGAATATTTGTAGTTTATTTATTGTAGAATTATTTGTTATTATTTTTAATTTTGTTAAACAAGATAACTATAATATTAGAACATTTATAGAAGATTTAATTTTGTCTGTTTATATTGCATTCTGTATATACCTACTTTTGTTTGTTAAATTTTTATGAAAATGTAATAGCTAAGCTTCAGTGCCCAAAGTTAAATAAACAAATGATACCAAGTGATAAACAGAAAACTGAATGCGAATATTCGTTATATCACTACTGTGCTCAGCAGTCCGTTTTTGAGGCCTAATAGAAGTGATATTTACTGATTTGACAATCTCACTTTAGTTTGAAATATCTTACTTCACTCAAACGAATGCGGCTTTAGACATAGGTCCGGTTTCACAATCGTTAGTTAACCAGTCGTAAAAGAAAACCAGTGAATAGCAAAAACATATCATAATCGGCGGTTTACGTCAAAATGTCTGGTTAAACAGTAGTCATTTTAACCCATAGATAAAGTATGGATTATCGTTTTTGTGGACAACTGACCCTTGCTTTGGAGATCTAACACGTAAAGATTGAGTTTATTTGTCAAAGGGTAAGGCTGTATCCCCGGAACAGCTTGCAGCTTAAGGAAAAATTGGGATGAATTAGAAATATTATTAAGCCAAATGCACTGTAAGTATGACTGCTTGATTTTTACAGAATCATTTAAAATATTAGACACAACTTTATTTCAACTGTCGGATTATGAAATGTTATATAACGAGGGGAATTTTAATAAAAATGGTGGGGTAGTGATATACATAAAAAAACAGTATGACTATACTCACAAAAATATTTTCATAGGATACTGTAAAGCTGTGCAGATAAATATAACTCTAAAGGCTAACAAACACATTGTCATAACAAGTTTGTATAGATCACCATCGGCTAATGAAGAAGTTTTTGTAGACGCTTTGAGGGAATATTTGGACAAAATAGTAAAAGGGAATATTTTTGCGCATATTTTAGTAGGTGATATGAATATAAAAATTAATACAGAAAGCGATATTGTGCATAATTATCTAAATATGTTAAGTGAATATGACTTTTAAATCGATGATAAATAAGAGTACAAGGGTACATGGTGACACTAGCAACTGCTTAGACCACATATCTTTAAAAAGTAATCATGCAGAATACGAACATAAATGTATTTCAATGGTGTTTGAAAATTATATAACAGACCACAGGGCTACAATATTAGGTATACCCATTTTATCACAAAAAGGTCAATGTAATACTCAATCGTTAAGAGATGTTCATTACATAAATTATAAAAAGTTGTGCACTGACTTGCAAAACCATGACTGGGATCATTTTTATAAAAAAACAGAACCAGATGACATGGCTAATGAAATGATAGATATCTTGAGAAAGTCAGCTCAAAAAAATACTTACATAAAAAGAATAAAAAGAGATCTAATAAAACGTAAACAATGGATCACAGGAGGTATTGTAAAATCGGTAATAGAAAAAAATAGACTATATTCTGAGTTTAAAGCTGAATCTACAGATGAAAAAAAAATTAAATATTTTGACTACAAAAAAATACTGGATAAAATAATAAAGAGAGCCAAATACGATTATTATGTGAAACAAATAAATAAAAATGGGAATAATCCAAAAAAATTATGGAAGATAGTTAAGGGCATTTCCGTTACTGAAAACAAAAAGCTACCTAAAGAAATAGTAACTAAAGACAATATATTATATAATACCAGTAAAGATATTGCAGAAGCATTCAACGAATTCTTCACTAGTGTAGGAGAATCATACGCGGATAATATCGTCAAACCAAACACACCACCTCCGAAAGATAAAATAAATCGAGACTCTTTTTTTCTTAACCCGGTTACACCAACTGAAGTAGTCTCAATCATAAAGTCGTTAAAGAACAAGAAATCACCAGGAATTGATAATTTGAGGACCGATATATGCAAAGAAACTTCTTCTGTCATTTCTCATCCTTTAAGCCACCTTATAAACTGCATTTTTGTTTCTGGGAAAGTTCCAGAGCAATTCAAAATAGCACTTGTAACGCCTATACACAAAAAGGGAAATACAAAAATTGTAAGCAATTATAGGCCAATTTCTGTCATATCTGTATTAACAAAAATTTTCGAGAAAGCCCTTAAATTAAGATTATTAAATTTTCTAGACAAGCATAGTATTATCTCGGAAAAACAATTTGGCTTTAGAGAAAAATTATCAACAAATGATGCCATTTCCAATTTAACAGAGGAAATTACAAAATGTTTAGAAATAAATAGACCAGTGCTTTGCGTTTTCCTTGATCTTGCCAAGGCTTTTGATACTGTATGTCATTCGCAAATGTTGGATGCCTTGGAGGATGTGGGGATACGTGGAGCTCCGAAAACGCTACTTACGAACTATTTATCTGGAAGATTACAGCTTGTAAAAATTGATGATGTTTTCAGTGAAACAAGAATTGTCAAATATGGTCTTCCACAAGGAACAATATTAGGCCCAATTTTATTTAATATTTATATAAATAGTATTCTGGCTTCTTATTCTTCTCAAGGTAAAATGATTAGCTTTGCGGATGACACGGTAATTTTGTATAGCGGTGATAACTGGACATCATTAAAACATAAAGCAGAAAATGACCTAAGAAAAGTATTTGCAGATTTTAATCATAAACTTCTGACTATTAATTATCAAAAAACCTCTTTTATGCCATTTTGTAATGTGACAAAGAGTTTGCCAGATTATCAAACTTTGACAGTAAACACCCACACAAAAGACATTATTTTGAGTTCCACAAGCAGCGTCAAATATTTGGGTGTCACTCTTGATCCTCACTTAAGATGGAGTATCCATATAAACGAGATAGTAAAAACGATGAGACAACTCCTTTATCGTTTTAAATATTTAAAAAATATTTTGGACTTACCGCATTTGAAAAGGTTGTACTACGCTCTGGTAGAATCAAGGATACGTTACGCAATAATTAGTTGGGGTTCTGCAGCATATTGTCATATTAGACCGCTGGATGTATTGCAAAAATTAATTTTGAAGGTAATATATAACAGAAACCGTATATATTCATCTAGTGCACTCTTTTCCGAATCCGGCATCCTCGACATTAGGCAACTCTATACTCATCAAGTTATATTATTCACTTACAAAAATAAGGAAACATTAAAAACAGTAAACCATAAGTATCCTACAAGGTATAGAGATCATAATCACGTGCAAGTACAAACTTTTCAAAAGAACATCAGTCTAAGAAGTCATACTTATATGGCGTGTAAGATATATAATAGTTTACCTCTAACTTACAAACTTTACTTAGAAAAAATTCATTCGTTAAAAATGATTAAGAGTGTTTTTAAAAAATATATAATTCTACAGGGCAGAAATGAAATTAAAAAATTAATAGAAATAAACTCCTAGCCACAAAAATCGTACAATGCCATCATCCTTCATCCCCTATACACTTACCCATTAGTAAAGGAATGGAAAAAAAAAACAAAAAAAAACGTTGACCACATAAGACCCACAACATATGCATTCATAAATATAGCAGCGGTGTGCATTTGCATAAAAACAAACTTGCGGACCTGTGCGCAGCTTGTTTAGCTTTAACAGGCCATATAAACTTTATCTTGTATACTACACACCATTGTAGCAACCAGTTTATAATGTGTTTTTTTTTCTGTGTCCAATAGGCTTAGGTTTCACTCACACACAGGCTTATGCCTTCAGTGAGTTAGTTATTTATTTGCCTCTTATACATATATGATGGTATATATGTGTGTGGATAATGTATATATGAATATTCTTTTGTTTCATTAAGCAGATGATGTTACAATATGGGTGCAAATAAATTATATATGTTAAAAACAAAAAGGTGCAGCTCGGGCTCCGACACACCGAGCTGCTGTTCCATTACCCAATGACTACTCCTCACACCGTGAGGTGAGCAATCACTGGGTCCGCGAATCGTGCGCCCTAAGTAGACGAAGGGACCCAAGGATGACTGCCTTCTGCATTCTGGCGGCTAAGATGTGCGCCGCCGCACGGCACACCGGTATTTTGCGCAGTGCAGAGAGCAGCGTATTCCTCATTCCACCTAGTGATCCAATGACCATAACCAGCAGACTTACAGTGTAGTCTGGCCAGAGCCTGCGAAGTTGTCCGAGCAACTCCTGATATTTGGTCCGCTTTTCCTCCTCCTTAGAGACGATGTTCACTTCGGCAGGCGCCGAAAACTCAATAACGAACATCGTCTTCTGTTGGTGGTCGAGAAGGACTATGTCGGGCTTGTTTGCCTGTACAAGCTCGAGCGTGGGGAACGAGTAGTTCCAGTAAATCCGGCACCTCTCGTTCTCCACAACGGACTCTATATCCCCTGGAGCGTATGGCAGCACCGGTGTCTCATCGATACCGTACGAGTGCCTTAAATGATAGTAGAGCACTCGTAGAGCCGCGTTGTGCCGATGGACGTAAGCCGTCCCAGCGTACGTCTTACACGCCGACAAGAGATGCATAAGCGTCTCTGGCGCCTGTCGGCAAGCTCTACAATGGGTGTCGGGTACATCTACACCCATAACCCTTTTACGGTATACCAAGGTGTTGAAGACACCGTCTTGGCAAGCCATTATAAAGCCCTCAGTCTCCGACTTCAACCCACTAGACCTTAGGAAAGAGAAGGTCAACTGCTCAGACAAGCCATGCTCTTCTAGATGTCTGTAGAAGATTCCATGCATTGGCTTATCTTTATGAAGTCTTAAGAGGAAGTCGACTTCGGCAGTTTTAATGTGGGCTTTTAATTCTGCGGGAGCAAGTTCCGTAATGGACTGCTGACACCTCCGCTTGAAGTCGAGTGTGAGGCTGAGCTCCTCGGCTGCTCGTTTCGCTGCGCTAAAAAGAAAGGCTCCTTTTCCCGCATTCTCGTGCTCTCGCACGAAGCGGATCAGGGGATCGGTGCTGTTCGTTACATAGCAGGCAGTGGCCAGTACTACTCTGTTGTGCAGACGCTCCAAACTCAATAGTCCACGCCCTCCCAGGTGTCGCGGGAGGTATACTCGCGGGACAGAGGACTTAGGATGCAGGCTTCTCTCCATATTCATCCTTTTGCGGGTCTTCGTGTCGATTTCCTTCAGCTCGTTCACTTTCCAGTGTATAGCACCAAAGGTGTATAATAACAATGGGACCGCAAGCATGTTTGTGGCAGCGACTTTGTTCTTGCCGGACAGTTCTGACGACCAGATCTGCCGGAGTCGGTGCAAATACTTGCGGCGGAGACACTCTTTAACCAATGTTGCCTCTTGGACATGACGCTGCGCCACTCCAAGGTAGGTATAAGTATCTCCGGCATGCAGTTGTCGCAAGATGCTCCCATCAACGAGGTGTTCCTCATCTCCACTATCTCCGCTTCGTCCTTTCTTGAGATGAACCTATGCACATTTGTCTGTCCCGAACTCCATTCCGATAGCATGACTGTACTCCTGCACCACCCTCAGCGATTGTTGTAGTTCGCGTTGGCCGGAGGCATAAAGTTTTAGGTCATCCATATAAAACAGATGGGTGACCTTGTGCCTCCGGTTATTGGGCGTGCCACAGCTGTATCCTTTAGTATTTCTCAGCGCTATGGACAGAGGCAAAAGTGAGATGCAAAAGAGCAAGGGACTCAAGGAGTCTCCTTGGAAGACACCTCTTTTCAATGACACCAACTCCGTCTGAACCCGAGTTTCACCTGATGTTATGGTGAACCGGGTCTTCCAGAGTGGCATCAGTTGTTTGATGCACCCCACTATCTGATTATCCACCGAAAGACATTCCAACAGCCGCACAATGAGGTCATGAGACGTGCTGTCGAATGCCTTGCGATAGTCAATCCAGGCCATAGAAAGGTTTCGCTTGTACTGCACAGAGTCCTGTGTGACACATCGGTCAATCAACAGGTTCTCCTTGCAGCCAGCTACTCCTTTCTTTGACCCTCTCTGTTCATACACGTCGAGAAATACAGGATTCACAGCTTGAAGGATACGCATGTACAAGATTCTGGTGAAGAGCTTGTAACACGCGTTCAGACATGTTATTGGCCTGTAGTTTTTGGGATCAGACAAATCTCCGGTCTTCGGGAGAAGCACGGTTCGACCCTCGACAAACCAAGCCGGAATTGGCTGCTCCTGATTTAGCCACGAGTTAAAAACTCTAGCTAAATGCCGGTGGCAACTGGGGAATTTTTTCCACCAGTAGGTGTTTATGCCATCCGGGCCAGGAGCTGCGAAATTCTTTGCGCCTCGTAAGGCGTCAAGAATTTCTTCCGTGTTCATCGGGTGACGCAGTACATTCAAGTTAGGAGTCCTCCTACAAACGGACTCAAACTGCGCCAAGGCCGGAGTGTCTGCTGAGAGAGGTTTGGGTTGTTCGTAAATGTCCCTCCAAAAGGCCTCCACGCGATCAGCAGTTGGCGGCTGCTCTATGGCTGGAGGCGGCTGTTGGAAAAGGCGAGAAGGTCTTTCGTAGAACATTCTGTTCTGCTCCAGACCTCTCGCCCGCGCCACCAACGATCGCTTAGCAGC
Source organism: Callosobruchus maculatus (assembly GCA_951848785.1). NCBI lineage: Eukaryota > Metazoa > Arthropoda > Insecta > Coleoptera > Chrysomelidae > Callosobruchus > Callosobruchus maculatus. Next base: position 7,709,826 of record CATOUR010000054.1, on the reverse strand, counting down.
GATTAGCATCCGTATCCTGTCAAGACAGTGTTGCTTGACAACAACCAGTACCGCTTGACTGAGTGTATGATGGTCGCGCCTCAACCCGTAGGCTATCTGGCGCACTCGGCGCGTAAAAGGCTTCCCAGCCGCTCTATATTCCATCACACACTGGATACGGGATGCTTCCTGGCGAGCCAACTGGATTTTCGCTTCCATTTGGCGCACCCGTCTCTGTGCTCTCTCAACAGGAGAGTCTCTCACTCTCCCCTGTCTAGTTAGCCTCAGAGCCGCAGCGTAAATTTCGCAATTGATGCTGCAAATGTCAGAGGCCTCCGATAGACGTTCACCCACAACCTCATCCTCTCTCTTCAAATCTGCCAGCTTCAAGGACCTTCCGTTGTTATGCAAGGCCCTTCGGTCTCTGAAATCCCCAGGTGAGACGACTTGGTCGATTTCCCTCTCAGCGGGCCTTACCGGCGAACTTTCAGCCTGGTTAACAGGCCTTCCGTCCGCCGAAGGGGCAGGCTGAGCTGGAGCACGAACATATCCCTGCCTCCGGAGGTACGATACATAATCTCGCAAATTCTGAGAGGTAAGCGTGCTATGCTCTGGGTGCATTTCACACCACCTCTCATACATGCGGGACATGTATCCCCTACGGCGCGGGCTACTGCTCTCGTAGCAGCTCAGTAGGTCATCCTTGAGCTCCGTCGTCCACCTAAAACGGTCCATGTCATTGCGGGGGTCGTCATCAGGGCGATCCGAAGCACCGCCACCTTGCCCAACGCCGGCTTCCGAAACCGGCTCGGTGTGGGTGCTTTTCTTCCGGGGTGGTCGAACCCGAAGATAGGGCCCGTCAGGTGGTTGGCCTTAGGGCCCCCAGACGACATTTCCGGAGGCAGCCGTCCAAATTGCCTCCTGAGGATGCACCTGCGAAGGTTGCCGGCTGGATTACATCCTTGGGCTTGGGTATACCCTGCGGTGTCGCCACGCACCGGATAGCCTACTGATGTTGGGTGGCTTCCTGCGGGTGTATTATCAGCCGCCCCTAACATGGAGTCAGACGCTGTCGGAGTACCGCTCCTCACATGGAGATCCGTCGTGTCCTAATTGTTGAGGAATAGCCGATCATCTGGATGCAGACGCTATTCCACCGTGCTAGTTTTGGTCCGCCCCGGGTATTTGATTTCCCCGGTACCACCCATATCTGGGAGGCGTTCCCCTATCCGCCACCTTGGGGAGGCGCCACTGAGGGGATCTAGCAACCCCTCGCAAATAAATTATTATTATTATTACTATTATTAACACAATAATTATGTCAGTGTCCTGTGACCCAACTATGGTGCTAACCTAAGGACTATATAAGCTTAAGCATTGGTTTTCTTATTGAAACAGAGCTCCCCGATAACTACTGGTTAAATTCCATCTCTCTGTCGGTTAAGTGACTACCAGAGGTTACCAATTATTGTGAAACTGGCCCTTAGTCCGATGATGAATTTGGTATAGTGCCATAATGAAATTCTATATGAAAAACATGTTTGTATGGTCAGATCAATCTAGCTGAATTTGCAATAATTGTCTTCCAAACATAGTAAAATCGCAAGAAATCGTTCAGATCGATGGCGTCTTAACTCTACACCTTTCCCAGCTGTAGTTTCTAAAGCATCAGGTGATTATTCAAAACGAGTTGGAAAATTAACTTGACCGTTTTGAGTTATCTCTTGACGCTTTAGAAGCCACAGCACAGCATAGTTAACAGCCAGCATAGTATCTCTGAGGATTTCTCAGATAAAAATGGTTCCCACAGAATTTGACCTTGGGACGATTTTACGGATCTGAAGTTTGGGTAGAGATGCGAAAACGAAAATATCGATACCGGTACCAACTCGATAATTTTTAGCCAAATAGGCGCGTTTGGTTCGTACAGAGCATTTTGTGCCACTAATCACACCTCTCAATGATTATATAATTATTTTCGATACCGATACAAAAGTATCGATACCAGCTTGGAATGCCTCAAAAAGTATCGATGACAAAAATACTCAATATTAGTGCAGAAGTATCGAAGTATCGTTAGCATCCCTACAAAAAATCATCCAAAAGGGGGATGCGCGTGTAATTATCGCCAACCTGAGTTATTGTGCTGGTTGATTACTATGCTGTGACCACAGCTGGAAAAATTATACTATCGCTCCGCCAATTGGCGCTGTGGTTAAAAACAAATTATTTTAATTTATTGAATGCGCTAAGGAAGAGTGATTTTGACAAGAGACAATACATTTGACACTGAGAAAACCTAGTTAATGAAGTTGGTTCAAAAAGAACGAAACAAATAATTCATTGTGTGGAACAACAAACAGGTGGGGAGACAGTTAACCGAGGAGAGATTTTGCTCCCATTATTGTTTTTCTTTTCAATATAATTTCCTCAGTGTAGCTGTTAGTTATAACGAAAACATTTAGGGCCAGTTTCACTGGTCCCTGATAAGTCTCAGGTATCCTATCTGTCGGATAACGCCATACAAATTATATGGGCCTATCTGACAGATAGGCTATCTGACACTTATCAAGAACCAGTGAAACTGGCCCTCCACGTATCACGTTCAGTAATACTTAGCTTTTATTTTTTCTGTATATAACACACGGTGAGCTACTTTTTCGTTTTTGTGAGACTGGCCCAATTGCCTTGGTAGTTTTGGTATGTAACACCATCTACGCTTCAGTCTTACCAGCATTAATTTGTATTTTTAAGTACTAACATTTTCACATTTGAAACTGCTGCTTTATGGTAATTATTTTACCCTAATGATGAAATTGTAAGTTTCAGAAGGGTTGGAATATATATTCCAATGAGTTATAATACTTTATCCATCAGTTCATCTAAGCAACTTTTATTCCGGCAGCCACTACCCTTCCGTACTATACCTACTTCAAAAACTAATCGATGGGTTCAAAGCTGTAGAAATAATCTAGGCTGTAAAGACATCTTGTCTAAGCCGGTACATCCAGTATAAATAGCGGTAACATTTCCAAGTTTACCTACAGCCTGCATTAGTAGCTCGATGGATGTGATAATTTCAATGTTCGATGTTGTGTAAACTGTTACCCTCATCACAAGATAATGCGTTCAGGCATATATGATTATATTTCCAAATCATTTCCCGATAAATCATGTGTGCAAACTAATCCATAACCGGTCGTTGTTTCACTTGGGCAATAATGCATCGGCGTTGCATGCATTAATATCTGATATTTGAACAAAATTTTGGTGTGGTTGAGCTTTGCACCACGTATATCTAGCTCTATGTGTGCTTAGGTAGCTAGTTAACACGATACAAGGATTGACCACAAATTTGGCCTGCTCTCTCAAATACGTAGAATTTCAAACGAAGTTAATAGGTAGCAGTAGTTGTAATGGGAAGGCCAAGCCAGATAAGTAGGGCACCTTTGACCCTTTTTCCGATCCCACAAAACCAACTTTACAGACAATAATCACACAAAGAAAAGTGGCATCAATTTTGAACTAATTATGGGATCATAATGAGTATACTCTAATTTAAGTATATATATAGCTGTATTAAGTATACAAAAGCATTATTGTTAGTAAAGCGGTCATCAAGGTGAAGCTACCGAAATGTTTAATCCTTGGCTAGTCGCGCTTTGATTCCGGAAAAAATGATCGCACTGGTTCTCACTGGTTCTAATAATCTCAAAAGGTGTTTCTAATGTATTACAGGATTAACTACAATCATACTGTGGGCCATTATCCGCAGAAAGCATTTTTGTTAAGTGAAAATATTTACATAAAAAATAAGGAACTAAAGAAATTAACAGTCATGTAAGTAACTTTTGTAAAAAGAGTATATCTATACATTTGCACCTTCTGTATCAGTACCATTACCATTGACTCATTTTGCTCACAGTCTTTGCAAGATACATTTGCGTGACCTAAGCATAAATATTTGTAACATTACGGTAGTAACTGTAGAATTTCATCAAATTAAATAGTTACTATTTAGTCGCGCTGGGTCTGTACAAAGAACTATAAACGCTCGCCCTTACAGACCTGACCGCAGACATAGCGAGTTTCTGCAAGGCTAAGAAGGTACTAGGAATAGTGCTTTGGGTAGTATTACAAATTTTACGCAATTAGAAGAAATAAGAACGTTTGGGTCTAGTAGACCCAGTGCGACCACTGGAGGGTTAATGCAAAAATACTGATCTGGTTAAATTAGATGAGAAAATCTTGGGGCTCTGGCCAAAATTTTAAAAAAAGAGTCTGGGTCACATCATAGAGGAGACTCTGGTCTTAACAGCCAAGCTTTCGGCAATGCTTGTTGCCATCTTCAGGGCTTCAACGTTGAGGTTTGCCAATTTAAAACAGCAATTGCATTGAGTGCAAACGACTTCTTAATGCAACTAATAATCGTCACAATTTTTCATAAAATTCTAAAGAACTAGACTATCATGGCATCTTCCACTAAAAGGTCAGGAAACAAACAACATATAATTGTAAATTACAAACACACAGAAACGACCTTTACATGTTTAAATTTTAAAACCCGTGGGTACTGCTAAATCCGTGGCTTAAAAACACACATTTTATGATCTAAACTTTCTTAAATAAAGACCTTCTTGGTCTAACAGGTGACAAAATTTTATTAAGCATTATTTGTGCGCTCTATCTTTTATTTCTTGCTATTACACCACCAATTGCTCTATTTTTAATTTGTGTTCCATTTTACTTCCCACACCGATAGGTGAGATTAGTATTGTAATCGCGAAACTTTTCAATTCTGGGATAACATGCTTTTTGGGCGTTTTATCCAAGTCATTCATTTCCGTCAGTCAGTCTGTTTGTCTGTCTGTCGGTCTGGCGGCGTTTTTCTGGCCTCGTAATCTCAGCAACGCATATATTTTGATGAAATTTGGGCAGCGATATACTGTGGGGTCGTAGTAGGTAATGCAGCTATAATTTTGAAAATCGGTGAATGCGAGGCGGAGTAATTAGCAAAAAACGAAAAATTTCAAATATTCCTCAAACATTGTTTTTAGGAGTCTTGGGTGTTCTTGATCATTTTCTACTTTTTTGGGTGGGGTTGGAATTTGGAGTAATTGGGGGGGGGTGTAAAATTGAAAAATTTGTTGCTTGCATAATACTGACTCCACTGACCTATGAAGGAAGATCTAGCAACATAAATAACTTTTTTAGGTCCAAGATTTTTTTCTGGTATAAACATACGAGTTTTGTTCAGAACGTTCTGTATTGTGTAACGAGCAAACTATTGAATCGATTTTAATGAAATGTTGACACAGTATTTACACCTTGGCAAGGATAGGAAATGCGCATGGTTTTTTATAAATCGTTACAGTGGTAGGGCAGAAATAATCAAAAAACTAAAAATATAAAAACAGCTCAAACTTCGTTTTAAGCGTTTTAGAGGTTCCTGATCATTTTCTAATTTTTTTGGGTTGAGGTGAAATTGGGGTGGTTGGTGCGTGGGGGGGCTATAAAAGTGAATAATTTGTCGTATACATAAGAGACAGTCCATTGTGTGTGGAAGAAAGACCTAGCGGCATAATACGCTTTTTAGGTCCTTCCTAACGCTTCCTTGCCTTACAGAAACCGAGGGACTTTTCTGATGTACATACATATAAGGATTGCTTTAGATCGTTTTGTATTGTGTAACCCGGAAATGGCCAAATTGATTTTAATGACATTTCGACACAGTATTATTACCTTGGCGAGGATGGAAAACTCGTATGGTTTTGAGAAGTCGTGTCAATGGTGGCGCTGCAATATTAAAAAAACTGAAAATATAAAATCTGATCAAACATCGTTTTAAGGCGTTTTAGGGGCTCCGGACCATTTTCCAATTTCTTTGCAGGGAGATAAAATTGGGGTGGTTGGGGGGGTGAGGGGTTGTAAAACTGAAAAGTCTGTTGTATTGGTAATAGGCTGTCCATTGACCTGTGTAGGACCCTTGCAAGGAGATCTCAGTCTATAGCTTCATGCGAAAATAATGAACTTGTATCACCGTAATGCGTGGGAAGTACTGAGTAAATCAACGTGACTTCATCTTTTTGTGATAGTGTACACTTTAAGGTCAGTGGCCTCATCGACGCGTTGCACAAACTTTCGAATTAGCCAAAAGTTCGTCGGTGAGCTGCGCTGAAAATAGTCTTGGCTCCAGCAGTCGATTTAGTTCCGGTCCGTAACTAATTCCGCCAATTTCAGTTCAAATTCCTTTGTTCACATGGCGCAGCTTTTTCAAGCTGTTTACAACCTCGCAAACGATAGCTAAACATTGAGTTCCATGGAAACTACCACAAAGAGTTTATACGATACCTATAAAGTCCATTCTATCCTTCGTGTTCTGCCGAGTGCATTTTTGTATTTTTTTGGAAGACCTAGAAATGTAACAGTTGCCGTTACTTTAAAACGTTCTAGGAAAATTGCCCCAGCTTGTTCAATTCTGCATTTTATCTCTTGCTTGATCTATCATTTATTTATTTATTTATTTATTTATTTATTTATTTATTTATTTATTTATTTATTTATTTATTTATTTATTTATTTATTTATTTATTTTATGGTTGTTTTCCATTGGTTTAGGATAAACATTGGAACTAGCATTTTTCCTTCATTAAATTTCGGTTTTTTGTATCTAAACCATCTTCAAGTGTATTTATATTAGCTGTCGGTTACATTTCTGTAAATTTTTCTGGCTACGGGTTGAGATAGCTGCTTCACTCTCAACTCGTGAAAGCTGTTCCACAAAAACAAAAATTTCACAGAAATATAACCGACCGACATCTAATATAAATACACCTGAAGATGGTTTAGGTACAATAAACCGAAACGTAGTAAAGTAAGAATTCTCATTCCAACGTTTGACCGAAACCCATGAAATACAGCTATAATCTATGGTCGCGGTCACTAGAAAATAAACATTATTTACTTTACCCAACAGTTTAATACCCATTACAGGGTGAGGTATACATGTACTTAACTATATCTACTAACTGATAACTTGAAAATGGAATATAAAAAACACTGTCATTTGTCATGTATCCCAAGTATTTTTAAATTTGCTGACCCGTTCGATGTGTGTGTGTGTGTGTGTGTGCATGAAGTTGGCATCGAGCATAGCCCATTTGCCACATACAATTCCCGTTCGATGCTCTCTGCATTATGAATGGGGGGAACAGGATAATTGAAAGAACAGATACAAACTGTTCCAGTTTTGTGAAGTATCTGTTCCAAGAAAGCTGCTTCAGCTTCAAACTGTTCCAAAGCGTCTGGCATGCTGGTATTGCTGGTTGCAGCGATTCAGGGTGTGCCAGTAGGGTTGCGCCTTAGATAAGGAAAGAGAGGGGATACCGCGCGGTCGTTTGATGCTATATGAATTAGCTGTGACTGAAAATGAGTAGCTATTTGACAGCTGTCAAAATATGTTTTTATGATATTTAGCATTTTTAAGACTAATCATTGTAAAACATTGTGGTGTGCATAATGGTAGGGTGTGCAGCCTACAGTTGGAAAAGCCACAGCAGCAGAAAGAAGCCAGGAATCACGTATCACATGTAAATTTAATAGCGCTTTGGTACGTTTTTGATGCTTTTTGGTAACAGAAATGTCAGTCGCGCGTTCTGTCCTCTCTCTTTCCTTGTTTTAGGGTTGCGCTATATCTGTGTCACACTTGTTTACTTGTTCAGTCTTTTTATATTTTATTTATTGATGGTTGCTACATAGCAAAGTAAACAACCAGCACAATAACTCAGGTTGGCGGTAATTACACGCCCATCTCTCCTTTTGGATGATTTTTTGTGGGGATGCTAACAATGCTTCGATACTTCTGCACCAATATCGAGTATTTTTGTCATCGATACTTTTTGAGGCATTCCAAGCTGGTATCGATTCTTTTGTATCGATATCGAAAATAATTATATAATTATTGAGGGGTGTAATCAGTTGCACAAAATGCTCTGTATGAACCAAACCCGCCTATTTGGCTAAAAAATATCGAGTTGGGTCCGGTATCGATATTTTCATTTTTGCATCTCTACCCAAACTTCACATCCGTAAAATTATCCCAAGGTCAAATTCTGTGGGAACCATTTTTATATGGGAAATCGTCAGAGATATTATGCTGGTTGTTTACTATGCTGTGGTTGCTAGTTGTAAGGTTGCTACGAGTCAGTGCGTTTACAAAATCTAGTGCAAGTAGGTTGTTTGTGATAAGGCGATAGCTATATTGGCATCATGAGCTCTTTGACTAAACGGTTTTCGATGAGAACCAAAAGCAGCCATGTTTGGATTATTTTCTCATGGTTGATCAGGCAAACGAAAAGTGTAATTATTGTTGGGATTACAAACGTCATACAAATCTTCGATAAGGGGGTGAAGATTTCCCACAAAAAAGCTGAAGTTTCAGTGTGTGGATTGAACAATACGGAATACGGGAGACAATAGTGGCGACACTACTGTCAGCAGTACTCTTATTCCTGCAGAGAGGACCAAACTTCATCAGCCTGTTATAAAAAAATTCCCTATTAATGGGGATCGGCAATGCCAGTGGCGAGCAGCGTGAAACAACATGAAGCTGGAACACGAACAGAAAGAGAAACAGACGATGACTGACACGGACCAGTTCATTAATGCGCTAATGCGCTGTTTCGTGATGCTAAACTGTACCATCGAAACAGGAAAACGCATCCAGAAACACCTGTTCCAACCTGTTCCAAACAAAAACTTGTTTCATCAAGCACATTTATCCTGTTCCAAAGTCTCATGTCTACTCTCCGTTCAACTGTATTCAAGTGTTTGGGATATGGTTTCTACTAACAACCGTGAACTTCGTTTGTTGATCTGTACTTTAGATCCAGCCTTTGGCTATCTTCATTAACGTGACTTAGTAGAGCTTGTAGGTCATCCCAGCAAGGAGACGTACGTCATTATAACGTCGAATTGTGGTCAATTTTGGTCACGTTCGTCATATGCCGAATGAATGACGTCGAACTAATTTTAATGACGTCACATAAACGTTTGTCACTTGACGTCGTTCTCCCGTCAAAATGTAATGGATAAAGGTGGGAGAAAATGTATCTTAAAGCTTAATGATTTCACTTTTCTTATTCCTTCCTTATACATTTATGAAAAAATGTCTATGACCGCATAAGTACTAAAAAATATTAATTAATTAGATAGATATAGAATACCTAAATTATTATCCAAAAATATGGTCGACTTCAGGAAACGTAGGTATATTCCAAATAAATCAGATACGACAAAATTGTGGCTAATTATTTCGTTGATTGGGTTTTGATAGATTTAATGTTTGAATGAGGTAATTTTGTATTAACCGCGCTTTAGTTCACTGACGAATCACTGCACAACTTACGTAAAGTACAGACCAATGAATCAATCGCATGTAATCCGACCCGATCCGACTGCAGCCGAATCACTGATCTCGATCCCAATCATCACCACAAGGGACAAATTGCCATTTTCGCCATTTTCCTACTTGTGTTTTCTACGATGAAGCTGTGACATGGGGACGGAGATTTTAACCTTATGTGCTGTGTGTGCAGTGTCTGTATGTGTGGATTCCACCATAAATAATAATAGGTATATGTATAGTGTCCAGTGTTTTCTCAAGTATTGTGGATTTATTAGATTGTAGCCTCTTATTATAGGGATTGAGCCGATTGAAAATAAAAAGTACTTTGTGATTTAAGCAGGCTTCTATAGAAGGCTAGCAGAGCTATGATCATTATTTTTGTATCCTGTCTTTACTGTGAAATACATGATTAATTATTTATTCTGAATTAGTATATTTTATTACCCTTACTGAAATTAATGTTACACAGATTTCTCACAGCATTATCTCATAAACATTTATCCTATAAGGTAATTAACGTCCAAACTATTTTATCTAGTAACTAGGACTGCACCAGAAGATATCGTGAGATCAGCATTGACTATTGGAGAGACATAAAGTAAGACAGAGTAACCATCGCCAATAATCAGTGCTGATCTGACGATACCTTCTGGTGCAGCCTTGGTTGCTGTATAAAATAGCGTTTGTGACGTTATTGGGACGGCGGTTATGTGACGTTACTAACACGGCACCCAATGACCTCTTTGGGCTGTGACATTGTGCCTCACAGACACGTCATATATTCCTCTTTATCGACGTAACAATGACGAATGGGGTGTCGTCATAATGACGTTAGTATAAAGACATCGTGTTTGCTGGGATATTATCTGATATTGTTGATTGAAAATCTGTTTATTTTAATGCAGATAATAGGGTTGGTTCTAGAAATTGCAAGTATCAGTAATCCGTACATATACCATTCGAAACTACAATTATTTGTAACGAATGACTCGTTTTAATGATGAAAATTGCATTAATGCAGATGAAATTTGCCGATTGGTAGCATTATGTGGTAAATAGGTGACAGATCGTTATCGGGTTTTATGGGCTTATTTGGTTTTCGTAGGTAATTCAATAACTTTAGCATGTTATGCGTTTGGCTCTGAATATTATGTCAATTATTTTTCAATGAGATGCGCAGGGTCTTTTACTTTTGGTATGTTTATTGATCTGTATCGTTTTAATAAATATCATTCTGACCTCTAAACTTACAATAAAAGCTCAGATGTAAAATTCCAGTACCAAACGTTAGCTTTGTTTACCATGATGTATAATGTAATTTTTTGTTCATGATCAATTCTTTAAAATGACATTAAACGTGTAGATGAAGTATATACGGGGTATCCCACGACGATTAAGACAAGCAATATATCGGAACTGGGCAATAGTAGAGAATTATAATCTTGGGGGTGTAAATTAGAGCAACTCTTGTATCGTTTTTTGTCATTGTGTTACCCACTACCGTTATGAAACCATAGCAAAATAATTTAACTGTAGGGGCACAGTTATAATCAATCGTAGTGTTACAATCCTTTAAGTACCTGTAGCTCTTCAATTAATCACTTTAGACCCAAAGTGTGCCAGTTTGTTGGAATTGCTTTATAGGGAGGAACACAGCAATGCACATACAGGGTGTCCTATTAATAATTTTCAATCGGGCGTCACGTAACCGGAAACAAATACCTCATTGGGTAACACAATGACAAAAAAGACACAACATTTGCTATAATTTACATCCCCAAAATTTTAATTCTCCATTACTGCCCAGTTCCAATATATTGCTTGTCTTAATCGTCGTGGGACAACCTGTATAAATACCAAATTGTCATTATATGTTATGTAAAATCACATGATCAAGAGATGAAAAGTACATAGTCAAATATGTATTGTTTACGAGCATAGTGATATCTATTACATTATGAATTATTATGATGTGTAACTTCACACTGTGAGCTTACAAATCTATTTATCTACTTCCACAGGTGAACAGTTTCTTCGAAAATGAGAAAAAAAATAATAAAAAACCTTTATTATGATAAAATATTTGTATAGTGTTTAACGCATTTATCTGAGAACAGTCAAGGACTAACTAAGCAAACAGATTTTTGATATTTTTAAGAGAACGATGTAAAGCTTTTAGTTTGGCACAATCTGCAATGTGAACTATTTGATTTAAGCATAGCGTTTTGAATTCAACAAACTTAGAGCTGAAATAAAAATACAAATCTAAAGCAGAATTACACTTTCCATGTGAACATTTCTATGAAACTTTCGGAAAATTGCGGTGTACATACTGATGAACCCCACATTTTGGAATTTTCAGTTAAATAATACGTCCATTTGAATAATACATTATATACAAATACAAACACCTCCAAAACCCGTAGCTAAAGCCAAATACTCCCCCTCTGAGTTAGGTGAAAACGTGGGATTAACCTCAAATTTAAGCTATTCGAATTAAATGTACAATAATTTACTCGAAAATCTAAGCCAGATTCCAGCACACAACTAGAGAAAAAAGATGAAAGTCTCCATCTTTTTGTGAGTGATTAGAAAGTTCGACTTGTAGCTGAAAAGCTACCTGTGGATGACAAAACGGGACCACCTTAATTGAATTATATAGTGATAATGCAGTAAAATAAGATTTACACTTTATGAAGGCTAATATTAGTTGCAACAGCAATCTACCATGACTCAGAGATGTTAAAAAGCAATAAAAAGAATAAGACTTCTTTAATAGGAAGTTACATTTACAGCTGAAATAGCTCTAAATGACTGTGTTTGGCGGAATCCCAACCTTAACTTAAATTGATGGGCCTCAACAGCCATGAAGCTAGCATCTGGGTAAATGCTGTTTTTTTCTTTTGCTTGATTATCTTTCTACATTAAGCTACTCTAATGGTGGACACAAATCTGCACGAGACGAACACGCGCCGTGTGCGCCGCGCGTCCGTTGCGCGTTAAGGACCGTACAAATATGTGCGCGGCGGCGGTTTTCTACGGAGTTCACAAGAGATTCGTCGAACGGAAAAAGTTCAACGAACACCTGAAGCCGGCGCCACATATGCGGGTATTTGCCGAATATCAATATTCGCCGTTTTTTCAACCTTGCTCGCCGAATAGCGAGCACGTATTGCCCTTTAGCCCAATAGCATATAATCGGGGTTCGTTGCTCGCCGAATACCGCATATGTGGCACCAGCCTTATTAGCCGAACAGCAAATAATCGGGGTTCGTTGCTCACCGAATACCGCATATGTGGCGCCGGCTTAACGCGCAACGAACGCGCGGCGCGCAGATTTAATTCGTGTTTTCGAGCTCTAGCAATGGAATTAGAGCTAATCCTTAGAATTTAGTTTTTTCCAATTAGTTAGCTCTTGCAGTGAACACCACATTTTTTCATTCACTTTAATGTTAAATTAAAAAAAAAACATGAAACAAAAGAGCATAGGTTTTAACAAAAAGGCGCGAAATTTATCTTCCTAAGTGTAAATACAAAACGAATTAAATATTTTACTTCCCATACCAATGGGTGAGGGGAGTACTGTGATTCCAAAAAACTTCAAGGTAGGTAATGCTACTACAATTTTGTAAATCAGTGCATGAGTGGCAGAGTAATTAAAAAAAAACAAAAAAATTGAAATATTCCTCAAACTTCGTGTTTAGGCGTTTCACAGGTTCCTAATCATCATTTACTTTTTTTGGGTGGGGATGACATTGGGGTGGTTGGGGGTCTGAAACCTGAAATATTGGCTGTATTCGTAATAGGCTGTCCTTTAGGCTGTAAATGAAAGACCTAGCCGCATAATATATATTTTTAGGTCCATATGAACATTACCTTCCCTATTACAGAAATCAAGGGACAAGAATTTTCTGATGTATACATTGCTTTAGATTCTGCATTGTGTAACCTGAAAATTATTGCATTGTTTTTAATAAAACTTCGATGTCATGTTACACTGTGGAGAGGTTGAAAGACACGCACGGTTTTTAGAAATCGTGTCAGTGGCGGCGTAACAACAGTCAAAAAGCTAAAACTATAAAAACAAGCTGAAACTCAGTATATTCTGATCGCGAAAATTTTTGAGACGGTACGCTTATTGGCCGTTTTATTATATCTATATAATAAAAATCCGCGTGACTCATCTCCGTCGGTTAATCTCTCTTTCTGTCGGTCTATCTATCGATCTATTGGGGCTCTTCTGGCCGCGTAATCTCAGTATCTTCTGCTTGTTATTGTCATGAAATTTGCGTAGCTATATGCTGTGAGGTTGTAGTAGGTAATGTGGTGCGTTGGTAGTGGAGAAATTATTAAAATATCTATAAAATAATTAGATACATTCATATGTATATTATAATCCTATAACGTGTAACTTGGAAACTACGAACTTGATTGTGATAGAATAATTGTGGTATCATATCAGTCGTCTAAATGCAAAACCCGACAAGTCCATGGTAACAAATTTTACAGAAATCAAGAAAAACAGATCAAAGTCTTATTATGAGCGAAAACAATACTAAATCGAGAGTATGATAATATACGATGTTTTAGGATGTTAAGCCTTAACGCCCCAAAATCTAGGACATATAGTTTTTCTAAAATCTGACTTTTAAATTTGGACACGTCGGGTTTTGCATGTTAGGAACTGTGACATGTCGTGTTTTGACTGCTATTTTTGTGGAATCGGATCAAAATAAATGAAACACTTATCAATTTGGATTTTTTACTGAATATAAAGGAATCTAATCAAACACTGTGCTCAACGACAGAAACTATAAACATAAAGCTAGATATTAGAAAGGATACATTTCAAGGGTTACAAGGTTGAAACGTCAAAATCTAAATTTTCTAACAAACAAAATTCTTCAGAACTAGCAAATGCATTTTCACAATTAGCTTCGATCCTCTGCATTAATGTGGACCTAGCTTCTGTTGAAGTAGGCTCTCCAAAATCCGCATCCAAAGCATTTTTCAAAAAACATGGTTATTTTTATCAATAATTTATCAATACAGCATAAATTAATCTCATTCTCTCACTAAACTGAAAAACACATGAATTCACCACAACGTATTTTCAGCGACTGGATAAAACAAAAACGCACAACGGTCAGAATACCTCGTGCGATCGACATGTGACTTGCTCACGTTGTCCGTATTGGCTCCTGTGAACATGTCGGTGTTTGAAATAAAACACCGCTTGGACTTGTCGGTGTTTGCACCTAAGTCTAGTTTTCTTAGCCAAATATCTCATGTCTAATGTCGGGTTTTGTAAGCGAAAAGTATAGAAAATGGTAGCGCTTCAAATAATGAACAAAATGGTATATAAAACTTTATTTTGAAAAAATTGTGACATGTCGGGTTTTGCATTTAGACGATTGATATTACTACTGTGAAAAAAATGGTAACACTGTACCATTGTTGAAACTCTCGTTAGTGGTGGATGATAAATCAACAAAAAACGAAAAAAATCAAAATCGCTCAAACTACGTTTTTAGATGTTTCAAAGTTGATTATTGTCTACTCTTTTGATAAGGACGGTTAGCACCGGTAATGAGTTGGAAGGACTGAGTCAAGACACCTGACATCATTTTCTTTAGCTATGGATAATTTTACTGCGGCTGTAGAATCAACTGAGTCTGTAAACTTGCACAAAAGGATTCCTTTGGACTGGTTGCAGTGATTAATTTCGATGTTTCCTTTCAACTATCTCTACCGTTTCCTTCATTATTAAGATGCCTAAAATATACTTTTGATGCTTGTTCAAGTATCGCGATATCCGTGTTGTTTGATAATTAAATACCAATTAAAAGGCAATAATTATTTGCAGCTTCAGCTCATTAACGGTGAAATATCATTTATATGCGTTACGTTGTAGCAACTAGAAACTCTGCATCATATATTCCGCTCCGTTGACGCACATAAGTTACCCTTGCAATTAGCTATTGCAGAACCTCATTTCCTGTTATTGGAAGCTTCACTTGCAAATGTTATTTACATAGAACTTGCTTTGGCAGGCAAACTGTTCGATCCTGGAGAAGCCGTGTACCCTAGTTGCGTTTAGAACGGCAGCGATGGCAATGTTTTGTGGGTACCTATTAGTTAAACTGTTTGTGAAATAGGTCACCTAAAGCGAGTATAAAAAAACCCTCCTTGAGTAAATATGTTTGGATCTATAATCGCTCTAGTTAAAGAGGACATTAGTTCATTCTCAGTCGTAACTATAAGTACAGGATGTCCCATTTGAAGATATATATCCCAATATGTTTGAAGTTAACCCACATAACAAAAGTATAAACAATGTACATACATTGGATATCGAATCAATGGATATGAATATCCACAAATGGAGCAGGAATGTCCAATGAATGTCTAATCAGACATCAAAAAGATATACATTGCATGTACGTTTGTCGCGAACTTTCACGTCCATGGCATATTCATAGAATGTACATATGTACATCTAATGTACATGCATGATATATGTAACATAGTCCAGGTATGAACATGTATAATCATAATATATACCATGTATATACTTACATATCAAAGTATATACAATGTACATACAATAAATATGTAAGTATATCCACAAATGGAGCACGAACGTCTAATGGATCTAAAGTAGACATAAACGAATTTACATTCATGTACTTTTATTACACATGCATATAGTGTATGAAAGTTCAATGTAGAGGCAGAAAGATAAATAAACTTTATACTTTCATTATGTATTGTTATTAATTCAATTTCTAGTTACAATTATAATACTTGGCAATGGCGATTATTATGACTCTCATCTGTTTCCTGTTGAACGCCATGTCTAAAACCACAAAGAAATCAAGGTTATAAAATGTTGTAGGTGGTTTGTTCCGCTTACGACTTACCGTCAAACGCTGGATGCGAGTGTTATCAGTTATAAGTAGCATTGCACAATATTTCACTCAATCAGGTAATCAGACACAACCAGCACCAACACACACACGCTGACTACGACTAGCTGTCCTTCGCGCAGGCGTAAACTACTGGATGTAGGTATATATATGATACATTTACCAACATCTTATGTATGTTCACATATGTATATACCTACATGAATATACATCGTATATTACACTAGTATATATCATTTTTTCCATATGTACATTTAACGTTCTATGAATATCCAAAATATACATGTTCAAACTGCAATATCTAATGTACATTCTGTGGATGTCCATATCCATATAGTGTTATTTAGGAAGCACGTTCATGGCAATTTGTAAGATTTCCAGTAAGAATGGTCACTCCAGTTTTGATCCCAGATTTAGAAAGGTTGAACTCATTAACTCCTTGCTCGTCACCTTACAATATAAAACCCCAAAGACTCGGCTCTTGTATCTAACGAGACGACTCCGGCAGGTGTTTTTTCCAACTCAACCATGCGTAGGATTATTTGGCGATATTTAGCGTTTTACCACTGCACGTTAAGAAATCGAACATATATCGATTTCAAATTCTTTCTTCGTATAGTGAGGTTTTATTTTTTAATAATTATACCTAAAACTTCATTTGTTTGATATTTTCTTTATTTTTCAGTGTAAGCTTTATGAAGTACATTGGAATATCAGTTTACAGGGCTATGAAGTGCTTTTCATTTTTTCCTCCAAAATAAAGTGGGATACGAGGAGACCTCAAAAAACAAAAAAGTTGGGTTTTCATCTGTTTCGTCTGAAAAACAATATTTAATTTTTTTTTTAAGACCAATGGCATACATTCAATATTTTCCAAACTTTGACACCATGTATCTTGAATACCAGGCTTTAGCAGCATGTTTAAGTGAACTTTTCTGATTGAATTTGGGTCAGGAATACGCCTTCGAAAGTACGGCCTGTCATTAGTTAACGGTCGCTGATAACGTCCAGAGAAGAAACGTAAAATTGATTAAGAAAACAAGGAATACAAAAGCAAAGATGTCTTGATTCCACGCATCCCTATGATTCCAAACAACATGCAATTTGGCTTTAAACGGTTACAATTTTCAATGCGGCTTGCATTTGCAATGACGATAACTAAATCGCAAGGGTAGTCGTTGAACGTTTGTCGGATCATTCTTAATAATCCATGTTTTCCACATGTTCATGTAGCCTGTTCCGTGTTGACAAAATCATCATTATTTACTTACGCGCCCGAAAACAAACTAAAACATGCTGGATATCAAAAAACATTTCAATGAACACTATGCTTTTCAGATAGTTATTATTTATTGCAGATTTAAGTTCAATTTCAATATCCATCACTAAGACAGGACAGCGTCTGTCGGGTCAGCTAGTATTTAATTAAAACTTAGGATCTATTAAAAGGTATCTATTATCTGTTAAATCAAGTGCTATTTTATTTGATATGTGGTTTAGTTCGCAACAACCAACAACCACTCTCGCAATTGGGTATTCGCATCGCAAATTATGCATTATCAGAACCCATACCAAACACCACAGTTGCCGTGTTTGTGCGACGCCGTAATACGTGTATGAATGTCCTTTTCTCTAATTAAACGGTGTGGGCAGATCGGCGACCGGCACCACCAAACAGTGGCGTACGCTGGTATATTACGTGGGGAGACAAAATATCATCCAAGGATGTTATGGTTTAAATGCTAACATGTCCACGATTTATATAGGCACATAACAGAATTTTTGAATGTCATTTTCATGTTCTTCTCAGTCCTTTTACCCTCGAGAGGGTGTAGTGATACTATTTAGGTATGTGTCTGCACTTCTTGCTTCCATGCGTTTCTATCTTGTGCCAGATGTATTGCCTCGTGCATTGAGTGTCCGGTCATTTCTTTAACTCTATCGGTCCATCTCATTGGAGACCTTCCTCGAGGTCTTTTTCCCTCAACTTTTCCCTCTATCACGAGGTTTTCCATTTCACCTGTTCTTCTAGCTATATGTCCGAAGTAACTGAGGTATGCTTTATTGATCTGATTCAGTAGGCGCTTTCTGATTTGTAGTTCCTGCAGAATGGAAGCGTTTGTTCTATGCTCTACCCATGACACTCTCAGGATTCGCCTATACACCCATAATTCGAAGGACTCAATTCTTTTCCGGTCTGTCTTTTTTAATGTCCATGTTTCAGAGGAGTAAGCGGCAATTGGGAAGATTAAAGAGTTTACCAACATTATTTTCACTGCTGCATTTTCATGTACATACCTTAAAACATCCGATTTAACCAAAAGTTTGCAGACGTGTTAGTAACCAAAACAATGCAGCAAACTAACAAGTTTATTTTAATGGTCTGCCCAGAATCGATATGGCTAAATACTATTTAATACTACACCATCACTATCCTTCTTTAAAACGTTTGCACTCCCCGGGTTACCCTAGCAGGCTATGCCTAGCAGATTATTTTTCTTCTATATTGTTGATGTTTGCTTATATGCTATTAGAAGTCCCTCCAGAAACGAGATTGGAAAAAATCCGTACTATTTAGCGCTCTCTTGGTGCGCTTAAGCGTATATTTTAGCTACTTGACTTATTATTTATTCTAGAAATAGTTTTCTTCTTTTTTGTCACAAAAAAAAATGGTTTACCAGATGCTAAGCGTTTGTTACACAATTATACCTCATTATGCGATTTGCTCAAATTATTTAAAGGTAAACATCATCTTGTTTAGTTTTCTAATGACGCGCGACGTCAGATATAAATATGAGTCGTTTCCGTTGTATTTTGGTCAAAACCAACTCTACTGCATATGTGTTCCACTATACTGCTTACAATGACATTTTCTGTTTGCTCGTTCAGATTACCTATAAACAATTCCCTCAAACGTATGTAGACTATGAGACAATAGTTCTATGGGATCAATAAAGTGAAATATCGCGAAACGCTAGCCATGTTTATTATCGATTAAACGATATGTAAGAATTTGTTAATATCGTACCTAATAATACTGACTCGCTGAACCAATTTCTCGCTTACCTGACACGTAATCACATAAATTCATGGTTTAAGTTCCCCAAGCAATTTTATTGCTCTAATCTTAAGAAGTCTAAACTTGATTTCTACGCGTTTCGTGTACGTTTCAAACCACTAAGGAATACAAAAGTATTCAACATTTTGTTTGTGGGTAAATAACAGCAGTTTCGCTTCCTATGTCTTTTATTTCGATAGATATTGTACCTGATGAGTTTCGGATAGCCTAGTTGTCAGACAATCTATATTATTTATATGGCATTATCTGACAGATAGCCTATTCGAAACTTATCAGGGACCGGTGAAACAGGAACTAAATGCATATTATAATAGCTATATTATTTTGCTGGTCAGATCTCACATATTGTTTACCTCGGTGCCAACTGCATAGGTCGCCTCTTATTCTGTGGATGCTTCGGTACTGTTCTCTGACGCCATTTTAGGAAAAGCACTGTTAATTAGAAGCCAACAGTGAAAGCTCAGATGGAAATTCTCGCTGAGCTTTTTTATGGAAATTTACTTCCGATTTAAAAACTACAAATAAATTAGGTACCTCTGACGGGAGTCGAACCCGGGAACTTGCGAACACCAGATCGCGCTATCCAGTGAGGCAATCCACTTTCTAATATACCCTATTCTTTTGCTAGAAGAATAGTGACAGATCTTTTTTATTGCACTAGTATGCTAATTAAATGAGAAATGATGGGCATTCTAATCAAATGAATATTAAAAAAGGGTCATTGATCACGAATTCAGCCTCTGTTCCAAATTTTGCCGTGTTTAAAAAAAAACCTAGAAATTTTGCATTTCCCGCAGGTCTGCAAATATACAAAAAAATAATTTTCTGTGAGAAGGCGAAGTCCAAGGCCAATCTTAGCACGGCATTGAATTCAGCGGCAAATTTTCTATAACGGAGAGTAGGAAACCATGAGATAAAGCCAAAATTTGGGGATGAGAGTCGATGAGAACCGGAAAAGTCCACAAGTCCTTTGGTAAAAAAATTCGTAAAAAATTTTAGGTTCTCGATCAGGACAAAAACTCGTCTGTTGGTTACTTTGGATACATTGATCACGAATTCGGCCTCTGTTCTAAATTTTTCCGTGTTTAAAAAAAAAACCTAAAAGTTTTGCATTTCCTGCAGGTCTGCAAATATTGAAATAAGGCCCGAAATTTGGGGATGAGAGTCGATGTTCTGAAACCGGAAAAGTCCACAGTCCCTTTGGTAAAACTATTCGTAAAAAATTTTAGGTTCTCGATCAGGACAAAAACTCCTCTGTTGGCTAGTTTGGGTACATTGATCACGAATTCGGCCTCTGTTCTAAATTTTGCCGTGTTTAAAAAAAACCTAAAAATTTTGCATTTCCCGCAGGTCTGCAAATACAGGGTGAGTCAAGCTCAAAGCCTCGGACTCTTGTGACCAAACAATACCACTTTTCGAAAAATCGACTTTGCGAGTGTATGTAGGTCGAGTTGTACTACATTCTAAAAATAATGACTTTAATACAGAGTGTCTAATAAAAGCGTGACATATCAAAGTTATGTTTTTTTAAATAGAATACCCTGTATATTATTGCATATTTAGATTTCCCGGTGCATTTTAGTGTGACTTTATGTATCACACATGGGACTTTAAGCGAACCGTCTAGGTGCAAATTACAATTTTGGGTACAGGTAGATGTCAGAAAAAAATTGAATATCGCAGCTATTATAAATCTTAGAGGGCTGTGACTATGCCGCGTTACTAAGCATGAAATGTGTCAGCTTACTTTAGACGGTCGAGGTCGAATTACATTTGTACTTGGAGAAATCGGTAGATCAATTAAGGAAACTTCAATCAAAGGTAACTTGATTTTTTCAAATGGGAATGCATAATTTTTTTTATATGATCAAATGTGCAATTTGATAAGCTTTCTAACGATATGCGGTTGTAAATATCAATCTCTGGTAGTTTTGATTTAATTTCAAATTTTCGGTAAAACCGGTGTTTTTCAATTTTCCTACCTATAAGCAACTTAGCAGGCCATGAGAGATAAACAAAAAACTGTTCAGATGGAACAAACCAACTAACTTAGCAGATAGTTATGGACGAACTAGAGGAAAGGGACAAAGTTACAAAAATGACTTACAACAAATCAATTCTAACCAGAAATAGAAGACATAACCCATCTAAGGTCAAAAAGCAGCTGGAGTACGACAGATTTGGGCATTTTTCACAGCATATCGGCTACTACAATATTCTAAAGATTGATGATTCACAAAATCATTGTGAATTTTGAAATGAAAGGAAATCTACCACGTAATGCTGCTGGCAGTTTAATAGCTTCAGAATAAAATTTCACATTTCATGATTTAAAAAAAATAGTAACCGATACCTATGACTGGAGTTCTGCAAATTCTTAAATACTCATAAGCAGGATCGCCGGAAATGAAGAAAAAGTTACAAATTTGCTCAAATTATTAAACATAATTTACCTGGTAGAAAATTATAATATGATTTGTCAGTATTCCTTTTTTTGCCATCTTGCTAATAGATACTGAAAAATTTAAAGGACGACAGCGAGAGGTATTACTTTTGACTTTGACGGAAATAACTACTGTTTCATACCATTAAATGTGAAATTGCGTTCTGAAGATATTAGGCTGACGGCAACGATCGCTGAAAGTTTTGCGTTCATTTCAAAGTATTTAGTGATTTTGGAAATTTTTAATCTCTAGTACTTTGCAGTCGCTAGTAGGCTGTAAAAGTTATCCATTTCTGTCGTACTCCGGCTTCTCTTTAAGCTTAGACATATTACTGCCGCTGTTTCTGGTTAGAGTTGATTTGTTGTAAGGAATTTTCATAATCTTGTTCTTTTACTCTAGTTCTGCTGGTTCTTTTTGCTAAGTTAGTTGTTTTCTTCCATCTGAATACGGATTTGTTTATATTTCATGGCCTGCTAGTTTGTTTATAGGTAGGGAAATTGAAAAACACTGATTTGATTGAAATCTCGGAATTTAATAAAAACTACCATAGATTGATATTCACAACCTCATATAGTTAGAAAGCCTATCAAGTTGCACATTTGATCGTATAAAAAGAAATAAGGATTCCCATTTGAAAAAATCAAATTACCTTTGATTGAAGTTTCCTTAATTGATCTACCGATTTCTCCAAGTACAAATGTAATTCGAAATCGACCGTCTAACGTAAGCTGATACATTTCATGCTTAGTAACGCGGCAAAGTCACAGCCCTCTATGATTTATAATAGCTGCGATATTCAATTTTTTCTGACATCTACCTATACCCAAAATTGTGATTTGCACCTACACGGTTCGCTTAAAGTCCCATGTGTGATACATAAAGTCACACTAAAATGAACCCAGGAATCTAAATATGCATTAATATACAGGGTATTCCATTTAAAAAAACATAACTTTGATATGTCACGCTTTTATTAGACACCCTGTATAAAAGTCATTATTTTTTAAATGTAGGCCAACTCGACCTACATACACTCGCAAAGTCTATTTTTCGAAAAGTGGTATCGTTTGGTCACTAGAGCCCGAGGCGTTGAGCTTGACTCACCCTGTATACGAAAAAATAATTTTCTGTGAGAAAGCGACGTCCTAGGGCCAATCTTAGCACGGCCAGGGTCACTCCAATATCCATTCAATCTGAAGTTTGTCAATTCTCAAAACAATACTGCAGAAAATATCTCAAGAGCAGTTAGATAAATAGTTTTACGTTTAAGGAAAGACTAGTAATAAAATGGGTTTCTAAATTACAGTGTTCGGCCAGTTAATGGACAATAAATGACTTTATCTACTCCCATTACGGTAATCAGCCATTACCAGACTACTTCTGAACAGGTTATACTACCTCTATAAACAAACAGCGTGGGTTATGTTCCATAACTCACGGTTCAGCCGTGGGTTATGAACACTGTATACTGGATACTAGTAACGCTCTCATGGAAATGCATAGGATTAAATAGACGCTGTAACAACTGCAAATGTCGCTATGAAACGTCAAGCGCTAATTCGAATCCTGACAGTATTTATTTAAGTGATAGGGCAGTGAGGTTACCTACAGCTCGTGCTGCAAGCTTCAACGCGTGAGTTACTACCATCATTACCGCATTATTCAACAATAATATACCACAGCATAGTAAACAACCAGCACAATATCTCTGAGGATTTCCTATATAAAAACGGTTCCCACAAAATTTGACCTTGGAATGATTTATGGATGATTTTACAGCTGTAAAGTTTGAGTAGAGATGCGAAAATGAAAATATCGATGCCGGTACCAACTCGACATTTTTTAGCCAAATAGGCTTGTTTGGTTCGTACAGAGAATCTTATGCAATTGATTACACCCCTCAATAATTATGTAATTATTTTCAATACCGATACCCCTACAAAAGTATCGACACCAGCTTGAAATCGCTCAAAAAGTATCTAAGATAAAAATACTCGATATTAGTGCAGAAGTATCGAAGTACCATTAGCATCCCTACAAAAAAATCATCCAAAAGTGGGGAGCGCGTGTAATTGCCGCCAACCTGAGTTATTGTGCTGGTTGTTTACTATGTTGTGAATATATTATAGCTCAACACTCAATAAGCACCCGCTACTCTTAGGCGACTTGATTATATAATTAATTAACCAATTATAATTCTCACACTGTGCAGTCGCTGTCAAAAACTATTTGGATACCGGAATCGATACCTATGCAGTTATTATGGAAACTAAACGAACCACAACATATCCCTAATTGAACTTTGTAAAAACCTGGAAAACATTTCAGGCATCCGTTAGTGCAAAACTAAAGTCAAAATACGCTATGCGGGCTATGCGTTTTCCAAACTATAGTTGTGCTTTGAATGGAAGTGCTCAGACTTTTTATGAACAGAAAATTACTTATTTCCTGTCGTCTTGCAGTACAAAATAACAGAAGCTGCAGCTTTGCCTCCGACTGACACATTCATTGATCGGATGACGAACTTTATGTTAAGTACATTTAACTTTGAAGCACACCGTTCTTGAATGCCCGCGCCTTCTTCCGTGCTCGTGTACACTGTGCGAAATACCGAATTTTCGTGAATGTTTCAGCAATCAGAAAATGTGTAACGAAGCTAATACAGTTCATAAAGTCCACAGGGTTTTCTGAAACTCTGTGTCACGCGGCTAATAACCCCAGAAGTCAAAAAAAATACTAGTCTCATACACAAGTCGTCATTGCTGGATATTTTGCTATATTGAAATTAATGTGTCGTAGCCTCAGGTCGTAGCTTAGTTTTCTGTGGTAAGCAATGTCATTGTGTACACAGTAAATAGACGACGCTACTTTACAAAGGCGCATCGGGACCACAGCGACTGTCAGATGATATTTACCTGTTAAACCGTGAGAGGAAAGGATGAAATATAACCAAATGTGAAGTAGGGAAAACTCCATAAAAATCTGGAAAATGCCAGACTCTAACCCGCATCTCTGCTTGCTTACACTTGGTTGTTCTGCACGTATATGTCTTTTTGCGACTGACGTGGGCTAAATTTTCAATACCTTCTCCTGAAAATTCGATTTATAGCCCTTATCAATCAAAATATATTTATGTGAATACAGGGTTCGTCCGTATAGTAATTGAACTGATTAATTTCTGCCGCGACTGTACCTTACTAGAGCGCACGGGTGCCGACTGGATTCGGTAGAGGGAGCACTCAGCTAACACACGAGAGGTCGCTCAGTTTTCTGGTTGTCTCCGATCAGCTGGACAGTGAGAACGGGCTTTCTCTGCGTGACGTGTTTTCATGACCTGACGGAGCCAGGATTTAAATTCGGGGACTGCGTCTAGTGGATGGGTCATCGACCACCTATTATCCTTATGGTGATAAATATTTTTCAGGATGGAGTGTAATGTATCATAAGACCAGTGCAAATAATTCGAGGAGCTGAAGCACCTCAAGCGTCTCTGATTATATAGGGTGTCAAACCCCTATGGTTATACAGGGTTTTTGATAAACATGCGGCAAACATTTAAGGGCTGATCCTTCAGTCCTTTTTATTGTGAGCCTCCCGCAGCGGCAGAAAGCTTATGGCGCTGTAGAAGTGCCATGTTGAGTCTCAGCATGTAGGTACGGCCCTGCATTCCGGTAGTTGTGTCGGGTCCAATTTTCCCTATGATGTGAGCGGCAAGCAGCGCGCATCATTGGGCGTTATGACACAGCATCCTGCGCCAGGACGTCCAGGAGGCGATTCGCGTTTGTCACTCTGCATCCGGTGACAGCACATAGCCCAGCTTATTTCGCTACTACGTATTAATTTATAGTTGCGGGGGCGGTGTACGCTTTGCGTCAATAGTTAGGCATGGTTATTGTGTCACGTGCCTCTTTACACGGTCAATGCAATTAAACCAACATATGATTTAATGTTTTCTTTGGTCAAACTAATGGTCGCCAGAGAAATGCATCACACAAGCTGTAAAGGATATTATTATTAAGCTTTTGTTAGTTATCGTTATATACAATAATTTTAATTATATGCTTTACTTACCGCACGACCTTAACAAAGATAGATATAAAAAATGGAGTCAGGTTGATCAAATCGGTACTTACACACATAAAGTTGATATCGTGTTATTATTTTCTCATTGCATGGAGTCTGAGATCCCCTTGCAACCAAATCTTTATACACCCGTCTTCAAAAAAAAAAAACATCTAAATCAGAAACTCTCGTAAATAGTTTCCTGTATCTCTGTAGGAACTAAAACGACACATCTTTTATTCTGCAAGCTTCAGCTGGATGATACTTAACGATCATGCACCATAAATCGCTTAAACGCTAAGTTTGAGCTATTTTTATATTTTTAGTTTATTGTTGTTGCTGCGCCGCTACTGATACGATTTCTGAAAACCATACGCATTTTCCGTCCTCGCCACGGTAACAATACTTGTCTAAATTTCATTAAAATCACTGGAATGTATGAGTACACATCAGAAAATTCTTAGCACCTTGATTTCTGTAATGCTCCTATGGACCTAAAACAGTGTATTATGCCGCTAGGTCCTTCTTTCGCAGGTCAACATAGAGCCTATTATCAATACAATTTTTTTTTCAGTATTACAACCCCCTACCTCCTAACCACCCCAAATTCACCTCCACCCAAAAACAGTACAAAACGATCGGGAACCCCTAAAATGCCTAAAAACAAAGTTTGAGCTGTTTTTGAGCTGGTTTTACATTTTTTGGTTTTTTATTATTGCTCTGTCGCCACTGACACGATTTCCAAGATTCATACGCTTTTCTCATCTTCACCAAGGTCGCAATACTGTGTCAAAATTTCATTAAAATAATTACCTCATACAATACAGAACGATCTAAAGCAATACTCATCGTATGTATACATGAGAGTAAGTCCTTGGTTTTTGTAACAGTCAAGGCAATGTTCGGATGGACCTAAAAAACTGTATTATAAATACAATACGTTTTCCAGTTTTGCAGCCCTACACCTCCCAGCCACCCCAATTTCACCCCTACTCAAAGAAAAGTAGAAAATTCAGCAACCCCTAAAAGGCCTAAAAACGAAGTTTGAGGAATATAACCTACATCAATAAATTTCGGACCACAGAATGATCCTAACAGTAAATAAGGTAGTTATTATTAGCTGAATTTATAAATTGATATACCAAAGCTATTTCATTCTGATCAGGAATACTATAGGTACTTGTTGTATTCCTCTCTACGTGTTGTCACGACATTAGTTTTACTGGTGTTTATTTGTATTTGTTTATACTGGAGTAAGAGCAGTTCATGACGCTGTCTTCATTTATATCTTTGTTTCCCCTAGCAACCCAAAGTCATATGCGAAGTTAATGCCATCAATCTTCTGAACAGTGCCTACTGAAAACAATCTGCGTGCAATTCCTTCTTTATTTATTATATTGATTTCCATAAAGTCGAAAGGAGATGGGACAACCTTAACGCCCATTTGGTTTATACTTATTATTTATAACTTATACAAGTCCATAGTATATTTTTTACCTACTTTGTCAGTAACAAAATAACTAAACTAGCACCTAGCGTATGACCCAAATTTCAACAATAACTTAACCACGTTGCGCGAATTGGCTGGATAACTTAAAATTTCCCTTACTCTTACGTTGGTTGATTAGGTACCATGAGTAATAATTTGAACGACAGTCATGCAAGCCAATTAAGATCTACCAAACGCGGCATCATTAAAAAAATTTTTTAGGGAAGGCTTCCAAATTGCAACGGCATTAAGATCTTGCTTATGGTGTGGGCTGCACAGTAGCTTTCATTATTAACAGCATTGTATTGTTTGAAACACCTTTTGATGTGCCAAACAAATGACAAACGTTTTACACTTCGAGGTAGGGTTCAATAGAAGCCAAAACGTTAATGAAAAGTACTAAATCCAATGCATGTGGCTTTATCTATCAATCAGTAAGGTGCGACGGATAATTGAGAAATATTTTACTTTCAGACTTCCTTAAGTTACACATTACTATGTTTTTCTGTGATCTAGCAACGTTAATTAGGTAAATAAAGGTCCGCAAATTTTCATGTTTTTTTTGAGATGCATTGTTAAAACGTCAACTGTATAGCTAGTATGTTAGCAGCTACATTTGTTTGACAGTCAACTTGACTACTTAATTTCAATGAACCATATCACTTCTTGGCTCATTATTATGCGACTAAATATCACTTACCAGCCTACTTCATCAGTAGATAATAGCGGGTGATTTATTAAACTTGGGAAATCAAATGTCATACTAGCTTGTGTTTAATAGGAATGATGTACAGCCCATTTCTCGTAAGAAGGTAACAGCGACGTCATAGTTACGTAGGTGCGCTGGTCGGCTGCCATGTAGTAGCGTGGGTTAGATTGATTTGCATCGTTTGGTAATCGTTTGTGTGCGAGTTATGTTGTGCGATTTGTTTTTGATTTTGTGTGGTTTTACGATTTACCTATCCAATGTCGCCGAAGACATATTTATGTTGTTCACGCCGGTACGTCACCAATTTTGTGACGCCACTGTCATCTTCTTACGTGAAAAGCACTGTAAGTATCGGATGAATATTTTACAAACAAGCAACAATAGGTTGGAAAAGAGCCATTTATGGGTACAAAAGTGAGAAAACAAAGTAATGAAAATTCTAAATAGCCATAAACCTGATGTCAAATTTGAGCACACAAACAGTAAAAGTTAGTTATCAAACTTTGCAGGGGTAATTGAAGGTTAAGAAATATGTACTTTATTATTATTTATATTGCACAAAAAAGTGTACAGTCTATAGTTTTTCACCCATTAGGTAATATTACAGCTAGTTTGCCCATTCCGTGGATTATGCAGCAAGATTCACAAAAATGGCGCATTTCGTGTAATCGGCAAGTGGAGTGCCTATTCCATGAATTGGGCAAAATTTTGCCAATCAGATGTATTCGAAAATTCCACAGGTTCGGTGAACATAATTATATAACAGAAAATAGCATCAATGCTTCTCAAAATCACATTGAGATTTAGATATAACCTTTGTATTTGTTGAAGCATTAAACTACACGAAATTCCAGTATCTCATTGTACATATCGGATTAGATTAGAAGCAAATAGTGATGAGTAGATTTTATTAACTTAAACTAATTATTAGTTATTAAAGTCAATTTTAGTGACTGAGTGCTGTCGATTATACCTCCCGTTAGCAGTAAGGCTTTCCCGAATTCTATTAACCACCTATATTCTGATATTCAGAGAAGTGTATCGAATTGGATACTGTAATTTAGTTGATTATTGATTGTTTGCCTATTACCTAGCTTTGACATAAATATATCCTTTTCTATTATCGTCCACTATTATACACATGTATATAGTTTTCTCGTTATCGACTATAATCATAGCTATGAAAATTCGCATCTCAAGTTTTATCTGTTTTAGGATGTGGATTAATCGTATGGAATTTCTTTTTACTACAGGCCTTTACAAAAACTAGAATTGGGTTAACACGATCACAAGGATCACTGATCCTGACGATCGGAAAGTGATAGTCAGGAATAGGGTCAGTTCATTCTTGTACGGTAAGTGATCGCGATCGGGATAATTAGATCAACAGCTGTTTTTCTTAACTATCTGTTTTGTTTTCTTAAACCAACATCTTCGTTGCTTGATGTTCGTTTAGTCCACGGAATCATAAACCCCACTAAACAGATGATTGGCATATAACCGTTCGATCCAGATCCAGATCAGTGTTTCCGTAAATGCCTTATATCTCAACTGTAGTTATTTGCCTTACACCTGTGCAGAGTTCTTGAACCTGAGGATATAAGATGAACAGGACCTAAGGCCACCCTCAGCTTTGCGATGAGGGTCGAACTTGGGAACTAGGGTAAGGAGAGGTGCAAAAGGGCCCGTTGGTAGGCCTATGCACTGGTGGTTCTGGCCACCAGAAAGCATCTCTCTCTCTTTCATTCGTTCATTCATTCATTCATTCGCCAAGGCAACGCTTTTTGTACAGGGTGTCCCAGGAGTGTACAAACGGGACAGGGCGAAATACCATTTATCGAAAAATAAATACTTAAAAAGTCTCAAAAACATATCGCCTTACATTGACAGTTCCATTTTTTTGCCTTCTACTTCTCACACCGATAGGTGAGGGGAGTATTGTAATCGCGAAAATTTTTGATTTTGAGCTTTAACATGCTTTTTGGGGGTTTTATGATACGTACATAACGAAAATCCACGTCACTCATTTCCGTCGGTCTATCTGTCGGTCTGTCGGTATGTTGACATTGTTCTAGCCTCATAATCTCGACAACCGCTGCATGGATTTTGATGAAATTTGGCAAGCGATATGCTGCTGGGATGTAGTAGATAATGCTGGTATAATTTTGAAAATCGGTGCATGAGCGGCAGAGTAATTAGCGAAAAACGAAAAAAATCAAATATTGTCCAAACTTCATACAGACACATACGAGTATCGCTTTAGATCGTTCTGTGTCGTGTAACTTGGAAATGACCGAATTGGTTTTAATGAAATTTCGACACAGTATGATTACATTCGCGAGGATTGAAAACACTCGTACGGTTTTTAGACACCATGTCAGTGGTAGTGCTGCGATAACAAAAAAACTAAGAATACCAAAACAGATCAAACTTCGTTTATAGGCGTTTTAGGGGTCCCGGATCATTTTCCTACTTTTTTTTTGGATGTAGGTGAAATTGGCGTGGTTAGGGATGGGGGGCTGTAAAACTGAAAAATTTGTTCAATGAATAATAGGCTGTCCATTGACATGTGATGGAAAGACCTATCGGCATAAAACAATTTGGGGGGGGAGTGGGGCTGGCGATATTTGGTTGCAAGTCAATCTCAGATTATAGCTTCATGTTATGAGAAAATAATAAACTGGTATCACCGTAATATGTGGGGAGTACTGAGTCAATCAGCTTGACTTCACTTTTTTTTAAACAATCATAACTCTTGAAGCATTGCGTGCGATTCGTTGAACTAAAAACGTTAATAATGCTGCTTGAATAAAAGAGGGAGCTTTAGAAAGAACATGTTTTTCTGGAAATGTTAAACCGTTTGTTGAACCAAATTCCGCTTTTCAAGGAAATACTCCCTTGAGTACTCACCGTACTTCTTTTGCCGCGTCCCATTCATCTCATCCTGTCTAATAAAAACAACTACAACGTTCTATCTCTAGCACAAGCTATTTTACATAACATTAAGCCGACGCTTTTCTCCGAGACGTTAAATTGAAATTTAGGTGTAAGCTGCGCTTTTCTAAACCAAAGGCTCTGTAGTTGAGCGATGACAAATAATGATCAATGCAGATGCCGATGCTTCAACTTAATGTCATGAGAAAGGGTTCTGCTAAAGATAGAACGTTCTAGTTTTTCTTATTAGATAGGATAATGGATGAGGGTCAATGGAATTAGATTAGAAAAGTGTGGTTAAGGGAGTATTTCCTTCAAAGTCGACATTGATGGGATATTGCCATAAAAAAACTGAAAGTCTAAGACCTCTAATATATTTTTTTCGGAAGCTTACTCAATTTGCTTGGCGGACGTATACAAATATATATTTAGATACATCGATTATCAATACCTTTCATTTTTTTCTTCAGCCCATTGGCGTTTAATATCAGTTTATTAGTTTTCCAAGGTGCATGTGGTTTGAAACACTAAATCTGCCTCCACATACATAATTGTAATTTTTCATTCAATCGTGAAATGCCGATAATACTATATCGAGTACTATATTAATAAATTCGACTATATACACTACCCATGTGAATCTTTGGAAAGGGCGTTGCGTTTTGGCTTTCAATCTTCCATCATTAAAATACAAGTTGTCTCTGACTATTTTATATGTCTGTGCAAACTAAGGGTCTAGGGTATAGCGCGCGAAATTGAGAATTCAAGAAAAGACGTATTCCCGTGTTAGCGAGGAGGCGTAGCCGCCTGCTTCCTTTCTCCAGTGTGTGTGTCTAAGATGAGGGGAGATAAGTCCAAAAATCCAAATGTAAGGTCAAAAGGACGCAAAGGTAAGGTCCAAAGGTCACCATAAAAATGAATTTTGCATTTCTAAGCCCTAAAGTTACCTTTTGACTTACAGTAATGATTCAAAAAGCAAATTGAAGAAGAAAGGTTGCGCTTTGTCAGCTATTTCGCCTTTTTTTCATGTCGTGTTTGGTTGTTAAATTACAGATATTTGAAGACTGTATGATTTTGCATTGCGAGTTTGTTTGCACAATAAAAAACTTTTTTTAGAAAATCGCAAATAGTTGTCATTCATTAAGGTCCTAACTCTCACCTTCTGAAATACTGTGTATGTAGTTTGAAAAAAAAGTGAGCGCTGTTCGAAATGGGATCCGTGTTTTAACATGGCAAATGCATGTGTATAACTGTGTATATCCAGGCCCTTTAATACATTAAATTTGTAAGCGAAACAGAGGTACAGTAACATAAGCAGCTTAAATATGAAGAGGTTCGACATTTAGGAGTGCTTTTTTCTCAAAATCTATAGCTTTTCTTTTGGAAAACATCTTGCTTATGAAGCAACTTTCTGCTTGTAGAGTCATACATTTTTTTTCCGGCGACGAAAGTTTTTTTCTGGACTACAAGGTTTGTTCTGAGTTTAACTATTCTTTTAAACCACTGTATTTGGTTGAAACCAACTTTGCCTGCAACCACGTCTTTATTCTGATTCCAAATTTCTTCTGGAGTTACAACTTTTCTCTAAAGCCACAATTTTATTTTGCAACCAAAACCTTCGGGTTGCAAATACTAGACTGAGCTAATTTTTCTGCTGGAGGTAATTTTTTACTGGAGCTAATTTTCTATGCGAGCTACCCTTTAATGAATTTTCTTTGCTGGAACTAACCCTTCTGAAAGAGCTTTCTAGCTAAAGCCAGATTTTCGCATAGAACTAGACTTCTGAAAATCGCTATATTTTTGTTCCTTTGAGCCACATTGTATCACTAACGCACAAACCATAATATGGTATGGAAAAACCAATTTTGTTTATAGTTAAACCTGGTAAATCAACTTCGCTGTATTGTATTCTTCCTTGTCAGACCACACAGAGAAAACTACTTGATAAACGAACTGTCATTTGTGTAGTTTCGTTTGAGCTATCAGTTGCTAGAATAACCTTTCAATCTTACCCGGTAAACTTTAGAGGGTATAAGTCTCATCAGTATAGTCTGATAATTAACTTTGTCAAAAAAAGTCAGCAGCCTTTGGGTACCTGAATCTGTCAGGAAAGGTAAGAAAGGAACGAAGAAAGAGAGGATAGAGGAGGAAATGAGCCAGTTGTACACATGTACACTTTGTACACTTTGACACAGTTAGTTGGAATTCAGGAACTTGAGGTTTTTCTATAAGGTTAGTTAGGATCTTCGACAGTTAAAAGTAAACCGTAATGTTAGTTGTTTTCAAAATTCCATTGATTTTGAGTACACGAATACCCGCGGCCTTGCGTGCTCTCAAATTCCCTTGGCTGCGTAGTCACTTAACTCTTTGCTGTTGCCTAATTTAATCCGCTAATTAAAAAAATGTTGTGTTCCTTGTGAATTCTTGCTAAGAGCATAGCAAGGGATGTTAGTGATTATGCGCAATGTCACATCTGCAGAACCTGCAAGCTTTGCAAGAGTTGCGACTTGATGTTTTCTAGCTAAATACGTTAATATTAATTATTATTATTAAATTATTAATATTAATCACCTATTTTCATATTCAAATTGTATTACCTAAACCTAGTCCTGAAGAACGTAGGGCAGAATTGCAGCAAGGTAATTTTTAATTTTGATTTTAAGGCTTTCGAGTGTTTCTAAGAAATGATACCACTATGAAGGGTAATTCAAAGGTATTTCACAGAAACACGGGGCGCCGCGCTTTCTGGAATCATATAGACTTTCGGGGGTGTAGGGTTAGTGTCGTAGAGGTAGTACCTTTATTTTCGGACGGTCACTCCAAGAGTCACAGACTGATGGGGGCTTCGGAAAACTGGTCCTCACGAGACAACCAATTCTCACTTGATGGCTCCAAGCGCCACACCCTGGTAAACTGTATTGACCTACAGGCTAAACCAAGTGAGGATAACCAGATATGGTGAAGAGGCAGCGTCTGACCCAGAGTGGGCGGCTGCAAACAGCGTCTGTATCCAGATTGGGCGGCTGAACAAACATCAAGGAAGGCAACGGGAAACCACCTTGATTATATTTTCCCCAGGAAATCACTATGAAGAGGAACAAAACATTAATGGCCCCTAGTCCCGGGCAGCCCTTAGATGGGCAGGGGGTGCGAAGAATCTCCCGGCTCAGAATAGTGAAATCCAAATTAAGAATTGCTACGTGGAATGTGAAAACTCTCTTTCAAGCTGGTAAGCTTGATAATCTCTGCCAAGAAATGCAAAGACTTAACATACATATAATGGGTATCAGCGAGATGCGTTGGCCAGGATCAGGAAGTTGTCAGCATGAATATGGAACTCTATATTACTCAAACAGCGACGACACGCATCACCGTAACGGTGTAGGAATTATGGTGACAGCGGAACTTAACAAATATGTGTCAAACTTCGTACCAATATCGGACAGATTGTTGCTCTTAAGGCTGAGAGGGGAACCCTTTGACATTAATATTATACAAGTATACGCACCAACTGCAGACAAGAAATACGATAATGAGATAGATGAATTCTACGAGTCTGTTGATGGAGTACTGAAGTCTCTGAAGAGCAGTCAGATAACTATCATAATGGGAGACTTCAATTCCAAGATAGGCCGGGGTAGACGCGGCGATTTGGTCGGAAACTACGGCTTGGGCGACCCCAATCAGAGAGGCGATCGACTCTACGAATTCTGTCAAAATACTGACATGGTTGTAACTAACACTTGGTTTAAACTACCCAACCGTAGACTTTATACGTGGACAGCACCACACAATGACACAGCGAACAGAAAGCCTATAAGAAATCAAATAGATTATATATTGATTAATCAACGTTTCCGCAATGCCATCAAAAGTGTTAAGACGTACCCTGGCGCCGACATTGGTTCAGACCATAACCCGCTAGTGAGCAATATTGAACTGAACGTAAAAGCTATTGAAAAAAGACATTATAGAAGACCTATTGATGTAAATAAACTTAAAGATGATAACATAAAACAATTAGTAACAGAAGACCTCAACAATAGACTTGAACAACTCCCAAGCAAACGAGAGGACAGTATAGAGCTTCTCTGGAACAGCATTAAAGCTAAAATCGAAGAAACATGCAACCAACATCTCCACACCGAACAGAAGAAAAAGAAACAGAAATGGATGACAGACCGCATATTGATGCTAATGGAACAGCGCAGGAGAGTGAAGGACGACAACAATAAATACAAAGAATTACAAAAAGATATAAGGAGAGAGATTAAATTGGCAAAAGAGGCATGGATGAAGGAAAGATGTCAAGAAATAGAGCAACTGAATGAATTGCACGACGATTTCAATGTGCATCGCAAGATTAAAGAGCTGACCGGTACATACAAGAAAAAAGCACCCATATCCTTAACAAACAAAGATAATAAATTGATACTGGACGAATCAGAGATCAAACGAACATGGGAATCTTATATTGCAGAGACGTTTGCTGATGTGAGAACAGATGTTCCTCTATCAACGGAAGAACAGATGGGACCGGAAATATTGAAGTCTGAGGTAGTTCATGCTCTTTCGGTTGCTAGGAACAGAAAAGCGAGTGGACCGGACGGAATACCGATGGAAGTACTGAAATTAATAAACGAAGAAAACATTGACATCGTAGTGAAATTATTTAATATGATATATAATACAGGAGAAATCCCAGACGACTGGCTGAAATCGACATTCATAACCTTACCCAAAAAACAACATCCGAAATATTGTAACGACTACCGGTTAATCAGCCTCATGTCTCACATGCTTAAAACATTCCTACGGATTATCCATGCACGCGTCAGAAGAAAATGTGAAGAAAACCTGGATCAATCACAATTCGGCTTCCGTAATGCATTTGGAACACGAGAAGCACTGTTTAGTATCAATGTGCTTTTACAAAAATGTCGTGACCAACGCAAAGACGTGTATGCTTTATTCCTAGATTACGAGAAAGCATTCGATCGAATTAAACACGATCAACTAATAGAAATGCTGCAAAACGTTAGGCTAGATGGGAGGGATATCCAGATAATCAGAAATTTGTACTGGGGACAAAGGGCGAATGTGAGAATAGGCAATACCACATCAGCAGATGTCAACATCCAAAGAGGGGTCCGCCAAGGTTGTATTCTCTCCCCACTGTTGTTCAACCTTTACTCCGACTGTGTATTTAAAGAAGCACTGGATGATCTCTCACACTATGGAGTGAAAGTAAATGGCATGCCTATAACAACTATTAGGTATGCTGACGATACAGTTATATTGTCGGATACAATGGATGGGCTTCAATCACTACTCAATGGAATCGACACAGTGGGAGAGAGATACGGCCTAAAAATCAATGCCAACAAGACCAAATTCATGGTATTCAGCCGCACAGACCACAACAACATTAAAATGGAACTTAAAGGTTCCACAATTGAAAGGGTAAATAGATTTAAATACCTGGGAAGTATCATTACAGAATGCTTAGACCCTGATGTAGAAATAAAATGCCGAATAGAAATGGCACGTTCAGCATTCAATAGAATGAGACAACTTCTGTGTGACGACAATCTGAACCTCAAAATACGGCAAAGAATGACACGGTGTTATGTCTGGTCGGTTCTCCTCTACGGACTGGAATCTTGGACATTAAAAGTTGGTACAATGAATCGTCTTGAGGCTTTTGAGATGTGGTTACATCGGAGAATGCTTCGCATACCTTGGGTGGATCACGTCACCAATACGGAAGTACTTCGAAGAGCCAATACTAACAGACAGATATTAAATACAATTAAATGCCGCAAAATCGCCTATCTTGGTCATATATTGAGAGGAGAAAAATACCAACTACTCCAACTTATCATTAAAGGAAAAATAGAGGGGCGCAGAGGACCTGGGAGGAGACAACATTCGTGGCTACGTAATGTCCGTGATTGGACTGGAATAAGATCAGTGGGAGAATTGATGCAGGTAGCACAAGACAGGGATGCTCTCGCCATAGTGATCGCCAACGTCTGGGAGTCCGGACAAGGCACATGAAAGAAGAATAGACTTTCGAAAAGTTTTACGGTGTTATAACCTATCAAGTAAAGATCTCTTAACCTTGGTCTATCAATTGTAATAGAGGTCATTGGTTTACTATGGAAAATCGGGCTTGTAACTGTCCCATAAAAGCGCAGTTCCGTTCAGGCTGACGTCAAAGGGCCCGCAAAAGGGCGTCAGCCGATAATCGAGTATGATTGATAGGTTTCCCGATGAAATTCTGAGCTGATACCGCATAAAATTTAAACGACGCTTAAAATCGATGATGAAAAAACGATACGCTTTGAATGGCTGGGATACCGTAAACACATGTTTTTGATACTTGCGCGGGTATGCAGATATCCTTGGATGGTGTTGGAGCGTTATGCCAGTATAGACGTTTATCGTGTAATCTGAAATTATTTTTTATTTCATAAAAAACTTACAGAAAATACTATCCTGCAGTAGGTGTTTTGACGAATAAAATGTTACCATCTACTTTAGAATTATTTTAGTACCATTTATGTAGGTAAAAACCGACATAACATGGGTTGCGTCAGCAGCTTCCTCGATGTGGATAAATATTTTGGGATCGAGGTTCAGCGAGCGAAGAACAGAGAGATTGAGGGCCTGGATGACCTAGTGTCAGTCATAAGTGAGGATACAGAACGCAACACAACTAGGATTAGAGGCGAAACTTGACAACTCCGTATTAGTGGAATGCTAGCATTTTTTTATTACAGAGGGTGTAGAAAATTGGCATGATCGCCAGGCAGAAGCACTGCCACACCCAGAAGTGTGAGACAGAATCTGCCCGCTCCGACGTTGTACCAGCTTGAGTCCTCTGACGCAAGTGCGTCCATCTGATGTACCATCACGGCCCCATCGGCTTAAGCCTGTTTCCTGTCTCCTTACCTTCTCCTGCACCGGGCATCATCGTGAACGACGTTCTTCGTAGCGCAAGATGAGGTATCTTCTATTCCACGTGTCTGCGTCCTTCTGACTCATTTGCCTTCAAGATGCTTTGTATCATCTTATGTACGATCTTCTATCGTACCCCGCTCGATAACATCACGGCACCATATTTTCAGGGGTGAGATCCTCAGGCAGGTTTGATCTCGCATCCTGTCTATAATGGGACCATCTACCGCAGACAAATAGTGTGTGCTCCGCTGTATCCGGCACATGGCAGGGATGTCACACGTCATCAACTGCTCTGCCTATACGGTGTCTACACACCCTGAAAGGTCCATGGCCTGACAGCGCCTGAGTGAGAAAATAGCATGTTGTTGTTCTGTTCTTACGCTCCACCTACTCCTTTTTCTTTTCCTGCTGCTACGTCTACCTATATTTGGCATGAGCCGGGAAAGCATTGCCACCTTCTTTTCCGATTTGGCTGTCATTCTCTTGAAATGCTATCCGAAAGTCTTTTTGTTGTCCAACGTGATGCCTAGATACACAATTGCCTTTTTTGGTTCAAGCCGCTCCCGTCTGATCTGGAGAGCTATACTGTCTCTCTTGGCTCGTGAGTCACACAGAATAATCACCTCTGATTTCTATGGGGCCAGCTTCAAGTCGTGGTTCGTCATCCAAATCTTTAGCTAGAAGAGCCTTATTAGTCACGTTCTTGAGTATCATCTCATCACGTGCAATTGATACAAGAGCCAGGTCGTCTGCATACCCTACTGATTTTGTATTTTCGGGTAGACGGAGGCTCAAGACCCCATCGTAAAGGATGTTCCTCAGCAGGGTCCCCCCACGCGGAGCTCTGTGGAACCCCGGTCGTCCGACAGAGGGTTTTCTCCGCAATGCTAGCCGTCCTGGAGTCAAAGTTGCTGCTAACGAGATTTTGTAGATATCTAGGCACGCCACGTCTTCCTAGTTCTTCTAAGAACTTACTCCAAGAGACTGAGTTGACCTCCCAGCCATACCAATGCACACCATTTCAGCTTTGCCGTGCCTACGATACTTGTTACTGCCGCCAAGGCATCAATGGTGGACCTGCCACTCCGAAGACCAAACTGGAAACCATGCCAGTATTGAGCAACAAGGAACATTTTGCCTCCAGTGTAAAAAAGAATCGACGAGAGCTAGGGGACGACAGAATCTGCGAGAAGTGGATGTAGCGAACATTGACTATCAGTACAAGACAAGTTGATAGGAACTAAGGAAGTTGATACAGATTAAGCGAGAACAATGGAACATTGGAAAAAAACTGTCTTTAGAGCTCGAAAACGATACCTGAGGTACCGGCTATAAGATTGCAGTGCGACATGTAAAGAAACGATCCCTCCCGTTCGAATTAACTCACAAAAGCGCGCAGAAATAATAGAACATCTTTCCTCAATAACTAAGGATGACAGGCAGAGAGGGTGTGTAGTAACTGGAGGTGTCACCCCCTTCCGCAAAGCGCAACTGGAAGAAGCGGCTGATCACAGGACCGGAAAAGCACCTGGTCCAGACCCAATTCTAAACATCTTTAATCAACAGCTTTGAAGTTAGGAGATATGGAAACATGCGTCAATAGCTCTCATCCAGAAAGGAAAACCGGTAGTAAACCCGTCAGCGTTCAGGCCTATCTACATTATACATGCTAAGCATTGGTGGAAGGCTACTCGAACGGATGTTAAAGGTCAGAATTGAAGAAGATAGAGAAGAAGAGGGAAGCATCGGAATGGCAATTTGGGTTCAGGAAGGGTCACACTACTGTGCATGCAGTGAAGGCTGTAATAGAATCGACCAAGCACACGCGAAGTAAGTGGTGTCTACTGGTGACCCTGGATGTGGCAAATGCTTTTAAATATGGTGGAGAGCTAGTTCTCGGAGCGAACTATCTTTGTCTAATGAAACACCACCAGAGAACAGCGGAGTACCCTCAAGGATCTGTTCTTGAGCCACTTCTGTGGAACGTATTCTATCATAGTGTATTGGTATTGGAACTGCCTGATCGACCAAGGACCATAGCTTACGCAGATGATCTGGTCAGAAGGAAGGTGGAAGGCGAAAATGAACTGTTAGAAGTCATTACAAATGAAGCCTCAACTAGGGTAGTCATCTCGATGGAAAATGGTAAGCTGAACCTATTCCAAGAAAAGATAGAAGCCATCAGCTTTAAAGGCCCGCGCAAAAAAACTCCGCGGGCATCTGAGTGTTTTTGGAGTGAATATTACCCCAGCTAGGCAGCTTAGATGTCTAGGAGTTATTTTCAGCGATAGGAGAAAATTCTGTCCCCGCATTAAACACGTGGTCGAGAAGGCGGAAAGGAGGATGCAACCCCTTACGGCGGCCCTTGTAGTACTAAATGGGCGGTATTTTGTGAAGTAATACACTCTATAGTTCCATCTGCAGCTCCCATATGAATAAGAGCGATGAGCATTCCACTCTAGCTATACAAGTTGTAACGGTACTCCTCCTATAAAACTAGTCGTGGAGGAGAGAAGCCGTCTCTATAGAACCAGTGAGGCACTTAGTCAAAAAGTAAGATAGAGAGAGAGGAGACGCTAGGTATGTGGCAAGATACCTGGATAAACCATACCCACTTGGCAACTTGGACAAGAACGCTTATACCGGACATCAGGAGTTGGGTCAAATGCGAACACCGGGCTCTGCAGTACTTTCATTTTGACCACCTAACGCGCAAAATCTGGTCGAAGAAACGGTCAGCAGTAGACACAAATGGGCCAGAGTAAAATCTTTTGTGAGCCAGGTCATGGCCAAAAAAAAGACACGAAGACAGGGTGGGATAGGTGACGTCCAGCTAATAGAACGAGGAAACTGGGAAAATAAGTTATTGAACTTTTAGTCTTCACGTTAAAAGAAAGGAGAAGACGTGGAGAGGAAGTCTGCCTTAAAGATGTGTCAACCCTTTTACAGTTCCGTGGTAATGACAGGCGTAGGAGATAAAGGAGGTAAGGAGACAGGGAACAGGTTATAGCCTGTCGGGCCGTGGTGGCATGTCGGATGGACGCGGTTGCGACCCCTGGTCATGACATCACAGCACTTGAGCTGATTCAACGTCGGGCGGGCACTTTCTCTCTCATGCACCGAGCGCCGACTTTTTTGACATTTTCTAGTACGAATTCAAATTAAAGTTTAAATTGGTCTCACGGACCATTTCTTGATACACCCATTCATGAATTGAGCTAACTGAGCGGACACTCCTTCGAACGGAGTTCCGCTTAATCGCAATGTAAATTCTCTTCATAGACAAAAATACTGTTGCGTTTCCAATTAATTGTTAGTATTTGAGATGCTTTTCCATCGCTTTGAATATATTTACAGTTGTTTCAAATCCATGTCATTGAAAGAATTCAATCCCTATATTCGAAGTAATCACAATATATTCAAATTAATTTTATATTTGTTCCAACGATATGTATAATCCTTCTAATACCAGTATTGACATATAATGCAATCGAAAGATCCTTTTGTTTTCGAAATTAACCGCATGTTTCATTTAAGCAAAGCATACAATCTAATCGATGTACAAAAATTGTTACTGCAACAGCAGTTCGTGATAATTCATCTGATAAAAATTAATTTTGTTTCAAAAGGTAATTATTACGCGAACAATAACCCATGCTTTCAAAACATTGTCTACGCCGTTAAAGAAATTGGCAAGTAGTATTCGTAACAACAATGTCCTGTATCGAGTTCAGTGGCCCTTGTTGTTCGCTAAACTATAAACGGTATTCGGCGGGACTGATGTCCCGATTCAATGAACGTAAAAAGAAAGAACATGGGGATC
Organism: Callosobruchus maculatus; assembly: GCA_951848785.1. Classification (NCBI taxonomy): domain Eukaryota; kingdom Metazoa; phylum Arthropoda; class Insecta; order Coleoptera; family Chrysomelidae; genus Callosobruchus; species Callosobruchus maculatus. Next base: position 7,668,006 of record CATOUR010000054.1, on the reverse strand, counting down.
ATCTTAGTGTTATTATTGGCGCCAACCCGCCAACATGGACGAGGTTGTTTCGTTGTGTTTCGTTATGTTGTTTCGGTGTTAGCCGTGTTGCGTCATCTCGTGTTTTTGCTTTCTGCATCAGCAATTGTGTGATTGAAATGTGTCGAGTTATATATTAAATGGAGGGCCTACTGAGAAATTGGGGCTTTGAAGAGCTAACACCCACATTTAAATGTAGGTATTTAGATTAGTCAGACAGTTATATTTCAGCTCTCGCAATGAAACGTGTTGGTCCAAGGAAAAGAAAGTAGTTTAGAATAAATTACCAAACACAGATTCGATTTAACGACAGGCTGCGATTGAATCATTCATTGGAATCCAATGACATCTTGTACTTGAATCGACAATGCGATATAGTTCATTACCAACTATACACTTCCCATTGGATAAAACATCGCTGTGTTTGAGGAATGCTGAGTGTAACGTCCCATTGAATCCAAGCGTAAGTCTTTGACAAAACGACATATTTTTCTGTGTTTGAGATTTTTCTGTTCAGCAATTTACCAATATACTCTAGCCAAACATATTCTAAAACTTTTTATGACCAAGACCAAGGCCAGACCTTATTTTGAACGGACCTCTGCTTAACTGCAATATAACACACATTCCTTTTGAGATTTCTCTGCATTTCCGTTCAACAATTTACCAATAAACTTTAGCCAAACATGTTCTGAAGCTTTATATGGCCAAGGCCTTGTGATGACTTTTATCGCTCTTTTCCCTACTTGAACACTAAATACTAATAATTTTATTCTCCTAACCCCTGACAATCGGAAGTCTCAATATGTCGTATAAATATCAGCAACGAATATTTTCACCCTGCGCAAAAAATCATATTCATTATCTACAAAAAATGGATTTATCGACAAATTCTCCACGTTTGTGGGCAAGAATGATTTATGGTTTGGTGGGTCGAGTATGCTGCGAAATAAAAACGTTAATCTCACGCCAGATTGCTTTTGGAAGGAAAAAAATGGAGGAAGGTTCCTAATACAGCTATCGTGAGCTTCTCAATGCATCAAGAAAATTTAGATAATTAATAAAGGATCGCACGAGGCATATACGGTTGTAGGCCTGAGTATCCGCCTAGGTAAACTGGTTACCTTTTTCCAAGCGGAAATAGCCGCAATTTTGGAATGCGGCAGAATATGCATAGATAACGGATACAGCAAAAGGACTATCTATGTAAACACAGACAGCCGGGCGGCTCTGATGACCTTGACAAGTAACCACCATACTTCAAGGATAGTGTGGCCCTACCAAGGACGTCGTTGGGCCCTACCATAATACCCTAGCACCGGCGAAGACTAACACGGTAACATTATTTTGGGTGCCTAGCCATATAGGAGTGCGTGGTAACGAGTAGGCTGATATGTATGCCAAGGAAGGCGCAGAACTCACTCCCATCGGACCAGAACCAGCATGTGGTATATCTACAACATGGTACGGACAGCTGTCACCAGTTGGGTGTCAAATGAGTACCAGAAGCGTTGGTACTGAGTGGTGGGGAATGCTCAGTCTAAGATAATGCTGGTAGGACCCTTGTGTTCTAATACCGCAGACGCTCTCAGATCGACCAGGAAGCAACCACGAAAGGTGGTTGGACAAATTTGCTGTATTCATAATCTATCTATCTCTGACCTGTGAAAGAAAGACCTAGAGGCACAGGTCTATCCGTACATTGCCTTGCCTATTACAGAAACCAAACGACTTTCTGATGTATATTGTATAAATACGAGTAATGCTTTAGATCGTTTTGTATTGTGTAACCTGGGAACTATTGGATTGATTTTAATGAAGTTTTGACACAGTATTGATGATGATATTGTACTGTGGTGAGCATGGAAAACGCGCATGGTTTTTAGAAATTGTAACAGTGGCAGCGAAGCTATCATCAAAAAACGAAAAACATAAACAGCTCGAACTTCGTCTTTAGGCGTTTCAGGGGTTCCTGATCATCTTCTATTTTCTTTGGATGAGCGTAAAGTTGCCGGCTGTAAAACTGAAAAATTTATTGTATTCGTAATAGGCTGTCGATTGGCCCGTGAAAGAAAGACTCAGCGGCATAATAAATTTCTTTAGGTCCGGATGGAAAATTGCATTTTCTATTACAGAAACCTCTGTTGTAGATAGACATACTATTATTCCTTCAGATCATTTTGCATTGTGCAACCAGGACATCATTGGGTTGATTTTAGTTTAATACAGTAGTATTGCCGTGGCGAGATTGGAAGACGAGTATGATTTTTAGAAATTGTGTCAGTAACGGTGTGGCAATAATCAAAAAACTAAAAATATAAAACAACACATGTATTTTCTACCCTAATAGGGGCACAAATTTTCGATTTTCGATAACACGCTTTTTGGGCGTTTTATGATATACAAAATGAAAGTCTATTGGCGTTTTTTTATCCGCTTAATCTCAGTAACCGCTGCTTTGGTTGTGATGATATGGTACCGTAGTAGGTAATGCGGCCATAATTTTGAGGGGATCGGCGGCGGAGAAATTGGTAAAAAATAAAAAACTATCCGAACCCTTCGAAACTTCGGTTTTAGGCGTTTCAGAAGATCCTGATCATTTTTCATTTGTTCTTGGGAGCGATTCAGTTTGGGATGGATGAATTATATTGCGCTGAAAAAATGTTATTCGGTTATATCGTGTACTTGGTAAGGCGTTAGGGCTTTTTTACAACAAAAGGTCGCAAAGAAATGAAATTTGGTGGGATGGTAGACATTGGTCCCCTAAACCTACACCTAAGTTTGGAGATGCCGCTCGACGGGGGGGGGGGGCTGAAAAGTCTACTTCGCAACGATTTTCCTCATTATACATTGTTAATTCAGTGATTGTATGCAATATCGTCATGGACCATCAAAAATTGAATAGATGCAAAGTACCTACCCAATCAACTTGACATAATTGGAAAAACATATTCTCATTTTAAACTAATGTATAATAGTTCAGAGCTCTGGTATTCTATACCTTTTTTTGTTGCCACATATGTACCGACAGTATAAACAACAGTATAAAATATGTATTTTTCGAATATTTCAGTTACTCAGCAACCTGTTCAATTTAATTTGAAGCGTAGTCTGCTTATGTTATTGATTAGATTGCGCAAATCCCGGACCATTGAGGCCCGGAGCTCTGCAACGATCAAAATTAAATTTTTAATATCTACACAACCCTACAAAGAGGAAAATCACGCAATATCGTGATATGTTTGAGAGCTACATGTTTTCGGAAGTCACATACACGGTTATGCATGCTCTATGGCTCTTATACGCATAAAAACCTTAATCGCTATAATGTATGGCAGCTACGTGATGGAAATTTGAATTTATAATGCTGTTCGGGCCTCGTGATAGGATTACTGCTACTGTGACGTAGCACTCAGATTATTCATTAGTTAATTATTGAGCACCATCATTGGTTACTGTCAACTGATAAAAATTAGATACCTTTGTAGACTACAACTAAAGGTCAATTCAGACGCACACGATTTCTGATGACACGAAGCTGTTAGTTCCTATTGGCTTAATTATTCAAAACGAATTGGCGCCAGTACTTTGTACGGCGATTGGACGAGTTGAAGATATTTTAACTTTTTATCCGATATCATGTGTAATTTGACAGCTGACAAGTTCCATGAATTTGTATTTGAAGATGGTAATTCAGTGAACGGAATACGTGAGTTCAATAAATACTTTACTTTTATACTTTTTATAGCTAAAAATGCAGAAAAAAATGGAGTCAAGTTGATTGACTCAGTACTTCCCACACATAACGCTGATACCATTTTACTTTTTGCCCCTTGCGACATCGCCCACCCACCCGCAAAAAAGCATCCATCACAAAAACTCTAGTAAATAGTTTCTTGCGTCTCCCTCCTTAGAAGGCAGGACGTCACAGTTTCTTTCTGTACGCTTCAACTGGACGATGCTAAATGATCAGTAGCCTCCAAACCGTTTAAAACCGATGTTAGAGCTCTTTTATATTTTTAGCATTTTTTTTATAATGCTGCGCCGCCACTGACACGACTTTCCCAAAACATACATATTTTCCATCCCCGCTGCGATAGCAATACTGTGTCAAAATTTTATTAAAATCAATTTAGTAATTTTCTCATTACGCAATACAGAACGATCCGAAACAACACTCGTATGTATACACCACAAATTTCAAGTTCCTTGGTTTCTGTACTAGGCAAGGCAATGTTCGGATGTACGTAAGTATCATGTCGTTAGGTTTTTCATTCACAGGTCAATTGACAGCCCATTATGACTACAACAGATTTTTCAGTTTTACAACCCCCACCCCCCAACCGCCCCAATTCCACCCCCAGCCAAAGAAGAATAGAAAATGATCAGGCACCCCTAAAACGCCTAAAAACGAAGTATGAGCTGTTTTTAAATTTTTAGATTTTTTATTATCCCTGCGCCACTACTGACACGATTTTTGCAAAACATACGCGTTTTCCATCCTCGTCGGGGTAGCAATATTGTGCCAAAATTTCATTAAAATCAGTTCGATAATTTTCGCGTAACCTAATATAGAACAATCTAAAACGATACTCGTATGTATACATCACAAATTCCAAGTCCCTTGGTATCTATAATAAGCAAGGCAGTATTCGAGTTGACCTAAAAAAAGTACATTGTGCCGCTAGGCTTTTCATTTGCAGGTCAATGGACAGTCCATTATGGATACAACAAATTTTTCAGTTTTACAACCCCCCACCCCCAACCACCCCAAATTCACCCCCGCCCAAAAAAAGGTAGGAAATAGTCAGGAACCCCTAAAACGCCTAAAGATGAAGTTTGAGGAATATTAGACATTTTTCGTTTTTTGCTAATTACTCCGCCCCCCGTACAACGATTTCCAAAATTATAGGAACATTACCTACCACAATCCCACAACATATCGCTGCCCAAGTTTCATCACAATCCATGCAGTGGTTACTGAGATTACGACGTTAGAAAAACGCCAACAGACAAACAGACAGACCGACGGAAATGAGTGACGTGGATTCTCGTTATGTAGACATCAGAAAACGCCTAAAAAGCATATAATCTCAAAATCGAAAATTTTCGCGATCACAATACTCCCCTCACTTACCGGTGTGGGAAGTAAAAGGGAGAAAGTGAAGAATTTCTGTTCGAGACATTTTTAGAAACAGGAAGAAGCAAGGAGAGTATCATCTGTTGCTGGAGATGAAGCTAGCCGACAGAGAAAAATGTTTTAGTTATTTACGAGTGCCATGTAGTGCACCAATATCGTTGCTTGAAAATTAAGACAATAAGTTACAAAGAGTCTAATTGCCATTTTCGACGATTTGGATTTCAATGCATAAAAAGGATCTATGTGTGAACCCCGAAACTGTAATAAAGGGTATGTGTGCCAATAACGCTCTAAAGTAATGAATTTTTTAGTCTGTCGTTAGCTTCGGGTCTAAATACCGCAAGTTGTTGTAAGAAACAAGGATCTAAGTGCCATCAGTGGAACATAGCCATTAGCCATTCACATTAGTAAGGCGATATTCCGTGTTTTCCCTCCATTTCTGCAGTCTGCTTTTATCACAATGGACGAGGAAAGATGTGTTAAGGGAAGGAAAAGGCTTGAATCACATGAACTGTATTAAAGTCCCCTAACTTACTGCAAAACTAAGACATCTGCAAAAAAAATAAAAAATTTGGAAGAAGTCTTAGATTGAATTCCCTAGAACCATTTGGCTCTCTATACAAATTCGATAGAGCAAACAAAGGCAGAGAGTAGCTGAACTATTTTATAATTATTGCAGAAATTACATCTATACGTAGATCTTTTGGAGCTGAACTAACTTCTGCACATAGACCCTTTTGTATTGCAATAGGTATATCGCTTATTTACCTTTTAAACATGTTCAACTTTGTTCTCATTTTAACGTTATTTTGTTCAGTTTCAAGTTTGTTTCTTAGAATAGCTGTACACCAATTTTTGGTAAAATATACCATTTTTTTTGTTATAGTCAATTTTGCTTAATTTTCTTTAAATTCGTTTCTTGGCACTTAGACCATTTGTAAGTTATGGTCTTCAATTATTAAACCATACTTCGATCATCAAATCATCATCAAAATAGCGCATGAATTAAATATTACCCATGTAACGGTATGGCCATAGCCTGCATCGATTCAATAATTTGCATTTTTCTCGAAAACGGTTAGCCCTATCGAGATGTACCATGATCATTTTCACGTAGAAATCTCTGAAGTACCATATTCTAAAATCAAAATGTCAAAAAAACGACCATTTAGAAAATGGGGTTACTTTTACCCCTAACTGATACGCCTCTGATTAAAATTATGAAATTCTGAATCCAGAATCAGATTCAGCGTCAAATGTTTACCCATCGTACATAATTTCGTAATTTTTTTTTTGAATGGTTTCGAGAATATCGAGGGAAAACCGTCTTCAGGGTGTCCCGTGCAAAGGAGCGTAGCTCCCTTAGGAAGCATTTCCGGACCGATGTTCATATGACATTTTTTTTCTATTGTTCGGAGTACTTTTCGTGGTTAAAGTTTGTTAACATACTTAATTAACACCCTGTATACAAATTTGAATCGATTTGACTTGACAGCATCTCGGCTACTAGCATAGAGGTACCAACTATGAAGATTCAAATTTCTCTCTCTTAGATTGTATGATGGAATCAGTGCTAATACGAATCGTATATCGGAAACCATGTAAATGTGAATCAAGCTTAAGGGACATCAAAGAACAACAAAATACGATACTGCACATCTTTCGATTTTTTGGGAATTGAGATGCTGTTTCTTGCTTTTTGTCACATAGACTTGTATTCTAAGCTTGGCTACCGCTATCCATGTGACTGTAACAACCAGGCTAGATAATGTTTGTATTTACTTATGAAAAATAACAATAAAATCATCCGTGCATAAAATACTGAAACAGAAATAAATTATATACAATGATGAGTTTTTGATATTCGACGCGGTTTTTTTTATTTCAGATCAATAACAGCTCAACTCAACTCAATTTTTAGTGTTTGTCGTTTTCGCTGGAGGAAAGCGACGGTCACTAAACATGAACGTTTAGAATTAAGCTATAATTTCATCTAAACGTAAAAAAATCGAATTTGCAAGGGATCAATTTACTCACTAAACCTTAACAGTGGCTTTATCACTATAAAAGCATTATATACACCCCCCCCCCACAGCTACACTTGATTTCTACCATATAGCGGTTTCAAAACGAATTGTAAGATTACTTAAAATATCGACGTACAGATGTCGCAACCATTAGTTGAATTTGATAAATATAGATGGCGCCCAAACTCGCCAACTTATTGCCAACAGTCCTTCAGCGGGAGAGAGGTCTGTGGGAGAGAGCCATCTGAAGGGGGCATATCTATGGTATCTACCGAGAATAGCCATCACAGAGAAGCGACACAGCAGGGACCGATTTTAATGACGCATGCGCGGGGTTATTGTGGACAAATGTCAAACTCCACGTGCGGCCGCCCAATATCAGCTGATGAAGACGTTTGAGGTTATGGTTGTTCATAACACACGGCGGGAGCGAGTGTTGTGAAAAATAACTCACACTGTTTGTTTATAGGTAGTGTAACCTGTCCGAAGTAGTTTGGGAATCGCTTTATAACTTAATAGGAGTAAATAAAATAAGTATATATTATACCATTATGTTATTAAATTATAAATTGTTTCTTTTTCAAGCTTGCCATAAATGTTTAGTTAGCAATGCCTGTTGATAGGGTCAAAAAAAATTAGAATTGTTGCTTAGCCCGTCCCCGTGCACTAAACTAGTCTAGTTTAGTAGTTCTGAGGTAACTCTTGCTTTTTAACTGTAATTTAGCTGGATAGGGATGTTGTGACTTTGATGTTACGCATGTTATAAACATTGTTAATATTTGCGTTGAGCCCAATGTAAAACTTGATTAAGGCCGATTCACGCATACGGTACTGTGCACCGACTGTGTCATGACCGCGCATCGGCTGTGCTGTGTTGTGTGTATTCACACCAGCCATGTCGTGTCCGTACTGTCCGTTTGGTTGGCGGTATGGATCGAACAGAGGAGGACGTAATTATAGCGTGCGGAACGTATCTAGTATTAATGGAAGAGGCACAGAAAAGGAGATTGCCCACTTATTTTTACACTCTTCGGATGTTGAGTTCAATTTATTCGCAAATATTGTCGTTTACTAGATTATTGTCGTAATCTTTATGTTTCAGGTCGTATAAACATTCATGCTCTTGCACATAGATAATCAAACAATCTTCATTAACAGGCATTTTTTCCGCCTATTAACCTGAACAAACGAATTTTCTTGAAATGCTAAGAACAAGGTGCTCCTGTACGAATTGTATAATGACGAATCGGGAATCCTGACACCCGAAAATCAACGAGCGCTGGCCGAATCATGACGGGCGCCCTGTGGTGGCCTTTCAATAGTTCACACTACGGCGGTTGTGCACGTGCCATGCTCCTACCGTGTCGGACCGTAACCTTGAGAAATCACTTTCAGAGCGGTCGTCGGAAGCAACACAGTCGGAGCCCAGTCTGCGCCTAGACCTATATGTCTGAATTAAAAACAGTAATTCAATACATTCCAATGAAAACTTTGGATGACCGATTCAGTTCAAATCAACACAATCGGCGCACAGTCGGTGCACAATACCGTATGCATGAATCGGCCTTTACTATGTTCGGTGATAATGCTGAAGCCGGCACTGGCGTTCACTGGCTGGGATGGCGTCAGGAAAAACGCCGCTCTCTAGTTATCCCCACACGTATTGCTGCTTTTGGGATGCAGCTGCAGTCATCTCCAGCGACCGTGATGCCCTGAGGTGGCATCCGGAGGTCGGCAACTCATGAATAGCCCGTTTAAAAAGCTGAGAAATGTCCATAAACAGCTTTTAGCTGCTGAATTTCAATTAACGCCGACCGTTTCAAAGGGGCTTTGCTTCACATTTATGTATGTGGCAGTGTGTAATTTACGAAGCGAGAAGGACAATGGATGATGAATAGGAGACGAATCTGAGGCGAGACATACGTGCAATGGTTGAAACGGGTGCAATTATGTAGTCGTCAGAAGCTGTCCAAACTCAGAACGTGTAATGTAGCATAGTGTGTTTAAAAGACACTACTGCAAAAACGAGTAATAGAAGGGGACGTCAATTCTGAGACGTATTATGCATCACTGTGTCCCTATTTGCCACTTATTTTCGCTACGTAGAATCCCAAATTCCTGCCAGAGTTGGAGAACTTAGTGGCTAAACGCTGAAAAGATTCACAGAGGCTTCAACACAGTTGAAAGTAATTCTTATCCCAGTGTTTTTAGCAGAAAAGGTTTCTTCGGATTTTGGGATAAATTAATTTAAGGGGTTTTAACTTAAACAGCCAACGTTTATCTATTAAATAATATGTAAATATAAAATGTTCATATTTTTTTCGTGCTGGCTTCAGTGTACAGCAGCACATACCAATCAAAATGTGTATTGACAAACGGCATTTGCGATTCTTTGTATCCATATTCGGGAATGTTCTTTTGTTGTTTTTTGACCCAAAGGGATATGTTATTCCTTGTTGGTATAGGGGTATGCTCTATAGGTAAGAAAGTATTTTGACATTTGAATGGAAATCGTATTAGATTTTTAACTTTTTTATATTTTTATGCAATGTACCGGTTTTTTATTTTCGATTGTTTTGCCGAGTTACTTTTTTAAACAAACGTTAATTGTCAACTTTATGTGCAAAAATTTGTTAAATTTGTTTGTTATACTGAATTGTCAACGCTTATACTCACCGTTTTGGCACTTTATATTTTTTACTTATATATTTTTCGCCTTCATATGAATTTTAGCCCTGAATAAGGTGTAAAATAAACGTCGAAACGTCGGCTTTTTGGGTTAACACCTCATCCCAAAATCCGAATAAACCTTTTCTATATCTCTTCAACCTCAAGGGAGGTGCTGAAATGTGTTTCAAAACAACATCAACATATAAATAAAATTGAAAGAACCTACTGTAAAAACGGTTTTCCTGCAGTCATTCTATATTCTAAAAAAATATATAATTCTGATGCTCTAGAATCTACATACTAGTAACTATCAAGATGATCCGAAATTGTTCGGTTAAGGACCTACCTAGTTAAAGATAATTTTAAATTGGTAAATCCTAAAAGTTAACAACTATAAACGAAAAGGAACTACAGCACTATCCTACAGGTGCAATGCCTAATCGATGTGACCAAAGTCCGAGCAAAACCTAACCATAAACAAACTAGTCATATCTTGATACGCAAGCTCAGATATGCTTCTTTTATTCTGCATCTCGCTTATTCTTCAGTTTTCTGAAAAAGGTTATTTGAAAGAGTTGTTTATTTTTACCACCTCTATAGACAGTTAAAAAAACGTCAACTTAGGGCTCACCCTGTATTTACAGCTACGAAAAAAAGTTTAGTGGCGTTCCTTAAATTAAGAAGTGTGTCGTCTGCATATTATTTCAATAAAATTTGTTTAGTGAATATGGTTAATGTCTGTTAGTGTAGGACAGCGCAACTGATGTGGTGGCGAGAGTAAGTCAACTTCAACATTTTTGATACTATCGAGAATGTGTGGGAAGCACTGAGTCAAGATGATTGATGCCACTTTTTACTTCCCACACCGATAGGTGTGGGGAGTATTGTGATCGCAAAACTTTTCGATGTTGAGATAATACGCTTTTTCGGCGTTTTATGATATCTACATAACGAAAATCCACATCACTCATTTCCGTCGGTCTGTCTGTCTGTCGGTTGGCGTTTTTGCTGCATGGATTGTGATGAAATTGGGGTAGCGATATGTTGTGGGGTCGTAGTAGGTAATGTGCCTATAACTTTGGAAATCGTTGTACGAGGGCGGAGTAGTTAGCAAAAAACAAACAATTTCAAATATTCCTCAAACTTCGTCTTTAGGCGTTTTATGGGTTCCTGATCATTTTCTAATTTTTTGGGTTGGAGTGAATTTGGGGTGGTTGGGGGGATGAAAACTGAAAAATTTGTTGTATTTAATGGGCTGTCCATTGGCCTGTGAATGAAAAACCTAGCGGCATAATAGATTTTTTTAGGTCCATCCGAACATTGCCTTGCCCATTATAGAAACCAAAGGACTTAAGGTTGTATTCATAGTCGATACTTAAGGGTTCCTTAAGTAAGTTTTTGTGTTTCGAAGCCTAACTTGAGGGCCCCTTACGTAAGGCTAATTTGAGTAATACTCAAATAACGAAATGTCAACGTGACATGTCAGCATGGCATTTCGTTGCAGTCAAGGCGATTTTGTGGGTTAATTTTGGAGTACGGTGTTGTCAGTTTCAGTCACATCCGGAAAAATGTCCGCCACAAAACACGAAATACTGGCACAAAACAAAAAGAGATAACAGAAAACATCAAAACGCGTAGACACAGGCATTACACATTGACTTATATTTGAAATATAACAACGTCACCAAACGAATCCCGCGGTCTGATAGATGTTGTCTAGGAAACAGATACACAACGAAAGCCACACTTGAGGGTCCCTTGAGTAACACTTTAGTAATACTCCAGGGATACTTGAGAAACGACTAAGAATACGGACCTTAGTATTTGTGATGTATACGTACGAGTATTTTTTTAGATCGTGCTATAGGTACTGCTTAACGTGAAAATTATTAAATTGATTTGAATGAAATTTTCACACAGCATTACTACCGCGGTGAGGATGGAAAATGCGTATGTTTTGGAAAAATCGTGTGTCAGTGGCGGCGCAACAATAATAAAAAAACTAAAAATATAAAAACAGCTCAAATTTCGTTTTTAAGCGTTTTAGGGGTTCCTGGTCATTTTCTACTTATTTAGGTCCATCTGAACATTGGCTTGCCTATTACATACATGCAGAAAAACACTGTGGCGTCCTAGTCTAAGGAGGGAGACGTAAGAAACTACGAGATTTTTTGTGTTGGATGCTTTTTTGCGGGCGGGTGGGCGATGATTTTGTTGCAAGGGAATTTCAGACTATAGCTCCATGCAATGGGAAAATAATAAAATGGTATAATCATTATGTGTGGGAAGTATTGAGTCAATCAACTAGTCTCCATTTTTTCTTGTGGAAAATATAGATCTGTGACAAGTGGAGTACAAACGCCATAGCTAACAAATTCAATGTTTCTGCCAAGGTGATTGGTGAACTTTAGCACTGACCATCGATCTATGGTTATGTTTGTGAGCCCCGCGCGTTCTAACATCGGTAGCATTAATGACTATCTATATATTTCTACGGTTACGTCGAGGGACACGAAAAGAAGAAATATTAGCAAACTTTATCTGAGGCTTACGTATTACTGAGAGAAATTGCCTGGCTCGAAAAAAGTCCAACAGTTTGAAATATATATCTCTGGTAGCGCACTAACTGCGGCAGCTGTTTTCCCTCAAGTAGAATTCAAATATCAAAGGACCACTGAGATTTATTACTAGAGGCAGCAATACCTCCGCTTAATTGGATATAAAGTTAATGCAAACCTAATCCCCCACGTAATCAATCCGTCCTGTCTGGCATTTATCTTATTTTAAGTAAACTTGAAATTAGCCAGGATAATAATTTACCCTTTGGTTGAGTTTAAGGTCCCAATTATCGTGACAGGACGTCGATTAATGATCTAAGTGCAGATTGCTATCGCTGTTTCCCAATAGTGGATTGAGAATTGAGGTGGGTATAGTTTGAAGTGATAATCGATACCAATTTATAACTACCGATCGTAGAGGTTTAGAGGAAAGGTTTGAGTGGCCACCTCTACCTCCCAAGAGCCTAATGCGGCGAATGCGGTATTTCCCACGACCGATACCTCAACATTAAGTTTGAACGCACTTGAACACTAAGTAGATTGAATCAATATTACCCATCTATTATCGAAAGTTTGCACTACGACACTGTTTGCATACCAAAGTATGACGGTAATAATAGCTCACATAGTTGAAGCTTGCAGCCCGGGCCGTATACGCAACTGAATTATTACCATCACTGCGAGTTGAATCCTGCACTCTATCTACGACCGGAGTAATCAACAGCTCCAGTTAAATACATAATAATTACAACAACCTAACCTCACCCCTGTCACTGAAATAAATACTGTACATCTTTCGAACTAGCGTTTGACGTATCATAGCCATAGCCCCCTTGCTACTTGGTACTTATAGCGAGTATTTGATCATATATGTATTACTTACAGATCAGTATTGGTAGCAAGTACGCCTTGTTCATAACCCACGGCTGCAGCGTGGGTTATGAAAAATAATTCTCGTTGTTTATTTATATTACCTAATCAAAAATAATTTGGTAAGCGCTGTATAACTTAATGGAAGTTATAAATGATTAAACCCCTAGGAAGAAACAACATTTTTGATCACATCTGTTAATTAACATAAAAAGATAAAGTTAACTCATTACGGTGATGCCAGTTTACCATTTAGTCTGAGATCTCCTTAGAACCAAATCACCGCCAAGCACCCCCCTCCCAAAAAAAATTGGTTCAAGCCGATGGGTCTTTCCTTCACATGTCAATGGACAGGCTATAATCAATACAACAATTTTTTCAGTTTTACAATCCCCCGCCCCCCAACCACCGCAATTTCACAAACAACCAAAGAAAAAAGGAAAATGAGCCGGGATCCCTAAAGCACCTAAAAACGAAGTTTGACCTGTTTTTGTCTTTTTAGCGCTACCACTGACACGATTTCTAAAAGCCATAGGTGCTTTCTATCCTCGTCAAGGTAGTAATACTGTGTCGAAATTTCATTAGAATCAATTTGGTTATTTCCAAGTTACACGACACAGAACGATCGAAGGCGATACTCGTATGTATCTACATCACAAGATTCTGTCACTTGATTGAAGGAAACGTTAGGAAGGACTTAAAAAAGTGTATTATGCTACTAGGTCTTTCTTTCACAGGCAAGGGGCAGTCTATTATTAATACAACAAATTTTTCAGTTTTGCACCCCCCCCCCCCAAACCACCCCAAATTTCACCCTCACCAAAAAGAAAGTAGAAAATGTTCAGGAACACCTAAAATGCCTAAAAACAAATATTTAAATTTTTTCGTTTTTTGCTAATTGCCCCGCCTCCCATGCACCGATTTTAAAAAATTATAGCACCATCACATACTACTATCCCACAGCATGTTGCTGTCCAAATATCATCAAAATCCATGCAGCGGTTGCTGAGATTACGAGGCTTAGAAGAACGCCAACAGACAGATAGACAGACCGACCGACGGAAATGAGTGACGTGGATTTTCGTTATGTAGGTATCATAAAACGCCCAAAAAGCGTGTTATCTCAAAATCGAAAATTTTTGCGATCACAATACTCGTCTAATCTGTCGGTGTGGGAAGTAAAATTGGCACAAGGTGAATTTAAAGCCGTATCTGCCCCTCTTTTTGTCAAGAATGTATCCTAGTTGATCATGAATCGTGAAAGGGCCCTGCACCGGCGTTTAAAAACGACTAAATTTATGAGTTTTACAGGTTTCTAACAATGTCAAGCCATTAATAAAGTGCAAAAATTCGAATCCTATACTTGCCAAGAGGTCTCCTTTTTTGAGAAGTTATACGCTAAAATTGCATCTAAGTTGAAATGTCAAGTAATTATGTGAAAGAAGAAATGCAAAAAAAATTTCATGTGTTGTAGAATTATGCTCATAGTAGTACCAGTATTTAATAAAAGGGTTGATACTTTTGGATTTAGCAGTCCGTGCAATAAAAAATGCTATTTATTTATTTATTTAAACAGACTTACATCTATTTGAGGACAAAGCTTAGTTCTTTGCATATAACTAGTGATTTATAGAGGAGTTGCAATTAATTTTGCGATTTCACACCAATTAGCAAACACAAATGGTATTTGAAGATGAAGGTTCGTGATTTGTATAAAAGTTACTGCTATTTGATTTTATATTACTTTTTATAAGCAGTTCCAAAAAATTAATTTTCTTTAAATTAGAGTGGCCAGAGAAATTCTGATTCTATATTCCAATCCAGCACATCAAAGACTTTAGGAAAAACATATTCTGAATTCGAGTAAATCACTTGTCAGTTTGTATGTTTCGTATTCGCATTATGGCCCTAGAGATACAGAAGCTCTCCTAGTTTAATCATGGCGATGAACAGTTAGATCTCAGGATTCTGCATACGAGGTCATTCTTTGAAATTGAAAAAGGAATCGTTCAAGACCACCGTTAGACAGCATGTCCTGCCCAATAGAGTGTTTGATGTGTGGAATAAGCTCCCCTCCAGCGTAGTGAATAGTGAGTCCGTGACCCTGTTCAAGAACAGACTCGATAACTGGAACAATAATATGCGTACGTGATGTGTCTTAGCTTAGTTATGTTTGTATTGTCTCTAATCTTTATTTGCATTTTGAGTTTATAGTGCTCTGCGCTCTACTCATGATAGTGTTGTAATAATAATAATAATAATAATACCCTTGAAGATACTACTGGTTTAAAATCTGCTTACCAAAGATCAGGTCCTTACCTGTAAAGAAGGAAAGAAATGTTAGTTTCATGATGCATGCCACCTCGTCTCCAAAACTCATGTATAAAGGGTGGGCCAACAGTGGGTGGATGGACTTACTAGAACATATTTCAAAAATCAGTAAGCTAATCATGGTAGAGAGCCTTAAGAGCTACAACGATAAAATATTTTCACTTATGTTTTGACTTTTATACAATCTGTAGTTGGAGAAATCAGTAGATTAATTAAGTAAACTTGAGCTTAATCGTTTTGATGCGATCAAATGTAAAATTTGATGGTCCTTCCAACGATATAAGATTGCCCTACCTCGATCAAGTAACATATTTCGAAATATGTTTCAGTAAGCCTACTATCTTCCGTTTAACCACTGTTGACCCACTCTGTATACTGATATATCCTCATACTTATTATGCCCGTATCAATCTTATCAGATGTAGATATACTCAAATTGTTTAGCTACTATTTATAACAAACATAATAAAACATAGCAGTATAGTTACTCAAAAATATATTGAATAGGGACTAACAGTGGATAGGTTTCGGTACCAATAAACTAGTACAAAATATATAAATAATGAAAATTGAGCCTCGATTTTCAGATTCCAGGTTATAATTACATCAAATACGACAAATCTGCTTGCTGTGTGTTTTAGTTGAATACCTCTCAAATGCAAAACATTTCACGCATATTCGTATAGGGCTTTACATAGCCTCGTAAAGGACACATTGTGTGGCATGTAGCCAAGCTTTATTTTGTGAAGTTTTGTAAACATAATCAAGCACTAAACTCGACTAAAGCTTATTAAGAGGCATTTTGTTAAACAAAGAGCTGAACTAACATTCACTAACTCTCAAACGGTAAACAGATTATCAAAATAAAAGCTCGAGTCATAATGTGATCTCGCGTACATGATGACTGCTTCAGTATACAAAAAATCAAAATGACAAAACTTATTTCGTCAACAACAGAACACAAAAGGTTGATTTTACTTACAAAGGTTACATGGAGATTATTGCCAAAAGGTGTGTAATGTTACATTGATATCATCATAATTGCACGTTGAGTGTTTTAGCGAGCCTGACCTAGCCACATGCCGAACAGGGTGAAAAATTTACGTAGGGAGCGCCGCCCATTATGGAATTTGCTATAGAATCCACCATTTTTTGAAAACGGATATAAGCGGTAGCAGCATTCACTATAAATAAAACAGATCTGCGCCGTCCATTATGGAATTTGCTATGGCATCCACCATTTTTTGAAAACGGGTATAAGCCGTAACAGCATTCACCATAAATAAATCAGAACCGCACCATCCATTATGGAATTTGCTATAGCATCCACCATTTTTTGAAAGCGGGTTTAACTTGTAGCCGCAGTCATCATAAATAAAACAGAATTGCGCCGTCCATTATGGAATTTGCTATAGAATCCACCATTTTTTGAAAACGGGTACAAGCGGCAGCAGCATTCACTATGAATAAAACAGAACCGCGCCGTCCATTATGGAATTTGCTATAGCATCCACCATTTTTAAAAACGGGTTTAAGTTGTAGCCGCATTCATCATAAATAAAACAGAATTGCGCCGCCTATTATGGAATTTGCTATAGCATCCACTTTTTTTGAAAACGGGTTTAAGCGGTAGCATCATTCACCATAAATAAAACAGATTATGGAATTTGCTATAGCATCCACAGTGTTGCCACAGCTGACTTTTTTTGGGAGCAAGAAAAAGCATTCAAAAAGAGCAAGACTGCGGTTGAAAGAACGAGATTTCAAAAAATACAATGAACAACGGTTATTGTCGACATAATTGTAAAATTGGAAAGGAAATAAATGACCTAAGCACATTCTACCGGGTTATTCACGTTATCCGACACGGAGCATTATGGCTAAAGTATCTGATGCTAAATAAGCTAATAATTTCGGATGGATAGGTACCCATTAAGGCTACATTTTCAAAATATTTTCATGTCATACAGAGTGTCCCCAAAACATGAAACGTGTCAAAGTTGTGTTTTTTTTAAATAGAACATCTTATATATTATCGCATATTCAGAATCCCTGATGAATTCTAGTGTGACTTTATGTATCACGCATGGGACTTAAAGCGAACCGTTTAGGTTTAGACACCATTTTCGGTATAGGTAAATGTCAGAAAAAAATGAATATCTCAGAGATTATAAAATTTAGATGGCTGTGACTTTGGCATATTACTAAGCATGAAATGCGTCAGCTTAGGTTTGACGATCAAATTTGAATTACGTTTGTGCTTGGAGAAATCGTTCGATTATTTAAGGAAGCATCAATCAGAGACGACTTGATTTTTTCAAATGGGAATACCTAATTCTTTTTATACGACCAAATGTAAAATTTGATAGCCTTTCTAATGATATAAAGTTGTGATTATCAATGTCTGGTAGTTTTCATTTAATTTCAAATTTTCAATCAAACCGCTTTTAAATTTTCCTAACTATAGGCAACCTAGCAGACCATGAAATGTAGGCAAAAACCCGTTCAGATAGAATAAAACGACTAACGTAGCAGCAAAATGCAGAAGAACTAGACTAAAGAGACAAGACTATAAATGTTACTCACAACAAATGACCTCTAAGCAAAAACAACGGCGGCAACATATCCAGGGTCAAAGAAAAGCTCGAATACGACAAAAATGGATATATTTCTCGGCCTAGCGGTTACAGCAACTAAATGAAAAGAAAACTACTAGCTATTGTTGTAGGCAGTTTATTATTATCTTCAGAATAAAACTTCACATAATAGTATAAAAAGTATTCAATCCTGTCAAGCCAAAAGTAACGATACCTCTGACTGGAGTTCTGGAAATTCTTCAGTACGTATTAGCAAGATCACAGAAAATGAAGAATGAATTAAAATTTGTTCAAATTATAAAACATGATTTACCTGGCAGAAAATTTAAATCTGATTTGTAAGTATTCCTTTTTTGCCATCTTACTAATAGAGAAAAAATAGAAGGCCTCCAGTCAGAGTTATCGCTACTTTAACGCAAATTAGTAATACTTTATACCGTTACATGTGACTGATAATTGCGTGCTGGGTCAACAATTGCTGGTAGTTTTTCTTCCATTTCAGTGTTATTAAGTGTTTTGGAAATTTTTAATCTCTAGTACATTGCAGTAGCCAGTAGGCTGTGAAAAATATCTATTTTTGTCATACCCCAGTTTCCCTTTAACCATAGATATATTACCGCCGTTGTTTCTGGTAAGAGTTGATTTGTTGTAAGTAATTTTTATAATCTTGTCTCTTTACTGTAATTCGTCTGTATCTTCTATGTTACTGGTTTTCTCCCATCTGAGTGTCTTTGTTTATATTTCATGGCCTGTCAGGTTGCTTATGGGTAGGAAAATTGGAGAACACCGATTTGATTGAAAATTTGAAACTAAAGCCTGGTATCGTTAGAGAAGCTATCAAATTTTACATTTGAAGGGTCCAGGGGAAAAACGGCATTAGTCCATTTTTATGCGAAATTGAGCTGACTGTCTCTCCTTATGGCATATTGTATTTACTATCAGATATCGAAATCGTTAGATGGTGAAAGTATCTTAGAGTCCGCAAAATAACAGCTACAACATAAGCTATACCGAGGAAGAGTGGCATGCCTAGTTAAACCAATATTTTAGATTTTCTCCAAATCTGTCCGGATGTACTGTTGTCGTTCTTCCCCTTCATTTACTTGTATATAAAAAAATTAGTCATTCTCATTTGAAAAAATCAAGTTATCTCTGATTAAAATTTCTTTAATTAATCGACCGATTGCTCCAAGTACAAATGCAATTAAAATTTGACCGTCTAACTTAAGGCGACGCATTTCATGTCTAGTAATATGTCGAAGTCAGAACCTTCTAAATTGTATGATCTTTGTGATATTAAATTTTCTTCTGACATCTACTTATACCGAAAATGGTGATTTACACCTAAACGGTTCGCTTTAAGTCCATTGTGTAATACATAAAATCACACTAGAATTCACCAAGGAATCTGAAAATGCAATAATATATAGGGTGTTCTATTTAAAAGGACACTACTTTGATACATTTCGTGTTTTGGGGACGTATGTATAACATGAAAATATCTTTAATGGGTACCTACCCTCTGAAATTATTATTTTCTTTTCCATCAGATGCTTCAGCCATAATGCTCCCTGTCGGGTAGCGTGAATAACCCGGTAAACTATAAATCAGTTTCAATATCTTTAATGACACTGACTTTTATGCTTTCGCTTCAGTTTCAAAAATTAATTCGTAAGCGCAAAGCACATACTACTTATAGTATTTGATTTATTGTATGTTGTATGCCACAAATCCGACACAAACAATTAACACAGTCAAAATGAAAAATATCTTTACCACCGCCTTCCAGCCCACAACACTTTATCATACTACAAAAGTATTAAATTTTAGAAGATCATTTCAAAGTTTTCTTGAACTTAGTATTATGGTGTAATTTAATGGAGAATGCTGGACAGGCCAAAAGATATTGACAGTCTACCTTTTACAAATGGCTTTAGTATTTATTATATGGTTTGAATGCTATGATGCTCCTGCTAATATCCATATGAAAATAAATAAATATCCATTTTTAACGACAGGCGAGGAAAGTTTGCTGACCGCAAGCTGTTTCGAGTGCAAAACGGTATGTTCAAACTTTGGCATTGAACCTCTACAAGTTTGCGTTCCATATATTGACTGATGTGATGTTGAAACTCTTCGAACATATTTTTACCAAGCGAAAATTTGTTAATATACAAAGTTTTATAGATAGTACATTTTATTGAACTATGACGAAAAGGAAAATTCATGACACTTTTACCTGTCTATTGCTGTCCTTTTGGTATTATGTAAGCAATCAGAAGCTTGATAAAATAAAAGTGTCAAAGCATAATAATTCAGTAATTTCGATTTAGTAGTCGTCACTTGGTTAGCTATTTGATATAGTAGAAATATTTCATGGATTCGAATTATTGAACTGTTCCAAATGCATTTTTTGGCATTTCTCAATGTTCCGACTATTCTTACGATGATAAAGGAAGATTACAGTTACCTAATCATTCGTAAAGTACAATTTATATCCACTTTATTTTGAAACATCCTTCAGCTCTAAGCTTTCATTCACAGCTGTAGAGAAAATTCTCACATTTTCAAACAACAGCAACGAAGAGTGATGTCCCGGGAGACAAAAGGTAACTGAATATGTGGATGTATACAGGGTATTCTATAACATGTGGATTTAAGAGATGTTCATTAAAATGCAGACTTCTAAACGAAAACGCCAGCAAAACAAAATGTTATCGTCAGATTTTGAAATTTCTAACATGAGCCCTTAGAAAATATGCCATTACGTCATTATCGACCAAAGGAAAGTGATCATGCACCAAAAACTTCTCTAAACAGTGTCAAAATGAGGATGGGCTGAAAGGTGACTTTAAGAAACGTTACAAAATAACTAAGATCCAGTGGGTTGTAACAGCTACGTCTGTACTTTTAGAACCAGTAATGGCGTCGGTGTTCGCGCTTGCACGGATATCATCTACAGCTTCAGCTTTAGCGTAAGTACGTTCATAACCGATCTACAGTGTGTTCACTAGTGATCACTATGTTAACAAATGAAGAATATGCGGACAATGTGTTCGTCTACCGTTTCTGCAATGAAAGCACGGCGGCTGCTCACGCGGAATACAGACGGCGATACCCTAATTGCAGACAACCCAACGAAAGAGCTTTTTCTGGAACTTTTTGACGTCTACGTAAGAGAGGAACCTTTAGATGACGTCCCAGTGGTACCCGTAGTCCTCAAGACAAGGTCCTACAGCATCCGCCTATGCTATTGCAAATCGCCTAGATATGGTATTTTGCAGTGGAAGGTGCGGTTCACTGCGCAAACGACTGGTTTGTATCTGTACCGTTACATGCCAGTACACAGTTTGAAGGAAGGCGATCAGAAGATTGGATTATTTTGGATTTGTGCTTCATTTAGACGCCGAAGATGTAAGTTTTTTAAGTAGTATTCTCTGGACGGGTGAGTCCATACATATACATAGCTTAAAATCTACCAATATATTTTCTAATTAAAAATCCTAGATATTAAACCCCTTTTAAAATATTCAAACTACAACGATATATAAATTAATAAATAAAGTTTTTCTAATCAGTGCATTGGTCTTAAACCCCAAAAATAAAGTCTAAACTTTTTTTAGAAATTTTTACATGAAAAACGATACTTTAAACTTAAATTAATTTCATTTCTCAATAAACTTTTAAAATTAAATTAAATCAAGATACTTTATAATGTGGCCTGCATATTCTGCTTGCCTGTCTAGCGACTTTTTAAGACGAACCCATTTTAAATTACAACCTGAAGTTTTCTTTTGTAATTATACTTTTGGTTATCCAATCACTTCTATGGCCAATCATGATGTAACAGCATATTATTTAAGTACACATACGATGACAAGTTTTTGTCAAAAGTCTTGTTGAAGTTGTGTACTCTCGAAGATCCCTTTAGAGCTTAAGTGCAATCTTATTACCCCTGTTTAGTACATTTACAACAAGTTTGTTTGGATTACTGGAACGATGGACATGTTTTTACCGTAAAGTGCGCGGTTAACTATTTTGTGATTTTTTAAGATAAATTTATTTTTTTATAACGTTTCTTGAAGTCACGTTTCAAAACATGCTGATCTTGATACTATCTTGCGAAGTTTTTCATACATAATCACTTTTTAGTCGATAATGACGTTACAGCATTTTTTCTACGCACTAATATTAAAAACTCCAAAATCAGATAATAAAATTTTGTTTGGAGTTTTGCAATTCAATGAAAATCTCTAAAATTGAATTCATCTCTAAGACAGTTGTAAATCGGACCCTACTTTATATGACTTCCTTGTAGGGTTCTTCTAAAGTATCTTCCACTCGTCATAGAACATCCTCTATGTTGCAGCTAACGTAGTTTTTAATATTAAAGTTGAACTGAAATTGCTAGGCTGGCAGCTGTATTATGAGATGGTTTCTGTTCGAATGATAAATAATTTTATGTTGTGCAGTTTTGGATGACTGTGTGCGGCTATGTATGTATTGACGGTATAAGAGAACAATTCTAAGCATTTCACGAGGGAAAAAGATCAAGACGCTATTTTCTAAGATAAAACCAGCGACAAAGAGAGTCAAAGATAACAACCACTACAGAAAGTGAATATTTTACACATACTCATCATTAGACTAAAACAAATTCCAGAAATCATCACATGACGGAGTCACCTCAGGAAGCAATGTTTTAAATAATTAAGCTGCCCCAAAGAGTTGTCGGTAGCACCCAATATAACTTTGCGGTCCTTTTGACGGCAATGCGGTGTAGGCCCTCTCTAGTCCCGGCGTAGTTTTTGTCATTGAACCCACAGTGGGAAATTAAAATAACACGAAGGCACACGTGTGGCACCAACCACCTTCCCTGAAGGTATTTCTGTTTAATTTGATTAAATTAGAAGCATATTGAGGTGCTTAGCGTTGTCATTAAATATTTCCTTAGGAAGTGTATAATTGTATACGTAGGAGATACAGAAAATAAATGATCATTCTGGGTGTGTCTTATAAAGGTTTAATATGGTAGTAATTCAATCGATAAAAAAATGTTAAAAATAAGTTAGGTAACAACACAATTAAATACTTAAATAACAACTTACTAGTACTAACTAATTCAACTTCAATAAAACGTTGGGTTTGTACGAGCAAAAGCATTCGATATGACACATCTGGTAATTGAATAAAAACATATCTGAGAGTTATTGAAAAGTATTTTTTATAATTTTAATTTAAAGTATAGCTACAGGTATAGCTCCTAATATTTTTTTAGGCAGCTCTGTTGCTGAGAGTTTAGAAATATACTTGGTTGATGAATTAATATGTTCTCAATTCATTAATATTGATAATTTGAATGACAATAAAATATAATTAATTAAACAGATCAGTGAAGGCCGACGTTACTTGGAATTCTCTACTGTAAATTTTTGATAAATATTACTTCCCACACCGATAGGTGAGGGGAGTATTGTAATCGCGAAAATTTTCGATTTTGAGATAATACACTTTTTGAGCGTTTCATGATGTCTACATAACGAAAATCCGCGTCACTCATTTCCGTCGGTCTGTCTGTCTGTCTGTCTGTCTGTCGGTCTGCCTGTCTGTCTGTCTGTCTGTCTGTCGGTCTGTCTGTACGCGTTTTTCTGTCCTCGTGATCTCAGTAACCTCTGTATAGATTGTGATGAAATTTGGGCAGCGATATTCTGTGGGGTCGTAGTAGCCCAAGTAGCATTTTGCTAAAATAGTCCACCTCCCAAGAGAAATTAACCTGTATAAGGCAAATGTTAGTAACTGTATACTTAAATAATGTTCATAAACTCAGAATGTCTTGGAGCGTTCAAATCATTGACGAAAATTAGTTGAAATGTACCAAATTAATGTTCTAATAGTCAGATGACGAAAAGGTCGAAATAATTGGTTAAGAGTTACAAGAAATATACCTAATTATATTAACCAAAAAATCTTTGTCTGCAAACATCAATGCAGAGGTAATAAATTACCTAGCACTAACCTAGAATATGTCCTCAAAGTTAGAGATTTTTTTGGGCATTTTAATAGGGAAAAATCACCTTATTTATTACCTAGATAAACTTCTTGGAAGTTAACGACATAAAAAGGTAAAAAAGAGATTGAACTGTTCACTAAATAGCCTTCTTAAGTGCCACGAGGTTACAGGGATATTTTTAGTAGATGTTTATCCTAATTTTAACTTTGGCACTAACTTTGAGGGCAAAAACTCTATTTCTATAGACCTATAACAACAAATGTCTTGATGGAAGTTAAAATTACTTGGAAATACTCGCTCAAAGTTGAAGTGCCCAAAATTGCCCTTCGTGATACCTACTTTCCCCACTGTACCTACTGTATCCTACACAACAGCATTGTTCCGATATTTTGCGCAGTTTAAGTTATAAAATTATTCTGAAGATGCCTAAAGCTAAAGATTTAAATCTGAAACGGCCTAAGGTTTATAGGCATACATCACAATATTATAGAGTAATAAAAAATATAGGAAAAATAGGCACTGCTGTTACGGAAAATAGTTTTAGTCCTTGCGCAAGTTATTCAACCAACAATGAGCCATTGACCTTAAGAAATGATCCTGATCATATTCATTCACAGAACCTGACTTAGATAGGTACTGATGAAGTCTTAAGTGATTGGGTACAACTCTTGATCAACTGAGTATGTTGGCTTTAAAATATAAAATAACTATAACTGCAGTTCGAGAGCTGTTAACAATTCATGGTAGAAATGAACTGCCAAAAGATGGAAGGACCTGGGACTGCTTTAAATAATTTAATTTTGTTGAATGCATGAATGAAAAATAAATAAAATGTGACGCACCCCATACTGAATTATCCAACAGGACCCTAGTTTCGCCTTAAAATAGACTTTGACCTTAAAGTAATTTTTTAGTCTAAAATAGGAAAACTTTGCCCACGGGGTTGAAAATGTACCTCTGCTTCGACATCATTATGGAAAACATGTGCTATTGGTTAAAAATGGTAGCAATAAATCCCTATAGGTCAAAATTCTAAAAGCAGACATCTTTAATTTATATTTAATCATATATAAATTCCTATTTCTTCAAATATGCTAGATCAGTCCTTATAACAAACAAAACACATGAAAAAAAATATGCTGTTCTATATAGCTAACAACCGCGCTAGAAAATACGTGTATATAATTTGAGGTTATATGGGTTTCAGAATACCTCATTAAAGAATATTTACTGAATTTGTTAAAAAAGCTCATTTTTAAGGCGCCTTAATTTTGTGTAACTATTATGTCCACATTTTACGAAAAAGTTTATTCCGCATAGAATCTTTATTTTCAAGTAACCAAAGAACAAAGTTGAAAATCAATCCATTATAGGTATCACCATTTAACTGTTTATGAAGGCAGCACCATATCTATACAGGCAGATGGCCATATTATAATCCGTAGTTCACGTATGTTTATGAAAGAAAAGATCAGAAGTATCATGTTTTCTTTGTTGTTGTTAAAGTGTTAAATTTACGTCAGATTTAGGTTATGCTATAGGGATAATGTCGACGATTTTACCTCATTATGACCTAAATAGCTGTAGAATGTCTACATGTTATTCTCGACCTATTGGTTACAAATTCCTCTTCGACCTCATATTGACTCTAAGTTACTTTAGTTTTATTCCCCACTTAGGGAAAATGTTGAACAGTTAGAAGTAAATAATCCTTGTTGAAATTAGTCATGTAACCTGTACGGTGGTCGATGTGAGGTAATTTTAACTTAGAATGCTTGTTGGGAGGTAATGCTGCTATAATTTTGAAAATCGGTGCATTGGCGGCGGAGTAATTAGCAAAAAACGAAAAATTTCAAATACTCCCCAAACTTCGTTTTTAGGCGTTTTAGGTGTTCCTGATCATTTTCTACTTTTTTTGGGTGGGGGTGGAAATTGGGGTGGTTGGGGGGTTGTAAAATTGAAAAATTTGTTGTATTCATAATGGACTACCCACTGACCTAGGGTAGTCCATTATGTAGGTAGGAAGACCTAGCGACATAAATAACCTTTTTAGGTCTATCCGAACATTGCCTTATGCCTATTACAGGAACTAAAGGACTTAGGCCCGATTTTATCAATATGCTCCACTCCAACGAACAGATTCTATTGGTTGATTTTTAACGAACTCTTTCTATTGGTATTGAGGTCTGTAGTTAATATTGTATCATCCAATAGAATTTTATCAATACTGGAAACAAAACGTCAAAGCTGGATGACACTTTTGTCAAAAATATTTTAAAATTCATGTATCAAAATCATAGCACAAAATCAGAACAAAGCGATTGATTTGCAAATTAATGCCAGATTTTCCATGTTTACCTTTTAATTGTTATTGTATAATTACTAATTGCGAACTGCGCTGGTTTGTAACACAATCATAGGAGTGGTATCATCATAGCCACCTTAATTAATAATCAATAATATCACCTCACTAGTTACTACTTCAGTCAGTCAGAAATTGATAGACGCATACATACTTGAAACTTCCAACTAGATGCATGCTTGTTATAGAACTTCTTATAAATATAGTCACAAAGTAGGCACAGGTGCTGCTGATATCATTCATCCTATACTTCAGGTTTATATGAAATTATTCCTTCCTCCATGTAGGGTCTAATAATTAATAAATAATTCAATTGCCTCTGTATTTTCTGTAATTATCTGTTCCCTTCAAAACCAGGAATGGTTTTTGGCTTTATCCACATTCCACACTTTTGCCTAGAAAGCTTAATGAAATTAATAGTTAAATCAATTCCAATAATAAATTCACATTGTTATTCTTTTATTTAGACATTTCTTTTCACAAAACAGGTGACAGGTACGGAGATACGTTTCTCCACAAAACATATCGTTTCTCGTTTCTTTTTTCACACAAAACAGGTACGGTTATTTTTTGCCTAGTGATGGGATAACTCGAATGAAAATGTACTCGAGCACTAGATTATTGATATAACAGACGTCACTTGATTACGAGTGAACGATGCGAGTATTGCGAGTTACAAGTGAAAGCAGCAACTAAAACGTAACACATTTTTATTCATTCTGAGCTAAACTGAACCAACGGCAAGTGTCGCTCCGTCACCGTTGCGCCGGATCGAGCGACACTCGAATGAAACAGAATCTGCTAGACAGTGATGTAGGAATCGTACTTAGCAAATATGAATTAACAAAGAAGCAAACTAAGAGAGAAAAAAGTAACCATATTTTTTTAATCTAACAAAAAAACTTCGACAAACTGGACACAAGTAACATCAAATTAACAATAATTGATAGGGGAAAACAGTAAACATAAATAGAATAATTTATAAACTTACCACAAATTGAACATTTCAAAATAATATTAATAAGATACTATATTTTCGCATTAGTTTGAGCAAAAGAAACTACTATAATGATAAAAAATTAAAACTTATTCTACAAACTAGGTAACTGTGAATAAAATATGAATTATGGAAGAACTCACAGAAAGAGGGATTAAAAAAATTACATTTTTAACAAAAATTAAAACTCTCATTCTAGAAACTGGGTAACTTTGAACAATGACAATAATAGAAACTCACAGGCAAGAATTTGAAAAAATAATAATATCCAGATTTTTTTGTGATAATCTGCTTACTTAATAAATTAGAGAGTTGAGCTGCTTCAGAAAAACTCTTTTCGATGTTACCGACGGCGACGCACTTGACACGCATAAATATTTACTGACAAGTTCACTCAGGTCATACTAAGTGAAATTTAACTCGAGTGATTATAGAAATCAGTCTGTTTTCCCCATCACTATTTTGGTCTAGTTAAAAGCACAGTAAGGTTAAAAGCAACTGTCAAGTTGGCGGTGGGGCATGGGGCGGTACCTTGACTGCCCTGTTGCCAGATGAATATTTTACTCGTAGGACAGAGCAGCAGTTCTGCCGTGGTGTTTCTGAAATGCACTAGATCATGGCCGACTCTACACTAGGCCGGAGCCTTAGATGTGGCAACGTGGCTTAGCTGTCAAATAGTGGGCCTATAGTTTCAGAATAATTATTACATTTTATATGTATTAGAGTTCATCTGGGTTAATAAATTAAGAAAAAAATGCTTTTTAGAACTACTACTACTAATACCACTTACATCTGATGTCTGGTTCATCATAGTCAGACACTACAAAATAAAAATAAAGCAACCTGTTTCCTGCTGCCACTTCCACTTAAATGAACACTCAATTTACTTTGTAAATTGCCACTTGAGCTAGAAAAATTCACTATTAGGTCACTGTGAAGCCATTCTTGCTGGTCTTGATTCCCTTTTCAATATCAAATCTTTTCATAGGTATGCCCAGATGCATGCCCAGATGAGTTCTATTAACTGTCTTTTTCTGAGACATTTGGGAGATCCAGAAAACATTGTAGGTACCACATTGTGGTTAAAAATAGGTCTTATCCTTTGAAATGTTTGTAATTATTGTCTTTATTCTTATAAATATAACCAGCCCTTATGAGGAATACCTTTCACCCACTTCTGTTTATGTCCTTCTTTGGAAGCCGCAATTGCTATTGCAACCTAGTACTACACACTTTGCAGACATCTTGTTATCTTTATAGTTTCGTTTGTGCAGGTAAATGATTAGAAACACATTAAACTTCACCTTCCAATCTTATTTTTCACTCTGGAAGATTACACTAATGCCATGACTAATGACTTAACAACAAACAAAATGACGGCCCGCAGATTCAGTGTTGCCATATTTCATGCTCCGGCCTAGTGCTTTATAATTTTGTGAAGAGCAAAAAAACAAAAAAAAAACTCTCAAACTTCTGCATTCTTGCATTATACATCCATTTGACAAGCTACAACGTATGAAATGAAGATTTCTATAGATTTTTTGAAAACTGAAAATGTACTAGAATTCAGCTCTCGTGTACCTACTTTTGTACTTTGACGTCGAAAATGAACTAGAAATAGTACAAATGTACTAAAACAGTGCAATACTGCAAAATAAGACGTGTTAACCTATTCCGCAGGTGAGGTTTCAGCAACTTCACTTGATAGGATATTCAATGTTTGCAAACGAATGAAGCAAGCATAAGAAAAAATAAAAATTGGATTCATGGGAGATTTGTTTCAAAAGCACATTTTAATGCTGTAATCTTAAAGCGTGTTATCTTCCAGGGGTACTGTGGGTGTATGGTGTAACAGCCTTTAATCAAGACATTATGTAACAGGACGGGAAATTTCAGTGTAAAAAGCTAAGAGCTAAAAATAGCAGATTCCCAGAGTAGGAAATCTGGCAACGCAGCGCCATAGACAAAACTCTTGTTGTTCTTTTTCTTCTATCTCAACCTTTGTTTTATGACGTATGACTGTTTTGTGATATATGATCTCGATAAGATTGCAAACACGAGTTTAACAATGTCAAAACACAGTTGTGTTGTTCTGTAGGATGCGATGCCACAGAAACTGATCGAAAGGAAGACGAGGGTTGTCTTACGTAGTGATGGGCTTTAAAAATATGTTTCTAATTAGTATTGTTGGCATGATAACTCTTTTGTATTATTGGGCAACGATCTATAGTTATGTGAAGTGTTTGAAACCAATATACTTGTCATGCCATATTCATAGCGCAAGCACTGGCTGCGTTAGTAATATTATTATGCAGATGTTTTTCTAAATTTTATTATTCAGGTTTCATTATTTACTTGCTTCGGAATAGTTATGTTATTTTTATTATCTTTCTAGTAGTTATTTATGCCCTACTCACCTACTGTATAATATAAACTATATTGTAACTACTTTTTCATGTCATTGAATTTTATGGAATGTTATTTAAGATTAAAATATGAAATCACTTTATTTTACCTACATATATTTTGTTTTTTCAGTTTCTATCATATTGACATCGGGTTATTTAGCACATACAACATTGTGATATATGAATTTGTTGTTTAGGACAAATAATACCATATCATGATTATGTAACTACATAATTATATTCTATATATAAAATATGAACCACAAATAGGCCACGACGAACACAAAATATCTTCTGACCGACAACATCCCATCTCTAGGCAAAAAGTAGTGATCTGATACGTGAGACAAATTACCTATTTTGTGCTGACGCGGCGGACCTATTTTGTGGGTGTCTTTGACGTATTCATCTGTACCGTACCTGCTTTGTGTTCATTTGTTTTGTTGACAAATACCTAGATTCCTAGATGTTCATTTTCAATTCTCTTTTTACTTACTTTTTCAAATTAAAAAGGTATATAAGTTTTCAGCAGCCCTTTGCACGATTTGCCTATTAAGGTCTAAGGTGGCAACATCCTTTCAACATAAATATTATTTTGGATAAAGGTATAAGTAAACTAAGGAATCTGTATACCTATTTACAAAAGGAGGATGATATAGGAAAAACCAACGAGAAAAACGAATCTGGTTAAGTACTTCCATAATATATATACAGGGTGGTCCAATAAGCGCGCGGTGCTCCCTAGCGGCCATACCGTTTAAAATAGACAAAAATGTTTTAAATAAAAAACGTTTATTTTCAAATGCTCTACATTTAGAAAATAATTTCAAAGATGGCGGACTTCCGGATATACCGGAAGTAGGCATCAACTTCCTTATTTTAAATGGAACACCCTGTATATTATTACGTTTTTGAATTTAGCATCGATTTTTAGGTCCAGTTTGTTAACCATTGTTTATGCCTACGAAGCCTATTTTTGAAGTTATTCAGCGATTTTTACAAAATTTGACGTTTGTAGTACTTTACAAGGAACGTTAATATCTCGAAAAATAAACGCGATAGAAAGATGCGGTTTTCGGTTTTGAAACAAGCAAGGAACGTACTTGTGTTTCAGTAAAATCGTTGTTTCAAAGGAACATTAAATCAATACACTAGAAATTTTCAAATTTGAAAAGTTAAAAACGTTAAAAACTTTTATTTTTCAAATGGGATGGTATCATAAGTTTCACATCAGTGGATGCGGAATTAAATTTTCTTTCACTTTTATCTAGACACATGTGGTTCTATTTTTGATGGTTTTTAAGATATTTACGGTTTTGTAATTATTGCGTAGGAATTGGAAAAATCGTAGGTGGCGTGGCTCGCAGACGAAACAATTGGCAGGAAACCTTTCGTCCAAAGTGTTTCGATCTCTAATACTAAAATGCGCTTTTGCTTCATCTAACTGTAACCACATTATTCTTAAAAACTCCAGTGGTGAATTTTTCAAAAGATTTTCCAAATTTTCGCGAAGAAAATTTTAGAAAACCTTAGTTTAATATGCGGTTTCCAGTAATACGACCCCAAATGCTTAGACTCCATGCTGGTTGTCAACCAACTTCTCAAAATTTGGATTTACGTCGGTATAAAAATGTAAATTATGCCAGTTTACATGACCGATAATGATAACGCTGTAGCTACATTTCATAACAAAGAAAATGAAAGAATTTCATAAGAAATGTATGTTAGAAAGGAGTGCATTTTCTTGGACTTGAGCACGACTCCGGTTACAGAAATTCATTCAGATAGTCTTGTCTTTCAATTGCTTGATTTAGCTGCACGTGATAAGGATGCTATATGTACTCCGATAAGATCATGTTCACAGATGTTTGACCAATGCCCAAATAGCGACTAATTTCTGCTGTAGCACTGCTATACGGATCGTTAACCACAATTGCGAGAATGTCAAACTCACTATCTTCATGTATTACTACTGCATGTTTCCTTCTCTCATATTTTACGCCCACGTAAATCCAAATTTTGAGAAGTTTGTTGACAACCAGCATGAAGTCTAAGCATTTGGGGCGGTATTATTGGAAACCGCATAATAAACTAATGTTTTCCAATATTTTCCACATGAAAATTTGGAAATCCTGTGGAAAACTTCACCACTGGAGTTTTTAAGAATAATGTGGTTACAGTTAGATGGAGCAAAAGCACATTTTAGTACTAGAGACCGAAACACTTTGGATGAAAGGTTTCCTGCCAATTGTTTCGTCTGCGAGCCACGCCACCTACGATTTTTCCAATTCCTACGCAATAATTACAAAACCGTAAATATCTTAAAAACCATCAAAGATAGAACCACATGTGCCTAGATAAAAGTGAAAGAGAATGTAATTCCGCATCCACTGATGTGAAACTTATGATACCATCCCATTTGAAAAATAAAAGTTTTTAACGTTTTTAACTTTTCAAATTTGAAAATTTCTAGTCTATCGATTTAATGTTCTTTTGAAACAACGATCTTACTGAAACACAAACACGTTCCTTGCTTGTTTCAAAACCGAAAACCGCATCTTTCTATCGCGTTTATTTTTCGAGATATTAACGTTCCTTGTAAAGTACTACAAACGTCAAATTTTGTAAAAATCGCTGAATAACTCCGAAAATAGGCTCCGTAGGCATAAACAATGGTTAACAAACTGGACCTAAAAATCGATGCTAAATTCAAAAAAGTAATAATATACAGGGTGTTCCATTTAAAATAAGGAAGTTGATGCCTACTTCCGGTATATCCGGAAGTCCGCCATCTTTGAAATTAATTTCTAAATGTAGGGCATTTGAAAAGAAATGTTTTTTATTTAAAACATTTTTGTCTAATTTAAACCGTATGGCCGCTAGGAAGCACCGCGCGCTTATTGGACCACCCTGTATATATATATCCTTTTTTTTACTATAATACAAAGGTATTATATCTCACAGGTATTTATAATTATTATAGATAGTAACAGCCCTGTTTTATCAGGATGAGAAATTAGATTTTCTTTTCATCAACATGTTCATATCAAAGTGCTGATCAAAGTGGGTTGTGATTGGCGAAATAATGTGTTTTGCTTTGTGAAATGCAAAAAAAATGTTATTTTTACCTGTCTTTACTATAATACAAAGGTATATTGCAGGTATTCATAATAATTGTTATAGTTGGTAACTTTCTTTTTATCAAAATAATGCAGTTAATTGAATTACTTCTCTTCATTATCATTTTTCAATACATCAACAATCCAGTGATCAGATGGTGGAATCTGATTGGTTTAGATCAAGTCATCGTTAGACCCTTCGCTCAACAAGAAAATGCAACTTTTCACCCATTTAGGATGAAAAATCAGACTGGAAAAGATACTAGATGGTTCATAATAGTCGATTATATATAAAGCATGTCATTTTTCACCTTTATGAGGGAAACTTCAAGAGAAATCAATAATATTCAGAGAACTTTGACAGATGCTATTTCTTGAATGGGCTGCTCTGATTGGTCAAAGCCCTTGTTAGAATGCATGTGTTGATAAAATCGGGCCTTAGAATTTTGTCTGGTGTAAACATACGAGTATTGCTTTAGATCGTTCTATATTATGTAACAAAGAAACTGTTGAATTGATTTTAATGAAATTTTGACACAGCATTACTACTGTGGCGAGGATGTAAAATGCGTATGGATTTTATAAATCGCGCCAGTGGCGGCGCAGAAACAGTAAAAAGTGTTTTAGAAGTTCCTGATCATTTTCTGAGTTTTTTTGGGTGGGGGTGAAATTGGGGTGGTTGGGGGGTGGGGGGTTGAAAAACTGAAAAATTTGCTGTATTAATAATAAGCTGTCCCCCGACCTATGGAGGAAGAACTAGCGACATAAATCACCTTTTTAGGTCCATCTGAACATTGCCTGGCCTATTACCGAAACTAAGGGACTTTTCTGTATACATACGAGTATTTATTGCTTTAGATCGTTTTGTATTTTGTGGAAACTATTAAATTGATTCTAATGAAATTTTGACACATTATATTATTACTGTGGTGAGGATGGAAAACGCGTATGCTTGTGAGAAATCGTGTCAGTGGCAGCGTAACAATAATCAAAAAACTAAAAATATGAAAACAGCTCAAACTTCGCTTTTAGATGTTTTAGGGGTTCCTGACCGTTTGGTACCTCTTTTGGGTGGGGGTGAAATTGGGGTCGTTAGGGTGGGGGCGGGGGTTTGTAAAACTGAAAAGTTTGTATTATTGATAATAGGCTGTTCATCGACCTGTGCAGGAAAGACCTAGCGGCATATTAATGTATCTTTAAATGTACACCATTTTGTCAGCAATAAAGGCAGGTTATTATTATTATTATTATTATATGACAATTTGGGGGGGGGGGGGGGGGTACTGGCAATAATTTTGTTGCAAGGGGATCTCAGACTAAATCTTTATGCTATGGGAAAATAATAAACTGGTATCACCGTAATGTGTGGGAAGTACTGAGTCAATCAACTTGACTCCATTTTTTTTATAGTATAAATTAAATATAGCCATGAACATTTTTAGGCAGCCCTGTTGGTGGGAGTTTAGAAACATATTTTAGTTGATCAAATATAATTTTCATTTGGCAAACAGATCACTGAAGTTGTATCCTTGCGATTTTAAGTCTATAAGTATAAGCATGAAGCAGTACAAACTAGTTCTTTTGCTCCGTGCCTGGAGTGCCGCCTGTTTCTCTATCACGGCATCATCAAATTTGCGCCATAATCTTATATAAACTATACACAGCTTTGAAGCGCTGAACTTTATGTGGTAGCAATTATTAAAATGCTATGAAGTATAACCGATGTCAATTTTCACTAAATAATAGATGAACTATTGGAGCATCCCAAATTAACGACAAGCACGCCATCTCATGAATACAACATGAGCGTCTGATGTCCAGATCCATTTATGCCACCATTCGACAGTTGTAACCATTGGAAATATGGAAGAACTTCTACACAACCAAGGATTGGGTGCACTTGTGACTGAATTCTAACTGCACCAACATTATAAGGAGCTTACTTTGGGAAGGGCTGCGAAGGTAGATTTAACATTAGTAAACATTTTTTATTTAATGGATGTGGTCCCATTTATGAGCCACTGAAGTGCGGTGAACCCAGAAACATTGATGCCGAATATATTTTGAGAGCATTTTTCCTCAAGATGCAGTGAATGAGTCTGTTTGGCTAACCACAGAGGTAATACTTTTATTACTAATATCATTAGCTCATCAAGTTAACTCATTACAAGGATATACAGGGTGTTAATTAAGTATGTTAACAAACTTTAACCACGAATGGTACTCCGAAAACTAGAAAGAAAATGTCATATGAACATGGGTCCGAAAATGCTTCCTAAGGTAGCTACGCTCCTTTGCATGGGGCACCCTGAAGACGGTTTTACCTCGATATTCTCGAAACCATTCATAACAAAATTACGAAATTAGGTACGATGGGTAAACTTTTGACGCTGAATCTGATTCTGAATTCAGAATTTCATAATTTTAATCAGAGGCGTACCATACGGGAGGAGTTATGGGTGAAAATAACCCCATTTTCTAAATTGTAATTTTTTTGACATTTTGATTTTAGAATATGGTATTTCAGAGATTTCTACGTAAAAGTGGTTCTCAAGTTGTTTATCAATTATTGCAATTGTTTTTCACAGCGCACTTACTAAATCGATGAACATTTATTTATTAGCCTGCATCGATTCAATAATTTGCATTTTTCTCGAAAGCCGGTTAGCCCAGTTGAGATATACCAAGAAACCATTTTTACGTAGAAATCTCTGATATACCACATTGTAAAACCAAAATGTCAAAAAAATTACCATTTAGAAAATGGGGTTATTTTTACCCTTAACTCCTCCCGTATGATACACCACTGATTAAAATTATGAAATTCTGAATTCAGAATCAGATTCAGCGTCAAAAGTTTACCCATCGTACCTAATTTCGTAATTTTGTTATGAATGGTTTCGAGAATATCGAGGGAAAACCGTCTTCAGGATGCCCCATGCAAAGGAGCGTAGATCCCTTAGGAAGCATTTCCGGACCCATGTTCATATGACACTTTCTATTTTTCGGAGTACTATTCGTGGTTAGAGTTTGTTAACATAATTGGTTAGCACCCTGTATATTAGCAATTTGATCAAATACTCACGAACTCTGAGATAATATTTTTTAAACAGCAACGATGCAAAACTCTGTTTATCACTATTGTTTGACTATATTACACGTTATACCAAAGTTTGTTTCAGGAATACCTATGTCGTATTCTCTAAAGAACAGTGGGATGCATTCTTCACGGTTTCCAAGGAAAAATGAAGTCAAATTGATTGACTCAGTATACTTGTCACACTTTACGGTGTGAGAGGTACTGAGGTCCCCTTGCAACCCCACCCCCAACCATCCCAGTTTTACCCCCATCCAAAAAAAAAGGTAGAAAATGATCGGAAACCCCTAAAATGCCTAAAAACAGAGTTTGGGGAATATTAGAAATGTTTTGTTTTTTGCTAATTACTCCGCCACCTATGAACCGATTTTCAAAATTATAGCAGCATTACCGACTACGACCACATGTCATGTCCCAAATTTCGTCACAATTAATGCAGGGGTTACTGACGTATTGATACTAGAAGAACTCCAAAAGACAGACAGACAGATAGACAGACATAGAGACAGACAGACGGACAGTCAGACAGAGAGATCGGTGCAAATAAGTGACGTGGATTTTCGTTATGTAGAGGTCATAAAACGCCCAAAAAGCGTATTATCTCAAAATTGAAGATTATCGCGATTACAATACACCCCTCAACTATCATCGGTGTGGGAAGTTTTTGTTGAGGCAATAGAGGGTCCTTTCTGAATACAACAAATTTTGGATTTTCCCCATCGCCTACCCACTCATCCGTTTCTAAAGAAAAATATTTTTAGAGAGCCGCATTATAGTAGGTATTGGGGACTTCTGAGGATTTTAGATTTTTTTCTAACTACGTATCTACCAAATACAATTGATTCCCAAAAACGTAGCAGCATTACCTATTATGAATCCAGATAATATCGGGTGCTAAATTTCTTCAAAAACAGTGCAGGTTATGTTCGGGTAGGTCTGTAGG
This sequence comes from Callosobruchus maculatus, assembly GCA_951848785.1. Lineage (NCBI taxonomy): Eukaryota > Metazoa > Arthropoda > Insecta > Coleoptera > Chrysomelidae > Callosobruchus > Callosobruchus maculatus. The sequence continues at coordinate 7,630,859 of CATOUR010000054.1, read as the reverse complement.
GTACTGAACATGGTCAAGGTCATTTATATAGGGTAACAAATATTTCTTTAGGAGTTTTAAAATTATTGGAGTGACTTTCTGCTCCGCACTCTCCACTGTCCCCTTCCCGAAACGATAAAAATGATGAAGCCCTAACCCCTAAACGAAGTCTGGAACAGCTATACGGATTTCTATGTGCTGATTTAAAAAAATACACAATGGCTCATTAGATATGCACTGAGATTATTCGAGTAGATGTTTTAAGTTACCCAAAAAAACCTATCATCTTAAAACCGAAAATATTCACCATTAAAGTACTACCCCCGCCTACTGTGTGAGAAGTAAAAAGTAGTTACCACATACATATGCTGACCCCACAAATAATGAATAAACATTTGTAGCTCAACTAGCGTGGCACGCAATTAAATAACATTGTTATAGTAATGCAATAGTCGAAATTAGAAAAGAAGTATGAGGATATGGAACCACTAAAGACGAAGTTCAAGCTGTTTTCATATTTTCAGTTTTTTTATTATTGTTCCGCTACCACTGACACGACTTCTAAAAACCATATGCTTGTTCCGTTTTCACTACGGTAATAATACTGTGTCAAAATTTAATTAGAATCAATTCAATAGTTTCCACGTTACAAAATAGAGAACGGTCAAGAGCAATAAATACTCGTATGTACAAGGAAAATTCTAAGTCATTTGGTTTCAGTAGTAGGCAAGACAATGTTCAGATGGACCTAAAAAGATGATTTATGTTGCTAGGTCTTCCTTCACACAGGTCAGTGGACAGCCTTTTATGAATACAACCAATTTTTTTTGTTTTTTCATCCTCCCACCACCCAAGCTCCCCAATTTCGCCAAAGCCCAAAAAAGTAGAAAACGACCAGGAACCTCTAAAACGTTTGAAAATGAAGTTTAAAGTGTTTTTTATATTTTTAGTTCTTTTATTATTTGCGTGCTGCCACTGACACGATCTGTACTATTCATACGCGTTTTCCATCCTCGTCACGGTAGTAATACTGACAGAATTTCATCAAAATCAATTTAACAGTTTCCTCGTTACACAATACAGAACGATATAAAGCAATACTCGCATGTTTACATCAGAAAAAATAAGTCCTTTGGTTTCTGTAATAGGCAAGGCAAAGTTCGGATGGATTTGAAAAAGTTATTTATGTCACTAGGTCTTCCTTCACAGGTCAGTAAACAGACTATTATGAATAAAACACATTTTTGAATTTTACAACCCCCCATCACCGAACCACCCCAAATTTCTCCCCCACTCAAAAAGAGTAGACAATCAGGAACATCTAAAACACCTAAAAACGAACTTTGAGGAATATTTGAAATCTTTCCTTTTTTGCTAATTACTCCGCCGCCCATAAACCAATTTTCAAAATTATAGCAGCATTACCTACTACCAACCCATAGTATATTGCCGCTCAAATTTCATAACAATCCATGTAGCATTTACTGGGATTACGATGCTAGAAAGACGCCAACGGACCGACAGACAGATTGACAGACCATCAGATCGACGGGTATGGGTGACGTGGATTTTCGTTATGTAGGTATCATAAAGCGCTCAAAAAGCGTGTTATCACAGAATCTAAAATTTTCGCGATCACAATGCTCCCCTCACCTGTCGGTGTGGGAAGCAGAGCAAAAAAAAAAACGTTTGTAGAGTGGCATTTTGACCCGCACTATACGAGTCATAGTTTAACTTTGATGATGACACCAGGCCATAACAATTATAGAAAGTGAAATCGGTCGTTATTACATGGACGGGCGTATCGACAGGAGCGAGTCTGCATTGTAAGCCTTCCTAATACCACCTTGATACGGGTCTCCATTACCCCAGAAGTCGCTAATATATAGCTTTCCGGCGGCCATTCGACAACATCCTAACGCCCCGAGAGGGAGCAATCAGCCTGCTGGACTGTAGAGCCAGAGGATTTCTGGTAACATGCTCTTAAAGCCATGTTATTAATGCATCTGGTTACATGCCTTATATAAGTACATACGGCCGAGTTGGCTGCATATAGTGCGCACATACGGTCACTATAATTTATACGCTAGACCAGCTGTTCCCCTACCAAATTAGGGGATCCGGGCAGGGCAAATATGTCGAAACTGATGCAGTCTCGCACATGCAGTGGACTGTAGACTCACTGATCTACAGAAAGGGAGAACGGAAATTACGATAGATACTAATGACAAATTTGCGTGCCACCAGAGGCGTGACATGGCCTAATGATAATTTTGCGCAGTGGTACAAAATTTTTATTGACATTATTGATATTAAAGAGTAGCAGTTTTATTCACTCATCCGAAACCAATCACTGACGACGTCGTTTCGCTGTTATTAAAGCTCGTCAGTGTAGGAAGGCAAGGAAATGTTCGGATCGGCCTAAAAAAGGGTACTATGCCGCTAGGTTTTTCAATCACAGGTCAATGGACAGCCCATTATGAATACAACAAATTTTTCAGTTTTCCAACCACCCCACCCCCCAACCAGCCCAAATTCACCCCTACCCAAAAAAAGTAGAAAAAGATCAGGAACCCCTAAAACCCCTAAAAGCAAAGTTTGAGGCGTTTTTATTTTTTTATTATTGGTGCGCCGCCACTGACATGATTTTTCCAAAACATACACGTTTTCCATCCTCGCCGCGGTAGTAATACTGTGTCAAAATTTCGGTAAAATCAATTGAATAATTTTCGCGTTACGCAATATAGAACGATCTAAAACAATACTCGTATGTCTGTAAACGTCTGTATGCATCATAGATGCAGTTACTCGGTTTCTATAATGAGCAAGGCAATGTTCAAATGGACCTAAAAAAGTGTATTATGCCGCCAGGTCTTTCATTCACACGTCAATGGACAGCCCATTATGAATACAACAAATTCTGCAGTTTTCCAACCCCCCAGTCTATTATGAATGCAACAAATTCATCAATTTTACAACCCCCCATCCCCCAACCACTCCAAATTCAGCCCTACCCAAAAAAAGTAGAAAATGATCAGGAACCCCTAAAACACCTAAAAACGAACTTTGAGGAATATATTTTTTTTGTTTTCTGCTAATTACTCCGCTGCCCCTGCACCGATTTTCAGTATAAGAACATTACCTACTATGACCCCACAGCATATCGCTGCCCAAATTTCATCGCAATCCATGCAGCGGATACTGAGGTTACGAGGCTATACAACCTTTGTAGAAAAATCGAAATACCTCAGAAACTGATGAATGTAGCCATAACTAGTGCTATACAAAGATGAAAGAGCATATTAGAAGCAATTCTTTGGTATACTAAAATATTGGGGGTTACATTTAAAAAAATAGAGAAAATCTAGATTTTGCATTCTACATCACCCTGTATACAAATATGCGTCACGGGTTTCTTTTATAGCGGATTTTAAAATTGGAGGACATTTCTAATCTTCTCGTGTAAAAAAATAACGTTTGATTTATTACTTTTTGATATACAGTACGTTCATTTGACCGTGATTTGTATGTAGAAATGGCCATAACTTTTGAAATACCCTGTATAATGTAAGAATACCCTATATTGAAATAACGGAAATTATTAGTAGAATTTGAATTTGGAATAACATAAGGGTGTCTCATTTAAAAAAATGCATGTTTGCATCACCACGTAGTTATGGATCACCCGGTAGAAATCTAAATATTTTCTGAGCAAGTAGCATATCCGTGGCTACAGCTTTTATATACAACTTTTTTCTACAGTAGTGGAGTTATCGACCGAGCGGGTACTAAAAGCTCACCCAGTATATACTGAATAAAAGTTTACACGCGATAGATGCGCCTATGTAATACTTGTAACATAGACCTGTAAAATCGAACCAACCTTACCGAATAACGAAGCTATTTTCCTTATCCGCACTAACAAATTAATCATTCGTATGCAGAAATGTTGCCAAGAGGCGTTCTTCATTCTGCGTCGCTATATAAGAAAATATCAATGACCGGCATTAACTATGGCAAAAAATGTATAGCTGTTATCAACGGAAAATCGCTATGGCATTAAATATTTGAGGCTAACGATGGATTGATTGCTAAAGTAGTCGACTGTAGTACATGATAAATATCTCTGATGGTTTGCTACCACATGACCGAATGAGCATTTTAGCGGAACACTGGCATAGAAAACAATAAGATACTGAAGTAATGGCTCAAGTGGTAGACTAGAAAAGCGGCGTAAATACGAAGCCTACAGTTCCCATGGTATCAATAGTGAGTTCTTTCAAGAAATTTATTTCACCTGTATCGTTTTATTCCACGTAAATCGCAGATAATATCTAACCGTGAATATGAATATTCAAGGAACTATCATACCTCGGATCTCTACTCTATGCTATTTATGAAAACAACTATTGTGTGAGATATCTTTTCTGCAATACATATTCACAAAAAATTTTGGTTAAAGTAACCATTCATGTTAACATAATTTGCATAACATCCTGCGATTGTCTATTTCGTTCCATCTCGATTTACTGGACCTCTAATTAAAATCTCAACGATACTTAGTTTTTATCAGAGACCACACCAGAAGCTCCAATAGCTTCTTGAAGGATGATTGGTCTGGCCTTCTTGATATTTGTTAATTTTCTCTCTTATTACTCCTTCCTCAATTTCCTAAAAAACATAGCAAGGATTCACAGCCAGCCTGTTTGTCAGTCTGTCACATTATCTAACAGCAGCGATTTTTAACTGCCTAATCTCAGCAACCGCTTTATAGATTTTGATGGAATTTGGGGTGCTCTATGGTGGACGCTCCAAATTTTGCTTTTAGGTAGCTTAGTGATTTTTTAAAATTTTCTACTTTTTGGGAGGGGTGAAATTGGAGTAGTGGAGAGAGCCGGTGACGACTATAGTTCTTCTTTGTACTAATAAAGAACTCGCCACTACCTTAAAAAAGTGATATTTTACACCTCACAGACCTATCCGTTGCCTTTCAGGGAATAATGTGGACTTCGTTTTTACCTCGCCATAGGTTACAGGCGTATCATCTGTATTTTGCAATTCCGTAGTCTCAGTAACCGCTACAATGAAGAATATGGAGAAATTTGGGGAGCGATGTGGCGTGGGAATATAGTAGGTAATAGTGCTGAATTTCCTCGACACGTGACATTTCCGCAACAAGACAAAAAACTCAAACGAAAGCTGAATGAAGTTTTAGAAGGTACTATAGGCTCTACCATACCATGCTTTTAAAAAAAATTGTATACTTCAACCCTTCTAACTCACCCCCAACTTTTCTTTTGAAATAGTACCAAATAGTATTTCCTACACAATTTAGAACTTTGTAGCACCTTTGATGTTACACACAAACCAATTTTTTTCGTAAAGTCATAAGCATAAGATAAATAAAATAAGGATATCCATGAAGCGTAATATTTTTGTAAGAAAAGCAGATAAAAAGAAAACCAAGTAGGATTTTCAACGGTACTGAATGACCTATCATACCATGCTTTCGCTATATTTTTTTGTACTTCAACCCCTAAAACCCATCCCCCCCAGAAAATGCTTGAAATTTACAAATTTCAAGGGCCTTGAGGAACCTCAGAATATTAAAATCTGTCAGGCAACTTTTGATACTTGTTTCTGTTGACTAATGCGCATATTTTAACAACTATGTCTCACTACTTGGAGAAAAAAGTTATTTTCGTTCCACCCTATCTATAGGGTCTATCATACCGTGCTTAGATCTCATTTTTTTGTACTTCAACCGTTAAAACTCACCACCAACTTTTTTCCAAATACCACCCCGCAGCTTTTGCTACATAAATGAGGTCATTTTATTTAAAATCATGCAGTACCTTTTATTTTATACACAAACATTTTTTTTGTAATTTAATAAGCATAAGGTAAATAAAGTGAAGATTTGTTTGATCGTGATAAAAAAGAATAAAAAAGACATTTTTTTTCGAAGGCATGTATGATAGGTCATTCAGTGCCCTTATAAACCCACTTAGTTTTCTTTTTAGCCATTTTTGCGTCAAACAAATTGCTATTTTATTTATATTATGCTTATTATGTCAGGAAAAAATAAGTTTCCGTATAAAATCAAAGGTAACACACGATCGAATGAAATAGGGATATCATTTATGAAGAAGAACCTATAGGCTGCTATTTTAAAAAAAGTTGGTGGTGAGTTTTAACGGTTGAAGTACAAAAAAATGAGATCTAAGCACGGTATGATAGACCCTATACAGTGTGGTCCAAAGAGTGTGCAACAAATGGGATTTTTTTTATTAGCTGCACAATCAAAAATCCAATATTGCCAAAAGTTGGTGCATGTCCGATAACCAATTTAGGTGCACTTAGAATGGTTCCAAGTTCATCAGTATACGGGGTGAATCAAAAAATATAAAAATTGTACAAGATACATGTTTAGAAATAAAAAATTAATAAAAGGTTTGCGGTTTTATTGAGAGTTATTCTGATATGCATGTAATTATAAGCAACCTCTTGCCTTAGTAAAAAGATTTTTTCCGAAATTATAAAGCTATATTTAACATCCTTGCAACAAACATTTAGCTTGTGATTCCCAAAAAACTTTTAACCTCAGGTAAATTTCACAAAAATGCTTGAATTTAAATAAAGTTCTACAAAATCAATTCATTTCAATTAGTGTATCAAACAGTTTTACTAAAAAAAAAATTTTTGGGAGAGTTATTGCACTTTTTTCAAAAAAAAATTTTTTTTCTCAGAGGACGCCAAGTTTTGGTATTTAGGCATAACTCTTGATTCTAAACAACTTTTGTTAATAACATTTTGCTGAGTTTTTGAAATTAAAGGTACTTTACTCTTGTAAAATTTTTATATTTTTTGATTCACCCCGTATACTGATGAACTTGGAACCATTCTAAGTGCACCTAAATTAGTTATCGGACATGCACCAACTTTGGGCAATATTGGATTTTTGATTGTGCAGCTAATAAAAAAAGATCCCATTTGTTGCACACTCTTTGGACCACACTGTAGATAGGGTGGAACGAAAATAACTTTTTTCTCCAAGTAGTGTGACATAGTTGTTAAAATATGCGCATTAGTCAACAGAAACAAGTATCAAAAGTTGCCTGACAGATTTTAATATTCTGAGGTTCCTCAAGGCCCTTAAAATTTGTAAATTTCAAGCATTTTCTATAATGTTACCATAATGAAGATATTCATAAAAAATATCATTTTAAAGCTGTCATAGCGTGAAACAAATACATTTTATTACGTAAAATAACATATTCATATATTTTTTCGGTATCACCACGACTTCTGGTTCCTCAACCATATTTAAATTGCCCTAAAATGACCTGGCACTGGAAGAACATATCTCTCTTGTTAGTGAACCAGGTTCCCAATATATAGGACATATCGTTCCGGAAAATGGTACCGCTTTAAATATGAAAGCATCAATTATGCTCTTCTTGCACCAAAGTTTTAATTTAGATAGCTTAATTGCTATTGGATCGGATGGAACGATAGTAAATACTGGAGCGAAAAACGGTGTAATTCTTCTGTTAGAGAAAGAACTAAATCGTCCTCTGCAATGGCTTATTTGCCTATTTCACCTTAATGAGCTTCCCCTACGACATCTGATTAAAGAAATTGATGGTGAAACTTCCGGTCCTCTGGGACACAAAGGTCCAGTTGGGCAAAGGCTAGAATCCTGCGAAACTCTTCCGATAGTAGACTTCCAAAGAATAGAATCAAATCTACCACATCTGGAGCGTTACAGGTCTGATTTGAGTACAGATCAGCAGTATTTGTTAGATATAGTGCGATCAGTTGAAATTGGAAGTGTGTCTGCTTCTTTGGCCTCAAGAAATCCAGGAAAACTTTCACATGCTAGATGGCTTACAACAGCTAACCGAATTACGAGGCTTTATCTCGCAACTGAAGTCCCAGATAAAAGTCTATGTTTGTTAGTAACATACATAACAATAGTCTATGCCCCATTTTGGTTTAGAGTGAAACTTCGACCATCATGTATTGACGGGGCAAGACACTTATTCCAGTTAATAAAATTATGTAGATTGTTACCTGAAAAATTTCAAAAAATCGTTTATCCCGTTATCCAACGAAATGGATTTTTTGCTCATCCCGATAACATATTATTGGCAATGCTTACAGATGAAGATCAGAAGTACAGAAAACTTGGTATACGGCGTATCCTAAAGGCGAGGAATGACGGTAGGTAAACGATACGGGAGTTTATACGTTTTGATGCCGAGCATTACCTGGAATTGATCTACTGGAACGAAGTGAGTGTTACTGAACCACCACTAACAATTCATAAGGATATGAACCTTAATTTAATATCCAGACTGAGCCCTACTGATTTTCCACCCTTACCTTGTGCTACTACTCAAGCAGCGGAACGTTGCGTTCGCCTGGTGACTGAAGCATTGGCTGCAGTGTGTGGTCAGAGAAATCGCGATGGATTTATCAATAATAGAGTCCAGTCAAGACATATATTGCCATGTTTTGAAACGAAATCTGACTACTTCAAAAATAGGAATTAGTTAGTTCATTTTGTAGTTCTTTTTTATTATCTGAAGTTTAAGTCAATAAAAATACAGGGTTGGGATAAATTATGGAACCAAGCAAATAACTTTGGAACGGAAAGAGTGATATTGCTGAAAATTTGCAGGCAAGTGTAGTGACGTCTAGTGCATCCGAAGACATAATGTTAGCTATTATTTATTATACTTCCGGTTTAACTGGAAGAACCATCAACTTTTTTAATTTAAATGGGACACCCTGTATATTTTTGCATATTTTAATTTATCTTCTTTTTCCGAATACGTCCGTGGTGGGTTTAGCATTAGTTTCTGTAAAAACGGGAAAGATAAAGCTTCTTTATCATTTCAGGTGTTTAAAATGCCGGTCATTCAAAGTCGGTTTTGGCGATCGCGTGAGAACTCACAAAGAAGCGTGTCAACTTTTAATGAATTACGTCCCGACAGGGGTCCTATAACACGTTTGACGGTGACTAAAAAAAAAAAAACAACAAAATTACCTCAAACGGGAAGACCGCAGACCGCCACGGACGAATTTGTGAGACAAATTCATCAAACAAATACTAAACCCACTATGAACGTATTCGGAAAAAAAAAGATAAATTAAAATCTGCAAAAATATACAGGGTGTCCCATTAAATTAAAGAAGTTGACGGTACTTCCGGTGTAATTAACAGCTAACATAATGTCTTCGGATGCATTAGACGTCACTACACTTGCCTGCAAATTTTCAGCAATATCACTCTTTCCGTTCCAAAGTTATTTGCTTGGTTCCATACCTTATCCCAACCCTGTATGCCTAATCTGATTAAAACCCGTGTATTCGCTGCACGTGAGGAGCCTTAAAATGTTGAAGTTTCGCTTTGAAATTTAGAAGGTTGTTTACTAACATCTCAAGCAGCATATTAAGATGTATGTCATAATTCCTCGTCACAGAAATAAAAAATAATAAAAAATGGTTGGCAGACTATAATATCTTATTTTATCAAATATGGCGGCCCTTTGAGGAGCCTTAAGATATAAAGATACAATTTTTATTTTTCGTGTACTTGTTTTTAATAGTAAGAAGCATATTTTTTTAGCTATGACAGAACGCTACTCGATTTTTTTTCATTTTCGTTAATTTTCGTTCCACCCTACTATAGAACTCTCGAAAGTTCCACTGTTTTTGCTTGAACTTTTTCTTTGTTACGAGAGTATCACGTATCAAGGTAATTCAGAAACACCCTGTATATTTGAAAAATGACTACAGTGGTGAAAAGTAATTGGCAAAATACAAGAAATCCTCCGAGTCGCTCATTATTGGACATTTTAAGAGTTCTCGATGATTTTCCTTTTTTTTTTCTGGAAGGATACGAAATGGGGCTGGGGCTACGAGAAGGGTGTGGGATGAGGGACCTCAACTTTTTTTAGATGTTGAAAGTACCGACTTTTTAAACCACTGGAAGTCATACTTTAGTTTATCGGTGGGTGCCGCATCAAGTCATTTCATGACAATGATTCCTTATTCTACTAACATACCTATTAGCAATAATTATTATTCTCCTCTTACTGGTACACTAGGACAATTTCATATCATTTCAATGCAGGAATTCACCATACACCTCGAATTGAGTTAAATGGCCATTTTCTTCTTTTTGTGATGTCACTAAAAAGTGCTTTTTCGAAATTTGAAGCTGTATAAAGGAACCTTCATTGTCCTATAAAATTTTAGAGATACTTAAATAGTTCACTTTTCGAGTATCAGCAACAATCCTTATCACAGCACTCGCAAATAAATTATATTTTCTTCGCTACATGTTGTTAAAGATTTGATTCTCACCGATCGCTATGGAAGCTATTTGATTTGCTATTCGGTGTATGCCAAAATTAACTGTGGAACTCCGACTCAAACTTCTACCTCCTAGTGCATCCTAATTATAGTTTCTGTAGCATGCAGCCGACAAGTATGTTTCCGTATTTTAAATTCGCGAAGTTTTGCATAAGAAATTCTGCAAAAGAGGTGCTGGTTTGATATAACTTAGTTTACCTTGAACAAGTGCCTTCATTACAGTTTCAGAAGTGAAATTGGAAGCCGTCCGAAAATAATTAGGTGTTTGCCTTTCCTAAAGCTGCCTTGTGACATTCTAATTAAAATATAATTAATTCATGACGAGTCTGTATGTCGAGAGTACGTAAATATAACAATGACTATTTCAGTTTATTATGTTTGTGTTCTGTTGTTTTCGCTAGATGCGAAAGCTCTGAATTCCAGTAAATGCAAGTGAGATGTAGAACTTTTTTCCATTTTTTATTAACTGATTCTTTGGTCCATGATATATTTACCTCACTAAACAGTTTAGCGCATTGAATGCCCCTTTTCTACTTTATAACACACACTCAATTATTTTTTTTTATTTCTATTGATACAACTATAAACTGGTGTTATCGCAAACACGTTTGACTGTTAACATAACAAAAATCTAGTTGTGCGTCACTCATTTCTATAAGTCTGTCTGCCAGTCTATCTGTATGTCTGTCGCCATTCTTCTGCTTGCTAACATGACGGAAACAGTTTCTGCAAATCATGCTGGTGGTAATAAAAAATAGATCATACAGGCGATTGCTTCTTTTATGTTTTCGATGTTTTGAAGGTCACGTATGAATTTGTAATTTTTTAGATCAAGTCACATTTGCAGCACAATGTTACTTCATTAGCGTACGCCTTAAAATAGTGCCTTACGATTATGTATAAAATTGAGAAAAAACGCCCAGACACGTCAAAAGATTTGTCAAGGGAGACAACTTTTTGCCCCCAGGATCATCACCTTAAAAATTTTTAATGACAAGGGGTATCGAGTAATATCTTTTTTCAAAGGTATGTCAAAGTCCTTTATTTTGACGTTAGATTCTATAAAATCGGTCAATTCGTTTTCGAGAAAATTAGAACCTTTAAGTTTCTTAGATTGTTCAGATAGGATACAAAAATATACGAAAATCTCACTTTTTATTCCAATAAATATTCAAGTGTTCGTCTACAGCAAGTCGTTGGAGATACAGCTAACATAGGGCGCATACACAGTGAAGCTGGTTAGCCTGCTTGCAGGTATCGCTAGCAGGTTAACCTGCACCACTGTGTGTACGCCCAGTTAGCAGCGTCGGAAGCCCGCGTGAACGCTTTTAATTATAGTAACAGAGATTCAGTTTATGTCTATGGGGGTCGGTCACTTGTAGCACGGAGATATAAGAGGTGCTATCGATTGCCTGGTAATAAATCGGAATGTTTGCGTCGAAGGTTGAGGTTCAAAGCAACGCAAACAATATAAAGGAGTCACTTTTTTCTAACAAAGAAGTTCAATAACTTTTACGTTTATTGTCACATCTATTTGCAGTAGAGTTTTTTGGAAAGCTCATTAAAAAACCTTTTATTTGATAAAAAAAATTACGAACGCCTCTATGGCTAATAGGAACGAAGATAACATTTTTTGTTTATAAAATCATATCTCCGCTGCTTTTAAATATTTGGAATAGAAATTTTCACAGATTATAAACAAAGAACTAAGTTTTGTAATGCAACTTATAAATTTATAAGTTATGCAATTGTCACGCAACTATAAATTGAAGCGCGCTGCAAAGATTTGCAATACCTCTGGTTTAAAACAACGTAGAACCTTCAGTTTTTCTTTGTTCTCGTCGAGATCCAAAAGTCTGGGCCATTTTCAGTACACTATAAGGTCAGGAAATTCCAGGAAAAATGACTCTTTTTATCATGTAAACTTTTTAATAATAGAAATCTTGATGTACTTTAACTATGTCTGATGTTCGATATGTTGGTTTGTTTCTATATTTAATATTAAAAAATGGAGTCAAGCTGATTGCAAAAACAACATCCAACACAAAAAACCCTCGTAAATAGTTTCTTGCGTCTCCCTCCTTTGGAACTAGAATGCCACAGTTTTTTTCTGCGTGCTTCACCTGGATGATGCGAAACGATCAAGAACCTCTAACCCGTCTAAAAACGAAGTTTGAGCTAATTTTATGTTTCTGGTTTTTTGATTATTGCTGCGCCGCCAATGACACGGTTTTTCAAGAACATAGTCGTTTTCCATGCTCGCCGCGGCAATAAATTCTGTGTCAAAGTTTTATCAAAATCAATCCAATAACTTTCGCTTTACGCAATATATATAGAACGAAATAAAGCAAAACTCGTATGTTCAGATCACAAAATTGGTTTCTGTAATAGGCAAGCCAATGTTCAGATGGACCTGAAAAAGTATAATATGGCGCTAGGTATTTCTTCTACAGGTCAATGGACAGACTATTATGAATACAACAAATTTTTCAGTTTTACAACCTCCCACCCCCCCAACCGCCCCGATTGCACCCCACCCAAAAAAAATTGAAAATGATCAGGAACCCGTAAGTTTGGTTTTTTTGTTATTGCTGCCGCGCCACTGATACTATTTTTTCCATCCTCGCTGCGTTAGTATTTCTGTGTCAAAATTTCATTAAAATCAATTCAATAATTTTCGAGTTACGCAATATAGAACAATCTTAAATAATATCTACTCATATGTAAACATCACAAATTCTAAGACCCTTGGTTTTTATAATGAGCAAGGCGGCAATGTTCGGATGTACCTACGTAAAAAGTGTATTATGCTGCTAGGGTTTTCATTCAAAGATCAATGGACAACCCATTATGAGGTCAACAAATTTTTCAGTTTTACAACCCCCCACCACCCAACCACCCCAAATTCACCCCCACCAAAAAAAAAGCAGAAAATGATCGGGAACCCCTAAAATGCCTAAAAACGAAGTTTGAGCCATATTAGAAATTTTTCGTTTTTTGCTAATTACTCCGCCCCCCGTATAATGATTTTCAAAATTATAGGAACATTACCTACTACGACCCCACAGCATTTCGCTACCCAAATTTCATCACAATCCATGTAGCGGTTGCTGAGATTGCGACGTTAGAAAAACGCCAACAGACAGACAGGCAGACCGACAGACAGACCGATGGAAATGAGTGACGTGGATTTTCGTTATGTAACATCATGAAACGCCTAAAAGGCGTATTATCTCTAAATCGAAAATATTCGCGATCACAATACTCCCCTCACCTATCGGTGTGGGAAGTAAAAGTGGGTTGCTTACCGATAACAAGTTTTAATGATAATTATTGTTGATGAAAATATAGTATAAATATGGTCAAGGTATGATTCAATATGATAAAGAAATGATACAAAAAATAAAATATATAAGGTAACAATATGAGCATTTAATGATATTATAATGATCTGGTGGGCGAGTTCGACACGGGAATTTCCATTGAATCCAGGTAGACCCAGCTGCGTTGCCAAATGCAGAAGCCTCCTGATGTAGCGCGTCCAATGTCAATGTTGTTCCCAATGCCCAAAAAGCATATTATCTCAAAATCGAAAATGTTCGCGATCACAATAATTTTGTATATTTCTTCTGCCTTTTACGAGCTCCCCTCTTACCCTCTCGTCTCCCGAACTGATATATCATTTGAGTCCATTCTCGAGATTTTACAGTAATAAACACAGCGAACAAACAAATCTAAACAACTAACGGTTTTCGGTTTTTGTATGAGATAGGGGTTATGCCAATTAACGCCGTTGACGGTTACCAAGACTATACTAGATTCTCCCAACAGAAAAATCTCACATAAACAAAGACATGCATTCTGTACGTGATTAAACGCGGCGAAGCGTTATTTCTCTCAAACAGGTACCGATTACAGGTCCGGATTAAGATATCACTTGATAATTATATCTGATTATCCGTTGAAAAGTTATAAATTGACAAGAAATGAAAAATACTTATATATTGGCACAGAATATATATGTACAACATTAATATGAATTGGAAACACAATTTGCGTTCATCTAACAGTACTATAATAATTATAATATTGCCTCCCCGCCACAGAAGTTATGGATACGACAGCGTAATTGGATGCTAGCAGTTATTTCAAAAATGGTTTACATGTTATTTTAGGATTTCTTCACATAAATATACAGTCATCAAGTTGTCCATATTATCTATTAGGCAAATCAAAACATCTAAAAGACAAGGAAATCGGAAAGAGAAACGACTAAACTGCAAACAATTAGTGAAAAATCTGGCATGCAACATTCCATGCAAGTTCATCATAAGTAGAAGTGAACATTTATACGATTGACGGAACTTAACTGCTCTGACAGAGAGAAATTAATTATTAATATTGACTTGCGGGAAGCCGAACAAAAACAGGAAGCAGCGATAGCAAAGGGCTTTTGTTTGCTTTTACTTCTCAAACCGATAGGCGACGAAAGTATTAGAATCGATTGCAGCCATATTTGCCATCGTAGTGATATGGTGTCAAAATTTTATCACAATCAAGACGATAGTTTCCAAGTTATAGATTACAGGTTACATGCTGTCTAGTTGGAATAGGCCGAACTGCTTTATTTCTAGCTTTAGTTCACTGACAGCGGAGTAATTATCGAGAAACAAAAAAATTTCAGAATTGCATCATCAATGCTGATGGAAGCAAATCATTTTGAATATGTACAAAAACTAAATGCACGAAAATTTCTATTTAGTGTTTGAAGTAGTTGTATGGAAGGATGGTGATATTTCAGGAGTGAGCTGGTCAAGTGTATACAAGATTATTTAGGGATATAAAAGTAATAAATCACTGTCGGTGCTAGAATCTTATCCCAAAAGAAAAAAAATGACCAAAGCAATCAATGAGTTCGACAGGACTGGGATCAGAACAAAAGTGCACAATTATTTCTTCAGAAATTTACTTCTTCCAGGATTTTGTCGATGGTTGGTAGTTTATTTCTGAAGAAATAAGTGCGTACTTTTCTTCTAATCGCAGTCCTGTCGAAATCATCGATTGCTTCTGTCATTTTTTTTTCTTTTGGGGTAAGATTTTGGCTCTGATAGCGAATGATCACATGTATATTCCTTGATAATCTTGTATACACTTGATCGACTCACACCCGAAATCTCAGCTACCTTCAATACAACTTCTTCAATCGCTAAATCGGCATTTTGTTGCATTTGGTTTTTATAAATATTTAAAATGATTTGCTTCTCAGCAGCACTGAGATGCAGTCTTTTGGCTTTTTTTTTTGGCGGTGTAAAGCAGATATCATCGATCTCTCCAGCTGTGTCCGTCTCAAACATAATTCAAATATTTACACTAATAATAATTAAATGTATTTCGATGCGCGATCGATCGCTGTATGGAAAACACTATACAAGTCCATTCCTGTTCAAGCGGCGGCGGCGCGGCGCGCCGGGCGTTGAATGGCTGTCTCACTCACACTTGCATGCAATTTCATTGGCTGTGTAGAGAGGCTCGCCAAATTAGGGCCAATAGGGTTAGCGGTTATCATTCAACTAGTATGGATACCGCATGATGACGTACCTATCACGCATAGATCATTATTTACACTAACTTTTTCTGTTGGGTGAATCTAGTATAGTCAACCAGTTAGTGCTTTAAATTCCTGATTCCTAAAATCGCATCGCCATTTTAGTTAGCGCATATCATACTTAGATGTCTGACTGTCCAGAACTTAGACTTTTGTTTTATAAATGTCGCCAAACAGCTACAAAATAAAATTTATTCCTTCACATAGACAGGCGTGGGTAGACTTGTTGAGTTTTGCATGAATTCCTAGATCTATCCCAATGATACTATTAGGGACTTGTTGCATTTTGTGTGAATGCTTAATATTTCCGTGCTGTTATATAATGGATTTGTGTAATACTGCACGAAATAGACAGCTAATCCGGCAGATATCATCTTAAGCTACATAAATTCGTATATAACTGAATTTGCTATGAAGTTGGACTTGTTCACTTTTGCGTGGAAGCTCCTCAATAGTATTTACTTGTTTACAAAGCGATTCAAACAGTCTCTACCGGAATGTATAGCTTCCTCGATATGACGAGCACATGAATTCGTTGAGAATGTACTGTATCAGTCACGTATTCACCTACTTGACAAATTTCAGCTAAATGGTTCTAATGTGTATGATGTGAATCTACATGTGTATGCATACGGACACAGACTTATGTACTAGTAGTTCATTTCAAGACTTCCCACCACGGATTTATCAAAAACCGCTGATTAAACGAAAAAACGCCAAGAAACGTCAAAATACAAATAAGTTGTCCCCCGTGATTTGTCACGGGTTTTAACCAAAAACTATTTCACCCCATTGTACCCTCTGGCCCCTCAGGGGAATCGTTTCCATTTTTGCAACTGTCCATCATTGTTCTGCCAATAATGGGCAATATTTTGAACACTTATTGTATGTTTCTTATACCGTGTCTAGATGAGACTGGCAAATCTTTGTACGATGCACTGATGTGCTTGCCTGTGTGCGGAACCGGCGCCGGCGCCGGCCGAGGCAGGTTCTCGCTTCGCCTGCTTCTGCCTGCGAGGGGGCTCGGCGTCGGCCAACGCCGGTAACCTGCCGCTACGGTGAATGCATACATACACCTATTTGTTCGCTCCTGAGCAATGAAAACATGTTTTGCTGCAGGCGAGAAATCCCAAAAGCAGACAGGGTTGAGATGTTATATACACATGGTATTAAATTTAATTAGTTGAACCTAATTAGTATTAAAAGGGGAGGTACCGATCTAAGATATCTGATAGCATATGCTAGTTTATTTACTTTAGTCGCTAAATCATAACAATAGTGCGCCTTCTACTTTTAGTATAGGAAATTTGATACAAAAAGCAGGCTGAATATTTTCACCGTCAATGGATACATTCGTGTTGAGGTCACATCTATCCTGTTATAGATGCAATACAATGAAATTAGTTTTGGAGCAATTTGGAAACAATGAGTTGTTGTTGAACCAGTATGCAATAGTTTGTAGTGTAGCAGTACAGACGTTTCCTAGTTTTTGAGCATTTTTACTTCCCACACCGAGAGATGATAGAAGTATTGTGATCGCGAAAATTTTTGATTTTGAGATAATACGCTTTCTAGGCGTTTTATAATGTCTGCATAACGAAAATCCACATAACTCATTCCCGTCGGTCTGTCTGTCGGCTTGTCTGCCTGTCTGTCGGCTTGTTTGTCTATCAATCTGTCTATCTACCTGTTTTAGCGTTCTTCTAGCCTCGTAATCTCAGTAACCGCTGCATGGATTTTGATGGAATTTAGGGAGCGATATGCTGTGGGGTAGGTAATGTTGCTATAATTTTGAAAATCGTTGCATCAGCGGTCGAGTAATTAGCAAAAAAAAAACAAAAAAAATTAATATTCCCCAAACTTCTTTTTTAGGGATTTTAGGGGTTCCTGATTCCCCGTGTGGGGGCGGGTTAGAATATCTCCCATCGTATATCCTGAGTGTCGTAAAAGGTGACTAAAAGGAACCGAACTACTGTCTACTGTCGGTATAAGCAGTAACCTCTTCTCAACCAACAGCTTTGGGTGGACGAGTTAAGAAGAGTCAGGACACCTTCTTGTACTTGGGGTGAGAAATTGCCCCTAAAGGCGGATGAACCAGTAGATACCATCTGGCCAACGGCATGAGAATGCAGAAAGCAAATGGGAAACTACCGCATTAAAGATCTTAAAGATATCCCAAGAGAAACTCGTAAAATGAGTGAATGCATTTTATAAGTTCACAACATGTCTGTTAAGACATTATGACTATGATGATGATCATTTCTTTTTTTGGGTGGGTGTGAAGTTGGCGTGGTTGGGGGGTAGGGGGTAGTAAAACTAAAAAATTTGTAGGCTGTCCATTAACCTGTGGAAGAAAAACCTAGTGTCATAATACACTTTTTTGAGTCCGTCTGAACATTGCCTTGCCTATTACAAAAACCAAGGAACTCTTTTCTGATGTATACGCTACATGCGAGTATTGCTTCTGGCCATTCTGTTTTATGTAACGTGGTAACTATTTGATTGATTTTAATGATTTTTCACACAATGATATTGTGTATCATTACCGAGGCGAGAATGAAAAGCGTTTATGATTTTTAGAAATCGTGTCTGTAGCGGTTCAGCAATGATAAAAAACTGAAAATATAAAAACAGCTCAAACTTCGTTTTTAGGTGTCTTAGAGGTTCTTGATCATTATTTATCTTTTTTTTTGGGTGGGGGGAAATTGGGGTAGTTAGATGGGGGTCAGAAGACCAAAAAGAAATTGTATTCAGAATAGGCTATCCATTGACCTGTAAACGAAAGATCTAGCGGTATAACACACTTTTTTGGTGGTCAGGCGGGCGACGATTTGGTTGTAAGGGGATCTCAGACTATAGCTTCATGCTACGCGTTAGGTATATTCGCAGAGAGAATCACAAACCAGTCAGAGCCAATCAGTATTCGCCATTGCAGTTGCCAAACTATTTATGACTAGTACTGGCCAATCAAATTGACGCTGACTAGTTTGTGATTACTCTGCGAACAGCCCTTATAAACCTGTATCACCGTACAGTGTAGGAAGTACTGAGTCAATCAACTTGACTTAATTTTTTGTAAATAGAGAAGAATCGTCAGCGTACAACGTGCCCTGACAAAACGGACCAATCAATCCCATCGGATCATTAATGCATGGCATATATAATAAGGTCCAAGTAAGGAACTAGGATACACCAACACTCACTATCCTCTGTATTTAAAGATAGATTGCGCTCTCTTCATGGAGGTATCCTGCTCGTAACTGAAACAAATTGTTGCCTGCAATTCAGGAAATAATGTATCGAGCAGAGAGGAAGAGGGGCGTCTAACAGCATAAGAAGGATTTTTTTTTACTCAACTTTTGGTGATGCACGCAGTCAAATTCCGTAGGTTACAAAAAATCCCAGCAGGGTATTCATTGTTATTTAGGTGCGAGTTAACAATGGGCATCCCTAATCACTTCTTTGAAGTGGTCACATGGTTTATATGATATTCGATCATGAGTAACAATGGCAGGCGGCACTCATCGCGTAGACAGCTTTTTTGCATCTCAGTATTCAATTGGGCAACCACTCAGTTGGGATACCTACAGTCTCAACCAAAACTCACGCACTTTCAATCCTCAATTAATACTTTCTGGCGTACTAGTTTACTAGTGAAACCACAAAGAAACTCATTAAAAGACCTTTCAACCCATAGTACTTTTCAAATGGTTCAATTGGTTTCAGTTACAGGTTGTGCACAAAAGGTCATAAGCACCTGAAATCACTTCTCTTTCATTTTCCATTTTTTTTTTGAAATTCAAGAGGCTACCTTCCTTCAGTAGCTGTTAAACATAAACTAAGTGACACAGCTTGCTCAAAATTTTGCACTTGTATTCCGGCAAAAGGCAATTATCGGAAGCACTTTGCTTCACGGGCAGTTCAAGCAGTCTCAAACTTATCAAGCTATCAAGTTATATCAAGCATTTAATGAATCCGTTGCTTATGATACATTTTAAAATATACTAGCAGGTGGTCGTATACGAGAAGGTTCACCACCCTTAGTTATAGTACCGTCCTTGGGAAAAAGATTATAAGTGAAGAAATTCACCTTACCTGTTTTCCATACAATCCCCAGTAATTTATAATTTCTCTCCAACCCGCCATTGCGAGAGAAAAGATCTCTTCGAAATGAAAACGGAACATTTTTGACGATTTATCATCGTCAGCAAACCGCTCAGTGCTCCCCAGCTAAATATATGCATTAAAATTAATATAGGTAGGTATAGTCTTGCGTGGAAACTCAGATTTATGGAGTATGTCTGTTATTCCGCCCCTGGCGTACAGCCGACCACCTAATGGAGATAAGATTAAAATATAATATATGTGCGAAGGGACGGTCAAAATATGGTTTGCGGGCAAGGGGTTAAACACCTGAAAATGTGTCAACTGCAGTCGCAGATTTATCAACCACGAAAAACAGCTTATACTTTATAGTATATTTAAACAGGCTGACTGATCAATAAAGGAAGTGAGAGCTATCCCAAGGACCGATAGTTAAATATATTCAACTTGCTCCCATAATATCATGGAAAGGAAATGGTATCACGTACTCCCATGAATTTTCATCAATAACAGGAGTTTTGAAGTTGCCATATTCCCACATTTCCGTGTTTGCTCCTTTCAGTTAGGCCTTCCGCTTCATCACGTTCACTGTTGATTTTTTCGCTGCTCTCTCCTTTCATTTTATTTCCAATTCTTTTTGATCATTTAGGTCGCTCTTTTGTTTGTGAATTAAAATAAAAAATAGATTTTTTATGAATAATAATTACACCATATACAGGGTGAGTTTTTAGTACTGGACTGGTTGATAACTCCACTGCTGTAAAAATATTCAAAAAAGTATATGTAAAAGTTCTAGCCAAGGGTATTAGTAGAGAATTCCATATAAGGTCGGCTTTCACCCATCTGTTTACCGAATGAGAATTATACTTCATCAATTAAAATATATTTCCAAACACCGACAAACCAGGTTGCCTAAAATAAAATGGTCTCAAAGCTACATTTGATTTAAATAAAAAAAAAATATTTAAAAAAGCCTTGTAGAGGATCGTTAGTAAAACCGACGTTAACGAATCTTCTTACCGACTGAAAATTATATTTTATCAACTAAAAGATGTTTCTAAATACTCGCTGAAACAGGGTTGCGTAAAAAAGTGTTCATAGCTAAATTTAGATTTATGCTATTTACACAAAACGGTCACATCAATCTTAAAGTAGTGACACAGACAATACACAAATAATAATAATTATACAGTACAGTATTTATATTGTAATAAAAATTGGTGTCTCAAGAATTTTAGCACTTTGTCGAAATGATGGAGAAGGGCTTCGCTGGCGGTGTGTGGTAGTCGATTGGTTGCTCTGGCATCCTGGTGGTGTGTGCAATCCTGCAGGGTGGGGATGATCGTTAGTGGTTCGCTACAAGCAGCACAAAGTGGTACCTCAGCTCAGCTCAGAAGGGGTGGCTTATTCTTAGACGGGATATGGTAACCTGAGCTTTTCTAGTTTTAGGGACAGCTAATTTGGTAGTGACTTTTGGAATAATGACACGTAACTACCTAGTAGGCCATGGTTAATCAATTATAAATGATAAGCATCTAAGCAGTTATTACTCTACAAGAGACTTCCTACTCAAATTCGAAAAAACAGAATCAAAATACATACTTTAAATAATAATGTCTCATTAAAGTCATGAATATTGTGTTATTATAATATTAGTAGATAGTCGGCTATGCCTCATCCATTAAAAACAAAAAAGCAAATCTGTGAAAAAACTTGCGAGACTGTCAGCTTTTAATTATACTTTTATCAAATATATAGCTCTGCTCTTTCTGTGTTTTCATTTTAATTATTGTCAATTTTCTATAGTAATGGCAGCTTAGATACCCAAAGAGACAGCAACCGTTTTCAGATATATTTGCTCGTCTAAAAATAAATATAGTCAGGTACGAGTCCTTTATTAAACCACGTCCTAAAATTTATTTCAAGGATAATAGGGTGCAAAGGGAAGCAAACGTATTCGGTTACGTAGAAGCAACGCATTCATCATCTTGTAAGCACAAAGCAGAAGCTGTAGGTGTACAAAAATCAACTGCAGGAATAATTCTAAAAAAATGCAATTACTATCCATACAAGCTTAAGATACTTCAACATTTGCACAGGATCAAGTTTATGAATTTTTAATCGCCATAACACGAAGGAGACCAATAGTTCTTTTAAAAGTCATTTAAAGAATAAGAAATTGTGCCAGATTTGTGCCAGATTTGCAGTCGAAAAAATAGTTTCCAACTTGAACCACAACATCTCTAAAAGCTCCTCGATGTTTTTAGTTTTTATTTTGATTCAAATTCAAATTTAATAGTGTATTGACATTTTTCAAATACAGGGTTATTCACGTTATTTGACACGGAGCATTATGGCTAAAGTATTTGATAGAAAAGAAAATAATGATTTCGGATAGATAGAGATCCATAAAGACTACATTCTAAAAATATTTTCATGTTATACAGGGTGTCCCAAAAACATGAAATGTATCAAAGTTATGTTTTTTTAAATGGAACACCCCGTATATTATTGCATATTCAGATTCCTTGATGAATTCTCCTGTGACTTTATGTATCATACATGGGACTTAAAGTGAACCGTTTAGGTGTAAATCACCATTTTTGGTATAAGTAGATATCAGAAAAAAATTGAATATCGCAGAGATTATAAAATTTGGAAGGCTGCTTTGCCGTATTACTAAACATAAAATGTGCCAGCTTTGATGAGACGGTTAATTAAGGAAACTTTGATCAGCCATAACTTGATTTTTCCAAATGGGAATACACCATTTTTTTTATACGGTTAAACGTAGAATTTGATAGCCTTTCGAATGATATAGGGTTGTGAATATCAATCTCTGGTAGTTTTCATTTAATCTTAAATTTTCAAACAAATTGGTGTTTTTCAATTTTCCTACCTATAAGCAACGTAGCAGGCCATGAAATATAAACAAAAAGCTGTTCAGGTAGAAGAAAACAACTAACCTAGCTGAAAAATAAACACAAACTAGACTAAAGGGACAGGATTATAAAAATTCCTTACAACAAATCAACTCTCCCAGAAACAACTGCGTTAACATCTCTAAGGTCAAAGAGAAGCTGGAGTATGGCAGTAATAGATATTTTTTACAGTCTACTGGCTACCGTAATTTACTAGAGGTTAAACATTTCCAAGCCATTGGAAACCCTGATATGAAACAAAAACAACCAGCGATTTTTGCGCCAGCACGCAATTATCAATCATATGTACGGTTTAAAAAAGTAGTCATTTGCGTCGAAGTCGATACCTCTGACTGGAGCCCTTCTATTTTTCAATATCTATTAGCAATATTGCAAAAAAGAATACTGACAAATCAGATTTAAATTTTCTGCCACTTAAGTTATGTTTTATAATTTGAACAAATTTTAATCCATTCTTCATTTTCTGCGATCTTGCTAAAGGTACTGAAGAATTTCCAGAACTCCAGTCAGAGGTACTTTTGACTTGAGTTTTGACAGAATTGCATACATTTTTATATCATCAAATGTGAAATTTTATTATGAAACTAATAAACTGCCTACAACATTGTCTAGTAGTTTTTGTTTCATTTCAAAATATTTAATGGTTTTGGAAATTGCCAATCTCTAGTACATTGCAGTAGATAATAGGCCGCGAAAAAATCCATTTCTGCCATACTCCAGCATCTCTTTGACCAAAGATATGTTACCGCCGTTGTTTCTAGTTAGACTTTGTTTGTTGTGAGTAATTTTTATAATCTTGTCCCTTTAATCTAGTTCGAGTGTGTTTTTCAGCTAAGTTAGCTGTTTTCTTCTACCTGAATAGGTTTTTGTTTATATTTCATGGCCTGCTACGTTGCTTATAGGTAGGAAAATTGAAAAACACCGATTTGCTTGAAAATTTAAGATTAAATGAAAACTACCAGAGATTGATATTCACAACCTTATATCATCTGAAAGGTCATCAAATTGTACGTTTAACCGTATAAAAAAAATTAGGCATTCCCATTTGAAAAAATCAAGTTATCGCTGATCGAAGGTTCCTTAATTAACCGACCGATTTCTCCAAGCATAAACGTAATTTAAATTTGACAGTCTCATCAAAGCTGACGCATTTTATGCTTAGTAATAGGGCAAAGTCACAGTCTTCTAAATTTTATAGTCTCTGCGATATTCAATTTTTTCCTGATATCTACTTATACCAAAAATGGTGATTTCACCTAAACGGTTCGCTTTAAGTCCCATGTATGATACATAAAGTCACACTAGAATTCATCAAGTAATCTGAATATGCAATAATATATGGGGTGCTCCATTTAAAAAAACATAACTTTGGTACATTTCGTGTTTTTGGGACACCCTGTATAACATGAGAATATCTTTAAAATGTAGTCTTTATGGGTCTCTATCCATCCGGAACTATTATTTTCTTTTTTATCAAATGCTTTAGCCATAATGCTCCGTGTCGAATAACGTGAATAACCCTGTATAATGTTGTTTGGTTTTAAGTAATGTAATACAATAAGTAATATTTACTGAACATTATCACAAATAGTAGTTAATAGCGTATAAAATACAATTAAATAATTGAGTTTAAAAGTATTGAGTATCTTGTATCTTAATAAATGTTTACTTGGATATTGTTTTTAATAGATTAGTCATGGCCTACTGCTACAAATAAAGTAAAAAATGAAATTAGAGCTTAGTTTTAAAAAAAAATTCATACTAATAGATATATTTTTGAAAAGCTTGAATTATTTTTGATTGACGTAAAAAAATAATATACAGGGTGTTACATTTCAAAAAATATGTTTGCTCCACAACTGAAAAATGGTTAGAGTAAAAAAAATCAAACTACACCACTGTGTTCTACAGAAAAAATTCTCTGAGACCCTTTTTAAACTTTTCAATAAGATAAAAGACAACCGAGATACGAGGTTGGTCCCAAAATCGATCATTTTCCATTTCACCCTGTATCTCAAAAACCAAGAGGGCGATGATAATTTTGCTGACAGCGTCTTTCGTTTCACGAAAAAGTAGCACACTGTCGCGAAAACCGCAGCTCTCTATCTTCTAAAATAATCGAGATACCCCGTAAAAGTGCCCAAAATGGGACACCCTGTACAGATCCATAATGTCAACTGGTAACAAAATGCTAGGAACTCACGAGTCGAACGGTACCATCCCAACCGCTCTCGTCTTGATAGAGAAATAGTACAAGCCGTTTGAAAAAAATCCGTCCTTGGTGCCGGACCCAGTATATGTATACGTAGACCATCAGGCAGAGCGACATCTGCGCTGCTAGGCATTCAACTAATTTATAATATTTCCATGTTCAAAAATGGCTCGTGAACTATTTCTAGGCTGAAATACGTAGACAGTATTGAAAATGACCTCAATCTAAATGAGAATATAAGGCCTTTCATAATAATATCATCTGTCTTTGTAATGCTTGAGACCACTGAGGCCGCATTTTTTATAGTCAGCCCCCCGCAAAGGCTGAAAGCCTACAGCGGTGCGAGAGGATAAGTGTCTGTGCACATCAGATTCGAAACGTTGCAGGTTGTAGCCGTCGGGAAACACATTCCTCGCAGCTAATTCGAAGTTCTCCAGAAGAAGGAATGCTGGAGAAAACTAGTTCGTGGAATAGGGACCTCGACCTGGTAAGGATGAGCTCGCAGAGCCTCTCTGGTGTTCCTTGCTTAGACGGCCTTCGGTGTTAGTATCTGTGAGAGCTCACTCAAACATCTTCCGTGACAGAATCTGTAAAACAGGGACAGGTCAGCCACCCTTCTTCGATGTTCCAGGCTGTAAAGGTTCTTTGTGAGGTTAGGCGTATCGATTAATCAATTTGCTCTCTTCTGAATAGTGTCTAGAAGCTTTAGAGAGCGCTTCGGAGCGTATCCTCACACATGCGAGCGATACTCCAACAACAGTAGGATCTGTGGCCTGTAGAGCAGCAGTAGTTGCTCTGCTGTATACAGCTTCCTACAGCGGAACATTGGAACAAAACTCCGAACTTCTGGGGTGGCGTTTAAATAATACTGACGACGTGGTTGTGCCAGGACATGTTTTTGCTGATGTTGATCCCCAAAAGCTTGACGGAAGGTGACTCGACTATTGGGTGACCCTCCATTTTCACAGTTAGTGGTCAACATGAGACTTCTTTATCAGTGTTGTTGCCTATATTTTCTTTACGTTAAACTGTACTTTAATTACTAATCCCCACTCGACAATTATTTTCATATCTACGTTGACCTGTGGGGCATGTTGCTGTCACCGACGTACATAAAGGAGCACATTATATAGGGCTGCTGACAGTAAAACGAAGCATAACGCAGATTTGCTCTCAAAAGATATCCCTGTTAGCACATATAGGAGTGTATTTTTGGTTATGTCATAATTATCAAATATGCGACAGATATTTAACTAGATTTTTAACTAAAGATACTGAAAATGTAGATCTTTCAAGGTATCGAGATAAAATATATGACAAATAAGAAACTAGCTTTACAATAAAAAAAATAGAAATAGACTACAAATACTGAAACTGTAAGTCTTTCAAGGTATCGAGTTGAAGGAAAACAAGAGCAGAAGGTATCGAGAGCTCTCAAAGTTTCTTTGTCTACGTAAGTTGGAAACGCATGGAAGCTCCGATTTAAACTCCTTGACGCCATTTTGATATAGAAGGAAATGCATCCGACGCGGTATGCATAGCGTCCGATGAATACTTAGAACGTCTTTATGCTGCCTCAGCACTTCTTTGTTGGGGGTGTGTAGTTGACACCCGAAAAGGAAGTAAACGAAAACGACTTTGCCGCCTGCATCGATTTCTACGTAGTTCCAGACAGAACCTGTTATGCATGATAATATCAGTATATGTTTTTATTCCTGCCGACCTTTGGCCTGAAAATACTATTACATATTCAAGGATGTATGTATGTAGAGAGCACCCAGTCCCTGTGTGAGGAAAAATGTTTTTGAGTTAAAGATCTCTCCAGGTCTATCGCAGTTCAGAACCACTGTGAGCGGATACTTTCTACTGACACTGAAGTTGGAGTGCGGTTAACTATATAAGCCTCGATATAAGCTATACAGGGTGTCCAGTTAGTGCGTAATTCTTCGACATCTCGCAACATATACCTGATAGAAGAAAATGTTGAATATAAAAGTTATTTGGTTACTTAAGGCGCATATTCTAAAAATATTAAATAAATAATAAATACAAGAGCAGAAGGTATCGAGAGCTCTCAAAGTTTCTTTGTCTACGTAAGTTGGAAACGCATGGAAGCTCCGATTTAAACTCCTTGACGCCATTTTGATATAGAAGGAAATGCATCCGACGCGGTATGCATAGCGTCCGATGAATACTTAGAACGTCTTTATGCTGCCTCAGCACTTCTTTGTTGGGGGTGTGTAGTTGACACCCGAAAAGGAAGTAAACGAAAACGACTTTGCCGCCTGCATCGATTTCTACGTAGTTCCAGACAGAACCTGTTATGCATGATAATATCAGTATATGTTTTTATTCCTGCCGACCTTTGGCCTGAAAATACTATTACATATTCAAGGATGTATGTATGTAGAGAGCACCCAGTCCCTGTGTGAGGAAAAATGTTTTTGAGTTAAAGATCTCTCCAGGTCTATCGCAGTTCAGAACCACTGTGAGCGGATACTTTCTACTGACACTGAAGTTGGAGTGCGGTTAACTATATAAGCCTCGATATAAGCTATACAGGGTGTCCAGTTAGTGCGTAATTCTTCGACATCTCGCAACATATACCTGATAGAAGAAAATGTTGAATATAAAAGTTATTTGGTTACTTAAGGCGCATATTCTAAAAATATTTTGAAATATACAGGGTGTTGTGGGAAAGTAGGATAGTGACCAACCTGATTTTTTTATATAGAACTATAACTTTTTTTTAATTCTTCTAGCTTCCACTATTGATCTCAGTTTAATTCTAAAATATTTTTGGGATGGATTGCGACGTTGCCAAGTTATAATTTATTCTCCATTAATTTCCGGATTTGCAAGGTCGCAAGTAATACGTCCAAATTGATATATTCCTTCAACTTTTCTCAATAATATTATACAGCGAGTTACTTCAATATTAGCTGAATATTATTTTTGGTGCTACCAGCAATTTGTATCTACAGGGTGTTTTTGTCAGAATTTTAAATTACGGCAACTTGAAGGTCATTTTACTTTGTTTTTTAAATGTAACACCCTGTATTTTTTATTTTGAGTCGAAATATCTACTAATACCCTATCTCGCCTTGTAATATTTTTTTTCGCGTTTGCGACGTTGCCAAGTTATAAATTATTATCCAAATTTTTAAACAAATACCCCGATTTTAATTTATTTTAAATAGAATCCTCTACTTATTTTTATTGCAATGAATTGCGCATGTCGATATTAGTAAGATCTAACAATTTCAAAATATTGTTTCTATTAATTACCGAGATGCGGCAACACCGCTTTTTCAGTAAACAGTACCGGAACGCTTAAATATTTCCAAAACTGCCACAGCTGGAATGGTGAAACTCGATACTTGGGGGCTTTTGAACATACAGAATTCAAAAATGCTAAGATCAGTGTTGCCATATTTACCACTTTTCGTTAGATTTCATAAATAGGGCATTTCATTCAAAATTATGACGTAAAGACGTACGTACGTTAAGACGTAGGTAGAAATAGTGAATTTATATGATCGAAAATTCCATGACTTAATTTTCGTTACAGTGCGAGCCGCGGTCTTGAATGTTTGAGGACCTGCTACTTCGTGTAGTCCACTGAGTTACGCAGCAAAGGGTTGCTATGCGATTCCGCTTGTTCATAGCGCCTCTGCGCCTGTGTTTTGATATAGTCCTTTAAGTAAGGAATATCTAGATCTCTATGCAGGGTCTCACTTGAAACATAGCAAGGGACATTAATTTGTAGTAGTTCTCAGGATGTTGGAGTATCTGCAAAGGTCACATGTGCGTCTTAGCTAGAAAAGACCAAGCCACACATGCGTAAGCAGTTGCATGACTAATAAAAGTTTTGTACAGCCGAATTTTGTTAACCAGGCTAAATTTTGGAGTTCACTTAGCAAAGGACACACGGATCTTTGAGACTTTTGTCAATCGGTCAGTTTGTCCTCAGATTTGGAATGCTATGGTTGATTAACTACTATTGGCCAAAAGAAGAGGAAGAAAAGGTAAGGTGAAAAAATCAGACAAGAATAGGAAGTCTCATTTCGTGAACAAATGCCATAAAAATTGTTAATTTGTTATTTCGAGTAATTCTGGTATCGTCGAAAATTAATTTTTATTCCTCAACAATGGAAACTTTCAAGTATCACACCAATCTTCAAATTTTTCTGAACTAAATAATTATAGACCTATATCTGTCATAAAGAATACCGCAAAAATTTCTGAACAATTTATCAAGATTAACAGAGTTTCTAGATCAAAATACATTTACACAAACGTTTCGTTCACTAATTCTTCAAAGATTAGTAGGCGTAGTTAATATATATATAAGTAATTTTGTCTCTGTATTTTAATTTAAGTTACATACTTAATATTAATATTTTTTTCATGATATGTTGGATTGAGTAATGCACTATTACAAAACAGGCTTCCAAGCCTAATGTGATAGCTGTATTTTTAGTTCAATCCCCTCTTGACCTACATATTCATATAATATTGACTTACACAAATTATTACATGACATTATTTTGTATAGAACATTATTCTTAAATTATAATAAACAATGTACAAAAAACAAACAAATAAACAAAACAATTCAGTTTTCATGAAAGGTAGATTTTTTGCGCTTTAAAATCGCAAGCTGCCTGCTTTTGGAAACTAGGAAAAATCTGGTTGATCGAATTGAAAAAATGTATGATCCTGTAATAAACATGACAATCTAAATGAACGGCATGAATAAACTGCTGGTTCTTGGGCTGTTCGGCCGGCGGTAACTTGGGATAGGTAGGTTGTTGTAGGAGAGCAGGGCGATAATCAAATGCAGCTATTAATTTTTTTTAATCGATGTTATGAACCGTATCGATTTACATTCTGTTTTCAAATGTAACACCATGTTCTATACTTTTTTAAGTTTACGGCATTGGCAAGTAATGTATTATTCTTATTCTGAGTTTCTAAGACATTAAACTTATCGTTGCTCTTTGAAAGGCTTTGTATTACTTAAAATTGACGTACCTTCTCATAGCAGATTATGGAATTGCACAGTTTCAACTTGTTTTTAGAGAACCATAAAAAATTAAAGAAACCACCTGAATGATGCAGCTATGTGCTGAACTTGGCGATCATTCGTTCATTGTAGTTACGTAAAGTATGGCTCGTGGTAATTGTTGATTTTCAAATGAATTAGTATTAGTAATCGTCTCTTTGAGTCGAAATTGTTTCAAACGTAAACCAGAAATAAGCTACTATAAAATTTGCATAATATTAGTAAACTCAAAACGTTACATTCTACTTCGTATTTTTATACTTGCTATTTCAAAATTACAATATACTTAACTTTTTTTGAACTATGTGCGGTCAACTGTAATTCAATCACAGATAAAATTTGGGTTTCTAAGAAATCGATGTCAGTGCCACCTCTTTAATCGTTAATTTGTAATAAATCACAAAAAAGTTAGAACCTGTTATCGCCTCTAATCATACCAATTCTGTTTCTAATGCCTAGAATATGGTAACACAAATACCCTTATTTAAAGGCTGGACATCATTTTTTTCAATCTGTCATTTAAAGATTGACCTGTCCGCACAGGTACATACGAGTACACACAAATATATAAATGTAGACGTCCCATTCGTCGAATCTTTGGGCATGCAGTTTGACTCGCTCGCGCCTTTGTACGCGCATGGGTCGAGCCAAATCTTCCAACTTTCAGTCCCCGCTCAGAGAAAACATTCACGGGATGCATTTTCAGTGTAGATGTATGCCTTGCCTGAAATCACGGCAAACCTCAGGATCTATCCGGGAGATTAACTGTTTATAAACTTTAAAGAAATATTGAGAACTCCTCCCCAGTGGCCAGAAAACGCATCGCTATCGCTAGACGCTCTTTGATAGGAACAGCTTCACTGCATCTTGTATTTTTCTTCTCCACCTTAGGTTCAATAAGGTTAATTAACATTTCAAATCAAGTTTTTTGATGACATGCGAACGGAGTTTTTGAATGAACCTCTAGACGGGATATTGACGATGGTTCTGGTACATTTGTGCCCCGATTTGTGCTATATATCACCGATTTTTTTACCTTTTCTTCTTTCCCTTTACCATATATTGCCACAAATGATATAACCTAACCTAAAGTAACACCTCATCTTCACTCGACGGCAATATTAAAATTACTGAGGACATGGAGCGAGTTGAGAACATACACAGGCGACGTAAAATCAAAGCCAACACATGACTTGAGAAGTGTTCTCAAGTCATATGCTCTCAAGTGTGTACCCAACTTTAGGGACGAGCAGCAATGAAGCTTCCCCGTCGCCAAACAAACACCAGTTTTGCAATGCTGTACAGTGCATAAAGTATGGTAGAACCATTGTGAATTGAATCAGATTTTAATCAAGCTGTTATACCAGGGTTCAGTAACTGTATGCAAAATCACGTAATAAATAAACGCAAAACTAGCTCGAAAACCATCTGAAGGCCCCCAAATACAATCAACCAAAGAAACTACTGCTTGGCGATGACACGCTGCACGGCTGCATATCAGTGGGAAGTGAGAAATATTTTGCAGGTCCATTACGCACCCGCCCGTTTTATTGCAGTTTTTATCAGGCAGAGCAGACTATCTACTTATTTGTAGAAAATACTTTAGCGGCGCGCGTAATGAACTATCAGCGAATTTATTGAAACAAAAGCATTAGATACGAGAATGCCTTTTGAAGAAAGCGATCAGGGAGATGCATCCAAATTTGAGGGTGAATTTGCGGGGTTCAAAAACAAAGTTTTACATGTGCTTTGTCAAAGCGTTGCCTTGAATATATATTAGTTGTCAGCGTAACTGATTTATTTTTATATGTGAAGCTACATCGAATTCCACCATAAATATACCATATAGTTAGGAAGTATAAATTTGTGCTTATAGACAATTTCTTAACAAGTTATGGTTGTGTACAATAACATTTACCTATATTTATTTGGGGTAATCTTAACAGTTTCAACTTCTGACATAGCGATAGCATAATATGATGATGATTATTTCACACTGACGATGACTGAAGTCGATGAGATGCTTAAAATTAAAATCACATATCAAAACACACATAGTTTGGAAATACAGGAACAGTCATGATATATAATAAGTGATGTGACTAGTGTTGGTATAATACAACTTATTTTTATTACAGTTATGTATTCAACTAGTTCTCAAATATAATTTTTGTTGTAATATGCACCAGAAAACAGAATCAAGTAACGTCGTGCAGACTTATTTCAAATTTATTTATATCATTTATTTATTATTTTATTTTATTTATATTTATCAAATTGATGATGATGTGAAAACTCACAGGACGTAAGGTCGCTCGTTTGAGGAAACTGGGAATTTTCAGGTTATTTTTAGCAGCGCTTTGCTGCAAAAATTCGTGGAAACAGGCATATATTGTTTTTTTACGATTTTGACAGTATATCGCTACTGTTATTCTGGTACTTGTGAATTGTCGTTCTAGGTGCATTACTATGATTTGGAACAAGTAGGTACCACTTAACACAGGGTGTCCCATGGCGACTAAGACAAGCAATATATCGGATCTGGGCAGTAGTAGCGTATTACAGTTTTGGGGGTGTAAATTAGAGAAAAAAATATAGTATCTTTTCTTTTATTGTGTTACCCAATGAGGTATTTGTTTTTGGTCCCGTGACGTCCGATTCAAAATTTTTAATGGGATACCTTGTATATTTGTGACTTTTGTGTTCCTCCCGATAAAACAATTCCAACAAACTGACACACTTGGGGTCTAAAGTGATTAATTCAAGAGCTGCAGGACCTGGTATTGAAAGGACTGTACCACTACCATTCTGAAACACTACCAAAGTAATTTAACTGTAGGGGTACATGACTGTTATAATCAATGGTTGTGGTATCATGCTTTAAGTACCTGTAGCTCTTGAATTAATCACTTTAGACCCCAAGTGCGCTAGTTTATTGGAATCGTTTTATCGAGAGGAACACAAAAAGTCAGAAATATACAGGGTGTCCCATTAAAAGTTTTGAATCGGACGTCACGCGACCAAAAACAAGTACCTAGTTGGGTAACGCAATAATAAGGAAGGATACTATATTTGCTCTGATTTACACCCCCAAAATTATAATTCGCTACGACTGCCCATATTGCTTGTCTTAATCGTCGTTGTATATCCTAGACCATGAAATATGCCCCTTGTAAATAAAGTGGCGCGCATACTGATTATAAAATTTTGTTGAACGATGAAAAGACAAAATATTAAAAGCCCTCTAGAGTATGTAGTATGTACCTATATGTATAAGTTATTAGTCTCCTAATGATAACTAAATATCTCTCTCGCCAGCCATGATTCTCAAAGAAAACGCCGATTGTCGATCAGGACTTTGTTTTTGAGGTGATTCAATTCACAATAATCATAACAGACCTAAACGTCAACATTCTGGAAAATTAAATTATCGTATAGCCTTTCGGGTTCTGTTGCAAACTATATGAACACGCGCGTTTTAGAATATTGTAGCATTTTATATGGCACATTCAGTACCTCCTCGAAACATATATAATAAATTATTTTCGTACTCGTACATTCGGCGCTCTATTACAATCGAATAGCGAAACAGCACATTGTTCGAACAGACATAAAGACCCTTTAGAGCGCGAAATAGCCTGCAGTGATTAATGTTCTCCATTTAAATTGATAAAAATTCGCAAAATTTGCTAGGAACAAATAAACGGAAGTTCGGACGCAGCGGTACATGGCATCGCACCGTCCGCTGTAATAGATTTTAAAGCATTTTTTCATATATAGGGCCAGCGTGTCTCATTTTATCGCGCGCGTTTGACGGCCCGTTGCTAAAACGAAAACAATTCAAAACAAATGAATAACTAGGATCATAAATCAGACGTATCGTGTCAGGCTCTGATAGGATAAAGCTCCCAGGAGATACGGCGTTTTTTATCCGGTCACAGGGCCACACTGGGCATTCATGGAAGCGATAGTTACAAGAGAACGTTCATGGAGAACAGTAACTCGCAGATCGGCAGCTCCGAGAAAATAGATTAGGATTTTCGCTCATTTTTCTGCAGCAATTTTTTATATAAACGTACGACAATAGAAAGTGAGCACAATCGGATTGATGCAAATACTACCATAATGCTTGTTTCTGTAAAATGTAGCCTCACAAACATAAAATGATAATTTTAATTAAAGAACTCTTATAATTTTATAAAGATATACTAGCGACAGGAACATCAGCGCCGGTACTCTGGAACTTGTTTCTGTGCACTATGTACTATAGGATCGGATAGCCTCGTAAATATGTCAGCGTAGTAGCCACGTTGTGGTAGGCACCCGGAACTGCCCGATCGTCATGGTCGTCATGATGATAGAAACATGTTTCTATCTCTTAAGTTAGAGAGTACTGGCGCTGAGCCGGACCCTGTATGATGGAATGTGTAAATTGATGGCCTTGAAAT
This sequence comes from Callosobruchus maculatus, assembly GCA_951848785.1. Classification (NCBI taxonomy): domain Eukaryota; kingdom Metazoa; phylum Arthropoda; class Insecta; order Coleoptera; family Chrysomelidae; genus Callosobruchus; species Callosobruchus maculatus. Next base: position 7,596,115 of record CATOUR010000054.1, on the reverse strand, counting down.
GTAGTTAGTACCGCAACCATCCAAATTTGGAGCAGTTTGAAAGTCCAACCCTGTACAGGAACCTCAGGAGACAATATTTTCCAACCATTTATATTTTGTTGGTAACATATAGCATCAGAAAAGCGGTGACACTGAATTAACGTGCTAGGCTGTCAACACCCGATATTCAATTAGAGCTGTCCGTGGTACCCATTTTAATGGCCGATTGTAAAGTGATCAAAAAAATTCGTAAAGAGGTTTGACTCAATACTTCTTACAATATCTCGGTACCAGAAATTTTATAATTATAGCCAATTACTATTAGATAAGCCCGCGTACGATGTGATGTATTGATGCACTCCTACAAATTAGTTTCCGAAAATAGCGTTTTTCGGGGCAACAGCCAGCAGAAAAGCGAGACTCCATAGAGGTAAACAAGCATAGACGTTTATGTTGCACTAATTTTATGCATTTGTATAGAGCAGACTTTCTTCCGGTACTGCTTAAGCGGTGCAGCAATAATCAAAAAACCTAAAATACAAAAACAACTCAAAGTTCGTTTTTGGCGTTTTAAGAGTTTCTGGTGATTTTCTACCTTCTTTTGGGTGGGAGTGGAATTGAAGTGATTGTGGAAGAGGGTTTTAAAACTGAATTTGTTTTTGTATTTGCTGCCTGTCCAATGATCTGTGTCTTGCTGAAACTACGGAAACCAAGGGACTTTTTCTCTTTTCTGATGTATTTTTATGATGTACATATATATGCGAGTATTGCTGTAGATCGTTCTGTACTGTGTATCCTGGATTTTTTTAATTGATTTTAATGTAATTTCGATACAACGTTATTACTGTGGCGAGGATGGGAAATGCGTAGATGGATTTCAAAGATCATGTCAGTGACGTCGCAGTAATAATAAAAAATTTAAAAATATAAAAATAGCTAAAATTTCGTTGTTAGGCGATTTGGTGATTTCCAACCATTTTCCACATTTTTTTAGGGGTGGTAACATTGGGTAGTTTGGGGGTGGGAGGTTATGAAACTGAAACGTTTGTTGTATTCGTAGTAGGCTCTTCATTGTCCTGTAAAGGAACGACAATATACTTTTTAGCTTTATCCGAATGCTGCCCTACCTTAGACAAAAAATAGTTTTTGGAATTGTATTTATGCAGATAATTTTGTAATGTATATAGCAAATTGTATCTCATTATCAAACTGATAGCAATTAAATTTCTAGACCGTTAGATGTGCCGTGGCAGAGATGGATGAAGTACATGGTTTTTGAAAATTGTGTTAGTTTAAATTCGCTTTGATCATTTGCTGCTTTCCTTTTTTCCTTGGAGTGGTCAAAATTAGGCCAGTATAGACTGGATCTCGGATACGGTCGTTTGGAAGTTCCGGAACACTTTTCAGTGCCCATTAAATATTGATACTGGAAATATTATCTGTTTTCAAATATCTTAAAATCGGCGTGCCATGTAATCAGGATATCAGTTTAAGATTGTGGAATAAAAAATGTCGTCCTAGTTCCTACGGAGATGCTATTTACGAGCCTTTTTGTGTTGGACGTTTTCTTTTGCGGGCGGGCGAGCGATAATTCGGTTGCAAGGGGATCGCAGACTATAGCTTCATGCTATGGAAAAATAATAAAATGATGTCACCGTAACGTAATGGAAATACTGTGTCCATCGACAGGTAAAGCAGATTATATGCTATCTATACCCAGTCCAACAATTCAAACGTTGCCACACCTCAAACCGAATAATGTCGGCACTCAAACATTGGTAAAGATTTGATTTTTTCTTTTTTTTTACTAAGGGTAAGCCGCCTGGTGAAGAAAGCTGGCACAGTGGCTTCCAGTGCTTCCAACAGTATCGGGCGCTACTCCGACTAAAACTCCTTGTCTTCGCTAGGTGGAACTTCCTGGAATTACATGTAGCATTGCTTCAAAAAGTGTTGCGGCTTTTTGATGTTTTTAGTGCTCCATTAGTTTTCTTCTATTTCCTTTTTCCTCTCCATCGCCATTACGTCTCTCTCCTTCCAGTATAGTGTTTCACGTACCTATGTCAAAACCTCTTTAAATCTACGTATTCAGCGCTATGGCAATATGGTGCTATAATCGGGTTTTATCGAATTAATGTACGTCATCTATAGAATGAAGGGTAAACATGGGTTAACGGTTTTGATATAAATCATATAGACAACACAGAATTACACGCCGTTATTGCGCAAACAGAAAAAATGTATCGGGATCTCCCAAACACCGGAAAAGTGTATGTATTATAGTATAATACTATTATTTTTCCTAACTCTGCTATACCTGCGAACTAGAGCATCCGTCGCTTCGCTTACTGTAAACTTCAATTTTTCTAGGGTATTTTATACATCAAGCCGGATAGCGGTTGTTTCTGGATTTCTCACCTGACTGAATTTCCATTTGCGCTGGCACAGTATGTGACATCCTTCCATTTTCGTCTATTCAAATACGATGCAGAAACTGCTCTTACGGGTAACAATGACGCTGCTCTATTTTGGTTATATATGCGGAAGAACAATGATATATACCGGAAAAGAAGGATATATTTACACACAACATGTTCAAACGGCATGTGATATTGAATGTGAGGCATATCAAAAAATTTATGATCTGCTGGTATTAGGATGGTTGTTTTACGCCAAGAACTATGAAATGCCGCAATTTGCAACTACTACATTTCTTGTTCCATATAATGACGTATGTTTGGCATGAGGCATATCTCCTAGCAGTAATATAAAGCTAGTAAAGTTTTACGTTCTCTTGGCAAGTAAAAGCTTGCTTCAGACATCATTTGTGGTCTTCTGTATAGGTGACCTGGTTCAACGATCCTTGCGCATCAGTTTTACTAACTCTGTAAATATACTTTTACATTTTTGTCACTTTATATCAAACAGTAAGCACATTGACGTCTTAACCTATGGACTTGGAATGTTTACAACGAGAGCGATTCAAAAAACACTCGGGTTTTATTTACGCTAATTGCCATGTTACTAAACGTATCCCAGCCTTTAGGTATATTGGATAAGCCCCTACTGTACAGCATTTTATTGACGAGTAGATATATTAGTTTTGAAGAAACTCGAAAAATCACGCATTTCAAGTCCTCATGTTCCTATCTCAGTGTTCATAAAATCATGTATATAGGATGGTCTTCGTTTTCGAGGTACAGGGTGTTCAAATTTTAAAAAAATCTGTATTAGGTATTTTAAATATTTTGTAAACCGTCGCTTAGAAGAGCTTAAAACCTAGCGCACAGGATAAGCTGAAAAGTTCATAATCTATTACAAAAACCATTAGTGGAGATATGGCTAAATGCCACTGACCTTGTTGCAAATAACAATAATGCTGTACGATGGTCCATGCCTTTAAAAATAAAAAAGTATTATTGCGTTTTTTCCTACGATGGACCGTTTTCGAGTTATTTGCCGATTTCCTCAGATACTGTTAGCCGTTCACACGATGCGATCAAATCACCATGTTGGAAATTTTAACGAATCGACGCAAACCGAATGATATGTTCTCACAGAAAACGGCTGTGAGCAGATTTTCAGCCGATCCCGGGTTTTCGGGCATTTTTGAATGAATGGATGTAAATACGTTTATAGTTTTGTAATGGCATCGTTGAAGAAGGCATAGATTACTTAACAGAAAACTTTGAAGTCACATTATTTTGAGTTAGAGGTCTCATTTGGCTGTTTGCAACCGATTAGGTTTTATCTCCGAATCAGCTATTCGGTTTTCGCGAACGAAACGACGAAATCGTGTAAAAAAAATACCGAAAAGGTGATTTGAGCGCACCCTGTGAACGGGCTGTTAGTGTTTGTTAGAATAGCAATGCATACTAAGGAAAAAAATGGGTCAAGTTGATTGACTCAGTACTACCCACACATTACGGTGATACCAGTTTATTATTTTCCAATAGCATGAAGCTTTAGTCTGAGATCCCTTACAACATAGGCTGACATTCACAGGTCAATGGACAAACTATTATCAATACTACAAACTTTTCAGTTTCACAGCCCACCATCCCCCAACCACCCCAACTTCACTCCATCAAAAAAAAGGTAGGAAATGATCAGGAACCCCTAAAACATCTAAACACGAAGTTTGAGTTGTTTTCATACTTTTAGTTTTTTGATTACTGCTACGCTGCCACTCACACGATTTTTAACAAATATACGCATTTTCCATCCCCACCACGGTAGTAATACTGTTCCAAAATTTCATTAGAATCAATTTAATAGTGTCCAAGTTACAAAATACAAAACGATTTGAAGCAACAAATACTTGTAAGTATACAGAAAATTCGAAGTCCCTTATAGTTTTCCGTAATGGACCTAAAAAGGTGATTTATAAAAACCATACACATTTTCCATCCTCGCCACGGTAGTGTTACTGTGTCCAAATTTCATTAAAATCAATTCAACAGTTTCCTCGTAACACAATAATAGAACTATCTAAAGCAATGTTCTGTTCACACCAGAAAAAATTCTAAGTCCTCTGGTTTCTGTAGTATGAGTAGGCAAGGGAATGTTCGGATGGACATAAAAAAGTTATTTATGTCGCTAGGTCTTCCTTCACAGGTCAGTGGACACTCTATTATGAAGGCAACAATTTTTTCAATTTTACAACCCCCACCTCCCCTACCATCCCAATTTCACCCCCACCCAAGAAAAAGTAGAAAATGATCAGGAACCCCTAAAACGCCTGAAAACGAAGTTTGAGCAATATTTAATTTTTTTGTTTTTTGCTAATTACTCCGCCGCCCATGCACCGATTTTCAAAATTGTAGGAACATTACCTACTACGACCCCACAGAATATCGCTGCCCCAATTTTATCACAATGCATGCAGCGGGTTGTGAGATTACGAGGCTAGAAAAAAGCGATAGATAGACAGACAGACCGACGGAAATGAGTGACGTGGATTTTCATCATGTAGACATCTTAAATCGCCCAAAAAGCGTATTATCTCAAAATCGAAAATTTTCGTGATCACAATACTTCCCTCACCTATCGGTGTGGGAAGTAAAACGACTGCAGTGTTGGCAGTCGGTTCTTCTTCCGGCATTTTTTGGTAGCACCTTGATTTGAGAGCCCGACATGCAGGCATGCCATGGATACAACGTTCATTCCCTACATAGAGCTGTCTGTGCCTTCGATGCACAGAAACGAGCCGCTCTGTGCTAGCAGAAGATGACGGAGGTGGAGCGGTCGGTGGATGTGGAGATAATTCGATGTTTCTTGGGATCGCTTCGCCGGCCGTTAAAGTAGTAGTTTTAGGAATTCCGGTTCGCGTCTTCGACTTGCCCTTGGATCCTTATTAAATTGATTCACTATGTTCCTTCTTACGGTATTAATATAGATTAATATATAGATTTATGGTATGGCCCCTAGTGAACGGACTGATTGCGCACGTTTGAGAAAACATTACGATGTAGCTGTCGTCTGTTAGGAAATCGTCTATGGTACTCCCGAACTCATTCTGCTGCACAAAATCCCTTAATAAAATGTACGTCAGCATATGCCTGATTAGAAAATTGGAAAGACATGGCAAGTTAAAAAATAATATACAGGCTTGCTTTGACCTAGTGATACTTCAGAAGTATAAAATTTGTGAAAAAATTGAAAATAAATCAGCCTACTTCCAGATTATTTGCTGGCAGCAGTTCTACATAACCGGAGAAAATCGCAAATATCTTGTTGTTCGTGGTTTTCTTGTTTTGAAAAAGATTGAATGATACTGCTGTTATTTGTAACAAAGTCAGTGGTGTATGAGGTGGCGTAGGAGTTTTTTTTTTGTAAATAATTCTACACCCACCACTGTTCTTTGTAATTTATCGCTATATCCTCTAAATCATGGATAATCCTTAGCCTATCCTGTGGGCCAAATTTTCTGAGCAGCCATTTAGGAAATATTCAAGACAATATAGATTTTTATTAAAACTTGAACACCCCGTATCTCGAAAGCAAAGCTTTCCGGGATACAAGTATATATAAGAATTATCATTATTTTAACTCTATCTATGATGTACTGAGGTTATACCGCTATAAAGTGGACCATCCTGTATAAAGTTGAACGTAGCCTAAATATCGGGAAACAGGTGTAACTTTGATGAAACCAAACTTGCTTATGTGAGTGAGAAAATTAATTGCAGGTTCATTGTTGTATCTGCTTCGCCATGACGTATCTGACGTTTTACTGAACTAGCTGTGAAATATTACATTTTGAAACTAAATATACAGGGTGACCTACCACGATTAAGACAAGCAGTATATCGGAACTGGGCAGTAGTACAGAATTATAATTTTGGGGGTGTAAATTAGAGCAAATGTTGTGTCTTTCCATGTTATTGTGTTACCTGATGAGGTATTTTGTCTTTGTTCTCGTGACGTTGTATTCAAAAATATAAATGTGACATCCTGTATATTTGTGCCTTTTTGTATTCCTCCTTATAAAACACAAACTAGCAAACTTAGGATTTAAATTGATTGATTCAAGAGCTACAGGAACTCAATTGATTGTACCACTACCATTAAGACAAAAAATGAAACGAACACTAGCAAAATAATTCAACTGTCGGGATATATGTGGTACAATCCTTTAAGTACCTATAGCTCTCGAACGATTCACTTTAGACCCGAAATGTGCTAGTTTGTTGGAATCATTTTATCAGGTGGAACACAGAATAATATGTAGGGTGTCCCATTAATAATAATTAAAATTATTTTGAATCGGACGTCACGTGACCAAAAACAAATATCTCGTTGGCTAAAAACAAATAGCAAGAAAATATATACAACGTTTGCTCTAATTTGCACCCTCAAAATTATAATTCTCTACTACTGCCCAGTTTCGATATATTGCTTGTCGTAGTCATCGTGGGACAACCTGTATAACTAATTATTATGCCTTGAAGTGTTGCTTCCGGAGAGCCATGAACACGAACCAGAACATCAGTTACGTTCATCTGGCACAAAATCGGAGATACCTATATAGATATATAAGCGCCAAAAAATTCGAATAGTATGATATAACGTTATGCATCATGAAAAACCACTCTTTTCGGTCGGTATCTCTGTCTGCTGTTATCGACCAAAAACAGCCCCATTGTCACTCGTTCAAATTTATGTTTAGAATAAGTCTCATAACCAACTTGAAAAATCATAAACTTTTGTTTTATGGTGCTTTAATACGTTACAATGAATACTTCGGAGCAATACTTTTTTAGGTGCAAGGACCCTGTTCTAATATGACTTAGAAGTCATATAAACGTAACAGACTTTCCAAACATCCATAGGTCGGCTAAAATTTGTATAAATCATCTAGTTAGCCACATGAAAAGCACACTAACTTGAAAATAGGAGTACTATTTTTTGAAATTCGTGAATGTATCACATACGAATTTTTGCTTGGTACTTCCGTCACTTATACCGATTTTTGCTTAGCGTTAGTCTGCCATACAACATCTGCCTAAGAATATAATGACCGACAAGAGAAATAGCATGCACGATAATGATTAAATAGACAACCTGTCATCCGAAGCAATGCTGACGCGGTACCGGATGACAGAGGATGCTAAAGACAGAAAAAAAACATGGCGTATATCAGCTCTGGGCTTGGTATACTCAGCAGCACAGTACTGCTCACCGGTGTGGCTGAACAGTCGCATTACGGCGAAAGTCGATGTTGAGATAAACCACCAGGCGAATCATAACAGGCACGATAACCAGCACTCCTGCCTACTGGCTTCCCGTTTTGAGCCATATCTCCCCGCCACAACTACGCAGGAAAAACGCTCTTCTTCTACAGTTCGAAAAAATTAGGAAAAACGAATCACTTCCCATTCATGACTATTCCGAGGGCCTTGACATTAACAGACTTCGATCCAGAGATCCCCTCTACAAAATGGCTAAACAGTTAATGCATGATGGTTTCTCCATTTCTGACGAATGGAAGAGCCAGTGGAACGCAACTGCTCCAGTACATGCTCCGAACCTACAGTGCATCACCACAAAACCAACAGGATTCGAACTGCCACGAAAAACAGATATGATGAAAAAATGGTGTAAAGCGCCTTCGGCAAGTTGTGACTGTGGAGCCGAGAGACAAACCGTCCAGCACATTACCGAAGAATGTCCTTTAAGACTGTATACTGGCCAAGCAGAAGACCTCTTGAACCTGACCAACGGATCAATCGAATATATTGAAAATTTGTTTGTGAAAATAATGACTATGTATCTTCTAACCTACACTGCATGTACTCTATTTATATTTATATCTATTTTCTTTTTTGTTTTTTATTTATATCTTGAATGTGATTTGTGAGCCATGCGATAAATAAATAGATGTGAATTGCAGTTTAAGCTTTTCTATGGAAACGTTCTACTATAACAAATGTACTACTGATTGATAAACAGTCAGCTAGAACTTCTTTGCCGTTGTAAATTGTTAGTGTGGTCTGACAATTCAACTGGAAAATACGTCCTGATTGATTCTAGTACCGAGAATCGTTTTGACAATTACCTACCAGGAAAGGCATACTGTTAAAGACAAATCAAATACTCGACCATTTCCAATTGACCTCTGTATAAATGAGTCTACCACCTGTAATAACACATGTACCGTAATCTGGTTGTGGTATTTAATTTAGATGACAAAACATAATAAACTGGTGTAATCGGGATAGTCGTTACCATCCACTACCTCTGAATGGTGACGGGCTTCATCCATTTCGAAATAAATAGATTCTGACAAGTTAATAACTCCGCATAATGGAAAATTATTTGTGACGCCAGTGTTGCAGGTACAGGACAGGAATATACAGTTAAATGGAAGCCATAACACTGTAGTTCGCAGGCGGATTTGATGTGATTTTTATGCATTTACATAGCAAGAGGCTAATTTAACTTCTGTGACTTGCCCTTTGATTCCTTCTGTTACGTCAGTAGAAGTTTACCATGCACACAGAAAAAAATACTGTTGCGTTTTCAATTAATTGCTAGTATTTGGATGTTTTTCCATCGTTTTAAATATATTTACAGTTGTTTCAAATCCATGTCATTGAAAGAATTTAATCCTTATATTCGAAGTAATCACAGGTACGCCAATAAATTCAAAATAGTTTTATATTCGTTCTAATGATATGTGTAATCCTTCTAACACTAGTATTGATATCTAATGCAATCAAAGCATCCTTTTGTTTTTGAAATTTACACTATGTTTCATTTAGGCGAAGCAAACAATCTATTCGAAGTACAAACATTATTCTTGCAACTGCAGTTCGTGATAATTCATATGATAAAAATTAATTTGGTTTCAAAAGGCAACTACTACAGGAACAGTAACCCATGCTTTCAAAATATTGTCTATGCTGTTAGAGAAACTGGTAAGTAGTATTCGTACCAACAACATCATATTATATCGAATTCAATGGCCCCTGTTGTTCGCTGAACTATAATCAGTCTTCGGCGGGACTGATGTCCCGATTTATTGAACGTAAAAAGAAAGAAGAGGAGGATTATCTCAGTGTTATCCGTTATCTGCGCCAACATGGACGAGGTTGTTCGTTTCGTTGTGTTGTTTCGTTGTTTGACGTATTCTGTCATCTCGTGGTTTCTCGTATTGCAGCAGCAATTGTGTAATTCAAATGTGTCCAGTTATATATTAAATGGAGGACCTATACTGGAAAATTGGGACTTAGAAGAGCTAATACCCACATTTGAATGTAGGTATTTAGATTAGTCAGACAGTTATATTTCAGGTAAATGCAACAACTGGTGCAGGCTTACATATGTCTAATTCTTATACCATGCTCCTTATAACCTCATAGAAAATCACAGCATTATTAAACATCCAAACGAAACGATCATCTATCCTCGCAATAAATTGTGTTGGTCCAAGGAAATGAAAGTCGTTTAGAATCAATTATAAAACACAGGGTCGATTCAACGACAGGCTGCGATTGAATCATTCATTGGAATCCAATGACATCTTGTAGTTAAATCGACAATACGATATAATTCATTACCAATTACACACTTCTCATTGGACAAAACATCGCTGTGTTAGAGGAACGCTGAGTATAACGTCTCATTGAATCAAAGCGTAAGTCTTTGAAAAAAAGATAGATTTTTCTGTGTGCAGTGTGTTTTTTTTAATTTTATTATACAGGGTTTAGGAGATCGGCTTGATCGCAAGGGTAAAAAATGCTCGCACACCCGGAATTGTGAGAGAGAGAGAGTCTGCCCGCCCGACGTTGAACCAGCTTGAGTCCTCTGATCACATATCCAACAGATGCAAACGCGTCCATCCGACATGCCACTACGGCCCGAACGGCTAAAACCCATTGCCTCTTTCTCACCTCTGATGCTGTATCTCCATATATACCGGAGATCATCGTGAACGATATTCCTCACAATGCAAAGTGAGTTAATGATTAAACCATTTGGTCATCTTCATTTATCCTTGAAGTCGTTCTTCTTTCTCTTTCCATGTCTTTACGCTAGACAACATCAGCGAGACCATAGCCCCTGGGGTTAGCTCACCCTCCAGTTTTTGACTTGCCTCCTGTTTGTATCATTTGTCGTACAGAAACCACCACCTGTCCTATCCTTTTCCTATACACTCGAAAAGGCCCATGCCCAGACAGTTCCTGCTTTAGGAAATAGGACGTCTGTCGATGACTGCATTCCGCCCATTCTTTTGTTGACAGTATTGCTCATTTCATCCACTACGGGTCATCAGCGGTCTCATTCCATATGCTTTGGCACTTACTTGAAGTCATCCTTTTAGCTAGCTTCAGCCCGGCATGACATATCGCATTGCCTGTTTGATCGTGGTAGATCTTGAACAGCGATGCGTTTGCGTTATGGACCAGCTCTGTCTCTTCATTTGTCACAATAACAAGTACCAAATCGTCTAAATTCTCAAGGAATCCTACCCTTGCAAGTATTTTCATAAAACTGAAGCCCAACGACAAAAGTCTTGCCTACACATGTGGCATTCGGAGCATTTTGCAAACGCCATAAGATATGTACCTTAGAGGTAAGAAAATCACAAGTAATGGAAATAAATCATCATCCTGGTATCGGTGTATTAAGTAAAGCATCACATAATAGTTTGGGACACAACACTAAACTAAAGGTAATAATACTTTTTGGGGGGCTATTCGTAGATGTGTTCTTCTGCACTTGATGCTACTCGCAACTATTCTCTTGTCTCTTAAAAACCCGTAAATACAAATCATGTGTCTTTTATAATGGTGATCTAAGCTTTCAAAAGACTACAAGAAGATGTAGTTATTTGGAATCACGAACGTTGAGTGAGGAAAATCGTGGGCAAATGTAAATGAAGAAATAAAGGATTAATAGGAATAGCAACAAATAGTAACCAGATAGTATTTCTACTCAACAGGCCGAAATGAATGCACTTATCTAGATAAGCATGTATGCAGTAATTAACTAGTTTACATATATTTTTGACTTTGCTGTCCACGATTAAAAGTGTTAAGGCTTTCGCGGCTTTCGATTGTAGATACTTACAGGATCACGGCTTAAATACTCAAAAGACACGGTGGAATGCTCTAAGTTCACTACCTTCCATTCCATCCATACCCTTGACATTAATTTATTTGTAGCCTCCATTGGTTGCTAAAGGTTTCCTGTAAGAACTATGACCCACTTCCATAGCGTCATCGGGACTGTCTCTAACAATAGATATCCTTTGACACCCATCTAGATGTTTTTGTAATGTAAGCCTTACCGTCACATTAATCCACAACACGGAATTATGTACGTCACAAAAATCTGCTAAACCAATAAACTATACCAAAACTATGAATTTTATATTCCGGTTCCGTATTTTATGTAATAAAATTTTATATGCGCAAAATTTGATTTTACGGCCTATTTTAGTTAAAAATGTGACTAAGGTCCGAGAATATCGTTTGTTCTTAAATAGTCGTATTGTACCTACAAATTGAGGCCAGTATTACTAGTAGACCGAAAGCAGAGATCCCATGAGGTTGAAGCTACCCTATGTTCCGGTTAACTGATATAAACAACAGCAAAACATGAAAGTGTTGAAGTTTCGTTAAGCATTCAGAAACTGCGAAGCAATTTACAACATCTAAGCCTGCAGATGGTAGCAAAGAAAAATCTCTCAGAAAAAAACTCATCTAATAAGGAATAAAAGCTACCCTTCATAGGATACAACTCATTTCTTCTATTTACGTTCAAGACAGGCCGAAATGACTGTACTGAGGTACGAATAGGATCATTAGAATTATATTAAACCTGCGTCTGGTTTGCATTAAGCGCCGAGTGTTCATACGCAATTGCAAAAGATATCCTTAGGGCACTATTACGACTGAGACTACCCATAGCAGTTGCCTAACCTGTACGGGGTGACCTAATAAGTATGGACGCCGACGATATCTCGGTAACCGTTAATCATATAATCTCGAACAAAAAATATTATCAGGTAAATCGGCTAGGAGATATCGCTGGAAATTATTTTCATGTTCGCAAGTATCCGCTAGGGGGCGCAACTGTTACGATCAATCGGAAAAACTGCTTTTTTTCAAACACTACGTAAATAAAGCTATACTATAAATATTACCGTCATGTAGACAGGACAATCTTCGGCAAGCTATACATCCCGTTTGAAAGAGCTATCCTTACCTAATAATCTGTTCCATAAAAATTATCCAAGTTGGTATAGACTTAGTAGAAGGGCGGTATTTCAGATCATAACAATTATTACGCATTATTTCGAAAATTTTAAATGCTATGCTGTACTTCTTTCAACATAGCTAGACGGAGGTCAAAATTCTTAGAAACTCAGCGTAAGATTCAACGTCCTCTAGCTATTTTCAAACCGGACATATCAATAGAACAAGTATTATGACAAGTGTGCTGTGAGTTTCAGAAACAATTGGTTCTCTATAGGGATATAGCCTCCATCACAACGTTTTAGTAATCATTCGACAGATAATATTCAAGCAAAGCCACTAGAAATATTTTGGTTTAGGTTTAAGTACGCGTTAGGCGTTAATGGATGCATAAGTGCATCGAAAACGATGGACGCCATTGAACATCTAAGGCAACTCCTACAACAGGTATATTATGCACATGTGTATTAGGCTTATGTATTTTTTATTTGTTGTCCTTGTTGTTGTACTATCTTACTTTGTTTTATTGCGCTGTTAATTATCTTAATTTTTAAGATCTATTCACATTGATTTTTTCTTACTGTCTTTGCTTGTTAAGTTTGTGATCGACTCAAATGAACGTTTAATAAATAATAAAAATAACAGCCAATTTTATATTGCAGTTTATCATTGTTCATTTCTTTTACAAGTTCTGTTATTATGAAAATTGAATTCAGCACTTATTGGCGCCTACCACGCCACCTGCTGGTAATTTCTTAAAGTCAAAATATGATTTCTAGTAGTTTTACTTGAGTATCATCTGTGAAATTATTACTAAAACGTTGTAATGGAGGCTATATCCCTAAAGACATCAAACGTTTTTAAAATTCACAGCACACTTGTCGTAATACTTTTTTTATTAATATATCTGGTTTGAAAGCAGCTAGCATACTGAATCTTGCTCTGACTTCTTCAGATTTTAGTCTTCTATCCATCTGTGTTAAAAGAGATTTAGCCTACGATTTAAATTTACGTAATAATGCGTAATGACAGTTATCATGCCAAATACCGCACTGTAGGTACTAAGTCAAGACCAACTTCGATAATTTTTATGTATCAAGTTATTAAGTAAGAAAAGCTCCTTCAAACAAGACCTAGTTTATTTAATTTCGTTAAGTTATACCAAAGTTATTGCCATTTAAATGAAAAGTTTTTTGATGCTCTCCCACCACTACATCTTACAAAATAGAGCAAAAAACTATTAACAAAAGAATCGAAAATTGTCCAGTCTACATGACGGTGGTAAATTATAACTTTATTTACGTACATTTTTGAAAAAATTCCCCTTTTCCGTTTGATCGTAACAGGTATGCCCCCTGGCGGCTAGTTGAGCAACTTGAAAATAGTTTCCAGCGATTCCTCTCAGCCAATTTACCTAATAATATTTTTTGCTCAAAGTTATATGATTAACGGTTGCCCAGATATCGCCGGCGTCCATTCTTGTTAGGCCATTCTGTACACATAATCAACATCGGGAGGGGAGGGAAGATAATTAGCGGACCGGTATATTCAATTATTATTATTAGTCATAATCCACCTCGTCTTCATCGATACCCAACAGCAATTTACCATACTGATGTCCCACCAACACTACTAACCTGCCATCTAACCTTCATATCTCCTGAGACTTTTTACCTCTTCAGTCGTTGTATATAAACGTTAAGTAGGTGCTAAGGATATTCTCAGTTGTCATAGTACTCGGAGAATCTCGGGCGCAATCGTGGAAAGCTAGGCGTTTAAGCACCCTTGAACACAGGTCGATTGCCGATCTGGTCGTCACGGTTCCCGACGCACGTCCACTCGGCTCCCCATGCAAAGTATTGGAGCGTCACTAACGGGTCGTTTGATGGTCTCTCAAGACGTGCACACTGAAAAATCTGTCGTTTTGTCAAAGACTTACGCTTGGATTCAATGGGACGTTACAATCAGCATTCCTCAAATACAGCGATGTTTTATCCAATGGGAACTGTATAGTTGGTAACGAATTATATCGTGTTGTCGATTCAAGTACAAGATGTCATTGGATTCCAATGAATGATTCAATCTCAGCCTGTCGTTGAATGGAATCTGTGTTTGGTAATTGATTCTAAACTACTTTCTTTTCCTTGGACCAACAGATTTTATTGCGAGGACAGCTGATCGATTCGTTTGGATATACTGTGTTTGGATGTTTAATGGTGTGATTTTGTATGAAGTTATAAGGAGTATGATATATGAATTAGACATAAGCCTGCACCAGTTGTTGCATTTTTACCTGAAATATAACTGACTAATCTAAATTCCTACATTCAAATGTGGGTGTTAGCTCTTCTAAGTCACAATTTCTCAGTAGGTCCTCCATTTAATATATAATTGGATACATTTAAATCACACAATTGCTGATGCAAAAAGCAAAAACACGAGATTACAAAACACGGCTAACACCGCAACAGCACAACGAAACACAACGAAATACAACGAGTCAACCTCGTCCATGTTGGCGAATTGGCGCCCATAATAATACTAAGATGATCCCCCTGTTCTTTCTTTTTACGTTCATTGAATCGTGACTTCAGTCCCACCGAATACTGATTATAGTTCAGCGAAAAACAAGGGCCATTGAATTCGATATATGATGTTGTTACAAACTACTTACCAATTTCTTTAATAGTATAGACAATGTTTTGAAAGCATGGTTTATTGTTCGCGTTAAAGTTACCTTTCGAAACAAAATTAATTTTATCACATGAATTATCACGAACTGCTGTTGCAGTAATAATTTTTGTACATCGAATAGGTTGTATGCTGTGCTTAAGGGAAACATAGGGTAAATTTTGAAAACAAAAGGATGTTTTGATTGCATTATATGTCAATACTGGTATTAGAAGGATTATACATATCGTTAGAATGAATATAAAATTATTTTGGATCTATTGTAGTAGCTGTGATAACTTCGAATATATGGATCGGATTATTTCAATGACATGGATTTGAAGCAACTGTAAATATATTTAAAGCTATGGAAAAACATGCAAATACTTAAAATTAATTGGAAACGCAACAGTATTTTTTTCTGTGTGCGTTTTCAATTTTCTTATTTTCACTTGCATTCCAGTAGAACGGAAGTGTAGTTCGAATGATTCGTGGGTCTTGCGCGTGTGATGGCAGTAAATATTTGATGTCGTACAGTCAAATCAGTCTCGGTTTTGTAATTATTTGTAGTAATATGAAGACAAGCTTCTGAGATAGGATTGGACATTGGATAATTTAAAGATCTATGGTAAACTGAATTTTATGGTGTATTAATCCACCCGTGTGCGACTATAAACACATAGGAGGCGGAGGCGATAACCCTGATCAGACACAGATTCAATCCAGAAGAAAAGAAGCTTCTACCGCCACTGCCTGTAGAAACTTGCAAACCAAGCAAAAGTACAGGAAGACTGGATCAGCACTGTTGCTGTTACATTACCGTTTCTTCAAATTATGGGCAATACAGTTCTTTTGATCCTTTTCAGTTATTAACGAAGCTATTTTTGAATTAAATATTGGGTGCTTTCCATTGGTCCTTGAGCTATTATCCGAATTATGCCAATGTTAGCTGCTAATGCCTTGTGCATTACAATGAACGCAATATATCCTACACCTTCAGTTGTAAACGTAGCTATTTACTAATTAAATATTGGGTGCCTTCTACTGGTTCTTGAGTTATTATCTGAGTTACGATAATTTAATCTTTAGCCAAGGTTAGCTGCTAAAGTCTTGTTCATTACAATGAGTGCAATATATGTATTCTACATTTTTCCAGCATTATTGCAAGCTGCCAGTAGTTGCTGATTGCTAAACAATACACGTGTTTACTCTATTCATAAGCCCTGATATCCAGCTTCAGCCCAAGATTAGTTAAGCTCAAAATTTGTACAATAAAATTCTCAATTTTGTTTAAACTTTTTAGATGAATTCGTTTATTCTCATCGAACTTGAGTGCTGTATTTCTTTGGATGCCCAGGGTTTCTTTGAGCTCGAACTCACAAGTTCATAAATATAATATGTATAGTAAGACGGTCTGGCAAATTTTTAATCCCTTAGTTCTGTGAGATTACAAGGACGTACACTTGCTACATGCAAGTAGATGCCAGTCCATTAGTATTAACAATATCCCTTTACAGTCGTGTAATGATGTAACATTTTTAGGGTACATATTTTGATAAAAATGTGACTTTCAGGAGACATAGAGAATATTTGCTATAGGTACTTGGTTTCAACATTTATATTCATTTATGTTTTGATTCATCTGAAAAATATTTTATGTTCGACTGAATCATAAACACCTGATTTATGAATTTGTTTAGTGTCCATAATTGACTACTTTATTGGACACCATTTTATTGGATACCACTTAATTGAGCTCAACCGTTATTGTCATTCTGTCAAGTAAATGTCATACCAGATGCAAACAATACTATCCATTTTTTGGATTATTGTGACCTTCATCACAAAATTAACGAAGTAAGTAACTTTATTTATTAAGATTGCTATGGTCGCTGGTTGCTAAGGTAAGAAAAGCAAAAGCACACTTGACGTTTTTTAGTAATTAGGCAACGAATATAATAATTGCCATTTCAGAAAATAGAATTTCTGAAGTGCAGTCTAACATAAAGCATTGTATGCAAGTCATGCATAATTAGGCTTTATGAACTTGCCCAGATAAACTTTTGGACTTATCGATAAAGCTCTACCAGATACCGTAAAAGACCTGTCACTGAAAAATTTTAAAAAGAGATTAAAAGGTCTATTATTAACCTAGTTACTGATGAAGGCTCTTTGCTATGTTCTTGGCTTACTCTCATGGATTTTTTTAATAAACTTTTTGTTTAGCTAATATGTGGTTGCATGTTTAACAAATATTTTTATGTACCTACGTGTATGAATTATTGTTTTTATACATTCCTTGTTATATTCCATATGGTTTTAGAAAAGGTTAAGTTGAAAAACAACGACTAGCTGACACTTCGCCTATTTCCTTATGAGGTAAATAAAGTCCATTAATTTATTATATTTATCTATTTATTTTGCGGTGTTGATCGACGGTCTAATGTATGGCGGGTTTTCAAAAGGTACCTCATGAAAGCAATATTTTAATAAATTTAATACTTTAACATTGTACGGTCTTAATGTGTTCGAGCTCTGTATTCATGTTTAAGGAAAACTTTTTGTGCAATTGTGCCATTCACCAGGCATAAAATTTCATACAAATTATTTAGCTTTTACAGACGATTTTTAATATTTTACCTACTGAAATAAAAATGTGGTTACATTATATTTAAGAAATTAGCAATTTTCTTGTCTCGAAGTGCTTGTATTCAATAGAGGAGCTCTTTCTGTACATATGTTTAGGTTTAGTCCTTCAGGTTCACGTGACCTACCTCACGACAGTTTACTATACAACAAAATATAACTTGCCTCAGAGGAGAATAAAGGTATTGTTTAATTACACGTCTTTGAGCGTTACAGTTTTATAACTCCGAACTCCGGCACTGGACGTATGATGTTCCGCTTTGCGGAAAATGCCTATATGAGCATATTAAAACCGTCAAATAAATATAAAAAATGACCAAACAGTTCTGATTCCAAACTGTTACACGCGGATTTATGGCAAATAATCGAATTAGCGGCATTACGATATTTTTCGGATGTTCGTATAAAATTTAGATTTAGAGGTAATGCAGTTATGGCCAATATCCAGGGATGCAGTTCCAATGAAAACAAATTAATTACAAATCACGTAATTATTTCAAAAACATCATACGCAATCCTCTTGATACGCTGTTATTCAATTGACAAATCTGTATAATGACGACATAAATGTGGTAAATGGTTTGTTTTATTTCATTTCTGGACATTAAACAGTCACCCGTTTGACAGTTGATATTAGATATTGGCTTAAATTATTATTTAGCTAGCACTAGGGATTTGACAAATACTACGAATTCCGCGCTATTGTGTGGTATAATAGAAAGGCATATTTTATTATACATAAAAACTATAATTACTTTTACTGAAGTAACGCAATTATTTTACGTCCATGCAGATTCAAAAGGAGCCGCTACCGGCGTTACCGCAAAAACGTACATCGATATTGAAAAAGAGCGACTGAATCAGTCATAAGTTGAGTACTGAACGTCTAGGAATCCATTATGAGTACACAAAAGAGACGTTCTCTTCTATGGTGTCTTGTCATTGATAGGCTTTTGGAAAGCCTGGTGCAACAAGACTTTCAAGCACAGGCATATGCGGACGATGATGTGGTAACCGGGTCTGGACGATCCCTAAGCACGTTCTGCGATAGAATGCAGATACCCTGTAGAATAATTCAGGATTGGCGTACGGAGACAAAACTTTCGATATAATTTTATTTCCTTAATATCCAACAAACTCGAGCAAAAAATGGGTATTATTGAAATGAAGCAAAAAATGAACGACCTGAACCAGACTCTAACAAAGTTACAGCCAGAAAATAAGCAACTACGAGGGGAAATGGATAAGTTTAATCAACATATAAAAAGGAAATCACCGGATAAACGGTGTAAGTGAAAATCCAGGTGAGAATTTACCCAGGGAAACTGTATCTATATGCAAAGATAAATGTCGGGTGGAAATATCAGAGAGTGATTTTGAAAACTGCTTCCGAATTGGCAGAATTCAGAATGGAAAGAGTAGGACTGTACTTGTTACTCTAAAAGGCACGTCTGTGACAATTGTTGAAGATATGACTCGATACAATTACCAATTACTGAGGCTGGCGAAGGACAAATATGGGAAAGATAATGCCTGGTACTATGGAGGGCAGGTCAGAGTTAACATTAATGGAGTGAAGAGTGTAATCAAGTGTTTCGAAGACATTGGTGGTTTTTGAACAAAAAAATGTTTTTTTTTCTGTTGCTACGAATCCTTGTTGTTTTCATGAATAA
The DNA here is from genome assembly GCA_951848785.1 of Callosobruchus maculatus. Taxonomy (NCBI): domain Eukaryota; kingdom Metazoa; phylum Arthropoda; class Insecta; order Coleoptera; family Chrysomelidae; genus Callosobruchus; species Callosobruchus maculatus. Next base: position 7,576,443 of record CATOUR010000054.1, on the reverse strand, counting down.
ATAATGATACGCAAAGATGATTGGTTCTCATGCAGAGTGGCACTTTTATTTTTTTTTTTACTTTTCTTTTTCTCTCTTTTGCATACATATTTGTTTCTTTTCTTCACTTTACTACTTGTCTTCTGCAATTTCAGTTTCATAAGCATGAATGACATTGATGTAGCTGATGATATATTAGAGAATTACAATAATATTGTAACTGCTGGATGTGAGAATCTGTTTGATATCAACAAAATTTTGCTTACGAATGAAAATGCACAAAATATGACTATATTACATTACAATATCAGGAGTTTAAGAGCCAACTTTGATGAATTATGTATTAATGTGAACAAATTCAATGAAAAAAGGAATATTGTTGCGGTAGTACTTTCTGAAGCATGGTATATTGATATTTCTTATTCTAACATTGATGGTTTTACAGTTTATTATAATGGAGCCTCCTTTAATAGGTGTGATGGAGTAGTGATGTACATTAAAAATGGTTTAACCTCGAAAATAAAAACATTCATTTATCTCAGGTGAGTATGCTAGAATGCAATATAGAACTCGACAACTATAACTTGAACATAATAGGTGTTTACAGGCCTAACCCAACTAACACGCAAGTATTTATTGAAGATATGGACGACTACCTTACTAAGCTGATAAAAAACGACATATCTGTAATCATTGGTGATGTGAATATTGACATCAATCCCAGCAACAAGTTAAGCACTGAATCTCTAGCTTACACAAATATGTTAAGTAAAAATGGTTTCTTGCAACAAATTTCTGTTCCTACTAGAGTTGATGGCGATTCTGCAACGACAATAGACCATATTGCAACTTTTGTAAATAACATAAGCGAATCTAAGGTTAAATTCAACTCATTGGTACTTCATAATAGTTTAACTGACCATTACCCACTATTTTATAATATTGAATTTTCAGAGCTAAAACCAGAAACTCTAAGGACAGATAGTCGCTGTAAGCAATTTGATCAAAATTACTAAACATATCTATTATTTCAATAAGTTGAATGAAAATGCTAATAACTATAGAAAAACATGGGAGACAATCAATGAGATTTCAAATAAGCCTAAAAATAGTACTGTGGACAAAATTAAAGTAGATAATGACATTGTTAATGATCCAAAGAAAATAGCCAACCATTTTAATGACTTCTTTATACAAATTGGGGAAAATATAACTAAAAAAATCGATAACAAAGACTTAAAATCTAAAATAATAGCAAAAACAAATAATGCATCTCTTTTTCTGCAGCCTACAGAAAACTTAGAAGTTGAAGAGATTATATCCACGCTGAAGAGCAGTGCATCCTCCGGTATTGATCTCATCAATACAAGAATTATTAAGCTAGTAAAGTTATACATTTCTCGTCCATTAGCTCACATTATAAACTTAATTTTCACAACTTCAATAGTTCCACTGCAGTTCAAAGATAGTTCTGTTGTCCCGATCTATAAAGCTGGTAACAAAGAAGAAATGACAAATTACCGTCCCACAACAATTATAAATAGCTTCGCGAAGATCTTCGAAAAATGCTTAAACAAAAGGCTCTGGTCGTTTCTCAATAAATACAGTCTAATATCTAAAAATCAATTTGGGTTTCAGAAGGGACTTGGAACTGAGCAACCACTTCAAATTCTGACTTCACAAATATTAGACAGCTTCAATGATAACAAAAAGAACATCGCGATATTTCTTGATCTTCAAAAGGCGTTTGATACAGTCACACATTGTAAACTATTGGAAAAATTGGAATCAATAGGTATCCGAGGAAACGTTCTTGCACTGTTTTATAACTACCTTTCGGATAGGTATCAACGGGTTCGAATTGGCCAAGAAACAAGTTATGCAAAAACAGTTAGGTTAGGTGTTCCTCAAGGAACTGTTCTTGGTCCCACCTTGTTCCTAATTTTTATGAATGAACTTCTAAATTACCATAATTGTTCAATTATATCATATGCTGATGATACGGTCTTAAATTGTACTGGTAATACTTGGAATGAGGCTTATGAAATGGCGAAGAAATGCATAAATGATGTAAGATTGGCTTGACATAAATAATCTTTGTTTAAATGTATCTAAAACCAAATTTATTGCTTTTTCTCCCACACAAACTGCATTTTGCAAGAGCATTTCGTTTCTGAATATTAACAGATCAAATGATGTAATAGAACAAGTGGAATCCGTAAAATACCTGGGTGTTTATATAGACAGGCATCTTAAATGGACAGTTCAAATAAGCTCACTGGCAAACAAATTGAAAAAATTAACTTATAAATTTTATCGCTTAAGAAATATTTTAAATCAGAAACTGCTGATGATTGTATACATCAGTTTAGTTGAATCTATTCTTAGATATGCCATATGTGTGTGGGGATCAGCTTACTCAACTACCCTTAAAAAAAATCCAAGTTTGTCAAAATTATATAATAAGAATAACTTTCAAAATGCAGAGCCGCCAAAGTGTCAAGGATGTATTTAGAAATGAAGCCATTCTAGACGTGAAAGCTCTATACATATATTCTGTCCTAAAAATAATCCATATGAAACAGAACTTAGAAAAAATCAACCACCTGTATGGGACAAGAAGCAAAGAAAAACAGCTATACACTTATCAACCCGTTCGCCTAACTGTATGTCAAAAATACATATCCTATAATGGAATTAAAATGTACAATACTATTCCAGAATACCTCAAGAGGCTACCTTTGCACTCATTCCGAAAGAAACTGAAAATATATGTTATTGAAAGTTATGATAAGCTCAGCTCTCTGATTTAAACAAGTAAAAAAAAAATTAACATTAAACAGATTATCTCATTCACGTGAATTAGGCTAGTGTGCTTTTGAAATATTTACTTTTCTTGTACTTTCTCAGTTACTACTATGATAAGGTAAAATTAGTCTAGTTAGATTTCAAATATGTTTGTGGAAAATGTACAATCTATAGAAGTTTGGACACAACACAAGATTTTTCTTAGGTGTCCTTATTATGAACCGATGTTATGTCTATGTTATGCTAAATACTGAAATAAATACAAAATACAAATACAAATATAATATAGCCAACTAGAACGGAGCTAGTGCTGTTCTGTTGACGGAGGAAAGTTCTGGAGCATCTACAATGCATGGAAGGCATTTAGCACTTTCGCGGGAGGTCAAACATTTGGAAGTCATTCCTGACGCGAAGCTGACGTGGAGGGCATATGTTAACCCGTCCCTCCCTGCCAAACCTTCCCGACATTTTAACAAAGACCAGTATGTAGGCCCAGATTAGGGAGGGCAATTTCTCCGGCGAAGTCAATTGGATTCAAAGGTCCCGTATATCAGTCCGCCTAGCATCTCACATTCCGCTAGGAAGTGGTAGGCCGTTTCATCGGCCTATCCACAGCCCACACATGGGGAGTCTCCTTCAGTTCTTAATAGATATACTTAGATGTCGCCTGAGCCTACAGTGCCCCGCCAGAATAACTTAGTTCCTTAACCATGCTGATCTAGACGTGTTCAGCCCGGCTATAAAATATTTGGCTTGTTTGCAGCCCTCAGGTTGCCTTCAATGTTCTTGTATGGTATCGTTTACTCACATTTTGAAGGCTGACGTTACCTGCTGCCTACTTAATCCTATAACGGGCTCCGGGCCAACAAACTGTTTCTCGGTACCGAGTCTGGCCAGGTTATTATTCCCAATCAAGGTAAGTTGCTTCAGCCTCGCCAGCTCTTTTACTCTCTTCGCGGAGTGCCCTGGTTCTGCTCCGTGCCCTTTCTCACCTCCTCATAGAATGCAGCAGAGAGTATTGGATATAGTTCTGCTTTGAAAATCGTGGTGTTTGTGCCTATAGAGTAACTCTCCCGTACTCCTCGATTTTCGACATACAACCTTGCTCCTGAAACCTATCCACCAGCTAGACTAGACAGGAGCTGTCCCTGTCCCATACCAATGTCTCTCCGGGAGACTGAATCTCCCCTCTTTTCGACACTTCGGTAATGGGAATGTTCAAAGTGAAAGGTTTATCCAACCTTGACAGGCGGTTTGCCTCGAAAACCCTGTAGGCAAAGATAAGCAAATCTTCCTCCGCCAGCTTGGCTATCTTCGCGTGGCCAACCGCCTCTCCCCTTATCTGCTAATTACCAGGGTCCCAAATTCTCAGATGCACTGCCATCGCTGTCATCCTAATCCAAGATGGCACCAATCGCAGTGCGAGTAGGACCTCCAGTGCTGCAGCTGGGGTCATTCTCATTGCTCGTGTGATACCCACGCAGGCAAGCCTTTGTAGGCACCTTGAACTTCGGGTCACTATGGATTTCTGCACGCAAGGCTACCAGACCACCGTATTCGAGGTCTTATGATCGCAGTGTACATCTACGGCATTATACAGGGTGGCCAATCGGGTGACGATAATAATTTTTTTTTAGATAGCCCGTACCGAGACCTATCCAAAATACCCCCATGTATGTGTACCGATTATTGATAGTTTTCGAGTTATGATTTTTTTTTTGAAAACTTAGAGATTTTCCAGTTTTTCCAAGAAATTGTCAAAAACAAAAAAAAAAGAATGCTTTTTGGCTTTTATTTTTTTCAGCAGTTATACTCAGTATTAAGCCTATTTTAATATCCAATAAAGAGAACCTGTGCGTCCGGACAATAATTAAGTACATTTTGGGCCCAAAGCTTGAAATCTGTGTTTTTAGTCAGGAGACCAAAACTTTCAAAATAAAATTAAAAATACTTATGTCTGGTTCTGGAGCTCCAGTCTAATCTTAAAAACTCTGCAAGACATTGCACTTTCGAAATAATAGCATTTATGGGGGCATTTTGCGCCGTACGTGACTGTTAAAGGTAAAAAGGTGATAATTCACGAATTTCCAAAATGATTTAAAAAACTATAATTGAACTTTATTATGATAAATTAAAGAAAAAAACTCATAATAACTAACAAATATGATAAAAATTGATGTTTTAATCACTTTTAATAAAAAAATACCTGTGCTTTTTGCTGTGTACTATTGAACTTTTGCTAAATTAAGTTGTATGGAAAGCTAACAAAGGAAAAGAATAATAAAACAACAATCTGACTTTTAATTCCATGTCGGTATTACCTGGGAAGTGTTATCGTAGCATACGCCATCCCTTTTACTTCCCACACCGATAGGTGAGGGGAGGATTGTGATATTGAAAATTTTCGATTTTGAGATAAGGTTTTATGGGCGTTTTGTAATGTCTACATAGCGAAAATCCGCGTCACTCATTTCCGTCGTTCTGTCTGTCTGTCTGTCTGTCTGTCTATACGCGTTTTTCTGTCCTCGTAACCTCAGTAATCGCTGCATGGATTATGATGAAATTTGTGCATCAATATGCTGTGTGGTCGTAGTAGGTAATGCTGCTATAATTTTGGAAATCGGTACATAGGCGGCGGAGTAATTAAAACAAAAATTTCAAATATTCCTTTTTAGGCGTTTTAGAGGTTCTTGATCATTTTCTGCGTTTTTTTGGATGAGGGTGAAATTTGGGTCTTTGGGGGGTGGGGGGTTGAACTAAAAAACTCGTTGTATTCATGATAGGCTGTCTACTGACCTATCAAGGAAGACCTAGCGATATAAGTCACCTTTTTAGGTCCATCCGAACATTGCCTTGCCTATTACCGAAAATTAATTAACACAACTGCGCTTCGCCAACATGAGCTCGCAAAAAGCTACTCTGAAAGAAAGGGATGGCGTATGCTACGACATCGCTTCCCAGGTAATTGTGCCATGAAATTGGAAGTCAGATTATTGTTTATTATTCCTTTCCTTTGTTAACTTTCCATACAACTTAATTTAGCAGGAGTTCAATAGTACATAGCAAAAACACTTAAAAAATCACAATTTCGGTATTAGTTTTTTTTATCAAAAGTCATCAAAACATCAATGGTTATCGGGTTTATTAGTTCTTACGAGTCTTTTTTCTTTAATTTGTCATTTTAAAGCAAAATAATAGTTTTTTAAATCATTTTGGAAATTCGTGAATTATCACCTTTTTACCTTTAACCTCACGTACGGCGCAAAATGTCCCCATAAGTGCTACTTTTTCAATATCATTTCGAAAGTACAATGTCTTGCAGACTTTTTGAGATTAGTTTGAAGCTCCAGAACCAGGCATATGTATTTTTAATCTTATTTTGAAAGTTTTGGTCTCCTGACTAAAAACAGAGATTCCAAACTTTGGCCCCAAAATGTACCTAATTATTGTCCGGATGTACAGGTTCTCTTTATTGGATATTAAAACAGGTTTAATACTGAGTATAACTGCAGAAAAAAATGAAAGCCAAAAAGCATTCTTGTTTTTGTTTTTGACGATTTCTTGGAAAAACTAGAAAATCTCTAAGTTTTCAAAAAAAAATCATAACTCGAAAACTATCAATAATCGGTACACATAGATGGGAGTGTTTTGGATAGGTCTCGGTACGGGCTATCTAAAAAAAATTATTATCGTCACCCGATTGGCCACCCTGTATTGGGGTTCAATTCCCACGTCCTTCCAACTCCCCGCCGTAAGTACATGAATGTACATTTAATGCATATACCACGGATGTGTGAAACTCGCGATAAACGCACATAAAATGTAATTTTTTTTACGTCTATTTCACATCCATTAGATGTTCATGCTCCATTTGTGGATATACATATCCATTGTATGTAAGTATATACATGGTATATGTTATGAATGTACATGTTCGTACCTGGTCTATGTTACATATACTATGCATGTACACTAGACGTACATATGTACATTTAATGGATATGCCGCAGATGTGGAAGTTCGCGACAAACGTACGTGAAATGTATATTTTTTTGATGTCTATTTGACATCCATTGAGCATTCTTGCTCCATTTGTCGATACACATATCCAGTGATTCGATATCCACTGTACGTACATTGTATATACTTTTGTTATGTGGGATTAAATTTGAATCTTAAATAATGGACTAAGAAATTCTTATTATATTCCTTGGTAGAAAGGATTGGATATGTTTGGCATCCACTCGACAAGTTCTGTAGATGTTTGTACTTGTTTTCTCCTACAGGTTATTGTACATCTCTGACCAGTGGTACCTCATCTGGAAATGATACCTACTTACCTGCGAGTTGTTCGACTCAAATCAAACACGTCATCATCTTGATCAAAGAATCAAAAACCTTACCCAGTTGTCATATAAATATGGACTCCTCGCGATATTTTGAAGTCCTCTTCACTTTAGTATCTTTTCTGTGGGTAAGTGGTGCGTTCTCTCGCTATAAAACATTTATTAATACCATTTCGTACAAGCTTTGGGGATTTCATTTTCAGGAAAAATCTCCAGCATTTCTCCTTATAGCTCATACATTATGTGGCTACACGTCCACTATCGATAGACCGAGAAATAATGGCTTTTTTAGTCCTGTCCAGTTATAGTACGATAGTATGAGGAATTATGTGCACTCAGGATACTTTATCCCGTAGTGGTTTTGAGACTTACTTGGTTATATCAGAATTGGTTATATCTCGGACCGGCCTAAGTGAACTATGTTAATAAAACTCATTTCTGTAGAAATTAAACTTGGTACAGGTAGTTTCACATTAAGTTATAAAATATAGGCTTAATAAAATAATTCGCGATTCTATAAACTATTAAGATGAAAGAGAAAGAATAGAAGCATGATATCCATCCAAAACATAGAAACCGTCTTAGAAAGGTTTTTACGAGGGTTTTTCGAAGTTAGGACATAGAACGATACATGCATCTATTTTTAGGCAATCCATAGGAAAAGGTTTACAAACTTCATAGATGTCAAGTAGATGAGAATAGCTGTAGGCATTGTAATACATAACGTTACAAAGAACAAACTAGATGACCTATTAGGACCATGCTTAAAGAGCGTATAGCATATTCAAGAACATGGTTGAAGAGATCTGTGTAGCACAGCTGAACTTGTCAATTGTAAGTTCAAACTGACATTTGACGCTTTAGAAACTACAGGTGAAGGAGGTGTAGATGACCTATTAGGACCACGCTTGAAGAGGGTATAGCATCTTCAAGATATATGGTTGAGAAGATAGCTGAAGCATAGGCGAATATGATCCATGTAATTCAAAATTAGTTCAATGTAGTAAACCTTGAGAAGCCTAAGTTCAATATAGCAGAGCAGTCAAACATGCAACGGATAGATATACAGGCCCGATATAAACAGCCCCCTATTCACTTTAGTTTCTTAACATGTTCGTTCGATTAGTATTTAGAATTTAGTCCAAATCTTCTCCTAAATATGCTTACGTGTTAGGTCTGGAATAGTACGTCCCTGGCTAAGTTCGAAGTGACGTGGAAAAGTGATCTCCGATAATTTGTGTAATTTGACGGCGAAACAGTGCAAATAAAACTATAAGTTAGCTAAACACTATGAGTTAAGATCATTGACGTTAACGAACAGTGAAGGAAGCAAAATATTCGAGTTTCAAAAGACATTTACTGAAAATAGCAGTATTGTTGATAGGAGGTCCAAAGTCCGAAAGGTCGATTTGCTTTGATCTTCCTTGCACAACAAATGCTGAACTAGGCAATATATTATAATTTCGACATAAAATCAGTAAATAATATAGGTAACCAGACTCTGTAGTAGGAATTTATTTAGTGCCACACTTGAAGCTAAAAAGAGGATTCGATTCGCCCCCAGAAGAAGAGCTGAAACACTTCGTAACAAGCAAGCTGGCTATAAGAACACCTGCAAAACCCGCAAACAGAACATCGGGAAAATCAGAAATGGACTCAATTGCAGAAATGTTGCGAGATATGAAGGGAGAACTGAAATCCGAGATTTCGGCAATGAAAACAGATATCAGAGAAGACATAAAGGACATGAGGAATGAAGCCTCAGATACACAAAAAGACAAACTAACAGTTAACTAAATGTACTCGAAGCTGAAATTGAGAGGTCTGGAAAAGATTAAATCAGGAACAACTTAGTTATAACTGGTGGCGATATGGAAACAAATGATAATGAAATATTGAAAGCTGAGGTCAAACACACAATAGAGAGTGAGATATGGGTAAAAGCATCCATGAGCAACGTTCGCAGAATCACCGAGACAAAATACCCTATAGAGCTGCCTACATGTGAAAAAAATGGAAATTCTTAAGGCAGAAAACAAGTTGGAAGGAGACATGTTCATAGACAGCGAACTTACAAAAAAATAGAGACTTATACAAAATCAGGTCAGAGATGCTGCGACGGAAGAAAAAGCTAAAGGAGAGGACGTCAAAGTCAGATACGAAAAACTAATACTGAATGGAAACACCTTGGTATGGAACCAAGAAAAGAACAGACTAATGCCAAAAAAATAAACCCAGATTATAACGGAGGAGACAGTAGGCTAACGACAAGGCTATCGAACAGGAAAAATGAGAAGGATCAAGGAGAAGATGTCAACACGGACAAACGGATGGAACAGAATTAAGGGGAAACTCTTGGGTGCAGGAGACTGATGACCTACTCACCTTAAACCAACTCATCAAAGAAACCTCTACAAGCAAGAATAATACCAGATGGACCAAAGTTATACATACCTTCTAATATGGGACTAAGGGTAAACGTGAAAAACCTCGTCTTCTTTACAGCAAGGCGATTCAGAATTGACTACTTTGAATATCTCGGTAGTATAGTTATTAACATAGGAGGGACAGATCAAGATATTCAACAGCGTCTACTCAAAGCAAGAAGGGCATTTGACAATCCACCCCGCACCCAATCAGAACCAAAGCAAAACTCCAGGTTCTCATCAATAGATGTCTACAGAGGATCGAACGGACTTTTTGACCAAGGACAATAGTATGAAATGAAGAATTTTGGAAGATATCAACGCTGATGAGGGTAGGGATGGAGATCAGGTAGAGAAAGTGGAATTGGATAAGTCACATTCTGCGAAGAATAGGAACTGACCTGGAAGAGCCAGTTAAAGACTTGGCAATAAGAACGGGCAAGACATCGAGAGAGATAGAGCATTTGCGAAGAATAGATGAGACTTGCGTCAGCTTGTAGGGGCCCTATGTTCCTTAACGGAATGATGAGACTATGTATGCTAGGTCTGGAAAACTCGGTTTGGCGAGTGGCTGGTCCATTTGTTGTCTCACTAACTAGCTTCTAAGACTACCACTAGTGTAACATATTCTGCCAAGCGCCCTATTCTTGAAACCAATGGAAGGGAGCGCTCCTTAGGACTGCTCTCTCATTTGCACTCGTTCGCTATTCGATTGTTAGGAAAGAGAAACAGTGTTCTTGAACATCAAGCAAGATAAATAAATTTTCAGGAGGGAGCAGAGTCGGGAAGCACTTATCAACAAATTTCGCCCCCAATCAGAGTGCTGGAATTTCTTAATTTCAATTTTTGATTGGCACAAAAGACGTATGTTCGGAATTATTTTTTATTTTATAGGAATAGTGTATTGGAATCTATGTCACAGGAACTAAATGCAGTCACCCTGTATTTATATACACGCTATCACGTATAGCCACATTCGCGTTGAAAGCTCTTCAACACCGCACGATATAACGCCTGGGGATGCGAGCGACAGCCACAGCCAGAAATGGCAGTTTTGCAACTTGTAATGCGTGATATACGACCCTGTTTATGTTTAGCCAGCTATGCGGATTGTTGGTTATTGATTTACCACCTGAAAATTGCTCCGAAGTGCGTTCAGTCGTGATTTTCATATAACGAATGGGTTTCGTACTCTCAGCCGGAAGACGCAGAGAAGTTAAACATCCGGTGCTACCTGAAATATGGCCAGAGACACATGTCGTGACTATTCGGCTATTTCAAAATGCTAATAGAATCTAAACATCCTGCTTTTACTTACCACACCGATAGGTGAGGGGAGTATTGTGATCGCGAAAATGTTCGATTTTGAGATAATGTACTTTTTGGGCGTTTTATGATGTCTAGACAACGAAAATCCACGTCACTCATTTCCGTCGGTCTGTCTGTCTGTCTGTCTGTCTGTCGATCTGTGGGTCTGTCTGTCTGTGCGCGTTTTTCTAGCCTCGTAATTTCAGTAACCACTGCATGGATTTTGATCGAATTTGGGCAGCAATATGCCGTAGGGCCGAGGTAGGTAACGCTGCTATGATTTTGAAAATCGGTGCAGTGGCGGCGGAGTAATTAGCAAAAAACGAAAAATTTCAAATATTCCCCAAACTCGTATTTAGGCGTTTTAGGTGTTTCTGATCATTTTCTACTTTTCTTTGGAGGAGGGTGAAATTTGGGGTGGTTGGGGGGTGGGGGGTTGTAAAATTGAGAAATTTGTTGTATTCATAATAGACTGTCCACTGACCTGTGACGGAAGACCTAGTGACATAAATAACTTTTTTAGGTCTATCCGAACAATGTTTGCCTATTACAGAAACCAAAGGAGTTAGAATTTTTTCTGATGTAAGCATACGGGTACTGTATGTGTGCAGCGAGGAAACTGTTGAATTGATTTTAATGAAATTTTGAAACAGTATTGCTACCGTGGGGAGGATAGAAAATGCATATGGTTTTTATGAATCGTGCTAGTGGCGGCTTAGAAATAATAAAAAAACTAAAAATATAAAAACAGCTCAAACTTCGTGTTTAGATGTTTTAGGGGTTTTTCGTCATTTCCTACTTTTTTTTGGGTGGGATGAAATTTGGGGTGATCGGGGGGTGGGAGGTTGTGAAATTGAGAAATTTGTTGCATTCATAACAGACTATCCACAGACCTGTGGTGAAAGACTAGCGACATAAATAACTTTTTTTTGGTCAACAATGATTTTATATTTTCGTGACCGTAGATTTCAAACTTGGTTTTTTCTAATGGTATTGCGGTCAATTAAATGAAACAATTTTCCTTTCCACGACGTTTCGGTTTATTATAAATCTAAACCATCGTCAGGTGTAATCTTATAATTCCAAACTTTAATGGTTATTCTGTTTCCTGAATCCTCAGGGACGGTTTCGCTTGAAAATATGTGGCAAACTAAAACAAATTACACCTGACGATGGTTTAGATTTATAATAAACCGAAACGTCGTGGAAAGGAAAATTGTTTCATTTAATTGACCGCAATACCATTAGAAAAAACCAAGTTTTTTTTGGTCCATCTGAACATTGCTTTGCCTAGTTCAGAAACAAAGGATGTTTTTCTTGTGTAAACATACGAGTATTGCTTTAGACAGTTCTGTATTATGTAATGAGGAATCTATTGAATTGATTTTAATGAAATGGCGATGATTTGGTTGCAAGGGCATCTCGGACTATAGCTTCATGCTATAGGAAAATGATAAACTGGTATCACCGTAACGTGTGGGAAGTACTGGGTCAATCAACTTGGCTCCATTTTTTAAGTTATCAACTCAAGTGCTTCTCTGTCTGGTGCTCTCCTAAGTAGAGTATGAGAATCCAGTTTTGTCGGGTCTCTGAAGTTTTCCAACCATGAGCTTTGCCCACGCCACGGCCCTCTTGTGCATTCGATTTTACCCTCTCAGATGAGTTTCAGAGGGGCATATTGATTATCTCTCATGATATGTCCAAGATAGGCGGTTTTTGTATTTCTTATGGTGGTTACGCAATCACGTTCCTTGTTCATTCGCCGCAGTACTGCGATATTTGTAACGATGTCTGTCCATGGAAGTCTTAAGATTTGGCGATTCACCCACATCCCAGAACATTCAGACCTTTATCGCTGAGTAGACTACGTGTTTTCAAGGATGTTCTGGCCATCGCTTTTATTGTAGCTATTTCTACATCTGGATTCAAGTTCTCTGTAATCTAGCTATCTAAATATATGAATTTCTGAGCTCTTGAAGTGGATCTTCCATGAACTCTTATATCTAATAAGTATTAGATTTCTGCTTATTACCTTGGTCTCTGTCTTATGTTGACTTGTGTGTAGTCCCATTAGATTTCCTACTGAAGCTATTCTGCCGATTAGTCTTTGGAGATCGTCAGAACTATTCGCGAGTACGGCTGCGCAAGCACCAAGTGCTTGCTCAAATTTAATATAACTTCCGAATACATATTGAAGAGCATGCATCCCTGTCGGACGCCGTGCTTCGATGCTTTCTAATCTCATTGAAGCTTCTTGGTGATCGTATGAATTCTGTATAATCTTGAGATTCTATGAGTCAATACCTTTACTTCCTAGAATTATTTTCAGTAGTTTTTAAAGTTTAACACAGTCAGATGCTTTTTAGTAGTATACAACGGACACTTTTCGTTGGTCTCTGCATTCTTGCAAAATGGTCGACAGTGCAAATAAGTGCCTCTCGGGAACCCATTTGTTCTTGGCTCATATCTTCTCAACAACTTTAATACTTGGCCATTAAGAAAGAACTCATTGCATTTTACCGCTTTCTGTTTTTTGGGTATGGGAACAAATGTTGTCCTCAGACAGGTATGACCCTTGTATATGATACTAAAAAGGTCCACCATTGTTTTTAGATTTTGTTCATTAATTAACTACAGTAATTCTGGGTAGATGTTACCTGGGCTTGCAGCTTGTTTGGTCTTAACACAGACTAGTGCCATCTCAACCTCAGGCAAAATTATATCTAGACCCTGCTTTGTTTTAATATTTGTAACAATCATACACATTTAAATCTACAGCGTTTAGCTGATTCGTTAAAACCCAAGACTGTAGCTCGCACTGTGAACAAAAAAAATGGAATGGATTCCAGTTAATATACAAAATGATAGTTGAATCTGAATCTGAGACAGTACGACTACATGAATCAAAACTAAGCTACTGAAAACCTACGCAAAAAAGGCTAAGATATTTCAAAAGTGCATGACCATCTCCTGTAATAAAAGGTTTTCCTTCGTATCTTTGCTCTCTCCCTTAAACCTACGATTGTGTTCAATTTTCAAATACAAAACTTCTAACACATCCTTCACAGAAATTTTCCAATCAAATACGTTACAAAATGAGACGGACTCAAACACTTTACAGATTCAAATATTTCAGTAAAAGAATTGTTTTGGAAAACCTACTATTTTTACAAGAATACTGGACGTATGACTTTCTTCTACTATGTTTTTCTGCATAGTTACCACATCACTATAATATTAATCATCTGTATATTTCACTTTTCATTTCTTTTCCTCTACAATTGCAGATCTATTTGATTGTACACCTTGGAAGGAGCTTTTCCTGAATTAGGCATGAGGCAAAATAGACTTATTGCCTAGGCAGTGTTGCCAAGGTTTGGGGAAATTTCATGCTCAAAATTATGTAAATTACTCATTTCACGTATTGAACAGCTTAGAGGAGAATGAACATCAACAATAAACATTAAAACTATATTTGATAATCCTATAAAAATCTTTTCGAAGGAAGAATAGCATTCGATATGTATGCGAATTTTAAATATGTTTTTGCTGCATATTTTGACATGCTCTTACCTCCTTTCTTTAACGTTATTTGGTTCCTGAGTTCCCAAACCTCACAGATTACACATTGACACTATAACACGGACTACTATAACAGTTAGCACTGAGTTGACTTTACGACTTAAAATAACGACAGCACATCATAAATAGAATAAATCAGGGGCTGTTCACTCTTATGGAAGTGACCTCCACCAGGAACCCTAATCGCCCCCAAAACCGTTGGCATCATATTTGTACAGATCGCGATTCTATATTTCGTAACACTGGTTACCGCTGTAAATGGTACGGATAACAATTTCGGCGTCTTTACTTTCACTACCTAATTCTGACGTCATCTTACGTCTAATAAACTTTTTGAAAGACACATATGTTAGAACTTACGTATTATTCTCCTTACCGTAGCCCTCGTGCGAACGTAAAAAGATAAGTGGCATGACATGCCCCTAGGCTTCAAAGAAGATTTAGTGCCCTTGTTAAAACCCAATTAAATCCCTATTTCCCTAGCCTATGTGTTGTCTAATTAGTACCTTCTCAGTTTTTAGCTTGTAATTAGATTTTAGATATTATTCTTGCCAGTAGACGTTTACTATCCCAAATGTTGTAATTTTAGGGACATTTCTTCATGCCATTGGATTTTTTGAATAAATTTAAATGTCTTTTTTCGAGCGTTAGATTTTTCCAGGGCTATACCCAAGCTAAACCGATCGCAGCTGGGCGATCTTTCAATCTGACCAGCATCGAGCTCGTCCACTCAAAGCCGCTTGGGCGGTGACTCGCTTTTTTCACCTATAATCCCCCCAATCCACCAGATGGCGCTGAAATAGAGTCCCGTTCGTCGGTATTCAAACTATTCTTCTATGAGAAGGGGCTATGGAATAAACAGCTTAATATGTCTATCAAGCTGCACGAATACATTGGAGGCGCATTCACCATAAATAAGCATTTATGGTGGAAGGTGGTCCTCGTATCCTGTTTCAGTGGGTCAATATAGAACGTATAACGTGTATTTTAATAATACAGAAAGTCTCAGAATTTCCTTGGCACGTGATATTCTCGTAACAAAAAAATTTTCAAGCAAAAAAGTGGAATGTTTAAGTAGTACAGGGTCTATCATACCATGCTTTCAAAAAAAAATTTGTGTACTTCAACGATTAAAACTCACCCCCAATATTGTTTTTTCAAATATCACCTATTAGTTTTTGCTACACAAATTAGGTCCTTATTTTTTTTAAAAATCTTGGAGTACCTTTGATTTTATACAAAAACCTATTTTTGTCGTAACGTCTTAAAATAAGGATTTGCTTGAGATGTAATATTTTCATAAGAAAAACAAACAAAAAATAAAACTAAGTGGGCCTTTCAAGTGTACCGAATGGCCTATCATACCATGCTTCCGAAACATTCTTTTTTGCTTCAACCCCTAAAACTTACCCCCTACTTTTTTGCCAAACAGCTCCCCAACGCTTTTCCTACATTATTGAGGTCATTATTTTATGCAGCATCTGCTGTGCCTTTGACTTCGTACACAAATCATTTTTTTCGTAGTCATTAACATAAGACAAATAAAATGAGCATTTCTTTGAGGCCTAATATTTTCGTAATAAAAAAGCATAAAAAAGACATTTATTTTTGAAAGCGTGTATTGTAGGTCATTCAGTACTCTAAAAACCCAATTAGTTTTATTTTAATCCGTTTTTTGGGTAAAGCAAGTTATTATTTTATTTATGTTATGCTTACGATTTTACGAAAGAAATAAGTTTGCGCATGAAATTGAAGATACGACACGATATTAAATAATATAAGGATTTAACTTGGGTAGAAGAAACTATTTGGTGCTGTTTCAGAATCAAAAGTTGAGGGTTAGTTTTAAGGGCTGAAGTACAAAAAAAATGTTTTAAAAGCACGGTATTATATGCCCTATAGTACTTTCAAAAATTTCACTCAATTTTCGTTTGAACTTTTTTTTGTTACGAAAATATCACGTGTCAAGGAAATTCAGAGACAACCCTGTATATACATATAAAAAATCAAATTGATTGACTTAGTTCTACCCATACATTACGGTGACACAGATTTATTATTTTCACATAGCATCAAGCTATAGCCTGGGATATTCTTGCAACAAAATCGTCGCCCGCCTGCACGTAAAAAAATATGTAACACAAGAACTCTCGTAAATAGTCTCTCGCATCTCTCCGTAGAAAGTAGGGCGACACAGTTTTCATAATACAGTCTTCAATTGATATCGTAACTACATGACATGCCGATTTTGTGATATTTAAAAACAGATTATACTACCATTATCAATCTTTAACGGACAACGTTCCGCAGTTTCCCAACCACCCTATACGATACCCCACCCTACACCAACTTATTTTAAACACTCCAAAAAAGAGCAGAAACTGATAAGAGCTGCCTAAAGGAGAGTTAGAATGGCTTTTATATTTTCAAATAACATAGATTTCATCAATCTCTACCACGACCCACGTTACGAATTGGAAATTTGATTGCTGTCAGTTTTTTGGGCAGCTACAGCGTTATCTACAGCAATATAAAGGCGGCGATAGACCGGCGTACATGTGTGACACACAGGACTGTCAAACTAGTATGCGAAACACAAACTAAGCAAGACGGTAAGTACGCTGTTGTCCACAAATAAGGCTGTTTGAGTGTCAAACATGTAGTTTGATTACGAACGGTGAGCAGTGAAGACGAGTTAATATCGATGTCAGTGGCGTACGTGTGCATTGTCAAAAAAACATAAACAAAATCAAACAACGGTGGACTCGCACAAAGTGGGTGAAGGAATGGCTTTCAAAATGACAACTTTTGACACATATAAATTTTGCTGGAAGAATTACGTTTACAACCGGATGGTTGGAGAAACTGTTTAAGGATGGATGAAGCCAGTTCTCGTATGCTGCTTGATTTAGTAACTCCAGTATTGAGAAGTAGGACACAATACTGAGGTCTGCTATATCACCTCATGAACGATTATTAGCCACGCCTCGATATTTAGCGACTGGAGGAAATACGGATCTCCCGTAGTTTTTTAATTCTATTCATGTAATTTTTCCATTTCATTTTCCACAGACAGTCAAACCTTTTATAAAGCTGAACGAATTCTGTCATGAAATCTTTTAAGAAACTTCTCAAACCAGACATTTTGAAAATAGTACGTTATATATTATTTATGATATTACCTACGCGACACTGAACAGAATAATTACGTTAAGGCCCGGTTGTACAATGCGAGCTTAAGCTTCGGCTTAAGGTAAGCCGACGTTAAACTACGTCGGTTGCAAAACGTCCGTTGTACAAAGCTGGCTTAGCCCCCCACTCCAAGCTTAACACGAGCTTACGTAACCCGAAGCTTAACGCGAGCTTAGCTGAGATTTAAACCTAACCTCATACAAACAACATGATATGTCAAGAAGGAACCTTCCAATTGCTTGTCATTTTATTAGGTCATATTTTTTGAAAGATTTGTGTCTAATTTAACAAAGAGAGTAAATGAAAGAACAGAGACAGAAACGGTCGTTGCCGAAATTTGACACAAACTGTCATCAGTGCCTAATCAAAGAAGGTAATTTTTCAGATGATTATGTCAGTATGTGTTGCTTCATTGATGCCAACTGTAGTGCATTTTATTATCAACCAGGTTTAATTAAGCCGACGATTGTACAACGGGTGTCAACTTTAAGCCTGCGGTTATGCTAAGCTTAGGCTTAACAAAGCTCGTGCTAAACCCGTATTTGTACAACCGGCCCTATGACAGAGTGAGGTTAATCCACACACCGACATACATGTATGTTCATTCATGTATGGGCGTGCATGAATTCAAGTTGAAACAGAAAATTTGTATGTCGCACATGCATCTCACTTTTTGCCCACACACCAGCGAATATCAACGTAGAAGCACGTATGACATACATCTATGTCACACATATGGGCCGGTCTATGGCCGCCTTAATTTTAAACATCATATTTCCTCTAACGTACGACAGCATTCGGATAAAGCTGAAAAATATACTATGTCGTTCTCTTACAGGGTAACGAAAAGCCCACTTCTTCTCAAGGTGCCTTATCTATGGGGACGTTGGCTAATACATTTGTCCATTTAATCTTATTTTTGAGTACTCTAAATAATTCTATGGAGGTCATATTTGTCCTTACTTTGTCGCAGGTTTTTGAACCAGGAGCTGCATCTTTTTCCTGGCCCCCTCTTGCTATCGATTATGACTTCGATGGTAAAACGGAGCAGTTGGTATTTTTGGTTTCTCATAATGTGGCCAAAATATTGTGTATTTCTTTCTTTCATGAAGTTCGTAAGCTCTGTTTTGTTCGTTATCTTCATTTGTCGATGACTCATATGAGATATTCTAAGTATTTTACGGTAACACCAGAGTTCGAATGATTGTATTCTTTTTTGTGCTGCTTCTGTCATTTTCCAAGCCTGCACACCATATAACACAGTGGAGAAAACATAGCATTTTTGTATTCGAGCTCACTACGAATATAAATAATGTTTCACTTCCACACCCCTCCACCACTAGATTAACCCAAATTTATACATTCTAAAAAAATGTGAAAAACAAACAAGAACCCCAAATCATCTAAAAATAAGGTATGACGTGTTTTAACATTTTCAGTTTTTTTATTATTGCTGCGCCACCACTGACACGATTTCTAAAAACCACTACTGTGTCATAATTTTATTGAAATTCACTCAATAATTACCGCATTACACAATGCAAAGTGATCTGTCTAAAGTTTAAAGCAGTACTATTATGGCATGTATACATAATAAAATTCGGTTGGTTTCTGTAATAGGTAAGGTAATATTCGGATACTCCTAAAAAGGATGTATTATGCCTTTAGGTATTTCCTTCATAGGTCAATGAACAGCCTACTATGAATACAAAAAAATTTTCAGTATTCAACCCCCAAGCCACAACCACCTAATTTCACCCCTTATAACCATAAAAAAGCAGCAAATGCTCAGGAACCCCTAAAGCGCCTTAAGCGATGTTTGAGGTATGTTTGATCTTTTTTTGCTTGTAGCTAATTACTCCGTCGCCCATGCACCGATTTTGAAAATTGTAGCAGCATTTCCTACGAGTATCCCACGGCACCCAAATTTCATCCTAATCCATGCAGCACTTACTGAAGACTACGTGACCAGAAAAACAACAACAGAGAGACAGACCGACAAATAATAATATTTTTAAATAGACCGACGGAAATCAGTAACGTGGATTTTCGTTCAGTAAGCATCATAAAACGCGCAAAAAGCGTATGATCTCAAAACCAAAATTTTTTGCGATCACAACACTCCCCTCACTTATCGGTGTGGGAAGCAAAACCAACTCAAAAATAACAGGGAATATCTTAAGATGCTCATGAACGTTTGGAGCAGTTCAGAGAATTTTCAGTTTTTGCTAAGTTTTTCGACGTAACCGATTTTCGATGGTATAGGGGCATCACCTAGCACATTTCGATAGCATATCATGCCTCAGGGTTCATCAAAATCGATGAAGCTGTTACTGAAGTTATGCTGTTAGAAATACAAAAACAACAAGTAACATATATTTTCGTGATGCAGCCATAATAAAACGTCTAAGAATAGTATTAACTCTAATTTTACAACCACGTGGGGTAAAATGTCAAGCTCGCTCATATACCTCTAGTAACGAGTTCGTCCTCGCATTTTTGTACAGGGTGACCTAATAAGAATGGACGCCGGCAATATATCGGTAACCGTTAATCGTATAACTTCGAGCAAAAAATATTATTAGCTAAATCGGCTGAGAGAAATAACTGGGAATTATTTTCAAGTTCCGCAAGTAGCCGCTAGGGGGCGTAACTGTTACGGTCAATCAGAAAAACGGCTTTTTCTCAAAAAATATGCAAATAAAGGTATATTATAAATTTTACCATCATGTAGATTGAACAATTCTCGATTTTTTTTGTTAATCGTTTTTTGCTCTATCTTGCAAGATGTAGTGGTGGGGGAATGTCATAAAGCTTTTCATTCAAATGGCCATAACTTTGGTATACGTTAACGGAATTAAACAAGCTAGGTCTCGTTTGAAAGAGCTTTTCTTGCCTAGTAATCCGCTGTATAAAAATTGTCCAAGTTTGTCTTGACTTAGTAGCTAGAGGGCCGTATTTGACATAATAACAATTATTACGCATTATTACGAAAATTTTAAATGGTATGCTATATCTCTTTCAACATACACATATAGAGAAAAAAATTCCTAAAAAGCCAGCGAAAGAATCAACTTCCTAGCGATTTTGAAACCGGAGATATCAATAAAACAAGTAATCTGACAAGTGTGCTGTGAGTTTCAGAAACAATTGCCGCCCTATAGGGTTATAACCTCCGTCTAATGGTTTTAGTAATCATTTTATAGATAATGCTCAAGTAAAAACATCACAAATCATATTTTGACTTTCTGAAACAACCACCAGGTGGCGTAGTAGGCGCCAATAGGTACGTATTCAATTTTTATGATAATGGAACTTCTAAAAAAAACAAACAAAAATAAATTACAGTATAAAATTTATTATTATTTTAGTCACTATTGAAAGTCAATTTGAGCTGATCACAAAGTGTTATATGAACCCAACAAGCACAGATACTAAGAAAAAATCAATGTGAATAGATCTTAAAAATTAAGACCAATTAACAGCAAAATAAGGTGCCATAATAACAAGGATAACAAACAAATGATACACAAACGTAACTCACATGCGCATACCATACCTATTATCAGTGTTGCCAGTGTTCGATGGCGTCTATCGTTTTAGATGCATCCATTCTTGCGTCGATAAACCTGCCAGTTTGAGCATCTAGAGCAACACTGAAAATAGGTATGGTATACGCATGCGATTTAGGTTTATGCATTTTATCTATTAAAATTGTTATTATACCGCCTTATTTTGCTTTATTTTGCTGTTAATTGGCTTTAATTTTTAAGATCTATTTACATTATTTTTTCTTATATCTTTGCTATCGAATTCATATAATACTTTGTGATCAGTTCAAATTGACGTTTAATAATGATAAACATGATAATCAATTTTATACTGTAATTTGTTTTTGATTGCTTCTTTCAAAAGTTCCATTATCATGAAAATTGAATACAGCAGCTATTGGCGCCTACTACGCCACCTGGTGGTTGTTTCAGAAAGTCAAAGTACGATTTGTAGTATTTTTACTTGAGTATTATCTATCAAATGATTCCTAAAACGATTAGACGGAGGCTATATCCCTATCGGGCGGCAATTGTTTCTGAAACTCACAGCACACTTGTCAGAATACTTGTTTTACCGATATCTCTGGTTTGAAAATAGCTAGGAAGTTGAATCTTTCGCTGACTTTTTAAGAATTTTGTCCTCTATATACTTATGTTAAAAGAGATATAGCATAACATTTAAAATTTTCGTAATAATGCGTAATAATTGTTATTATGTCAAATACCGCCCTGTAGCTACTAAGTCAAGATAAACTTGGACAATTTTCATACAACAGATTACTAAGCAAGAAGAGCTCTTTCAAACGAGATCTAGCTTATTTAATTCTGTTAACGTATACCAAAGTTATGGCCATTTGAATGAAAAGCTTTATGATATTCCCCCACCACTACATCTTACAAGATAGAGCAAAAAACGATTAAGAAAAAAAATCGAGAATTGTTCAGTCTACATGACGGTAGAATTTATAATATACCTTTATTTGCATATTTTTTGAGAAAAAGCCGTTTTTCTGATTGACCGTAACAGTTACGCCCCCTAGCGGCTACTTGCGGAACTTGAAAATAATTTCCAGCGATTTCTCTTAGCCGATTTACCTAATAATATTTTTTGCTCAAAGTTATACAATTAACGGTTACCGAGATATTGCCGGCGTCCATTCTTATTAGGTCACCCTGTACAATGTATCCATATCATACCTCTCCTCATTTACGGTATATTTTTACCATATGTTGGTCAGAGTAATTTCATGAGATGCTCGGCAAAAACAGCAAGTCTGTTTCTAGCAGCGCTCCACTTTTGGCCAGTAATTGGAAATAACGGTGTGGTTGAGACGTACAAAGGAGGATGTACACTGTACATTCCACGCTGCCACCTACATAAACAGTTAATTATGTTATGCATATAGGAAAGTTGGAGAATTTTAAGTTTTTCTGTTGTTGATCCAGAAATGTGTTTCATAATTTACCCTGTACAATAACAACCTCATTCTCATTCAAGTTCCATATCAAGATTTGAAATTGAAGTTTACAATTTTGTTCAAAACTCATTCGGAAATACTAATTTTGAAATTCTTTTTCACATTATTTAGCGATTTTTTGTACTACTTATCACAAACAAAAAGAGTTTTAATAGTATTAATAACCCATCGTAATTCCCAAAAGTCATTATGTACAAGAACTGATTTGTTGGTATTTTATGGTCTGCTATGGAGCTTCAAAAAATGATGTCAAGTAGCTTGACTCAGTACTTCTTACACGTCGTCGGTAACAATAACCCCAACTTCGCTGAGGTATCAGTCAACAATATCTATGATGAATAATCAAATGCTCTTGGATAAATCTTTGAACAAAGCGTCGATTTACGATGAGAGAGAATTACAGAGATACTTGCTATAACCCCACAACGTCACATTGCTACCCGAATTTCATCACAATCAATGCTGCAGTTACTGAGATTACGAGGGTATAAGAACGCCAAAAGGGAGACAGACCGACAGACAGACATACCGACGGTAACGTGGATTTTCGTTTAGTAAGTATCATAAAACGCCCAAAAAGCATATTATCTCAAAACCGATCTTTTTGCGACCGGTGTGGAAAGCAAAATGTTGTTAGCTCCTCCCCCACTCAAAAATAACAAGAAATGTCTTAAAATGCTTATGAACGTTTGGAGCAGTTCAGAGAATTTTCAGTTCTTGCAAACGTTTACAACACCACCAATTTTCGATGGTATAGGAGCATTACCTAGCACATTTCGATAGAATACCATATCTCAGAGTTCATCAAAATCGATGAAGCTGTTACTGAAATTATAGTAATAATTAAATAATAATAATAACTTTTATTGGCAAAATAAATACATGGTAGGTATAAAAATAATAATCAACTGAGTTGCCAAAAGAGAGAGTTTGGGAAACCCCATTCTTCAACTCAAACCGGAAAAGTTATATAAGCTACATAAAAATAAAAACTAAATATAGTACAATAAATCACGAGAAACAATACATGGACATATTAAATATGGATCACAGTTCAATATTGCTGATATCGTGTCCTTAGTGCTAGATCTGACTAAATTAGTAGACTGTCACTCAAATAGTTTTTGGTCAATTAGCATTAGTTCTTTCAGATTCATCTTAAAGCGAATCATTGAAAGACTCTTGAGACAATCTGAATTGAGGTTTCGAATCAATTTTTTTTTTGTCATAAATCGAGAGATCATATATAAGTTTTATAATAAAACTGTTTTTGTTTTCTTTTTTTTCGCAATAATTCAAAAGTTATATCAAAATAAAAATGGGTTTTTGAATCGAGTACCGAATACACGCCGTCGGCTCCCGAACCCGTGTGACGTAATGATGGCGGTTAAGATGCTCCTTTGGCCAACGACATCCTACATCGATACTAGATTCTAGATTCCCAGCCAAACGTGAAAATACTTGCTAGTAACTAGTGTATATTTATTGCAATATAGCCGATAAATGAAGTTTGCAGCTCAGGACGACCTCTACGATCGAAATAAATATCTTTTTGAATGTTTGAAATCAGATTACAGATTCCAGTAAGTAAGTACCTAATCAAATATGTCTTATTGAAACTATCTGGTGCATGCTCGGCTGGCTGGTAGTGGTTAGAGTGTTGGCTAATGGATCCGTTGGTCTGGGTTCAAACCTCAGCCTGTCCAATTTTTTTTTATTTTTTTTATCAAATTATTCATTCATGTGCTTTTTGCACTTGTTATTTACATTTTTTTCTACGATCAACATAAATATGTTTTTGAAACAAATTCTATCAGACATATTACTTGCACTGCATAGTGCAAAAACTAAGTACAGGACGCGGTGGACAAATCAAAAAATCAGTTCAAATGGTGTTTGTCCGTCAATATCAACCGCCAATATTTTTTTTAAATGTAATAGTTGGTTAATAAAACAAAATCCATTCATTTTTTAAGTTTTTAATATAAACATAAAGTAAGTCAAACTCGTAATCACAACAGTCTTCTGTTTATCATTTGGTATCTTTATTTATTTAACTTTGAGCAATGAAGCTTAATAATTAAATTTTCATAAAAATTTAACAAATAAAAATATAAAAATGCAATGCAAACAAACAAAACTTATTTTTCTATGAGTTTCAATGTTATAATTATCTTCTTGACCAAAACTTAAAATAATTATTTTATTATTTAATATTATTATTGATAATAAATACTTATACGATAAATAAACTATAAGTATAATTATTTTACATAAGAGCTAGCACTTCAAGTAAACAAAAATAAAACTGTATTTTTTAGTCCCGAACATAGAAAAAAGTATAAAGTATCTAGGAATATATTTAGACTCACACGTACGACGTTGGGATGTACATATTAATAATTTATTAAAAAAAATTGGATTCATTTCATATAAGATGAAATTACTAACAAATATTTTAACAGAAAAGCATCTACGTACAGTAAAGATAATTATAACATTGAAAGTCATAGAAGAATAAGTTTTGTTTGTTTGCATTGCGTTTATATATTTTTGTTTGTTAAATTTTTATGAAAATTTAATTATTAAGCTTCGTTGCTCAAAGTTAAATAAATAAAAATACCAAGCGATAAACAGAAGACTGTTGTGATTACGAGTTTTATTTTATGTTTATATTAAAAACTTAAAAAATGAATGGATTTTGTTTTATTAACCAACTATTACATTTAAAAAAAATATTGGCGGTTGATATTGACGGACAAACACCAATTGAACTGATTTTTTTAATTGTCCACCGCATCCTGTACTTAGTTTTTGCACTATGCAGTGCAAGTAATATGTCTGATAGAGTTTGTTTCAAAAACATATTTATGTTGATCGTAGAAAAAAATGTACATAACAAGTGCAAAAAGCATATGAATGAATTATTTGATAAAAAAAAATAAAAAAAAAATTGGACAGGCTGAGCTTTGAACCCAGACCAACGGATCCATTAGCCATTACTCTAACCATTAGGCCAGCCGAACATGCACCAGATAGTTTCAATAAGACATATTTGATTAGGTGCTTACTTACTGGAATCTGTAATCTGATTTCAAACATTCAAAAAGATATTTATTTCGATCGTAGAGGTCGTCCTGAGCTGCAAACTTCATTTATCGGCTATATTGCAATAAATATACACTAGTTACTAGCAAGTATTTTCACGTTTGGCTGGGAATCTAGAATCTAGTATCGATGTAGGATGTCGTTGGTCAAAGGAGCATCTTAACCGCCATCATTACGTCACACGGGTTCGGGAGCCGTCGGCGTGTTTTCGGTACTCGATTCAAAAACCCATTTTTATTTTGATATAACTTTTGAATTATTGCGAAAAAAAAGAAAACAAAAACTGTTTTGTTATAAAACTTATATATGATCTTTCGATTTATCACAAAAAAAATATATTTTTTTCTTTATTCAAAACCTCAATTTTATTGTAGGTTTTAGCCGCGGTATAGGTAAACGATTTTTGTAATATAAACGTGCGGTGGGGTGGCGTAGATAAGAACTGCTTACGTCTAATGTTAAGACGGTGTAGTTCACCTCTAAAGGATATTTTATTATATAGATAAACAGGTACTTTGTATGGAATAATTTTATGTGTGTTACAGACTATATGAAACTATATCCTCTGCTTTACTTTTAGCCACTTCAATTCCATAAAACTACTAGATATGTGGTCATATTTTCTAATTCCACAGATTAACCTGACGCACGAACTTTGCATCCGTTGTAATCGCATAATTTCAAACTGAGTGAGAATTGGACCATATACAACATCAGCGTAATTCAAATGCGAAAGAACTAGTGACTCACACAGTATTTTCTTGTTCTGCTGGTTTACGATTCTACAAATTTCATAAATCATTTTTAAGGATGTTAGTGATTTCTTTACTACATGGTCAACGTGATCGGAAAAGTTGAGTTTACTGTCGATAAACACTCCTAAATTCTTACATACTTCACCGACGTGGAGTAAATGCTCATCAATAGAGATCCTGAGTAGGTCCTTTATCCTATCGGTTGTAGGGCGTCTACCAAAGAGAATTAGTTGGATCTTGGATTCATTAACAGTTAAACAGTATTTGCGAGACTGTATGGCGATGGATGTAAGGATAAGAATAATATTGTCAGCAGCAAGTTGATATTCATGTTGTGGGAACGAGCAATATAGTTGGACATCATCTGAATAATAATGAGCCTTACAAAACTTTTTTTTTTTTTTATTTAAAAAGGTACCGCTTCGACCACAAGGTCATTAGCGGTGGATTAAGTTATTTTACAATTTATGTAGAAGATTAGTGGTCTTTAAGAATGTTATCAGGTTTCTGACATTACACTGGGGTCCCAAAATATTTGTTGAATTGCCGCTGATATTACATTGGTCTCGGTACATTACAAAACTTTAAATACTTGTTGAATCGAGAAATATATAATATAAAAAGAATGGGTCCCAGAATAGATCCTTGGGGAACGCCGGATGCAATAGAAACTCTTGATGACGTTGAGTCGTTCAAGATTACCTGCTGCGACCTATCGGACAAATAAGATCTTAACAAGGATATCGTTCCGTAAGAGGAACCCAAATGGTTCAATATTGCCAGCAAGAATGAATGGCTGACTCTGTCAAATGTCTTTGAGTAGTCAAGCAAGACGAGTGCTGACAAGTAGTTTTTGTCCATAGCAGACACTATATCATCAATAACACCCAAGAGTGCAGTGGAGCAGCTGTTGTTTGGCCTAAACCCTGACTGAGTTTCAGGTAGCATATTATATTTTGTTAAATGTAATTTGATCTGACGGCACATAGCTTGTTCTAATAATTTTGACAATGTAGGGAGAATACTAATCGGGCGCATATCGCCAAGTTCAGCTGAGTTAGAAACTTTAGGAATGAGTATTATAGTAGCGACCTTCCATACACCAATTAACTATATGTGTGACGACTGGTATAAATGTGGGACAACAGGTTAAAAGCATATTTATAGAAATATGGTCTGATCCTATTGCTTTACTTTTAACCGCAAGGAGCAAGTTATATAGCTCGTATTCAGAGAGAGAGACGAGAATGCAAACTGCTGAATATAAGGCAATGTGTTGTTTTCAGAATAAAAAAGGTGTTAATCTGATCAGCAGTCCAAGAATTTTCGGGTATAGCAGTTTTTCGTTTATTCTGGTAAATATTAAGATCTCTGAAGAGCTTCCATCTGTTGCTGCCATTCCTCCTAATTCGGCTTTGGAAGAAGGCTTTCTTTTCATTCTCAATTACCATCTTGAGTGTTTCTGACTTCTTAAAGTATTCCCAATGCGCACGTTTCCTAGTCTTAGTGAATTTAGCACTAGCTCTGTCTCTTAATTTCATGAGACGTTTAATGTTGTCTGTAAGCCAGGGGGCTTTCCTCTTTGCTACCCTAATTGTCCTAATGGGAGCACGCACATCAAACAAATCGATAATAGAAGAATTTAGTAGATGCACTTTCTCATTCACGTCATCAGATTCGTTAACTGCCCTAAGCGGTATACGCTGCAGATCGAAGTTAAATAACTCTAAATTAAAGTAACGATAAATTATGCTATTAGAAACATAAAAACAAACTGACCTACAGCAATAAGTAACATATATTTTCGTGATGCAACGTCTAAAACTAGTACTAACTCTAATTTTGAAATCACGTGGGCTAAAATGACAAGCTCGCTCACAAACGAACCCCCTGCTCTACGCTATCGGAAGCGGCCGAGCGTAGATAACTGATATATAACGATCTGTTAGACGAGAGGGGGTGGAGGCAGCAGACCATGGAAGGCTGTTGCATGTACGTTGTGCATCTGCACGATGCGCTCAACAAGCGTTAAAAACGTGAAAAATATAGTTACGTGTACTTTAGAGTTTATCTGCTGCTACGTAATCTTCATAACATGTTGGCTTTTATTCGGATGACCCTAAAGCGACGGTATTTGCATGAAACATGAATAAATGCATGAGCTGCGCAACGACATTTGAATTATTTTTTAGTAAATCAAGTGGGTTCAGCGTCAGCGTGTCCTCTGTCACAAAAACAAGAAGTAGCTGCAGCTTTTGTACTAGTTGGAAGGAATTGGTATAACGTTTTTTTGCTGCAATAGGTCTGAGAGGCGACTTTGTTTTGGAACTCTCTGAAGTGAATTATTTGGATTCCAGAGACTCTCTTCTTTAGTGTAAGAGAGTAAAATTATTAAGAGAGGTGGGCGTGGTTCCTTTTTAAAGTGTCGTTACTGTATTCTTGAAGACATTTCTACCAAACACACGGGAGCTGAATGTGCCTCAAGAGGATTATTAGTTATTTCAGTGTCGAGTAGGAGAAAAACAAATTCGAATGTGAACTAAAATAGAAATTGCATTTTGAGAAATTATATTTCAGCTTTTTTTTCAATCACTCAATTTTCTGCGACGACCATCAAGTTTATTAAAGGTAACGGAATATATTTCAATGAGATGGTAGTGTCGCATTAAATGACATAGTACAAGCAGAGGAAGATACGACTACTGGGAGAGATGTTTTGCCACAAAGTGACCCTTTCCCGTTGTCGGATCTCAGGTTTGTGCAGCTTTTCCGCGTGGACAAGCAACGTTGTTTGATTTTCTTTCGAAATTATTTGTAACACTATACGCGGTGTACCACACAAGAATGCACAGTACAGGGATCCCGTAAACCAGAGAGAGAAATTAGAAAAAAGTTGCGCCTTGCTGAACAATGCAATATGGCATTTTAAGAACTTCAAAATGCCGAATACTTCCAGAAATATTTGAGAATAATCGAATTTTCCCGATTTCGTTTATATCTTTTTTCTCACTTTATTTGAAAATATATGACAATGCAAATTTTACATTCCCATTGCAACTTTTTCTGCTCTATAAACTGATATTAGATTTTGAATCGCATCTTAGCAACTATCATCCTCTTTGGTTTTTTAAACACACAACCACTTTTATATGCATAAAACACTCTAATTTCAATTCTAAATACAACGATGTATCGCACTTTTCATTTACCCGACGTTTTGGATTCAAAAAGACATTTTCATTGTTATTTGATGAGGATTACGAAGAAACAAAACGCCGGAACAAAAACTGAATTACGTCACCATGTAGAGGAGAAAAAATTCCATTGAATTTTAAATTCTGTTTTGATTTATCTTCTTTATTAAAATACCAGTGAAAATAAGTAACCAGTATGTTATCAAATTACAAAACTTTTATTTTATACACTATATATTATATATATTATTAAATCTTATGTTCAAAAAGTCCTCCTCCATTTTCTAGACAAACGTAGTAACGGTATACAATTTCGTCCATTACATTATCTAACATCCTTGGGGGTTCCCCAACTAAATCACTGCCCCGCCGCCCGCAAAAGAACATGCAGCACAAAAACTTCCCTGGCTCATTTTAACAAATCCAAAAAAAAAATGATCAGACATATCTAGAGTACCCAGTAAGAGTATGAACTGCTTTTATATTATACTGGTTGTTTTCTCCTCCTTCACCGAACCCAACACAATTTTCAAAAACAATAGACTTATTGATCTAAACGACAGCCGACGATATGGTTTATAAATTTCATTGCTATCAGTTTAGTAACGAGTTGCACACATTACAGAACTATCTACAATAATATAATTTCAAAAATCAAGACAGAAGCTGGAAAGTAATTACGTCGTTCCTTTACAAGCCAATGAAATGCAACAAATGTTTCAGTTTCACAATCGTCCCACCTCTAAACTACCCCAATCTTACCTCCTCTAAAAAAAATACAAATAACGATCAGGAACCCCTGAATCGCCTAAAAAAGAAGTTTGAGCTTTTATATTTCTAGTTTTTTTACTGTTGCTCGCCGCCAGTGACACGATTTCTAAAAACCATACGCGTGTGTCATCTTCGGCACGGTGATAATTATAAGTAAATATTTCA
Organism: Callosobruchus maculatus; assembly: GCA_951848785.1. Classification (NCBI taxonomy): domain Eukaryota; kingdom Metazoa; phylum Arthropoda; class Insecta; order Coleoptera; family Chrysomelidae; genus Callosobruchus; species Callosobruchus maculatus. The sequence continues at coordinate 7,545,780 of CATOUR010000054.1, read as the reverse complement.
TTAAAATCAATTGAATAACTTCCAGGTTACACAATAAAGAATGATACAAATCAATACTCGTTTGTATGCATTAGGAAATTCTTTGTCTAATAGGAAGAGTAGTGTTTGGATGGACATAAAAAAGAGGTATTATGCCATTAGGTCCTTCTTTCTCAGGCCAATGGAAAGCCTATCATAAATACAACAAATTTTTCTGTTCCCAAATTTCATCACAGTCCATGCAGCGGTTGCTGAGATTACGAGGCTACAAAAATCCTGACAGACAGACCGACAGATAGGCCGATCGACAGACTGACGGAAACGAGTGATGTGGAGTTTCGTTATGAAGACACCATAAAACGCCCAAAAAAGCGTGATATCTAACGCTCCAAAATTTACGTGTACAAAATACTTCCCATCACCTATTGGTGTGGGAAGTAAAAACGGGCATAATTCCATGTAGCCTTATTAAGCTATATGAGGTAAAGAAATATTTGGCGTACGTAGGCAGTCGCGAATCAAGGTGCACAAAGGCAAAGTCGAACTAACACCACTCAGCAACTGAATATTATAGGTTTCCGAATCGATTTTTCAATTTATTTTATGGGTCAGCTATAGTATAACCTTTGGTGTCGCCTGTTGTAAGGAAAACCACTAGAAAACCCGTCCGATATTAAATGGCTGCTCTTGCTTGCAGGTGCGTGAACTGTACATCTTATCTATGCTTTGGTTAATTGCCTCCCCCGTCGAGAAGATCTTGTTACGTCTTTAATGACGATACTCAAAGTTTGGCATCAAGCGATCGAATAGGCTTCAGCTTGCGAAGTACAGCCCGGATAATTAATTATCATAGTCAAGACACTGTTGGAAAATCCACTACAGGAAGGTAAAAAGACTCTTAAAGTCGTCCAACAAAATATCGAAGCGATCTGCTCCATAACATGCCGTTGAACGTGAGTGCACATAAGATCTATCAGAAGCTTTTAAAAGATCAATGATATTTTGATAATTTTTACTAAATGTCTTCCATATTTTTCACATTCATGGAAGGGAGATAGAAATGGTAACGATAGAGAACTTTGTGATGAGTGTTGCTTATTCTTGATATACATAGTAGTGAAAAATGAAGAATACTTCAGAAGTCCTAACTCTGCATTTGCTGGCTACCAGGGTTGGGCGACGTCGTGACGTCGACAATGTCATGTCGACAATTCAGTTGTCTATGCGTCAACTATGGTGTCGACGTTGACTTTATAGATGACGTTACAAGTGTCGACAATGTCGACAATTAGTTCAGTACAAAAACTATTGCCACAGTTCTTTCGTTTGAACATGTTTTAACGAAAAAATTAGACAAATGTTTAGTGAGACTGTAAGATCATTATTTTTTATTCTTACAAGGTGAAATGGCTACTAGCGATCATCCTCTTCTTCTTCTACGTTACTAGGATCGAACGCGGAATCTGATCCAAAATACCCCAGTATTCTCACCTTGAAGGGAAAAATATAAATGGACCAGCATTTTTGAATGCTCAAAGGACAGTATGTTTCTAATAGGCGTGCAAATATGTCCTCAGTTTGAGAACAATCGCCCAAGTCGGGCAGAAGAAGCCAGAATTTTTAGTAACCCTCCTAATACTGGGCACTCCATCTGGGCCATCATCATCATAGTCACAATGTCTTAGCAGACATGTTGTGAACTCGTAAAATCCATTTACACATTTTACGAGTTTCTCTTGGGATATCTTTAAGATCTTTAATGCAGTAGTTTCCCATTTGCTTTCTGCATCCTCATGCGGTTGACCAGATGGTATCTACTGGTTCATCCGCCTTTAGGGGCAATTTCTCACCCCAAGGACAAGAAGGTGTCCTGACTCTTCTCAACTCGTCCACCCGAAGCTGTTGGTTGAGAAGACGTTACTGCTTATACCGACAGTAGTTCGGTATTCCTTTTAGTCGCCTTTTACGACACGTAGGATATACGATGGGATATATACTAACCCGCCCCCACACGGGCCTAGTAGGCGTGCGAATATGTCCTCAGTTTGAGAACAATCGCTCAAGTTGGGCAGAAGCCGGAATTTTCAGTAACTCTCCTAATACGGGGCCCTCCATCTGGGCCATCCTCCAAAAGATCAAATGTTTGCATACGTTTATGTCAAAAAGGGTAGCAAATATTGGTAAAAAAGTGTCGTCAGTCTCATAAGAAGGAAAAATGACGAAGTTTTAGTGAAGGTACTGACGCATTTTAATTGTTTTAATATGCCTAACTTCCAGTAAACTCAGTGATAATTTTTAGTAATAAGCCAAATACGTTACCTTTTCTACGAGTAGTATTGAATTTATCCCATCTCTCTATCCCTTTGCTGTCAAGCTGTCTAAATATGAATGCATTTATTTTGGCGGTGTAAGCAGACGTTAGTTTCGAATTATCATATGTAGGGTATAGAAAATATGCAGATAAATCATACACGTTAAGTGCCATCGAATTTTAGTTTATTGCAGTTTGTATTGCACTTCCTGCCACTCATTTTTCAAAGTTTACAATTCACAATCTAACACAATCAAAACAAGTGACCGTAGTAATCGGATAAATAACAAACCTAACCTCAAACTTGCAACAATTGTTGACATTGTCGACGTATTGTCGACGCAGTGTAGACATTGTTGACATTGTCGACGGATTGTCGACACGTCGAGGTCGACAATAAAGGCCTGGTCAAACAGAGATCGCGGCGGTCCGGCGTTCTCTAACAATACAATGGAACGCCGAACGCCGCGTTCTAGACCGCCGCGTTACAGCGTTCCATTGTATTGTTAGAGAACGCCGGACCGCCGCGTTCTCTGTTAGACCGGGCCTTAAAAGTCGACGCGTCGACGCCGGACTCTGCTGGCTACAGGTCATCATTATTTCTATTTTCTAAAAATGACATAACACAACCTACAACGGTCTTGCAACTGGTTAAGTGTCACCACATTACCAAAATTGCATAATGAGACAAAAATTGTATAAAGTCGATATAAAGGGTGTCCAGTTAGTGTGTAATTCTTCGATATCTCGCAAGGTATAGCAGATAGAAGAAAATATCAAATACAAAAGTTATTTGGTTACTTAAGGCGCATATTCTAAAAATATGTTGAAATATACAGGGTGTTTTGGGAAAGTAGGATAGTGATCAACTTGATTTTTTTATACGGAACTATAACTCTTTCTTAATTTTTTCTAGTTTCCATTATTGACTTCTATACAACCCTAAAATATATTTGAGATCGGTTGCGACGTTGCAAAGTTATAATTTATTTTCTATTAATTTCTGGCTTTGCAAGGTCGCAAGTAATACGTCGAAATTGATATATTCCTGTAACCTTTCTCAATAATATTATACATACACCGACTTACTAGAATGCTAAGTGGATATTATTCTGGATGTTACCAGCAATTTGTATCTACAGGGTGTTTTTGGCAGAATTTTAAATTACGACAACTTGAAGGTCATTTTACTTTGTTTTTTTAAATGTAACACCCTGTATTTTTTATTTTAAATCGAAATATCTACTGGTACCCTATCTCGCTTTGTGATATTTTTTTCGCGTTTGCGACGTTGCCAAGTTATAAATTATTTTTCCAAATTTTTAAACAAATATCCCCGATTTTAATCTATTTTAAATAGAATCCGCTACTTATTTTTATTGCAGTGAATTGCGCATGTCAAATTTAGTAAGAACTCTCAACTTCAAAATTTTGTTTCTATTAATTACTGAGATACGGCATAACCGCTTTTTCAGTAAACGGTACCGGAACGCTTAAATATTTCCAAAACTGCCACAGCTGGAGAGGTGAAATTCAATACTTGGGGTTTTTTGAACATACAGAATTCAAAAACGCTAAAATCAGTGTTGTCAGATTTACCACGTTTACGTTAGACTTCATAAATAGGGCATTCCATTCAAAATTATGACGTAAAATTGGTAAATCTGACAACACTGACGTTAGCGTTTTTGAATTCTGTATGTTCAAAAAGCCCTCAGTATTGAATTTCACTTCTCCAGCTGTGGCAGTTTTGAAGATATTTAAGCGTTCCGGTACTGTTTACTGAAAAAGCGGTGTTGCCGTATCTCAGTAATTAATAGAAATAAAATTTTGAAATTGTGAGATCTTACTAAGTTCAACATACGCAATCCATTGCAATAAAAATAAGTAGCGGGTTCTGTTTAAAATAAATTAAAATCGGGGATATTTGTTTAAAAACTTGGAAAAATAATTTATAACTTGGCAACGTCGCAAACGCGAAAAAAAAGGCGAGATAGGGTATTAGTAGATATTTCGATTTAAACTAAAAAATACAGGGTGTTACATTTAAAAAAACAAAGTAAAATGACCTTTATGTTGCCGTAATTTAAAATTCTGCCAAAACACCCTGTAGATACAAATTGCTGGTAACATCCAAAATAATATCCACTTGATATTCAAGTAAGTCGGTGTATAATATTATTGAGAAAAGTTAAAGGAATATATCAATTTGGACGTATTATTTGCGACCTTGCAAATCCAGAAATTAACAGAAAATAAATTATAACTTGGCAACGTCACAACCGATCCCAAAAATATTTTAGGGTTGGATAGAGATCAATGATGGAAACTAGAAAGATTTAAGAAAAAATTATAGTTCCATATAAAAAAATCAATTTGATCACTATCCTACTTTCCCGCAACACCCTGTATATTTTAAATTATTTTTAGAATATGCGTCTTAAGTAACCAAATAACTTTGGTATTTGACATTTTCTTGCATGAGCTACACTTTGCGAGATATCGAAGAATTACCCACTAACTGGACACCCTGTATATGGACTAATGGAGGGTACTAAGATGTAACTTCATGATTTAGATATGGGCCGCTACTGTTATTTAGGCTAACTCAAATATGTTGAAAGCTTTTATGTGTATGAGTATGTATGTTTGTTCGGGTGGAATCTTGCTACTCAATTTTGAAGCATATACCTACATGTACCTTCAACCGATTGAGCTGAAATTTTGTATACCCATTTAGTTTGGACGACAATATACGATAAGCTGTATGGCGTCATTCTAAATCCAATATGGCGGAATATCCACGACGGCGATGTAGTTATTTTTTATGCACTTCTACAATATCGGTATCAAATGAATGCGCTTGCCGAGAATAATTAGAAAAATATTCCAACATCACTCGTATTCCAATACGGTGGATTTTTTTATACTCGTACTTCCCTACAGTATAGCTATTTAATAAAAGGGTTCGCTGATTGCAGCAATGATTCATTGAATGGGATGAACAAACTCAGAAACCCGGCGAATGATAACTAAAAAGTAAAACATGGATTAAAGGCAAAAAAAGACATTAAAAAGGCTTTTATTTAACTCCTCTAGAAAGAGGAAAATAAATATTTGCTTTAAAATTTCAACTTATGGCCTCATTATATAGAATCTATATGACCATGATAGCTTATTGCGCGATTTACTTGTGTAAACTACTACCTATTTAATTGAGTAACTAAATCTACCAAGTTTATTTTTTTTTCGTTAAATCCGGAACGATTGTTAATATCGCCTGTAGCTGATTTTGTTGACACACAGAGTATCGATTGTATAGCATAGAGTCGATATGTAGAAACACTATGGGACAAGGAGTTTCACTACTGAGTGCGAATTATTATTTTTGGCGTAGCTAAAAGACGCTTTTGGCAATTTTTTTGATTTCTGGTATAGTAAGAGGAGCTGCATGGTGTTCACATTTCTTTATCGTTGCAGCTTTTTTATGTAGGCGCAACATATTATGCATGTATATCATCACGTTTCCTTAAACTCAGCTATTTACATTTTTACATTTTCGCTTTTTGATATTGTAATGTACTCAGTTCCTTCTCCAACCGTAACTATAGTATATGCAGAGAGCAGGTCATACAAGGTAGGAGAAGAGCACAAACGGGAAATGAAAACTGATATAATATATATACACAAACTATTATGAAAGTACTCCTTTAAAATGATATATCGTGTTTCAGAAAACTGTTCCCACAGCAGCAGTGCATTGTGTTGGGTGCCTAGAGCAACGCCTTCGCCTCTGAATAGACATGCACTTTTATGGACCTTAAAAATACATTTCTTGTAGAGCAGACGCCTCGTGAACGATGCGCTAGAGCTACAGGGTGTACTGACGTCACTGATTTGGTATTAGATCATTTTACGACCCTTAGCGCTTACCTAACTTGTATACATATACATAACATCGGGACAGGCACACATAAAAATAATTTCTTAGATGGAGCACAGATGCTTTAATTCAAGTATACGATAACTTCCTATACGCGCAAAGTTATGCTAATCTCAAAATGAGAATACGATATCTTTGACCATATAAGGGTTAGATTGAGAAAATATCTTCATTGCAAAACAGGGAAATTGTTGATAGTAAGAATACCAAAATCTTAAATCAAGCATATGGTAATCTTGACCGAAGTATTTCATAATCTTGACTGAAGCATTTCATAATCTTAACTGGGAGCATTTCATAAACTTGACGAAGGTAGCTCAACTTTATTCTAAAATTGTGATATTCTTGGATGAGGAATCTAATAGTATTAATTTGAGCATTCAAACTCTTCTATGTGCATGTAGAAATTTTTCTGAAGAAACAGTTCCGCAAAATTTCTTAAATCACATTTAATATACTTTGTACTTATCTAGGAACAGCACCTGAGTCAGGTCTTCGCATCCCAATTTTTTTAATACTCATTCATGGTTGGATAGGTCCAGTGATAAGGAAGCTGATGGGAACTGGTACGCGACTCAAATGGCGGTGGACCAGCACTACCGGCAGATTCGATGACTGATAGTTGACGGTGGTATCACGGGTATTATGCAGGATCCAGGCCAGGGTGCAGGTATTACGCTACGGTGCTAAAGACGGCAGCGAATACGACAATCCGAAAACCGATAATGGCGGCGCGGACACGGACGGGCAACAGGCTGTTGAGTTGAGAGGGTGGACACTGTGGACAGGTTTGAGTTGACTCGTGACACGCTGAGCGCCTGCGCACTCCGACATTGGTAGACGTCAAATAAATGATTTACTTGATACAAAATATAGAGTGTGCTTGTAAAACAGCGTTCATTTTCAAACCAAGATCATCATATTGTAAATGAAGGTTCGCATTTGCAAGCTGTCTATATTTTTCATAGAAGTAAGCTGGACAACGCTGGAAAAAATTATAATCTTGATATAAAATTATGAAATATTTGTTATTAAATTATTATAGCCTTGGTTGCAAAGAAAATTATATTTTCTTTCGGAACATATTTCTTTAAAATAAGTATATAAATCAAAACTATATTATTCTTGATACAAATTTTCTATAATTTTCTCATCAAATATTCTTTCTTAGAGTGAGAACCGATATTTTTGTTGTGAGTATTTATTTACAAGAATATCACAATTCTTGACTTGAGAATTTCTTTTTATGTGTGGGTAAATGGGATTAGCGGACCGGTACGAGTGACTGAAGTTACGTGCATTGTGGGTGACGTGGATTATATCAATAAACAAAGATTTTCAGGACATAATGGCTTCTAGAACTGGCCTTTGAGCATAGTATGTCGATCATGTTCTTCTAAACGGTTTGCTAGTGTCGCTACGGTCCTACCTGTCTCACCAATATAAATACTTTCACACAAGAACAAAGTAACTCATACACACCTTTTGAAGCTTCAGGAATTTGATCCTTAACCGATCTCTAATACTGATGAAATTTGGGCATGGTTGAATATCTTGTGTAGATGTTATGTTTTATAAGAAATTCGGATATATTTTCTATCACATTATAAGTAAGAAAGAAGACCAATTTTGAGGTGGATTACTGTCAGGGTACCTTTAAGTGAGTAGACTGGATCGAATCAATTTTGAATTTTTTTTTATGGGTTCTATACTAAATACCATCGATGAGCACTGTCTAACCTCTATGACTTTAAGCTATATTAGGTGTTGCTGTAAGCTTACTATGTAGATATCGATTTCAATTGTAATAAGAATGTCTGAAATTCTATCACTTGCTAGTATTACCTCCTGTTTAGCTCATGTTTTTGGACAACAATGTCTTATAAGCAAGGTGAATTTGGAAATGACGATTGAGCTACTAGGTTTTGGATTATCTTTATGCTTTTTGTATTTACTTAACCGATTAGCTCATTCAAAACATTAGTTAAGCCTTTAACGGGATGGACATTTTTCTGTGTAGCCGTAATAGCCTCAGCTTTGCAAGAACGAATCACAAAAGTTGTACTCTGAGGCCTACTTTTAAGCGAAAGAAGTAAGGTATTAATAAATTTTAGAACTGCCAAGAAAATTCAAAGAATTTGTCGCACGGTGCACTGCAAACAATGTTTCCAAAGGAGATATTCCCAATACTATCAATCTATTAATGGTAGGGAGGTTCAATGCAACGCCATCAACCACAAACAAACACAAATTTGGAGATTCTTATCCTGGCACTTTGTTTGATTGGCCAAACGTTGACGCGTTGACGAAGTGTGGAGTGTCTATTTGGGTTATTTCCATTGTCTGTGCAAATGAGAAAAATAATGCAAATAGGTAAATACGCCTTTCCGTTCACTTGTCGGTTTTTAATGACAGATCAAAAGACTCAAATAACATGAATATTTATGCCGACGACGCCGATCGACAATGAGGGAAGGCATATGTATATTTATGATATTTGCGAATACGTCAAATATTTGGGCAAATACATAGATGTCGTTACACATCACATAACAAATAGGACAGTGGTACGCTTGTATCGGTACATTTCGCCTATTAAGTGATTTGAAATTTTTCCATTGTTAGATGCAACACCATATATACGTATTTTCACACAGGCGCAGATGGCTTGAATTCTTAGAGTGAAATCCATTCTACAATAGTATATTTTCTCTAGAGTTGGCAGCTTCAGATGACTAGGTTTGAACTTTTTTACCTTCAGTAAAAAAAAATAGCAGATAGTACTAAACCCGTTCGCTTAAGGCTGCGTCTCCACCAGAGATGTGCTAGGAGAATGTGCGCAACGAGGATGTGTAGCGGAGCTGCGAAACGGTCTGGGTGTTTCTACCAGAGCTGTGCTAGGAATATCAGCGGTGCCAACATGTCTAGTTGAGCTGCGAATCGGTGTGCAGATGAGCGTTGCAAGGATGTGTAGCGGGCTCTTTTCAGAGTTTTCTTTTTGCTCGCCTACATCAACAGCACACGTCCCTCGCCCACATCCCTCGCAACGCATTTCGAGCGCACATCTCTCGAAACACATTAATAGCACACATTCCTCGTCAACACGCCTTGTTTTGTACGCACAGAAACTTCGCTCCGCTAAGCCGTTTCCACCAGAGCTATGCTGAGCGAGGCGAGGTAATTCGAGCGATTCCATTGGTTCGTTAAAAACGCATTTCTCTCAACACATCCTCGCACATCATCGGTGAAAACGCAATCCTAGAGTCAGTCGGTGACATGGTTGACGCGACTCTTGTCACACGTCCACTCGGTTTCTCATGCAAAAGATTGAAACACCGCAAATAGTTCATTCCTAGAAAGGCACGTTCCTACATCTGTTTTAACACTATCGCATGCTATCAGAGTGGAAGTGATACTTTGAGTGGATCGTGCGCCTCTCACGTCTGAAGGAGGTAATTTCCTGAAATTATGCTGTCATATCAGTCCCTGTTTTACAAGCTTCTAGCGCCCAGGCGTTGTGCATGTAGTTATTAGGTGACTAAAACTGTAATTCATAAGCTAATCAAATCACATGATAAATGATAAATAAGGTAGTAAACTTGTTCTTTTTGGTGTTGTTCATGAAAAATGTTTTGAATGAAGGTGGCGTGAGAAGCCGAGTGGACATAGTGGGGCAATCGCGTCTGCCACATCGGAATCGTGTGCGGTGGCGCTTAAAATGCAAAAAACTGACGACGACGCCGACGATTTGGGGACTCTGTGCTAAGGGACTAGTATCACGAGGTTAAAACAATGATTTAATTGTTATAACCGCTTAGTGCATACAAAAATAAACGTACTGCTGCATTTCGTTACATTCTACGTCATTTTGTTTTTTAGTAATTCCATTCTAAAGTTTAAAGTAAGGAATTCGAATTCAGCCAATCAGTGCCAACCGCGCGAATCATCAGCAGTGCATTGACGCCAAGAACAGCTCCGACTCCCAAAACATTTACATTTCACATAAACATATTATTTGCTATCCCAAGTGTTATAAATATTTTGAAACTCACTTCTTAGATTTCACATTTCTGATCTCCGTACTGAAGAACTGCATATTATCCACATAAAAGTCGTTCACCATAGCTACATCAACTTCAGGCAGATTATCTGAATCGGCTTTTGTGAATCCACTATCGATTTTACTCATACTTGTTGGTTATGTTATATAATAACTTGAAACCTAGTAAAATGGAATAAAAGAATATCCTGTACAAATGAACGCAAACAAATAATAATAAACTTTAAGATTGTTGAAAATTACAGCCAAAGCCCAATGGAAATTGGAAATGACAATGACAATGGCCAAATTACGATTGACAGGATTGACGGATCAGGAACCTTAACCTAGCTTTCAGAATTTCGGATCACGGGATATTAAAACCACAAAACATATCAGACGGGAACAGAAAACAAGATAGATGAGCCAGCTCGCGTACAGCTCCGGCATTTCGCGCGCCATCAGAATGCGGCAACACTGCACACATATCTTCTTTTGATTGGCTTTTCGCCTTTAGGGCAGTGCAGGGGTGTGAAACTCAAATGAGGACCCTGTGTAGCGGCGTTAGCGCTAGCCACCTAGCACACCTAGCGGGGTTGCGTGAACTATTGATCAGCCAACTCTGTTTCAAACAGATTCCTAGATGCATCAATAGAAGTGGCCCAATTGTTACGCCTAACGTCATTTTGACAGCCATTGTCGTTGCTCGCTTTTGTCGATTGGCGTCTTTCTGCAATTTTGCACTACTTTTGAGATTTTGTCTGCCTATTGTTGTCTATATGTGTTTAGGAATGGGTTCTAAATATTTACGCCGTTGTCTTGCGCCAAATTGCAAGAATGTGAATGAAGTGATTTGCCTGACTTATACCGCTCGCCTCATTTTTGTATTGTGAATTTTCATGCAAAATTAATTACAAGATTGATGATTTCTACATGAAATATACATATATCATTTGAATGCATTACTAAACACTACTACTCATACTCATATAACTTGTATTACTGTTCACAATCACATACGCTGCCATAAAGGTGTGCAGCATTCCCTCTCTTTGGCAAACCATTGCATTGGTGAGGTCCGATGGTCTTAAAATACATTTTTTTATTTCAGACATTAAATCCCATCTGATCAGCGTATACAGAGACGCTAGTTAGAACGCAATGGCAACCCAAACCTACAAATATACAAACATCTTGCCTGCATCAATATGAATAGTTAAGAAATATTACCTCTTTACTCTTCAAATTATATGCCATCAAAGGATTGTAATTATCATGAAATAGTGATTCTAGTGAATAAATCATGCTTTACTTTTATATGAATTGTTTTTGTACCTTGTGTATCTGATCTTATTTAAGCAATTGTCGTATTGAAATAAATTACAAAAGGGTTTGTTTTGCTTTATTACAGTAATGCATATCTAATATATTCCCATTCTTACATAATCAATTGAATGTCCTATACAACGGGGTAGCTTGTCACAAAAATTTACCTAACTCATTAATTACCTGTTTTGAAAATTGCACCGATTAGAAAAGTTAAAACACTAATTAAAAAAAATTAAGTACTTGTTGTGAACAATATTAGTTTTATTTACTATTACGCCACTTATCAATTCCATTTTTTTAAATCAATGCTTTAATTTTTTTTTAATCAGGTCCATTTTCAAAACAGGTAATGAATGCGTAAGGTAAATTATTATGACAAGGTACCACGTTGTCTGGAGGCTGAATAAGCTTATATGATATTTCAAAAAGCCCGCTCTTTTCGCAACCTACCCCACCTATCGTCGGTCACCTACACCAAACTTTTTAGATTAACCCAGGTCCACCTAGGTCGTGAATATCTACAGTTTCCTGTAGTCGATTCGTGAATGCATTGTAGTGACACACGCAACCCGAATAGATGGCGCGGATGTCAGTCAAAAATGCCATGCCAAATTTTCATACACAGAGTGTCCAGTCTTTCAGTGGATCTATTGTCAGTGGGGCAGTGACATCACTGACCTAGGAGAATTCAAATATTTTCCTTATTTTCACGGCTTTCCTGTGCCCAAAGAAATCGAAGAAAAAAATGAGTTGCTTTTTATGACGTACTCTATCATATGCAGCCAAAAAAAATTCATGACACTATTATAGGCCATTATTCTGTGATTTCATATGTCTGCTTGTCAAATACAAAGTATATAGGAATCTCCCTGTATCAGCTTAAATATGCTCTCTTGGTATACATCCAAAACATCTGCTACTCTCAACCACTATCATATTGTTTTTGGCCTGGGGAAATTTTATATTCGGGCACATAGTTTCAAATCACAAGCAGAGCCACATGTACTGTTGCATACTTTACGGCTGTGCATTAAAGATATATAAGCTTGGGTGGTTTAAGATGTAGGGTTCGGAAGCGGCAAATCGTATGTCCTTCAGGATATAGTATCGGTCGTAAATGTCGCACACCTCGACACGTATATTCTATTCGATATCAGGGAACAAGATAACTTAGGAACATTTGTAGTTGCAACAGCTTGATAACAACTATGTTATTAGTCATTTAAAGACTTTAGGTATAAGCCCTGTAGTACGTAATTTAGGCATATACAGGGTGTCCCACGACGATTAAAACAAGCAATGTATCGGAACTGGGCAGTAGTATAGCGAATTATAAATTTGGGGATGTAAATTAGAGCAAATATAGTATCTTTTCTTATCATTGTGTCACCCAACGAGGTATTTGTTTTTGGCCACGTGACGTCAGATTCAAAATTTTTAATGGGACACCCTGTATATTTGTGACTCTTTGCGTTCCTTCCCATAAAACAATTCCAACAAACTCGCACACTTGGGGTCTAGAGTGATTAATTCACGAGCTACAGGTACAAAGGATGGTACCACTACCATTGATTATAACATGTACCCCTACAGTTAAATTACTTTGGTAGTGTTTCATAATGGTAGTGGTACAGTCCTTTAAGTACCTGTAGCTTTTGATTAATCACTTTAGACCCCATGTGTGCTGCTGGAATTGTTTTATCGGAAGGAACACAAAAGCCACAAATATACCTATATACCTATTAAAAATTTTGAATCGGACGTCACGTGACCAAAAACAAATACCTCGTTGGGTGACGCAATATCAGGAAAAGATACTATATTTGCTCTAATTTATACCCCCAAAATTATAATTCGCTGCTGCTGCCCAGTTGCGATATATTGCTTGTCTTAATCGTCGTGGGAAACCCTGTATTTAGATAATGACTTAAGGTTCGAAGAGCAAATCATTAGGTGCTCTTCTAAAACTTACTACAATTTAAAAGTAATTTATGGCCAAAAATTTTTCCTGAATAAAGAAACCAAAATCAGATTATGTTGTTTACAACAAGTGCGTAACTAAATTTTTAACCTATAAGATACAGAGGGTGCAAATATTTCGCCTCAGACTGATCTTTGGAATATGTAGATATGAGTTTGTTTCCACAAAATTTACTAATGTAGGTTAGCTAAGTGTGAGACAGCGCAGGCACATATTACACAGTATCATACATGCTTCCGTTGTTCTTATATAAAAAGATGAATATAGGTAAACCTCATAGCGACAGTCCGCAGCAGTTTTGACCCTTCTGGTAAATTTGTTTAAATAATTTATTAGAAGTTGCACTGGCGTGCTATGAAAACTGTTTCATATTTGCAATGTTTTAATATATATATTTATGTATTTAAGTTATCCTTTATGTAACTGTTAAGTATTATCTGGGATTAAGTAAAAGAGCGGCTTTAGCCCTTCACGAGCATCAAGTCGACTTACAGAAGATTGGAACAGCTCAATCGAAATGATGTTACATAAATTGCATAGAAAATGTCATACGTAGAAGTCATCATTAATACAGGTTTGACTTGATTTTGTGCCCTCATGATATATATTTTTCAACCTTAGTAACAATAGACAAGACTCAAATTTTTGAAACCCCGCTTTCTCTTGATAGTCCAGTGTTATCAAAAGCGAAAAGAAATGATCGCCCCCTTTTTTAAAAGCACTTGTTCGGGTGGAATCTTGCTACTCAATTTGGAACCAGATATCTTCTAAATCTAATATTGCTGTTCATCCAAGATGGCGACAAAGTTATTTTTAATGCAATTCTACGATATGGGTACCAAATGGAAGGGCTTGTTGAGAGTAATTCGAAAAATAAGGTGACGCCATTCTAAATCCAATATGGCGAAACATGCAAGATGGCGAAGTAGTTATTTTTTACGCACAGCAGTGCAGATATGGGTATCAAATGAAAGAGCCTGTTGAGAGTAACTAGAAGAATATTAAAAAAAATTGTGACGGGCGTCGGGATAAATCCAATATGGTGGACCATTCAACGTACCAGAATAGTTATTTTCATTGCATTTCTACAATGTGGGTACCAAATGAAAGGGCTTGTTGAAAGTAACTCGAAAAATGATGTGGCGTGATTCTAAATCCAATATGGCTAAATATGCAAGATGGCGGAATAATTATTTTTTATGCACTTTAACAATATGGATATCAAATGAAAGGGCTTGTTGAAAGTAACTAAAAAATAATGTGACGTCATTATAAATCCAATATGCCGAAACATGCACAATGGCGAAATATTTATTTTTTATGCAGTTCTACAATATATAGATATAAAATAAAAGGGGTTGCCAAGAATAATTAGAAAAATATTCTGCTATCCGATATGGTGGACTTTTGAAGTTTTTTATGCTTTCTTGTAGTACAGATATTGAACGAGGGGATCCGCTGAGAATAAAAATTGAGGTTGATAACTAAAATGTAAAAAATAAGTTAAAAGCAAAAAAACCTTCTTAAAAAAAGTTTTTATTCAAATTCTCTAAAAAAGAGAAAATAAAAATTTCCTATAAAATTTTAGCTTTTACCTTATGGCCACATTATACACAATTTATATGATCATCTAATGTTATGAGGTTTGCGTAAGCACCTATAAGTATTTAATTAAACTGAAATTTAAGAAAAAAATAAACTTAACAGATCAAGTTACTGAATTTAATAGGAACTACCTTATTTATACAAATAAATCGCGGGACGACCTTTCATTATCAAACGAATTTTATATAATGAGGCTATAAGTTAATAGTTTTTATTATCTATTTTAAAGCAAGCTTTTATCTTTTTCCTTTTATAGCATTTGAATAAAAGCTTTCAAGAAAGTGTTTTTGCTTTTATTTTATTATACTATAGAAGCTCAGCCTATTTTATGGGTTCCTGTGTCTAACGCTTTATGAAAAACTCGAAGGGTTATTTGATTTCCTTCGCAGCACCTATGGATATGCGAACAAATCTGCAGATACA
Source organism: Callosobruchus maculatus (assembly GCA_951848785.1). Taxonomy (NCBI): domain Eukaryota; kingdom Metazoa; phylum Arthropoda; class Insecta; order Coleoptera; family Chrysomelidae; genus Callosobruchus; species Callosobruchus maculatus. Next base: position 7,530,170 of record CATOUR010000054.1, on the reverse strand, counting down.
AAAGAATGTTGAGTGTGTTGCTCCTCACACCTCATCTGAAACCAAATAATCACAATAAAATGTCATTATTTGTTGGGACATTCATAACGTATTGAAGTTGCAGTTTCATTATACCTATTATTTGTACAGTTCTTTTGGATTTAAGCATCGCATAGTTTGTGAATTTCTGATGCTATAGTACCAATGTCATTAAACAAATGGTAGCAACACTAGGGAGGTCTTCCGTTCCATTAAAAGCTGAATTGAAAAGATTTTAGAGCTTCTAGAAAATCTACGTAAAAGGAAATCCGAGAAACGCTGACAAAAAAGTAAATAAGGAGGCATCTGGCAATCATCTCTGTAAATTCTTTTTTCGCATGGTTCATAATCCTGAATTTCCTGGCTCTAGGAGTGATATTATAGAAATACTTTTTCCGTAGAACATATAATTTTTGTAGAGTTCCTGGTTTTGGACTACCTTACGCGAATGCAGTCTAGGTAACTTCATATTGTGGTTAGATATACATTTTCTTTCTATTTGGTGAACATTTGTAAACAATAAAGCTATTTAAAGAAGTTTATTTCAGAGTTCTTTAATTTGCATAACTCACGAGTACCAAGGTCGCTAGAACTGAAGGAAATCAATCAGAAAGGAAAAAGAGAAGGAGTTGTAGGTACAGAGGATGACAGTGCTATGTTTATACATTATGCATAGGTTTGGGGCTCAAAAACCTAGAACAATTCGTTGTCTCAAGAATTTCAGCGGAAATAACTACCTGGTTTCAAAATGGTTCGAACAGCTATCACACGAGTTGGATGTCAGAAGCGCTGAGATAAATTGGTGGGAATTGTTCACTCTGAGAGGATGCTGAGAGGATCCTCGTGTTCTAATACCACAGACTGAGCAGGAACAAACTACGAAGGGTGGTTGGATTCACAACTGGCCATTGGACGTTCAGTGGATACGTGCAAAAGCTGGGGTTTGACGTGGCAAACCCATTATGCAGGAACTGCGGTGAGGCAGAGGACACAGCTAATAGTCCGGGATCCCAGGCTCATTTTCACTACTTACTACTAACAAGTTAATTTTGCGTGAGTACCTTCATTTTGATGAGACGCCCAACTTTTTCCTCTACAAAAATTCTCAATTGTGGTAGCTAACAGGGATAGCAGGGATGAAATATGTGAATTTGACGAGTGTCAAAAATTAATTACTAACAGTTAGTTCTTCAACTAAATCTTAAGAATGTGATCAACCTTATTAGAAAAAATGTTTGTCCTACAAAATCTATGGTTTGATCACATTGTCCCCCTCCATCCAACATGTACCAATAACAAGGTCATACAAATTTATTACTAACAGCCTGATTTTTTCACTATTGCTTCGTTAACATTTATACAATTCGACAGCAACATTGTCCTACAAATCACGTGGTATGTTATCCCGGTCCTACGACCAGAAGTTGTTAATACTACAAGATCATTTTTTTCATTACTAACTGTAGGACAAAATATCACAGAATAGGTTACTGTGTTCTCTGACCAAACGAAATAATGTCCTACAAGAAAACAGGTATATATCATTAGTCCGACAAGAATTGTCATTTTTCTACTTGTACTATAAAATGTAATCTTTGCCGAAATCTATAATAAATAACTACTACTACTAAGCTAATTTTGCGTGAGTAGCTTCCTTTAGATGAGACGCTCAACTTTTTCCTTTACCAAAATTCTAGGTTGTGGTAGCTAACAGTAGTAGCAGGGATAATATATGTCAATTTGACGAGCTTCAAAAATTAATTACTGTTAGTTTTTTAATTAAATTTTAAGAATGTAATCAACATTATTAGAAAAAATATTTGTCCTACAAAATCTATGGTTTGATCACATTGTCCCCCTCCATCCAACATGTATGAATAACAAGGTCATACAAATTTATTACTAACAGCCTGATTTGTTACTATTGCTTCGTTGATATTTATAAGATTTGACAGCGACATTGTCCTATAAATCACGTGGTATGTTATCCCAGTCCTACGCTCAGAAGTTGTCAATACCACATTTTTTCATTACTAACTGTAAGACAAAATATCACATAATAAGTTAACTGTGTTCTCTGTCCAAAGGAAATAATGTGATTTGAACTGTTCCTCGCCTATTAGTTTCTAAGAAAAAACTTCCTTAAGGAATTTTACTATATAGATGACTTCCTGCGATAATAATTTCAACTTGTTTCTTATATGTATATGCATATTGTATGTTATTTTGGGTATATATATGTTTGTTATATATTTAATGTATTGATTGTACTGTAAATTGTGCATACTATTTTTGCTTCATGTCTGAGCTTTTACACAAAATGTTCTATACATTCTTGCGGAAACAAACGTATCTAACTATCTAAATAATGCTGCTCTGCTCACATTTTGGAAAAAAAGCTCCTCAAGCAAATCTTTGCATGGACGCCCTTATGGTCAACACCAACATGGAGTACATGATACACAATGCTCTGCAGTTCGTAATAAGGATCATTTCAGAGCGTAGGACTCGGATAACATACCAATCAATTTGTGGGACAATGTGGCTGTTAAATTATTCAAGTATTAACTAGTTAGTAATCATTCTTTATGACCTCCTGATTGATACGTGCTGAATTTTGTTAAGACAAATATTTGTTTTATAATATTGATTACTTCCTTAAGATTTGATTTAAAGGACCCACCGTTAATAATTTATTATTGAGACTCGTTAAATAGATATACTTTATCCCTGCTAGATATACTTTATCCCTGCTCCCCCTGTCAGCTACCACAAACGAGAATTTTCGTATAGAAAATTGTTGGACGTCTCATCGCAACGAAGCTATCCACGAACATTAGACTTGATAGTAATTATTTTTACACCCGGGATTTGTACTACAACTTCTGAGCGTAGGACCAGGATAACATACCATGTGATTTGTAGGACAATGCTGCTATCAAATTGTATAAATATTAATGATGCAATAGTGAAAAAATCGGGCTGTTAGTAATAAATTTGTATGACCTTGTTATTGGTACATATTAGATGGAGGGGGACAATGTGATCAAACCATAGATTTTGTAGGACAAACATTTTTTCTAATAAGGTTGATCACATTCTTAAGATTTAGTTGAAAAACTAACTGTTAGTAATTAATTTTTGACACTCGTCAAATTCGCATATTTCATCCCTGCTACCCCTGTTAGCTACCACAATCGAGAATTTTTGTGGAGGAAAAAGTTGGGCGTCTCATCGCAACGAAGCTATCCACGAACATTAGACTTGATAGTAATTATTTTTACACCCGGGATTTGTACTACAACTTCTGAGCGTAGGACCAGGATAACATACCATGTGATTTGTAGGACAATGCTGCTATCAAATTGTATAAATATTAATGATGCAATAGTGAAAAAATCGGGCTGTTAGTAATAAATTTGTATGACCTTGTTATTGGTACATATTGGATGGAGGGGGACAATGTGATCAAACCATAGATTTTGTAGGACAAACATTTTTTCTAATAAGGTTGATCACATTCTTAAGATTTAGTTGAAAAACTAACTGTTAGTAATTAATTTTTGACACTCGTCAAATTCGCATATTTCATCCCTGCTACCCCTGTTAGCTACCACAATCGAGAATTTTTGTGGAGGAAAAAGTTGGGCGTCTCATCGCAACGAAGCTATCCACGAACATTAGACTTGATAGTAATTATTTTTACACCCGGGATTTGTACTACAACTTCTGAGCGTAGGACCAGGATAACATACCACGTGATTTGTAGGACAATGTTACTGTCAAATTGTATAAATATTAACGAAGCGATAGTGAAAAAATCAGGCTGTTAGTAATAAATTTGTATGACCTTGTTATTGGTACATGTTGGATGGAGGGGGACAATGTGTTCAAACCATAGATTTTGTAGGACAAACATTTTTTCTAATAAGATTGATCACACTCTTAAGATTTAGTTGAAAAACTAACTGTTAGTAATTAATTTTTGACACACGTCAAATTCACATATTCCGTCCCTGCTACCCCTGTTAGCTACCACAATCGAGAATTTTTGTAGAGGAAAAAGTTGGGCGTCTCATCAAAATGAAGCTGCTCACGCAAAATTAGCTTGTTAGTAGTAAGTAGTGAAAATGGGCCTGGGATCCCGGACTATAAGCATGTCATGTCCTGAGTGAACGCAGGAACTCCTATCTGAATGTAGGCTAGAGAATGGGATTCAGTTTGATCCCTTGACTGGGAGTGCGCGATAAGCCTTGGGGCTGCGCAGCAACTATTAGGGTAACTGAACCCTAACGCCCTCACCACAAAAAAAAGGTCTGCTTCGAAATTCCGTTGCCTATACATTTTTTGAGTACAACGTTTCTATTCATCTGCGATCTTCCATCGTCTTCAAATAAACTATCGAACATATTCCTTTTGTTGGATACTTAAGTGCTATCTACTTTTTGCATTATTCATCATAAAATCTCGACCTCGTCCGTTTTCCCCAAATATATTTTCAAACAAGATTGTATGCCCTTCTGAATCTCCATAAACTTCTGTGGATATGTACCTCACGAAACTTATTACGCTCCTCATTCCTTCCAAATATTTTTGCCTTTTTCTGAAACTACTCATTATTCTAAGTTTTCTCATTCGTTAATTATCCTGGTTCGTTATTGAAAAACCTTGTCAGGGGTATCGATTTTATTCCAACGCCAGCAGTTTCGTCAGTAACACGGTTTTATCAAGTGTATATAGCGCGCTATCACCTCATGTAAACCGGAATCCTATCAGCGTTTATAAGCACCATCATCCAGGGAATGCAATAAACCTGTTTTTAAAATGGCGCTGAAAACGCTGACACAAAAAATCGCCTGGAATGCCTGCCGATTTATTATGTTGCACGATAAAAGTGCATGGCGGGGCGGCTATAAAATCGGGAAGGAACTCCACGCGATGACCATAACGATATAAAACTCAGTCCACCACAGGAAATATAAAACGATGTTACGTGTTACGAATTCTGGGATAACCTCTATAAAAATATAAACTCTACATTAAATAAATTACAACGACAATGTTATGCGGCAACATGTTTACATATAAAATAATAATTGGCTAGGCTACAGCTTGAGGATGTTTACTCTTTGACTCAGTAACGTCAGTAACAGTAAATAAATGTGACACTTAGCTGCAGTTCATGACTTTAGAGTTCGGCAGTCATATGTAGTATAACTGGCTTTTACACTTTCAAGAATATACAAAAGAATCTATCCTGACGGTGGTCCAACGTAGGCCTACTCTATCTCGAATAATCCAAAAATTAAGGGTGGGTCAGCTATTGTTTTGTCGCGGTAATTTTCTTTCACGTGACAGGTCTCTTAACAAAGCCTCATGATAATATTCAGAGCAATGACGCGTAATTTTAGTGTCGAGGAAGAACAGGATGACGCCTGGTATTTGAGTTCTAAAGGCAGTTTGGAAACTTTTTTGTCATTGCACCATAACCTCAAAATAGGCGAGATTGAAGATAGAGGGGGGTGTACTCTTACTACTACTCTTACGTATTTTCGTGTGACATTAAGCGTAAAAGCGAGGTTAGAAGCGGTTCTGAAAGGATACGGAAAGTATCCCGGAAAGTATTTAAAAATGTCACCACCCTCTCTAGGGTTTGAAAAAATTAAGTCAGGTTGATTGACTCGGTGCTTCCCACACATTGCGTTGATACCAGTTTACTATTTTCCCGTAGCATGAAGCTTTAGATCCCCCTGCAACCAAATAATCGCCAGCCCCCACCCCTAAAATTGTCTTATGCCGCTAGGTCTTTCCTTCACAGGTCAATGGACAGCCTATTATCAATACTACAAACTTTTCAGTTCCACAACCCCCCACCCCCCATCCACACCAATTTCACCCCTACAAAAAAAGTAGAAAATGATGGGAACCCCTAAAATATCTAAAAACGAAGTTTGAGCTGTTTTCATATTTTTTAGTTTTTTGATTATTGCTACGCTGCCACTGACACAATTTCTAACAACCATACGCGTTTTCCATCCTCACCGCCGTAGTAATACTGTGTCAAAATTTCATTAAAATCAATTCGACAGTTTCCTCATTAGACAACATAGATCGATCTAAAGCAGTACTCGTATATTTACACTAGAAAAATTAAGTCCCTTAGTTTCAGTAATAGACAAGGCAATGTTCGGATGGACTTAAAAAGGTGATTTATGTCGCTAGGCCTTCCTTCACAGGTCAGAGGACAGCCTACTGTAAATAGAAAAAAATTTTCAGTTTTTCGGTCCCCCACCCCCCAACCACCCCAATTTCACCTTCTACCAAAAAAACGCAAAAAATGATCAGGAACCTCTAAAACGCGTAAAAACGAAGTTTGAGCTGTTTTTATATTTTTCGTTTTTTATTATTTCTGCGCCGCCACTGCATCGATTTATAAAAACCATACGCATTTTCCATCCTCGCAACGGGAGTAATACTTTGTCAAAATTTCATTAAAATCAATTCAACAGTTTCCTCATTAGACAACATAAATCGATCTAAAGCAGTACTCGTGTTTACATCAGAAATTCTGTCCTTTGGTTTCTCTAATAAACAAGGCAATGTTCGAATGGACTTAAAAAAGTTATTTATGTCGCTAGGTCTTCCTTCACAGGTCAGTGGGCAGTCCATTATGGAAGCAACAAGCTTTTAAATTTTACAACCACCCACCTCCCAACCACCCCAGTTTCAGCCCCATCCAAAAAAAAATAGAAAGGACCCCCTAAGACGCCTAAAAACGAAGTTTGAGCGGAATTTCCTTTAAAATCGAAACTTAGTTCAAAAAAGGTTCTAATGTTTCTAAGAATTATTTTTTCTGAAGCTCTCTTACTTTTTATGACAGACCTTTTTATTGGATAAGCAGCACCTATTATTAGGCACCATTAGTATTTTTATTTCAATGAAATACACACAATGTCTCAAAAGTTATGATAAGTTCAAGTAGAAAGGCTAACCAAAATTAAACTGTCAATATAAGGCAAACAAATATTTTGAAATGTAACTATTTCTTTTTCAATTATTTGTGGTTTACTTTCACCCAGTATACAGGGTGGGCCAATAGTGCGTGGGCGGAGGATTGTGGGCTTACTAAAAAATATTTCAAAAATCTGTCACTTGATCGTAGTAGAGACCCTTGAGGGCTATAACGTAAAAATATTTTCACTTAAATTTTGACGTTTATACAGGGTGATTCATATCAAACTTACATTTTTTTAAATGGAACCCCCTATATATTATTGCATATTTGGATTCCTTGGTTAATTTTAGTGTGACTTTATGTATCACACATGGAACTTTAAACGAAACGTTTAGGCGCAAATCACCATTTTTGGTATAAGTAGGTATCAGAAAAACATTAAATATCGCAGCGATTATAAAACTTAGAAGGCCGTGACTTTGCGGTACAACTAAGCATGAAATGCGCCATCTTAGGTCAGACGGCTAAAATTGAATTCTTTTTGTACTTGGAGAAATCAGTAGATTAATTAAGGAAACTTCAATCACAGATAACTTGATTTTTTCAAATGGCAATGCCTATTTTTGTTTAAAAAATCGAATGTAATATTTGATTACCTTTCTAACGATATAGCATACTCGACACCAATCTTTTTTAGTTTTCTTTTTGTTTCAAATTTTCAGTCAAATCGGTGTTTTTCAATTTTCGTGCATGCAAGCAGCCTAGCAGGCCATGAAAAATAAACAAAAGCGCGTTAATATGGAAGAAACCAACTAACTTAGTAGAAAGATGCAAACTAACTAGAGCAACGAGGCAAGATTATGAAAATTTCTTACAACATATTAGCTCTAACCAGAAACAATAGCGGTAACAAGAACGCTCATTTTTCACAGCCTACTAGCTATTAGTCAATTTCCAAAGTCAGTAAAAAAATATTTAATCAAAGGAAAACTACTAGTAATTGTTGCTGGCAGTATAATACCTATGTCTTCTGAATAAATTTCCACATTTAATGCTATAAAAAAGTAGCCATTTCCGTAAGTCAAAAGTAATGGTACCTTTGACTGGAACCCTTCAAATTCTTCAGTAGGTACTTATACTTATAAGCAAAATCGCGGAAAATGAAACTTGAATTGCAGTCTGTTTGAATTGTAAAACATAGTTTAGTTTGCAGAAAACTACATGAAATAAACACAATTACAACATAGCGTAATTAAAAAATTCTAGCAATTATTTCAATAGATGTTCAGAATGCTCCAGTTGGAGATTTCACTTTTGACTTAACTAAACGGAAGTGACTAATCTTTTTGTCCCATTAGATGTGAAATTCTAAACATGTTAGACTGTAAGCAAAAATCGCTGGTAGTTTTCCTTTTGTTTCAAAATTTTTAATCGTTTTGGAAAGTTGCCAAGCTCTAGTAGAGCTCAATAGCTAGTAGGCTGTGAAAAGCAAACACTTCTGTCATAGCCCAGCTACTCATTTACATTAGATATCTTGGGGCTATTCTATCCGGTTAGAGCTAATATGTTGCAAGGAATTTTCATAATCTTGCCTCGTTGCTCCAGTTAGTTTGCATCTTTCTACTAAGTTAGTTGGTTTCTTCCATATTAACGAGCTTCTGTTTATTTTTCATGGCCTGCTAGGTTGCTTGCACGCAGGAAAATTGAAAAACAACCGATTTGACTGAAAATTTGAAATAAAATGAAAACCAAAGAAGATTGATATCGAGAATGCTATATCGTTAGAAAGGTAATCAAATTTTACATTCGATTTTTTAAACCAAAATGGGCATTGTCATTTGAAAAAATCAAGTTATCTGTGATTGAAGTTTCCTTAATTAATCTACTGATTTCTCCAAGTACAAAAAGAATTCAATTTTAGCCGTCTGGCCTAAGGTGACGCATTTCATGCTTACTTGTACCGCAAAGTCACGGCCTTCTAAGTTTTATAATCGCTGCGATATTCAATTTTTTTCAGATACCTACTTATACCAAAAATGGTGATTTGCGCCTAAACGGTTCGTTTAAAGTTCCATGTGTGATACGTAAAGTCACACTAAAATTGATCAAGGAATCCAAATATGCAATAATATATAGGGGGTTCCATTTAAAAAAATGTAAGTTTGATATGAATCACCCTGTACGAACGTCAAAATTTGAGTGAAAATATTTTTACGTTATAGCCCTCAAGGGTCCCTACCATGATCAAGTGACAGATTTTTGAAATATTTTTTATTAAGCCCACAATCCTCCGTCCACGCACTATTGGCCCACCCTGTATAGTTGACAATACATACCATGTACTACTGAGGCGGGGTACGGACATTATCAATCTGACAGCTCATTTAAGGAACGTTAAATAAAAACTCGTCTACGTTGTCTTGATTTAGTATTATTAAATAAATAATCAAAGTCAACAGTAACTCCTAAATAATACATTACACAGAGGTAATTGTCTGACCATGAAGGACTTTAAGAGCTTAGGGCGGACAGCATACGTCTGAATAATTTCTGCCGTACTTTTTTTCATAAACGTACCTTAACTGGAATGACAACTCGACTACTAACCGCAAATCACCGTATCGCAAACCCGAAGGCCTGTTGAAAAGGTCTCTCAAACATGATATTATGTAAACACATATATCTAACCTAGGGCTGTTATAGAAGCTAATTTCTCTGTAAGCAGTTTCCAAGCGGTTTCTGAATGTATGTAGTTACATACCTCTAAAACCTGCCAAGACTAATCCAGCAAACTTTAGGTGCCACAGGTGCAGGAGTGCACAGTTTGTAGTTGTTTACAGGTTTCCATCGAGTCAAAGTACACACACACTTACCCACTACTGGAATACAGAAACTATTCAGCAGGGTTTATATTCTTCTCCAGCTTTACTACACACGTCCCTTTAAGTAAGAGGAATTTCTTATAACCCTAATGGAGCGAAGTTCCTGAGGGACTGGTAAAATAGTGGAACGACTATTAACGGTGTGAAATAAGCACACTGAGGTCAGTTTGACATATAGTGTCGTCAAGCTTACAGATAAAAAAATGAAGTTACGGTGATACTAGCTTATTATTTTTCCATAGCATGGAGCTATAGTTTGATATCATTTTGCAACCAAATCTAAGCCAGCCCCTCTCCCTCACAAAAATTAAGCTATGCCGCTATGTCTTTCCTCCACAGGTCAATGGGCAGCCTATTATCAATACAGCAAGTTTTTCAGTTTTACAACCCCCCGCCCCCCAACCAACCTAATTTTACCTCGCTCTAGAAAAAATTGGAAAAATATCCGGGACCCCTAGAACAGCTAAAAACGAAGTTTGATCTGTTTTTATATTTTTAGTTTTTTGACTATTGCAGCGCTACCACTGACACAATTTCTAAAAACCATACGTGTTTTCCATCACCGCCAAGGTGTGCCAAAATTCCATTAAAATCAATTCGTTTCCAGGTTACACAATACAGAACTATCTAAATCAAAACTCGTACGTATGTTTCTGTATTGGCTTCTGTAATAGGCAAGGAAACGTTAGGAAGGACCTAAAAAGTGTATTATGCCGCTAGGTCTTTCTTTCACAGGCAATGGACAGTCTGTTATGCATACAACAGATTTTTCACTTTTACAACCCCCAACCACCCCAATTTCACCCCACCCATGAAAGGGTAGAAAATCATCAGGAACCCCTAAAACACCTAAAAACGAAGTTTGAGCTGTTTTCATATTTTCAGTTTTTTGATTATTGCTACGCTGCTACTGACACGATTTTTAACAACGATACGCGTGTTCCATCGTCACCAGGGTAATAATACTGTCTCAAAATGTCATTAGAATCAATTTGATAGATTTCGCGTTACAAAATACAAACCGGTTTAAATAAATAAACACTCGTACAGCAAATTCTTAGTACCTAGCTTCCGCAATAGGCAAGGCAATGTTTGGATTGACCTAAAAAGGTGACTTATGTCGCTAGGTCTTCCTTCACAGGTCAGTGAATATTCTATTATGAATACAACAGATATTACAGTTTTTCAACGCCCCACCCCCCAACCGCCTCAAATTCCCCCGACCCAAAGTAGAAATTGATCAGGAATATCTCAAACGCTTAAAAACGAAGTTTGAGCTGTTTTTGTACCTTTTGTTTTTTTATTATTTCTGCGCCGCCACCTACACGATTTATAAAAACCATAGGCGTTTTCCATTCTCGCCACGGTTATGCTGTGTCAAAATTTTATTAAAATCAATTCAACAGTTTCCTCGTTACACAATGCAGAACGATCTAAAGTAATACTCGCATGCTTAGGTCAGAAAAAATTCTCAATCCTTTGGTTTCTGTGATAGGAAAGGCAATGTTCGGCTGAACCTAAAAAAGTTGTTTGTGTCGCTAGGTCTTCCTTCACAGGTCAGTGGATAGTCTATTATGTATTATCTCAAAATCGAAAATTTTCGCGATCAGAATATTCCCCTCACCTATCGGTGTGAGAAGTAAAATGAGGCAATAAAAAGAGTTCAACTTTGTAAGACTTTGGGCGGCCATGATCCGATGAACTGGTGGTTCTTGGGCTGTTTGATCGTCGTCGACACACTCCGCCGCCTTGGCGTCGGCGCACTTCGCTGCTCAACACAAGTCAAAATCAGATTCTCATGAGTCGTGATCACTCTGGTTGATAACGACTTAATTCGGTCATGTATTTAAAAATGATGACTACTTTTACACGTTTAATGCTGTTTCGCCGTTTTTCTTGAGTTATTAGATGTGCTTACCTGACCTTTAATAAGATGTATAACTGCTGATGAGCTTTTTTCGGGATAATTTATTGTACTATCTGATATTTCTTTCAAACTGCTCCATATTCAATTCAATTGGATTAAAAATACAAAAATAGGGAGGAAGTCTCAAAACTTCACAACCACTTCGCGTCATTTCGCCAACGGTATAATTTTTTCAATGTTTTTATTAATTCGAATAATGACATTTTGTTTCAGTTTCTGGTGAAATTGTGATATTTTGTTCTTTTGTAAAAATTTTAATCATCTCAGTTTTACTAAGCTAAGTGTAATGTATTTTTCCAATAATCTCGAATTTCTATTTCATATTTTTTGTTTCTTATAGCACGTTTCTGGATTAATCATGATAATTTTATAACTGAATCGAAGATGAGGTACACTGTCTTGTGATAGTGATATTCCGTACAGTCCGACAACAGTACAAGTAAACATGTACATAAATATTTAGATAATTCTAAATTGTACGGAAATCATAGTCTCACTTATAAACTTTACTAATACAATAAACATTATTTCGGTACTACACCCTGGACAGAGAACGATCTGCAGTAAGCGTTGTTTAATGTATAACATCCTCATAGTCATAATGTCTTAACGGACATGCTGTGAACTAGTAAAATGTACTCATTTTACGAGCTTCTCTTGGGATATCTTTAAGATCTGTAATGGATTAGTTTCCCATTTGCTTTCTGCATCCTCATGCCGTTGACCAGATGGTACATACTGGTTCATCCGCCTTTAGGGGCAATTTCTCACCCCAAGAACAAGAAGGTGTCCTGACTCTTGTCAACTCGTCCACCCAAAGCTGTTGGTTGAGAAGAGGTTACTGCTTATACCGACAGCGGTTCGGTTCATTAGAGTGTCACTAAATTTACTTCCAGGTATATCTCGAACGTTGTTATCATTTTCGATATACCACAACAGCTTTTTATAAAGACTCCAAGATATATGACGTCCGTCAGCTTTATTTTGTACATTCCGCTTTCCATTATCATAAAAATATGTATGATCAGTTGACCATTGTACATATTTAGATACCTATGAAACAAGACATTAATGACCGTCCAAATAATGATGTATAGAACTTATGTAGCAACAACTAAACATACCTAGTTGAGTTAAATCCATTAAAAAACATGCAAAAATGTATTATCAATTATCGTCCCTTAAAATGTTAAATTCATTATGAGAAGTAGAGAAACAATAGAGATTTTACTTGTACTTATGTTCCCGATGCACAATAGGAGTGCACATGATATATCTCACTGACATATTATTTTTAGTTCATGTCTCTACTATGTTCAAAGTATTACACGTTTTGCGGCTTTTTGAGGTTTAGATAACTAATTGCATATGGAGCATAGTGTGGGAAGTTTTCAAAATGAACGTTATTTTTTGTATATTGGTGTCAGCTGCTGAGGCGATTGGCCAGATATAGGATAACATTGTAGGTATACGGATTTCTTTATTGAAATATCGTTGATAGTTAGATTTTATAATAGTTTTCCGTTTCTGTTAACTACCTAAGAACTTTATTATCTTCAAAGGCGTTGAACAGTAGGTTTTGTATATCTGCATTGACATGCAAGCTATAGCGCAACACATTACAGTTTGGGCAGGATTTTTTTTCATTTATTTGTACTGTTTAATACAAATATTGCAACCTCAAAGGCTACGCCTTGTGCTAGTTATTGGCATTGAAATATACACTAAATTTTTGCTAACCTAACTTCTCTGGTGTTCTCTTTGGACTGTTATATTGGTTCGCCTTTCCATGATTTGCTTGTTCTTCTTCTTGACCCGCTACGGATTCATTCTCGGCAGCAGCATGCATTCTTCTATATTTTTTTGGTGATTTTGTCATGTGAACTTAAAATTTGGATGGAATGGCACTTGACATCAACATAATATTTATGTTCGACCGTACGTACGTACGCCGCTAATGAAGAAGTTGGTATTATAATAATTGTTGGACGATTCAGTGCTTTCTTCTATAATTCCAAGCATTAACTGTATTCTAGAAGACAGTCAAATCATATTAGTAATAGACAGTTGTTTCTAATAGTATTCGTATTACTAAGGGGCGATACATAATTCAACAAAAAAGCTTAAAAATGCTATTGGTTGTTGGTTCTACGAACTATTTACTACTAACTCATATGATCAGAAGCAAAAGCTCATATATTTGTCATTTCATACTTAATAACTAGGGACCGGTAAAATTGAGGTACGTTATGTAAAAAATCAGAGAAGAGCAATATAGGTATAGACTGCTTTGTTTAACGACAACCCTATACAATCGATTTTTTTACTACTTGAGTACCCTTAAACCATTGTTTCAGTGCTTCTCGACAGCTTGTGTGTTTTCACCAATAATCGATAATTTCCAGTCTTAATTGAGGGGTTCATTTGCTATCTTCAAATCTCGATGTTTAAATCCAGTCAGATTATGTTACGCACAGGATGTTCCATTTGGAAATATGCAATTTTATTGCGGTATCTAAACCCCTAGAACTTGGTCTAAAGTTCCTTCCAATAACTTGAGTACCTTACCTTATAATATGGACTCCGTTTAAGATCAAATTTGCATATTAATCTTTCATCAATTAAGGTGCAGCAAAATTTAATACTTGAAAAATATTAGATAGATAGAGGCAGATATCGTAGACAGAGTACTCTGACTTTGACTTTTTATATCAAGATCTTTTGTATAACTATACTAAAATCTACACAAACCCTTTTTGAGTCACTACTTCTTTCCTAGTCATTCTTATTTCAAATAGTGTTCTGGGTGACTGTCTGTTCCTCCTCCAAGACAATCTAGCACGCGGGATAGACCCAGTTAACTTTGATAGTGCGGAAGCACATGATGCCCCTAACAGCAACAATTTAGCTCAAAGTTACTCTGTGTACTCCTCGGTGTGCATTTCAATCATTCCCCGTCGCGTTCTCAAGAGTGATGAATGTGATTATGAAATATTAATTTCAGGCGTCACTCGACGCTGCCTTCCGGGGACGAGCCTTCCTATTAGATAGAGCCCGGAACGCTCCAGTCGCTGGCGAGGCGTACATACATATAGTTCTAGATGCCTGGTTCAGTCTCAGCCCCGAGCAGATTTACATTTTGGCATGTTTGGAAGTTTACATTGCTGCTTGGCGCGTCGCCGTCGTCTCTCGCGTCGCGCCATCAACAAGGCAACTCATTCAACGGCAACTTAGAACAAATAGGTGGCTTGTATACATAACTGGAAGCATTTCACTCCCTTGAGTGGTGTGCACAAATGTTTGAGAGTGGCTTAAAATTTCAGCATCAGAAGACATACATATCACTCATAAGATAGGAACAGTACAATCTATAGTATAGATATAGATTCTATATACAGGGACGATAAATGATACAGACACTGTCGTGCGTTCCATAAATACACCGCCTAAAGGCAGCCATAGACCGGCGTACATGTGTAACATACACGACTGTCATACTAGTATGCGAAACACAAACTAAGCATGACGGTAAGTAGGCTGTTGTCCACAAACAAAGGCGGCCATAGACCGGCCTACATGTGCGACATACATGTATGTCATACATGTTTCTACGTTGATATTCGCTGGTGTGTGGGCAAAAAGTGACGTACATGTGCGACATACAAATTTCCTGTTTCAACTTGAATTCATGCACGCCCATACATGAATGAACATACATGTATGTCGGTGTGTGGATTAACCTCACTCTGTCTTAACGTGATTATTCTGTTCAGTGTCGCGTAGGTAATATCATAGGTTATATCATATAAGGTACTATTTTCAAAATGTCTGATTTGAGAAGTTTCTCAAGAGATTTCATAACAGAATTCATTGAACTTTATAAAAGTTTTGACTGTGTCGAAAACGAAATGCAAAAATTACATGAATAGAATTTAAAAAGTTGCAGCGTATGATGTATTATTGAATAAACTACACGAGATTCGTAATTCCTCCGAGTCGCTAAATAGCGAAGCGTAACTGATAAACGTTTATGAGGTGATATAGCAGACCTCAGTATTGTGTCCTGCTTCTCAATTACCGGAGTTACTAAATCAAGCAGCATACGATAACTGACTTCATCCATCCCTAAATAGTTTCTCCAGTCATCCGGTTGTAATTCTTCCAGTCAATTTATATGTGTCAAAAGTTGTCGTTTTTAAAGTCATTCCTTCACCCACTTTGTGCGGGTCCACCGTTGTTCGATTTTGTTTCAATTTTTTTTTGACAATGCACGCGAACGCCACTGCAAACAAAATTAACTCGTCTTGACTGGTCATTGTTCGTAATCAAACTACATGTTTGACGCTCAAACAGCCTTGTGTGTGGACAACAGCGTACTTACCGTCATGCTTAGTTTGTGTTTCGCATACTAGTTTGACAGTCCTGTATGTCACACATGCACGCCGGTCTATTGCCGCCTCAAGGCTGTTTCAGTGTCAAAGATGTAGTTTGATTACGAACGATGAGCAGTGAAGACGAGTTAATTTGGTGTCAGTGGCGTGCACGTGCATTGTCAAAAAAAAGGAAACAAAATCAAACAACGGCGGACTCGCAAAAGTGGGTGAAGGAATGGCTTTCAAAAGACAACTTTTAGCGACTGGTAGGAATTACGAATTTTCAATAATACATCATCCGCTGCATCTCATGTAATTTTTACATTACGCTTTCCACAGACAGTCAAAACTTTTATAAAGTTCAATGAATTCTGTCATGAAATCTCTCGAGAAACCTCTGAAATCAGACTTTTTGAAAATAGTGCGTTATATATTATAATATATAATATTACCTACACGACACTGAACAGAATAATCACGTTGAGACAGAATGAGGTCAATCCACACACCGACATTCATGTATGTTCGTTCATGTATGCGCGTGCATGAATTCAAGTTGAAACAGAAAATTTGTATGTAGCACATGCTTGTCATTTTTTGCCCACACACCAGCGAATATCAACGTACAAGCATGTATGACAAACATGTATGTCACACATTGTAGGCCGATCTGTGGCCGCCTTAACAGCCAACGCTGATTGTGGCCGAGTGGCGGGGAGACGATTGGGAAGGTTGTAAATTATCATATTATCGTATTTAAAACCATTTATTTTCACAAGACTTACCTCACCGATGAAGCGATGAGCCTTGCTACTAGAGCTGGCGACTGGATGTTATGGATTCATAGCATAGCAACGCAGCATATTTAACCTTTAATCGCTAACGTGCTGTCTATGATATCTCATTGACTATATTGTGTACTGAAATTTGACAGCGCACCGCATCTGGGTAAGGCGATGCTAACTTCATTTCGCCGAATCCTTGAAGCTGTTTTTAGTTAGTCGGCAATATCAAGTTATAAAAAGTAGTATGCTATAATTGCCAAATAAATGGAGAAGTGTTTTTTTAATGTTACGATGACTAGGCATTCGGATCGTGTGCATACTATAGTGACTCAGAGGGATTGAAGAATGGGTCAAAATTTTTATGGGCCAAGATGACGAAATTACGGCATTGCTAATGAGTTGGAAGATTCACCTATCTTAGAGAGACTACGTGAAGAAGGCTCAGACGCACACTATAATCCATCTGAAGATGAAAACGAAGATCTACAGGACGATATAGCAAGTGAGGCAGAAGATTTGCTACTCTAAGAAGAAAAGCTTTGCATCAGAAAAATTAGTTTAAGTGCTATGGAAGTTCAGGGTCTATAGTTAGTACAATCGAATTTTGTTTTTTGGGTCGTAAATACCAGCCACCAGTAAACGTTAGAACCAGAAAGCACAACATTGTATAGTAGCTAATCTGGGCAAAGATGTATATTGAATATTGTTATTAAGGTTCGATGCTAAATAGTTACTGCTCATTTTATATGTATATCGGTTGATGTAACAGGGGTTGGTCAATAATTTTGTATTCTTATTAAGCGTCTATGAATAATTATATGTAATATAAAGGTTTCTTTAATCACAAATATTTATAAAGTGATTGCGGTATCTTAGACTTACGTTAATGGTTATGTACAATTGTCGCACGTTAGTCGTTAAACGTTACAGCAATATAGCTATAAAGCACACACAAAATCACTCACACAAAATATCTCAACAACGAATACATGATTTTTATGAACGTCGTACTTGGGCATCAGATATTCATCATGTATTACTAATTTCTTGAACTTAACTCCAGAGCTCGTCTTTGAAAGATCTAATGCCATCTCAGACTACTAGCATGTGCCTCGTAACGGAATCAATGTGCGTGGTTGTCTAACGGTGCAGAGCCGACAACAGTGACTGAATGTCGGCCTCTATTTTCTTTGTAAATAGCAGTGTACTATTAATGGTCAGTGTAGGTGGGTGTAACGATATTTGGGAAGGTTCTGATATTTATGATTTCTTAACAACTGCTTCTACATCAACGCACCAGTTTTCAAAACTGTGGTAGCCTCACCAACTGCGACGTGAACTCATGTCTCTTTCTATGAATCCCATCAGAATTAGTATAGCAGTTACTAAGATTAAGTGACAACAGACAGACAGCCAAGCACAGAGAACTAACCCGGTCTAGGACTTTTCAACGCCGCCGTTTCATCGCCGCTGTTTCATCGCCGCCGTTTCACCGCCGGTGTGTGTCTTTGTTGCATGATAACGTCAAATGAATTTAGACAGTTATTTGTGTCTATATATATTTTTTCTGACTCTATGAACAATTCCATAGAAATAATTATTGTATATTGTGTCCAGTTTTACTTCGTGTTTACAACTTAGTCCCATTGTATATCTCAACACTAGGTATGTCCCAGATGGACATTATTGACAAAATAATGTATTTTCTGCACAACTGTTATTAACCTAATTAGCAAGGGCAACAATAGAAGTAAACAATATTATTAGCATTCAAAGAAAGTAAAGTACTAAAGTATTAAGAAGCATACCTGGAATTTACTAACTCATTAGATAAGCGGATTACTTTATGTTGGCACGCAAGTGTCACAACAGATTAAAGCAACCCTTAATTACTAGATAAGAAGAATTGACCGTGTGCGCAAGTGATGGATCACTAATATATAAATACAGAAGGAATTGCAAAATTTTCAGTTCCTTGGTAACTATCGTACAGACGTGAAGTAGGTACCTGTTGACTGTTTGAAATGGAAGTGCCAGTTTTAACCAAAAAAGGAAAAGAGAAGTTTTGTCATGATGGTTATTTATAAATTTTCGATAAGTGTAGTAAAGTGGACGAATCCATAAAATTTTGGCGATGTGAGCAGATGGGTCGTTGCAAGGCAAGGATTCATACTGAAGGAGGAGAAGTTATTAAAGAAGTTAACACACACAGCCATGATGCGTCAGCAACAAGTGTGGAAGTAGCTACTGTGGTTACAAATATTAAACGTCGAGCAGAAAGAACTGTTGAAAATACTGGTCAAGTGATAAACGAGTGCCTAACGAATTTAACGCAAGCCAGTCAAGCTACTCTTCCAAATCACTCTGCGTTAAGAAAGATGGTTCGCAGAAAACGACAAGAAATAAGAGCTGTGCCTTTAGATCCTGACGCCTTAGAAGATCTAGTGATCCCAGATATTTATAAAGTATATACGCCTCAACCAGGAGTTGAAGAAAATTTCTTACTTCATGACAGTGGGCAAAACGATAACAACCGTATTTTAATTTTTGGTCGAGAAAGTTGGCTTCAGCACTGAGAAACATCAGAAAACTGGTATGCTGATGGAACCTTTTCTATTTCGCCACGTCTATTTTCTCAAATTTATGTGGTGATGGCGAAAAAGTACAATGGAGTTCACCCTATATTTTATGCGTTTTTACCAAACAAGCAACGTAGGACCTATGTAAAGATGTTTACAGCAATTCAAGGACTACTTGCAAATTTAAGTCCCAGTTCTATTAACTGTGACTTTGAGCAAGCAGCGATTGCTGCCTTGACAGAATGTTTTCCGAATGTGGAAATAAAAGGCTGTTTTTTCCACTTGGCAAAAAACATGAAGAAACATTTAGCCGAAATGGGATTTACGAGGCAGTATAATAATGATCCAGACTTTGCATTACAAGCTAAAATGGTAATTTCATTGGCTTTTGTGCGAACTGAAGACATAGACGAATATGTAGATGCTCTGGGAAATGAACTGACAGTTGAACTACAACCACTGCTTAATTGGTTCGAAGATAGTTATATGGGTCGTCCAAATAGACGTGGCAACGGAAGACGTCCTGCTTTATTTTCGGTAGAAATTTGGAGTTTATATAATCGTGTAATAAATGAAGAAGATCGGACTAATAACCACGCTGAAGCTGCGCATCGCCGACTACAAACTGAGTTAGGTGTCGATCACCCAAGTATATGGAAATTAATTGATAGACTGCGAAAAGTGCAAAAAAGTCGAGACATTTATTATGAACAACTTCTTGCTGGAAGTGAACCGCCAAAGAAATTGAAAAAATACCGTCAGGCTGATGAACGAATCAGAAAAATTGTATCCGAGTACAATAACAGAGACAAAGTAGAATATTTGCGAGGGTTGGCATATAACTATCAGTTTTAACTACTCAATGAGTGCATTTAAACCTGGCAATTATTTTAACATAGCTGTGTTCTCACATGTTACAGTGTATTACTTTAATTGTATTCATATTTCTTGTGTTCGACGATATAAATTTTTCAATTTTTGTAAATTATTATGCATTGCTTGTAAAAGTTATTTAAATTGAAAACGGTAAATGTTTAGTTTTTCTTATATGATACTCTATAATTTGTTGTAGTGTGATTTCTAAATATAGGTAATGTTTTATTGAAAATATTTAATTGTTTTTTTTGGTTTTGTATTTCACAAGCAGTAAACCTATAAGAGGTCTAACTCGAACGTAAATTTTCTTTGTTAAGTTAGTGATAACGGGTAGTGTTGTCGCTAAACGGTGACGAAATAACGATAAGCCAAAATAGGCCGGCGATGAAACGGCGGCGATAAAACGGCGGCGATGAAATGCCCCCTGGCGATGAATAGGCGGCGATGAATCGGCGGCGAGGAAACGGCGGCGATGAAACGTCCCATTCCCGAACTAACCAACCTGGCTTGACCAAAGTTCGGAATGCCTACTATCGAGGGAATTTGCAGAAAGAAAATGTGGCTAGAAGTCGAAGCTACAGAAAAGTGAGATAAAAGAAAAACTATTTAGATTGAAAAAACTTATCCTGAGGAAGGTACAGTTTACTGGCTACTTTTGAATATAGCATCATTAATTTCCTCATCCGCCCCACAAAAGCACAGTTCTATTAAAGCCTTACACAAAATTTCACATAATCACTTACACCCATCTAGATGATTGTCTTAGTTCTACTTACTCATACTTAGAATGTCGTCTAGAAACTTTTATTTATTTTTCTGTCAATCATCCGGCACAGTGATGTGTACAGGTATGAGCGTAATAAGTCGTTTATATGATACAAATGCATTCACTTATAGCTAACTGAACTGTACTGATCCGTACGAAGCAACACTTCTTGTGAAATAAGGTTTGTTCACGAAGACGATCTTGCTAGATGGCGGCGCAGCGTCTGTGTTGTGGCTTAAAATTGTGTTCACTTAAATTATTGCACTGTAAACGAATAGCTTTCTTTCTCTTCTTTTGAGCAATAAAAGCTATTTCTATTATTACTTATTTTTGTGGCAGCTTTTACTTTGATGCTTTTTTTTAACTTTAATTACGACAGTAACAAAACATGATTATTTCTACTTTATCCAGATTACCTGAGGAAAATTACATTTCAGGAGAAATACAGGTCACATGAAAGACATTTTTTATTTTAACAGCGGTGGTAGTATTTTAATTACTCGTATATATACAAAAGAAATAATACGGAGTAGGATGTTTTCAGTGAAAATATATCTTCAGCTTGGTTTCCTTAATGTAAAGAGAGGGATCAAATCGACAAATGTACAACTTTTATAATTAAATTCAAACGTGACTTACAAATCAAGGATTCTCTTCAGTTCATTAAACGTGTTATATCAAATTTAGGAAGTTATTTACTTCGCCTTGGGTGGCACATTCAGACCACCGGACATAGGCAAGAGGAGTTAATTGGTGCTTCTATATCATCTATATTTAAGGCAAAAAATTCCCATGCAAAGCCTTTTTTTTGCAGCAAGGCCGTTAGGGATCAGTTGGCCTAATAGATTTCGCTCAGCGTTAGTGTACACCACCAGTCAAAGGGAACAAACTGTCCCATCCTAAGTTGTTTGCGAACTTTGAGATGCATTGGACTATAATTTCTGTCCTCTATTCCCTTCTGGCCTAAATTCAGATGAGAGTTCATACTTTCACTCAGTTTAGAACAGTCGAAGATAAAATGCTTAGCTGTTTCATCCGCCCCACCGTATTTCCTGCATAATGGGTTTGCCACTTCAATCCCCAGCAGGTGTTCACTAAACGTCCAATGGCCAGTTGTGAATCCAAGCACCTTTCTTTTCTGCTCAATCTGAGAGCTTCTGCGGTTATAGAACACCAGCGTCCTCCCAGAATCCTCTTAGACTGAACATTTCCTATGACTTTATCTGGTGCTCATTTGACACCCATCTGGCGACAGCTGTCTGTAGGATGTTATATAATATACCACATCCTGGTTCTGGCCCGATGACAGGGAGGCCTGCGCCTTCCTTGGCACACCTGTCGGCCCTCTCATTACTGTCCAGTGTCCACTCCTATGTGACTAGACACCCAAGATAATGTTACCTTGTTGATCTTCGCCAGTGTCTTTTGGGTATTACACACTAGCCTTGGAGTCTAGTGGTTACTTGCCGAGACCATCAGAGCGCAGTGGTTGCGGCTGACTGTATTCACATGGATGGTCTTTCTGCTGTATGTTTAATTAGTAGTGCACAAAATATGATTTAATACAGTTAAAAAGAACTAAAAACCACGCTTTTAAAAAATATCGAACTGGTATAAACAGTTTTTAGAATAAATTTAAAACGATAATGAACGAAAAATATCACTATGATTGTAAAAATACCGTGGGCGCTTTGTGCCATATTATTCGTAAATCGAGCGCCCGACGCTTTTTTCGCAATAATAGTATTTTTCGTTTTACGTTTTAGCCCGATGTTTATTAATAGCGTGTTCAAGCTATATTTTATTCAGCGCACTTCACGAAATACGCACAAACGAACGATCAGCGATGATATTAGACCGATTAGTATGTTACCATCCTTTTCGAAAATATTTGAAAAAATTATGAGTACTCGAATTATCACACATATGATGCAAACTCAACAATTAACTGATGCACAACATGGGTATCAGAAACATAGGTCAACTCTGCTATATTTCAGTTTATAAACGAAGTGTATAACGCATTGGAGGATGATTATGCTCCCTTGGGTCTATTCCTGGACTTATCAAAAGCATATGATACACTTGATCATGATATATTGCTAGAAAAGCTTAATTTATATGGTATTAGAGGACAATCTCTTCAATGGGTTAGATCTTATTTACATAACAGACAACAATATGTTCTGATTAAGACTGCAGATAAAAAATCATGTCTGGCGGCTTGAAGATAGGAATGGGAATACCACAGGGAAGTGTTTTGGGTCCGATCTTATTTATTATTTACATTAATGATATAAAGTGCATTGTGTCAGACAAAAGGTGGTACCATATTACAACATATGCGGACGATACTAACATACTAGTGAAGGGTGACAGCATACTAGATATAAAACATAAATCAAATGAAGTGTTCAGGAGTAGCACAGTATGGTATACCAAGAGCAGACTAGTCATAAATGCAGATAGATAAATGGGGTGCTATTTAAAATAAATAGAGCGAACTTGGATGAGCCTGAATATTTGAATATTGGTGGCACTGATGTTAGACTCGCTAATACCGTGAAATTCTTAGGAATATAGATTTGTAGACAATACTTTGTCATGGTTAGAGTACGTAGAATTTCTACGACAAAACCTTTCTAGCTCTATACACTCCCTCAGAGTTCTCAAGAACTACACTGATGATGATACAATAAAACCTGTTTATCATGCGACAGTTGAGTCACACATCAGATACGGAATTGTCATGTATGGAGGATGTTCAGCAATAAAAAAGATATTTGTTGCACAAAAACATGCATTACGTACTATTCTTGGTATGAATATGAGAGATTCATGTAGAGGAAGGTTCAGAGACAATAGAATTCTTACTGTTTATGCTATATTTGTTCAGGAGTGTATTCTATTTCTAAGAAAAAATGAATTAGCTTTCTGTGATGCACGTCCCCAGTCAACATATAATATCCGCTATTATCATTATAAATACCCCAGACACAGGTTGACTATGACTGAACATAGTGGTTATTATAACTGCTTCAAAATATACAACCATCTATCAAGGCATTTAAAAGATATAGATGATATGAAAAGATTCAAAAAGGAATTGTTCAAATATTTAAACCAATTAGAGCCATATAGTATAGCTGGTTATATAAGAGATGATTGTAGTACACAATATAACCATCTGATGTGATTGATTCGTGTTGCTCTCATGTATTTATAACATATATGTGCCTCTATATTGGACCCTATTTTTTTATGTTATTGTAACATACTTATGAAATATAGAACTATTATTATTATTATAATCAAGTTGAATCTCAAACCGACCTCTGTTCGCAAATCAGTGGTCTACAGTTAAGTGAGTTCATAACCATTCAAGACCGCGGCTCACACTGTAATTAAAAAAAAACGACATCGCCAATTTAGTACAGTCAGATCATGTCACAAAAACTAAATCCAGGTTAGACGTCTGGGAGTGTTTAACAGATTATCACGAAAGAAAAGACTTCTAGCGCCTCTTCTCGTTCTCCACGTTGTCTGGTTCCTGGACACCCATGTTTCACCAACTTATGAAATGATATTTAAGACACGCGTCCCACGGACGATCAACAATGACTTGACCTAGTTTATCTGGAATCAGTGCTATTTGTTCATGTCATTGGAGGAAATGCTTTGACTATATCCCTTTCATGACAGCGATCTTGTGCATCAAATATCGACTAATACTTATTGATAGAGTGCGCTTTGTCGAGGGAAAAACTAGTCTCAGTCAGTTTAAATTCATCGTGCAGGTCGAGAAGGAAGTAAAATTTCCCCTAATTTGCTGCTAGCAATCGCTGCTACGTTTTTCAATTTTCTTCTAGAGCTGTAAACTCCAGCATGATAATTGGCAACAGAATTCTCAGATCAATTCGATAATTTGTAAACGGATTTGTGCACCGCTGAGTGCAAAATCGATCTGTACTCGTACCTTACTTTTCCTCCAGTGGCGCGCCCACTGCCTTAAATTATAAGGCATGGTATCGGCGCATAAATTGAAGTAAGGAAAAGGGAGCCATACAAAGAAATCAAGACCACTAGGGAGGAGAATTATCATGATACCTATGAGGCCTACACTGAGATACTAGGAATCAACTCGCAAAGTATTTACTCCTTTGAACTAGTTACGTACGAAGGGTCAACTCGCGACGTTCTTCAAGATCATGTTATGTTTTTGTAATGCGCGCAGACATTCAAGATGTGAATTATCAAACCATTAATGATATAATTGTATGAAAGTTTGTGAATCGTCTAATGAACAAGCCTCAAATAAATTAATAAAACAGATCAATATATCAATAGATACCGATGCGTTTCATAGAACAGAACACTCTATGAGATAAACTGACGTAGGCTATTGCTGATTGTAACACAACCTCACAATACTTCTTTACTAATCACTGTACGTGATACAACAACAAGAGTGATATTTTCACAAAAGGGGCTTAGACTGACGGGCAGGTATGAAACAGACATTATACGCAATTTGGTACCTTATTTTTAATGTGACGAACAGCCTAAATTAATGTAAAGCTCATTAGACTCTTTAGAAAATAATGTCTGCCGGGTAATGGTTTGATTATCTTGAACAAAGTTAGATTTCCGCTTTCCTTCATCGGCATGGGGAAGGGTAGCAGGAGGTTCCCTCAGGTAGCGATCATCGTTCCCATGTCGAGTCCTAAAAGAGATAGAAGACATAAGTATAACAGATATACTAATTAATATTGTCTCCTGCGATTATCCAATCCCTATGCTGAACCATCTTCAAGCTTAAGGTGGGGAATAAAACCTGCTCTTGCCTGTTATAGCTATAAGTTTCGTGAAGTAGATAAATAGGATATTAAGTGGATATAAATTGTTTGCTGTTTCTTTTATATATAAAATAAAGCAATTTATAAAAGGCGGAAATAGGATAGGATCATTAAAAGCAATGCCAAGGTTCTTACTTCTTTCGCCGAATTCTTTTCGTTAGTCAATTTAAACTGGTCACATAGTACCTTAGTTCAAATTTTCATTTACCTTCAATTTGCTGTGATGTTTAAGTAACATTTTGTTTTCCCCTACTTAGTCTGTGCCGTCCTGCAGCGTACGCCACAGTATTGCTGCAACCGCCAGACCGAGCGCAACACGAGCTGCTGCTGTATTTAGCGGATATAAAGACTGCGAGACAAACACAGTTCGGGGCCAAACAAAGCCAATTCGAAAGCGTCTCATGAATAATTAACGATTCGGACCAAGTTTTAATCAAACCGCCTTCCCCTCTCCTGAGAAACGTTTCCCGTGTTTTTCATAATTCATTGCTCATCTTCAGTCCGTGTTGGTTAGATGTTGTTCATAACTGAGTTTTGATTAGACTAATTGTTTTGGAGTGGATAACCTGCCAACACAGTTGCCACAACGCATGGAAAAACTATGGAATCCGTATCGCAGTAATTCATATTCGGTACAAAACAGCGTTTCAATCATAATCTTCGTAAGCAGTCGTGACAATAATTAGTAAAATTCAATGCTTCCAAGACATAGCGCTGTACTCAGACAAGAACTGTCAAAGTGAGCATGCGATTCGACTAGACATTCTTTGTTCAAGGATATATCAGTATATAACGGGACTGGTGCTGCAAGTATAGGTGATAAAATAATTAAATGATCATTCTGGGCGATAGCCCCGTAAACATTTAGTAATGTAGGAATTCAATCGATAAACAAATGATAAAAATAAATTAAGTAAGAACTCAATGTAGTATTTAAACAATGACTTACTAGTATTATAATTCAACATCAAAAAAAGCATGGACCTGTATCAGGAAAAGCACTCGAGATGACGCATCCGGAATTTAGTAAAAATATACCTTAGTAATCAGCTCATCGAAGAATAATGGGTTGCCATGTGTTTGAAGTATCTGTACACGATGTTATTTTACACTGGCCTGATTGACGTAACCGGGTTCATAATTGTAATAATTAAATGTTCAAACATAAACAGATTTCACACCAAATAAATCTTTTAACACCAAATAGGTAGACACAATACTATATTATGCAATTATTATTATATATTATATTACTATATTAAGGGTCAACAGGCGAAATACCTCTCCAAGAGCTCTAATCACTAGGGCGGACAACTGTCATTATAACTGTGAGGCCTAAGATACTAGGAGTCAACACGCAAAGTACGAGTTCAGCGCGAAATAAATAATAAAATAATTGTGTCTATGAAAGTTTAGTCCATTATCTGGGAAACAAGGTCTCAATTAATAAAAGTAGTGCATATATCAATGATAATACAATAGTATAATTGAGTACTGTTAGAAAAACTTATCTAAGATATTGCAGATTATAACACAACCACAGAACACTTCTTCACTGTTCACTCTACGTGATACAGCTGTACAACAACAAGAGATATTTCCACAAAAAAGGGCTGAACTGGACGAACAGGTACCAAACAGACATTATGCGCAATTTTGGATCCTATTTTTGATGCAGCGAACAGCCTAAATTATTGTGCGGCTCACCACCAGGGCCGCCACAAGGGGGCGGGGGGTAGCTGGTAATGTTGTCCCCCGAGCCTGAATGTTAATAAAAGCTGTCGGGCGGGCGACTGTTTTTTAACAGTGTATGTTATGTAATATGTATTCAACAAAACGAAGATCATATTTTACTGATTCATTTGTTTTGGTAATAGTCTAATTCTATACTGGGTAACTTTATTGCAAGTAACTATAATGAGTTGTGAATAAACTATAATGAAGCAACTTCATTTTTGCAATTATTTTTTGTTCCGGTTTATCACTTAATACACATTCTATATTCTTTTAAGTGCTGTTTCAATCAAACCCTTCAGCCATGTTGTACACATAGACCCTCTTTTCCAATCAGTCTACAAAATTTCAACTTGAATGTAACTGATTGACTATGTTGATTATAAAATTTATTTCTGTCGGTCTGTCTGCCTATGATAATTTATTATATTTATTATTTGTAGCTAGAATAACTATATTTATATCAGGATTGGCTGGAATATGATTAAAAAAATTATTGCTCTGCCGATTTATCTGTCTGTCTGTTGGTTTTTTTTGTCTGTTGGCGTTTTACTCCACCCTCATAATCTCAGTAACCGTTAGGTGAATTATGATGAAATTTGTACAAAATATGCTGCGGCGTCATTCTGCTACAATTTTTGAAATGGGTGTATGGGCGACGGAGTAATTAGTAATAAATAAAAAAAAATGGAATGCTTCTGAAACATTTTTAGGATTCTGATGTTCTTCTATTTTTTTTTGGATGGTAGGCAAATTGTGGTGGTTGAGGAGTGGGGAGTTGTAAAACTGAAAAACTTGTTGTATTCATAATAGGCTGTCCATTGAGCTGTGAAAGCAAAACCTAGCGGCATAGCACACCTTTTGCGGGCGGGCGATGATTTGGTTGCAAGGGGACCTCAGGCTATACATTTGTGCTATAACAAAATATTTCTCATCACCGAAATGTGTGAGAAGTACTAAGTGAATCAATATGACTTGATTATTATTCTATATCATCAGTTTCGTTATTTTCTGACACCGTTCCCTGCATATCACTAAGATAGCACCATGTAGCCCATATAACCCTCGTACACGAACATTCTTGAAGTGCCTTCCAGACGGGGAGTAGGCCATAAGCCATCCCATAATGAAACGATGCAGCGGCGTCTTGCTTCGCAGTCGGTGCGTTAAAATATGCCCGGCATTCAAGCCTGAAACAACTGATCCGGATCGTGCGGAGCGACGCCGCGCCGCGCCGGGCGAAATCTGAGCGGAAGCGTCCCGACGCCCGCGCCCGGCGCCTGATTTATAACGGCGATGATTACAAGGAAGACATAGATAAGGGCGGAGGACTTGATTCCAAATTTGTTGACGAGATGAACCCGTTTAGGGATTTCTCTACTTTGCTTGCACTTAAGGGGCCTGCGCCGGTACTCTGCAACTGCGTGCCGTGACAGCGTAGTAGACACGTGATAGGCACCCGAAACTGCCCGACCGTCATGGTCGTCATGGTGATAGAAATATGTTTCTACCTCTTAAGTTAGAGAGTACCGACGCTGGGTACACACATTTATACATATGTATTTGCCCTGTTAAAACACGGACTCCAATTTCGAACAGAACTCACTTTTCTTTTCAAACTACATACACAGTGGGGTGTAAACTAACTCGCGTCCGTGGCAGAATACCACACGTGCACCCTGGGTAACGCTAAATGAGTTAGAGCGATCTTTGGCAGCCAGATTATATCGTTAGATCTCCTGGCTTTACTTTACATGGATTCTCGAAACGGTCCTTCTCAGGACCCATTAACAAAAAATCTCGGAGAGATTGTTAAAATTTTTCAACTTAACGCTGAAGGTCTTAGCACAGCTAAGTGTGATTACATATCAAAGCTCTTGCTAGACAATAATATAGACTTGGCCATTATCCAGGAAACTCACATAGAAAACGAGGAGCTACAACGTCAAAGAGGCAAAATTCATGGATATGATCTACTTGGAGCCACCTATCATCGTTCGTACGGTCTTGCAACCTATGTCCGGAATGACATTGACAACGCTAAACTCGTTTCCTGCACAACTTCAAACATCGAACAGATAACAACAAAAATAGGAGACATCACCATAGTCAATGTGTATAAGCCACCGCAGCAATCTTGGCCTGATAATACACTAGAGGTACATCAACACCCTGTGGTATACGCCGGTGATTTCAATAGTCACCACACTACCTGGAAATACCGGAGCACAGACGAAAATGGAGAACACCTGTTAGACTGGGCTGATTCCAATAATTTCAACTTAATTTTTGGCGCCAAAGAGCGCAAAACCTTAAGATCAGCTGCATGGAACACCGAGTCTAATCCAGACCTGTGCTTCGCATCAGTTGACTCTCAAAATCGTCAAATATCGGTTTCAAGGAAAGTCCTGGACGATTTTCCACACAGTCAACATCGTCCGATTATCCTCGAAGTTGGAACCCAAATTCCAATCGTCCGCTCTACACCAAGACCGAGGTGGAATTTTGGAAAAGCCCAATGGGACAAGTTTGCTGCGCAGCTGGACTCAGCCGTTCGATGGATCCCCCCAAAAAGTAGCAGCTACGACAGATTCATTAAAGCTGTTATAACAACAGCTAAAAGGTGCATCCCCCGAGGTTTCCGAAGAGAATATGTTCCGGGATGGAACTATGACATAGAGAGGCTTTATCAAGAGTTTAAGAACAGCGGAGATTCTGAAATAGCTGATGAACTCCTTCACTCTCTAGATGCAGAACGCTGCAAAAAATGGGAACAAGCAGCCAGTAACATGAACTTCAAAAAGTCAAGTAGGAAAGCTTAGAGCCTTCTTAGGAAACTAGGGAGCTCTAACCCACCCACACGCCAAAATAATGAAATATCGGCTGACCAAATCGCAGCACGAGTTGTAGCGCTCTCTAAGGTCCCAACTAATAGACAGCACTCTAAATATGTTAAGAAACAACTGAAAGAACGTCGTCAAGCAACATTAGCTCACCCTGTATACTCCACACCATTCACTGTTGAAGAAGTAAATAACGCCTTGGAAAACACTAAGCCTGGCAAAGCCCCTGGATTTGATGGAATTCACCCTGAGTTTCTCAAAAACTCTGGGAAACATACCAGAATGTGGCTGAGCAAATTTTTCAGTGACATCTTACAAACAGGAAACATACCAACGAAGCTTAAAAAATCAAAAGTTATTGCAGTGCTGAAACCATACAAACCAAAGAATCTACCTGAGAGCTATCGGCCTATATCCCTACTGAGTTCATGTTATAAACTTCTTGAAAGGATGATACTAAATCGGATAGGTCCAACAATACTGGAACATATTCCCATTGAACAGGCTGGCTTTAGGCCACACCGTAGCTGCACGGATCAGGTACTCAGCCTAACAACCCACATTGAGGCTGGGTTTCAGAAACGGCTGAAAACTACAGTAGTGTACGTCGACTTGACTTCAGCATACGACACAGTTTGGAGGGAAGGCCTTCTTTTCAAACTCCTGAAAGTAGTATCGTGTGGCCGAATAACGTCGCTATTAAACAACATGCTTTGCGATAGGCCCTTCCAAGTAATAACGGGTGACAGCAGAAGTAAAATGAGGCACCTAAATAATGGTTTACCCCAGGGCTCAGTTCTTGCTCCAGTCTTATTCAACCTATACATTTCTGATATACCCAACACCATTTCAAAGGAGTTCATGTATGCCGACGATATTGCTCTAGCCGCTCGTAGTAATACAATAGAGGAGGGCAGTAGTATCTTATCGGAAGACCTTAGTGTGATGGGAAGATATTTTGCAGACTGGAGGCTGATTCCAAATATGATGAAAACTGAAGTGTTATGCTTTCACCTCAATAACAAGCAAGCTAGAACTGAACCTCAGGTATACTTCAATGACAACTTAGTGCGCTACAATCCTCACCCAAAATACTTGGGGATAACAATGGACCGAACATTATCATTTAGAAAACATCTAGAAAACACAGCAGCAAAGCTTAGCACCAGAAACAATATTATTCATAAATTGTGCGGTACCACTTGGGGGGCAAACGCAACCACCCTCAGAATATCGGCCCTCAGTCCTGTTTATTCTACTGCTGAATACTGCGCCCCAGTATGGTTAAACAGCCCTCATGCAAAAATGATTGACACCAAATTGAATGAGACAATGAGAATAATTAGTAGCTGTCTAAAAACTACCCCCCTACCGTGGCTGCCCGTTCTGTGCCATATCACTCCTCCTCATATTCGTAGACAGGACAAACTGGTGAAGGAATACAACAAAATACTATCCAATCCCCAACTTCCACTGCATACTGACCTAGATGATGCAGATCTTCGGAGGTTGAAATCTAGAAATCCCCCATTAGCATTTGCAGAACGGCTCTTGCGGGATGGCTTCCAAGTTGATGAGCACTGGAGGAGGGATTGGGAAGTCCAGAAGCCGGTACAGGCTCCACCAACTATGGACCCCACATTAACCCTGCCAGGAATGGAATTGCCTCGCCATACATGGAAAACCCTTAATCGAGTCAGAACGTCGCATGGCATCTGTCGTGACTCGTTCTTTAAATGGGGCATATCCGAATCACCGTCCTGTGACTGTGGAGAGCCCCGGCAGACTGTTCAGCATATTGTCACCGAATGCCCGATTACCGCATATGCTGGACAACAGTCGGATTTCTTCGAAGCCTCGAAGTCTGTAGTTAATAATAATAATAATAACAATAACCGTTTTAGGTGGACGACGGAGCTCAAGGATGACCTGCTGAGCTGCTACGAGAGCAGTAGCCCGCGCCATAGGGGATACATGTCCCGCATGTATGAGAGGTGGTGTGAAATGCACCCAGAGCATAGCACGCTTACCTCTCAGAATCTGCGAGATTATGTATCGTACCTCCGGAGGCAGGGATATGCTCGTGCTCCAGCTCAGCCTGCCCCTTCGGCGGACGGAAGGCCTGTTAACCAGGCTGAAAGTTCGCCTGTAAGGCCCGCTGAGAGGGAAATCGACCAAGTCGTCTCACCTGGGGATTTCAGAGACCGAAGGGCCTTACATAACAACGGAAGGTCCTTGAAGCTGGCAGATTTAAAGAGAGAGGATGAGGTTGTGGGTGAACGTCTATCGGAGGCCTCTGACATTTGGAGCATCAGTTGCGAAATTTACGCTGCGGCTCTGAGGCTAGCTAGACAGGGGAGAGTGAGAGACTCTCCTGTTGAGAGAGCACAGAGACGGGTGCGTCAAATGGAAGCGAAAATCCAGTTGGCTCGCCAGGAAGCCTCCCGTATCCAGTGTGTGATGGAATATAGAGCGGCTGGGAAGCCTTTTACGCGCCGAGTGCGCCAGATAGCCTACGGGTTGAGGCGCGACCATCATACACTCAGTCAAGCGGTACTGGTTGTTGTCAAGCAACACTGTCTTGACAGGATACGGATGCTAATCGCTGCGAAGCGATCGTTGGTGGCGCGGGCGAGAGGTCTGGAGCAGAACAGAATGTTCTACGAAAGAGCTTCTCGCCTTTTCCAACAGCCGCCTCCAGCCATAGAGCAGCCGCCAACTGCTGATCGCGTGGAGGCCTTTTGGAGGGATATTTACGAACAACCCAAACCTCTCTCAGCAGACACTCCGGCCTTGGCGCAGTTCGAGTCCGTTTGTAGGAGGACTCCTAACTTGAATGTACTGCGTCACCCGATAAACACGGAAGAAATTCTTGACGCCTTACGAGGCGCAAAGAATTTCGCAGCTCCTGGCCCGGATGGCATAAACACCTACTGGTGGAAAAAATTCCCCAGTTGCCACCGGCATTTAGCTAGAGTTTTTAACTCGTGGCTAAATCAGGAGCAGCCAATTCCGGCTTGGTTTGTCGAGGGTCGAACCGTGCTTCTCCCGAAGACCGGAGATTTGTCTGATCCCAAAAACTACAGGCCAATAACATGTCTGAACGCGTGTTACAAGCTCTTCACCAGAATCTTGTACATGCGTATCCTTCAAGCTGTGAATCCTGTATTTCTCGACGTGTATGAACAGAGAGGGTCAAAGAAAGGAGTAGCTGGCTGCAAGGAGAACCTGTTGATTGACCGATGTGTCACGCAGGACTCTGTGCAGTACAAGCGAAACCTTTCTATGGCCTGAATTGACTATCGCAAGGCATTCGACAGCACGTCTCATGACCTCATCGTGCGGCTGTTGGAATGTCTTTCGGTGGATAATCAGATAGTGGGATGCATCAAACAACTGATGCCACTCTGGAAGACCCGGTTTACCATAACATCAGGTGAAACTCGGGTTCAGACAGAGTTGGTGTCATTGAAAAGAGGTGTCTTCCAAGGAGACTCCTTGAGTCCCTTGCTCTTTTGCATCTCACTTTTGCCTCTGTCCATAGCGCTGAGAAATACTAAAGGATACAGCTGTGGCACGCCTAATAACCGGAGGCACAAGGTCACCCATCTGTTTTATACGGATGACCTAAAACTTTATGCCTCCGGCCAGCGCGAACTACAACAATCGCTGAGGGTGGTGCAGGAGTACAGTCATGCTATCGGAATGGAGTTCGGGACAGACAAATGTGCATTGGTTCATCTCAAGAAAGGACGAAGCGGAGATAGTGGAGATGAGGAACAGCTCGTTGATGGGAGCATCTTGCGACAACTGCATGCCAGAGATACTTATACCTACTCTGGAGTGGCGCAGCGTCATGTCCAAGAGGCAGCATTGGTTAAAGAGTGTCTCCGCCGCAAGTATTTGCACCGACTCCGGCAGATCTGGTCGTCAGAACTGTCCGGCAAGAACAAAGTCGCTGCCACAAACATGCTTGCGGTCCCATTGTTATTATACACCTTTGGTGCTATACACTGGAAAGTGAACGAGCTGAAGGAAATCGACACGAAGACCCGCAAAAGGATGAATATGGAGAGAAGCCTGCATCCTAAGTCCTCTGTCCCGCGAATATACCTCCCGCGACACCTGGGAGGGCGTGGACTATTGAGTTTGGAGCGTCTGCACAACAGAGTAGTACTGGCCACTGCCTGCTATGTAACGAACAGCACCGATCCCCTGATCCGCTTTGTGCGAGAGCACGAGAATGCGGGAAAAGGAGCCTTTCTTTTTAGCGCAGCGAAACGAGCAGCCGAGGAGCTCAGCCTCACACTCGACTTCAAGCGGAGGTGTCAGCAGTCCATTACGGAACTTGCTCCCGCAGAATTAAAATCCCACCTTAAAACTGCCGAAGTCGACTTCCTTTTAAGACTTCATAAAGATAAGCCAATGCATGGAATCTTCTTCTTCTGGAAGAGCATGGCTTGTCTGAGCAGTTGACCTTCTCTTTCCTAAGGTCTAGTGGGTTGAAGTCGGAGACTGAGGGCTTTATAATGGCTTGCCAAGACGGTGTCTTCAACACCTTGGTGTACCGTAAAAGGGTTATGGGTGTAGATGTACCCGACATCCTTTGTAGAGCTTGCCGACAGGCGCCAGAGACGCTTATGCATCTCTTGTCGGCGTGTAAGGCGTACGCTGGGACGGCTTACGTCCATCGGCACAACGCGGCTCTACGAGTGCTCTACTATCATTTGAGGCACTCATACGGTATCGATGAGACACCGGTGCTGCCATACGCTCCAGGGGATATAGAGTCCGTTGTGGAGAACGAGAGATGCCGGATTTACTGGAACTACTCGTTCCCCACGCTCGAGCTTGTACAGGCAAACAAGCCCGACATAGTCCTTCTCGACCACCAACAGAAGACGATGTTCGTTATTGAGTTTTCGGCGCCTGCCGAGGTGAACATCGGCTCTAAGGAGGAGGAAAAGCGGACCAAATATCAGGAGTTGCTCGGACAACTTCGCAGGCTCTGGCCAGACTACACTGTAAGTCTGCTGGTTATGGTCATTGGATCCCTAGGGGGAATGAGGAATACGCTGCTCTCTGCACTGCGCAAAATACCGGTGTGCCGTGCGGCGGCGCACATCTTAGCCGCCAGAATGCAGAAGGCAGTCATCCTTGGGTCCCTTCGTCTACTTAGGGCGCACGATTCGCGGACCCAGTGATTGCTCACCTCACGGTGTGAGGAGTAGTCATTGGGTAATGGAACAGCAGCCCGGTGTGTCGGAGCCCGGGCTGCACTTTTTTGTTTTAAACATGTCTTTATAATAGTAGGGGTTGCCGCCCGCGAGGGGTTGCTAGATCCTCTCAGTGGCGCCTCCCCAAGGTGGCGGATAGGGGAATGCCTCCCAGATATGGGTGGTACCGGGGAAATGAAATACCCGGGGCGGACCAAAACTAGCACAGTGGAATAGCGTCTGCATCCAGAGGATCGGCTATTCCACAATTAATAGGACACGACGGATCTCCATGTGAGGAGCGGTACTCCGACAGCGTCTGTTCTTCATGTTAGAAGCGGCTGTTTTCATAAACCCCCAGGAAGCCGCCCAACATTAAGAGGCTATTCGGTGCGTGGCGACACCGAGGGGTATACCGAAGCCAAAGGATGTAAGTCGGTCGGCAACCTTCACAGGTCCATCCTCTGGAGGCAATTCGGACGGCTGCCTCCGGAAATGTCGGCTGCGGGCCCTAAGGCTAACCACCTGACGGGCCCTATCTTCGGGTTCGACCTCGAAGGAAAAGCACCCACACCGAGCCGGTTTCGGAAGCCGGCGTTGGGCAAGGTGGCGGTGCTTCGAATTGCCCTGATGACGACCCCCGCAATGACATGGATCGTTTTAGGTGGACGACGGAGCTCAGGGATGACCTGCTGAGCTGCTACGAGAGCAGTAGCCCGCGCCGTAGGGGATACATGTCCCGCATGTATGAGAGGTGGTGTGAAATGCACCCAGAGCATAGCACGCTTACCTCTCAGAATTTGCGAGATTATGTATCGTACCTCCGGAGGCAGGGATATGTTCGTGCTCCAGCTCAGCCTGCCCCTTCGGCGGACGGAAGGCCTGTTAACCAGGCTGAAAGTTCGCCGGTAAGGCCCGCTGAGAGGGAAATCGACCAAGTCGTCTCACCTGGGGAGTTCAGAGACCGAAGGGCCTTGCATAATAACGGAAGGTCCTTGAAGCTGGCAGATTTAAAGAGAGAGGATGAGGTTGTTGGTGATCGTCTATCGGAGGCCTCTGACATTTGGAGCATCA
The DNA here is from genome assembly GCA_951848785.1 of Callosobruchus maculatus. Taxonomy (NCBI): domain Eukaryota; kingdom Metazoa; phylum Arthropoda; class Insecta; order Coleoptera; family Chrysomelidae; genus Callosobruchus; species Callosobruchus maculatus. The sequence continues at coordinate 7,493,286 of CATOUR010000054.1, read as the reverse complement.
ATTGCGAAATTTACGCTGCGGCTCTGAGGCTAGCTAGACAGGGGAGAGTGAGAGACTCTCCTGTTGAGAGAGCACAGAGACGGGTGCGACAAATGGAAGCGAAAATCCAGTTGGCTCGCCAGGAAGCATCCCGTATCCAGTGTGTGATGGAATATAGAGCGGCTGGGAAGCCATTTACGCGCCGAGTGCGCCAGATAGCCTACGGGTTGAGGCGCGACCATCATACACTCAGTCAAGCGGTACTGGTTGTTGTCAAGCAACACTGTCTTGACAGGATACGGATGCTAATCGCTGCTAAGCGATCGTTGGTGGCGCGGGCGAGAGGTCTGGAACAGAACAGAATGTTCTACGAAAGACCTTCTCGCCTTTTCCAACAGCCGCCTCCAGCCATAGAGCAGCCGCCAACTGCTGATCGCGTGGAGGCCTTTTGGAGGGACATTTACGAACAGCCCAAACCTCTCTCAGCAGACACTCCGGCCTTGGCGCAGTTCTAGTCCGTTTGTAGGAGGACTCCTAACTTGAATGTACTGCGTCACCCGATAAACACGGAAGAAATTCTTGACGCCTTACGAGGCGCAAAGAATTTCGCAGCTCCTGGCCCGGATGGCATAAACACCTACTGGTGGAAAAAATTCCCCAGTTGCCACCGGCATTTAGCTAGAGTTTTTAACTGGATGACCTAAAACTTTATGCCTCCGGCCAACGCGAACTACAACAGTCGCTGAGGGTGGTGCAGGAGTACAGTCATGCTATCGGAATGGAGTTCGGGACAGACAAATGTGCATTGGTTCATCTCAAGAAAGGACGAAGCGGGGATAGTGGAGATGAGGAATAGCTCGTTGATGGGAGCATCTTGCGACAACTGCATGCCGGAGATACCTATACCTACCTTGGAGTGGCGCAGCGTCATGTCCAAGAGGCAGCATTGGTTAAAGAGTGTCTCCGCCGCAAGTATTTGCACCGACTCCGGCAGATCTGGTCGTCAGAACTGTCCGGCAAGAACAAAGTCGCTGCCACAAACATGCTTGCGGTCCCATTGTTATTATACACCTTTGGTGCTATACACTGGAAAGTGAACGAGCTGAAGGAAATCGACACGAAGACCCGCAAAAGGACGAACATGGAGAGAAGCCTGCATCCTAAGTCCTCTGTCCCGCGAATATACCTCCCGCGACACCTGGGAGGGCGTGGACTATTGAGTTTGGAGCGTCTGCACAACAGAGTAGTACTGGCCACTGCCTGCTATGTAACGAACAGCACCGATCCCCTGATCCGCTTTATGCAAGAGCACGAGAATGCGGGAAAAGGAGCCTTTCTTTTTAGCGCAGCGAAACGAGCAGCCGAGGAGCTCAGCCTCACACTCGACTTCAAGCGGAGGTGTCAGCAGTCCATTACGGAACTTGCTCCCGCAGAATTAAAATCCCACCTTAAAACTGCCGAAGTCGACTTCCTTTTAAGACTTCATAAAGATAAGCCAATGCATGGAATCTTCTACAAACATCTGGAAGAGCATGGCTTGTCTGAGCAGTTGACCTTCTCTTTCCTAAGGTCTAGTGGGTTTAAGTCGGAGACTGAGGGCTTTATAATGGCTTGCCAAGACGGTGTCTTCAACACCTTGGTGTACCGTAAAAGGGTTATGGGTGTAGATGTACCCGACACCCTTTGTAGAGCTTGCCGACAGGCGCCAGAGACGCTTATGCATCTCTTGTCGGCGTGTAAGATGTACGCTGGGACGGCTTACGTCCATCGGCACAACGCGGCTCTACGAGTGCTCTACTATCATTTGAGGCACTCATACGGTATCGATGAGACACCGGTGCTGCCATACGCTCCAGGGGATATAGAGTCCGTTGTGGAGAACGAGGGATGCCGGATTTACTGGAACTACTCGTTCCCCACGCTCGAGCTTGTACAGGCAAACAAGCCCGACATAGTCCTTCTCGACCACCAACAGAAGACGATGTTCGTTATTGAGTTTTCGGCGCCTGCCGAGGTGAACATCGTCTCTAAGGAGGAGGAAAAGCGGACCAAATATCAGGAGTTGCTCGGACAACTTCGCAGGCTCTGGCCAGACTACACTGTAAGTCTGCTGGTTATGGTCATTGGATCCCTAGGTGGAATGAGGAATACGCTGCTCTCTGCACTGCGGAAAATACCGGTGTGCCGTGCGGCGGCGCACATCTTAGCCGCCAGAATGCAGAAGGCAGTCATATTTGGGTCCCTTCGTCTACTTAGGGCGCACGATTCGCGGACCCAGTGATTGCTCACCTCACGGTGTGAGGAGTAGTCATTGGGTAATGGAACAGCAGCCCGGTGTGTCGGAGCCCGGGCTGCACTTTTTTGTTTTAAACAATAATTTATTGGCGTAAAAGTAGTATACATAATATGACAGCAACAACACCTGCAATAAACATTGAACATTCAATCCACTGAGCGCCAAGGCACTGTATGTGGAGAAATAAGAATAAATACAATATTATATTAAAAATACATAAGAAAAAATAAATAATAAATAGTTGCATTAAAAAGATGATTGTAAATGACTCGATTAGGGCAAATTACCTAAATAAGAATAAACTAATTTTCTAGAAATATAAACTCCACTAACACCTAAGGAGAAATACAAAACATTTTTATCATACAATGAAATACAATAGATGAACAAAAAATTAAAGGATACACACATATTGTATAAACACGCAATCGATAATAAAATATTAGTTAGTTAGGGCAGACATATATTCCATTGGATAATTTTTAATAAATAATTTTAATTTCTTTTTGAATAAGGCAATTGAGCCTAAGTTTTGTATTGATAGAGGTATGAGATTGAACAACCTTACACCTAGGAATGCTAGAGATCTCTGACCAATGCATTTATTCATAAATTGAGTCTGATATACTGATTTAGCTTGTCGTGTGGCATAATCATGTGTCGGATGTTTCAGAATATGTTTGTTTTTATAAATGTACACCCCAACTTTATAGAAATACATTTGTCTGATACTCAATAAACCTATTTCCTGAAAGAGTTGTTTAGTTGGATATGATAAGGGTTTTTGTAGAATAATTTTGAAAAATCTCTTTTGGAGTACTTGTAGCGGCTGTAGATGAGACTTCAGTACACCTCCCCATGCTGTTATTCCGTAAGATATATGTGGGTCAACCAGAGAATAATAAACAGTTGATAAATGTTTGCGGCTCAAAAAAGCTTTAATTTTGTGAAAGACATGCATAATATATCTGAGTTTCTTTACTATGTAGCTTATATGATCTTCCCATCGCAACTGACTATCAATATAGATACCTAAATATTTTATTGATTTACAACTCTGAATTTTGTAATGCTGACCAGAATATTTAATGTCTATCTCGTTGACAAAAGGAGCACAGTTATATAGGTATAGAAAGGTAGAAAGCATGTTTTACTGAAGTTTATCGTGAGTAGTCTGCTATCAATCCACTTTTTTATCTGTACCAACTCATCAGAGACTATGATTTTGAGATCTGCCCAAGAGTTTGCTTGACAGAATATCACGGTGTCGTCAGCAAATGAGATTATTGAACCCTTCAAATTTAGTAGGAATATGTCATTAACATAAGGCAGGAACAATACAGGACCTAAGATTGTACCTTGGGGTACTCCATAAATTGGTGTTTCTGATTTGCTCAGTACATCTTCGATTTGCACATGCTGAGTCCTTTCGTACAAGTAATTTCTAAATAAATTATTACATTGACCTCTGATACCAATATTATGTAATGTTTCAAGGAGAATTTCAAAACTGACTGTGTCAAATGCTTTAGACAAGTCTAAGAACACAGCTAAGCAAGGGACACTTGAGTCCAAACAGTTATAGACTTTATTTATTAGGTGTACTATTGCATCCTCTGTCGAAATATTTTTCTGAAATCCATATTGGCTTTTATTTATTATTTTGTATTTGGTAATGAAGTTCATTAGTCTTTTATAAATGATAGTCTCAAAAATTTTTGCGAAACATGTTAATAATGTTATAGGTCTATAGTTCGAGATGATTTGTCGGTCACCACTTTTAAAAATAGGTTTTATAGTTCCTATTTTGAAGGAAGATGGTACCAGGCCAGTGTTGATGCAGGCATTGATAATATAGGACATTGGTTTACATATATCATTAGCTATTACTTTTAGAGTTTCTGCCTTTATATTGTCGACACCAGGTGCCTTCCTGTTTTTTAGCCGTAATATGATATCTCTCACTTCATTTGGGTCTGTGGACTGTAGAAAACAAGAATTTGGTATAATATTTTTATTTGGTGAAAAATTATGATCTACTTTGATATTCTCAGCTAATTTACTTCCAGTGCACGAAAATACGTTATTAAATTGATTAACAATTTGTTTTTTATTTTTTATTGAATAACCTTTGTCATCTTTTATAGAAATAATCTCATTATTAGGTTTTTCACATCTAATTTCATTAACTACTTTCCACATTTTTGTACTATTATTAGAATTTTGGTATACAAGTCTTCCATAATAATCAGTCTTTCGTTTTTCTATTAGAGATGCTAATTTTTTTTTATATTCTTTATATTTGTTTTTTAGTTGAATGTCAGTGGGATTTTTCACTGTCTCCAGGTACATTGCATTTTTCTTGTTCACTGAATTAATTAGGCCACCGGTAATCCAATTTTTACGTTTTATTTTATTTGCTGAATGTTTTTCATATCTTGTAGATAGTGTTATATTATTTTTAGAAATGGATAAATGGTCTTAATTTTAAAATCTAAAAACTATTTATTTTTGTTTGTTTTAAATTTAATATTTGTATTTTATTATATTGTTTAAGACTGATTACCAATTAATCCATGTAGCCATACGCTAAATAAATAAATACATACACAGTATTTCAGAAGTCCTTAATGAATGACATCTTAAACCAGTTTTTTCAAAAAAGTTATTTTGTGTACAAAACAACAAGCAATGAAAAATAATACATTCTTCAAATGTCTGTAATTTAACAGCCAAATCTAACAATTTGCTTGTTTAATCATTACGGTAAGTTTAAAGGTAATATCAGGAGCTTAGAAATGCGCAATTTACTTTTATGGCGACCTTTGGACCTTACCTTTATACCTTTTCGCATTACTTTTTCTCCCCTCATCTTAGACACACACACTGGAGAAAGGGAACAGGCGGCCATGCCTCCTCGATAGCACGGGAATACGCATTCTCTGTTATTCTCAATTTCGCGCGCTATACCCTAGACCTTTAAGGACGATTGTTCCCGATAGCTTCTAGTAGGTGAAACTGTTTTTTTTTTCAGTTTTGATAGGTCTAATCACACAGCAGTCATCTGAATGCAAAGCCCATGTCACATATTTTTCAAAATAGAGTTTTATTCCGGGTTATTCACGTTATTCGGCAGTTTAAAGGTAATATCAGGAGCTTATAAATGCGCAATTCACTTTTATGGCGACCTTTGGACCTTACCTCTATACCTTTTCACATTACTTTTTCTCCCCTCATCTTAGACACACAACACTGGAGAAAGGGAACAGGCGGCCTCCTCGATAGCACGGGAATACGCATTCTCTGTTATTCTCAATTTCGCGCGCTATACCCTAGACGATTGTTCCCGAGAGCTTCTAGTAGGTGAAACTGTTTTTTTTTCAGTTTTGATAGGTCTAATCACATAGCAGTCATCTGAATGCAAAGCCCATGTCACATGTTTTTCAAAATAGAGTTTTATTCCGGGTTATTCACGTTATTCGGCAGGGAGCATTATGGTTAAAGTATTTGATGAAAAAGAAAATTATAACTTCAGATGGATAGGAAACCAATAAGGCTACACTTTAAAAATATTTTCATGTTATACAAGGTGTCCCCAAAGTATGAAAGCAGAACACCCTATATGTTATTGCATATTCAGATTCCCTGACGAATTCTAGTGAGATTTTGTGTATCACATATGGGAGCTAAAGCGAACCGTTTAGGTGTAAATCGCCATTTTCGGTATAAGTCGATATCAGATAGACATTGAATATCGCAGAGATTATAATGTATAATTAAGAAGGCTGTGCCTCTGCCCGATTACTAAGCTTGGAATGCGCAGGTTAGGTTAAGCGGTCAAATTTGAATTACGTTTATGCTTGGATAAATCGGTCAATTAATTTAGGAAGCTTTAATCAGAGATAACTTGATTTTATGAAATGGGAATACCTAACTTTTTTATATGACAAAATGTAAAATTCGATAGTCTTTCTAAGGATATAACGTTGTCAGAAAATCTGGATTTTGAGATTTAAACCTTGCAGGCGTAAAATGTAGTTTTCGTTTAGTTTTCTTGATATTCAATAAAAATGTGGAGGTTGAACAAGGTAGAACTCGTTCTAGGAACTTCCTAGACACAAATGGTTATTGTTCATCCCCTGTCCTTGTTTTGCCATATACTTGTGATAGTATTAACCAGTAGAATTCAGTACATGTACATGTGTATAGTTTGGAACATTTTTCGACATTTGAGTATTTCAAATTATTTAATTTTTTTACCCTCCATTTCAGAAAAAATTAACATATGATATATATTTTTTTAGGTATGAAGATACATTCTCTTCCAACTGGTGCTATCAAATTTATATGTTGCATTACACTTTTTTGTGCACTAACACCCTCTCTCCCCCCCATTATCCGATCGGTACCAAAAACCAATTCATCTCGAAAGGACGTCTATCAATTCAGGTTAGCCATATGTGGAAGCAATCGCTTGAAGCTTTTTTGAGTAATCGTTGGAGAATGAAGTCGCGGACGTATACAGACACACACAGACGGACAACAAAAAGCCAAAGCTTTCCGATTTTCTTCAAACCTGGTCACGATTAAAATGTTATCATTAGAGACAAAAATCTAGTTTTTGGCCCCGCTGCGATGACAGAAAAGGGATGGGGGTTGGGGTAATTCAAAAAATAATATCATAGCGTGAAAGTCTAATACTACCACAATGAAGAGCATACCTTTTTATGTCGAAAACGCTACCGCGCATGCCGCAAAATTTAAAATATGGCGGAATAAAAGTTCATGGAGAGTAGCAAATTTTCGAACTGTACAATGGGTGTAGCTGTCACAAAAATGCTCCAAATAGTTTCAAACTACACTGTCATAGAGACGTTCTTGTTTTCTATCTTTTGTTCCACTTTTGGTGCAAATCTATAATTTAATGGTGGGGGATGGTGGAGGTTATTCGGTTAAAATGATAAGATAATGTAGCATTTTCTTTTCAGAAAATGAGTCAGGAGGTGATTTTACCTTGGAATTGACGACGCGCACGTCACAGCTCATGAGATTTGGTTTTGAGTCTACATACCCTCAAAGATTCAAAACTTCTGATCGTATTTCAGAAAGTTATTAACGATTAAAAATCGGAATTTCTACATAGGGACAGATTAGCAGGTTTTTTATTTGAAGGTAGAATAAACATATTTTAGGAGTAGATAGAAAAAATAAGAATAAATAGTTTATTATTACACTTCATTAAAAAATGGAGCAGACGACCGTTTGAATTAGCTATTAACTATTTTAGTCATGATCCTTAAAACTGTTCCAAAAATGAAGAGACCATATTGAAAACTGGCAACAGCGCGCTGTTTTACAAACTTACAGCATTCTCTTTCTTCATGAAAGCCACAGTAACAGTGACGTAAGTGCACAGTGTCCGTCCGTTAGGCTAGGTTTCTTCGTTGATTATAGTTTGTGTGTTATCTTTGATTTATTTGAGAACCATCAACATCTAAGACGTCAATGCTGAGAAACAGGCTGCTGACAAATAGATTAAGCAATTACAGTGGAATCAAAATTATAGCTAATTTAGCTTAACTAATATTTTAGAATAAAGCCCTTATAGATAAATATAAATTAATACAAAAACAGTTTATAAATAATTGCAAGATTACTATTACACTTTGCAACTCGTCTAAAGAACCGAACAAGTTCCATACATCTTCAGTACTAACGAAATTTAATTACTCTGAGGCTACTACAGGCTATCAAACATAGCGTTTCCTACTCTGTAGAATTGTATTACCAACAAAGAAACTACCAGTATATACAAGAGTTTAGATATCTTAAAAATTTACACGTTACTTCTACCAGATTCTCAATTTTCGTTCGTTATGCGAAGTCTGACTTCATGAAGAAGCTTGTCTCTGGCTTCAGGTGTGATCATCCTCTATCATAGAATATGGAAATATGAACCAGCTTCAGGTAAGGAGCTACATTGCCATACGTGAGAGTCTAGCATTGTTAGAAAGAAGTTCTAACTGAGGGTTCACTAGCTCAGCTGAAATTTCCGCATTTCTTTAAAATATTATATTTCGATGAATTGTCGCTTTCTAAGTGCTCTATCATTATAGAATAGTTTTTCTCGAAGAGGTTTGAATACTAGTATAGAAACTTGAAGCATTGGTCAACCAGAAAAGCATAGTGACAATGATTCATCCAAAATATAATGAACCATCCATTAGGGCTAATAACAAACAATCAAGGTATTTAGGGCAATGAGGCGTAATTTTAGTGTCTAGAAAGAAACCGGATTATGTTTGGTATTTGAGGTCTAGAGGTAGTTTGGAAACTTTTTTGTCATCGCAACATAACCCTAAGATGGGGGGATCGGAGATAGAGAGGGGTGTTGAAACGTGAAAAAAAAGTCAAGTAACGGAACAAAAATGCGGCAGCCTTTTGGTACATCTACCGACTATCGTCATCCGAAATATACTGGCGATTTGCACGTACCGATTTTTTTAAAATAAAAATAAAAAAATCGCGACGAAACCGGTCGGACCTTGATGGAAAATTCTTTGACTTTTTTGTAGATAACATAAGAAATACCGTCATCCGTTTCTGCTGGACAGTTTATGAGAAACTTGAACTTACAGTTATTTTCGTTAAAAACCGTTAAAATGTTTGTTCAAAGCGGATGACGTTTTTTACACATGTTCTTGTCATAGGTCCAACTATGCCATACATAAATGTCATGTCATCATGTTTTATCATGATTAACCCTATTTTTCGACCCCTGTGGGAGGTGACATTATTGAACCCCTTTCGTATACTTTCAATATAAGCGGTGTGATTTGTTTTTCTTTGGCGATAACGGAAATTTAAGTAACAATTGATCGTTGAAAGTTTTCTTCCGTTTGCTTATACAACTCTTAAATATGGTGTTCATCTTTGAAATGGCAGAGCCAACTAAATTCAGCACATATTCTAAATCTGTTATAGACAAGCTGAGGGTGAATTTTCGAGGATGACCTACAAAAATAATATCTGAATGCATGGTATGATAGACCCTATAGTACCTTCAAAATTACAACTCAGTTCTTGCTTGAACTGTTTTTCTTTGTAACGCAAATATCTCGTGTTAAGGAAATTCAGGAACACCCAGTATATCTATTGAATAATGTACATTTGAGAAACGTGCTGACTGGTGTATAAGGTATTTTATAGCAAGCAGAAACTATTATAATTAATTCGATAAATTTCAAAGAAACTGCTGTAACCTACCCCTTGTGCAAAATCGATTCATGGAGTGCAATAATGCACACCTCTTGAAAATAAAAGCATCTAATGGCAGTATCTAATGGAAGACCCCCGACTTGGATGTACTGTGAATAGAAATTTATAAAATACATCACGTTGCGAAAAGAAAACTATTACATTCAATTCTGCTTCTTCGTTCGGCAATAATTTTTCCGAAACTGCTTGCAATAAAAAACAAAGCGAGATATTGCGCGATCTTTATTATCATTCACATTACAATTTGAATGGTTCGCAGTTTAAACTTAACGACTTCCATTAATCCGTAATTACATCTGTTCCATTCAAATTCAGATCCACGTTATAAAACTTGATGACGAGAGACTGTACAGGGCAAGATAAAAGAGCCCTACCGTATTGTACCTCTGGATGGAAAAGGCCGAAGTAAGAACTGAAAATGGATCAAAAGCTATTACTGCAATACAAGAGGGGGATACACTATGGTATTCCAAGCAGAAATATATTATTATGCGATTTTGGCTTGCGCCTCTCGTATTTACAAAATTCAGGGGCTTAGGAGGCGGATTACTATCTGCTCTAACAGGTAGTCAGCACTAAAGGCATTGAATGCCTGTAAGGTCACATCAAAGCTCGTTCTACAATGTAGAAACACAGCATAATAAACAACCAGCATAATATCACTGAGGATTTCCTATATAAAAATGGTTCCTACAAAATTTGACCTTGTGAGGGTTTATGGATGATTTTACGGCTGTGAAGTTTGGGTAGAGATGCGAAAATGAAAATATCGATACCGGTACCAACTCAATATCTTCTAGCCAAATAGGCGCGTTTGGTTCGTACAGAGCATTTTGTGCAACTGATTACACCCCTCAATAGTTATATAATTATTTTCGATACGGATACAAAAGTATCGATGCTAGCTTGGAATGCCTCAAAAAGCATCGATGACAAAAATACTCGATATTAGTGCAGAAGTATCGAAGTACCGTTGCCATCCCTACACAAAAATGGAGACAAGTTGATTGACGCAGTACTTCCCACACATTACTGTGATATCAGTTTATTATTTTCCCATAGCATGAAGCTTTAGTCTGAGATCCTTGGAACCAAATAATCGCCAGCCCCCCCCCCCCTAAAATTGTCTTATGCCGCTAGGTCTTTCCTTCACAGGTCAATGGACAGCCTATCATCGATACTACAAACTTTTTAGTTTTACAACCCCCCCACCCCCCAACCACCTCACTTTCACCCCCATCCAAAAAAACTGGTAGGAAATGACTAGGAACCCCTAAAACATCTAAAAACCGAATTTGAGTTGTTTTCATGCTTTTCGTTCTTTGATTATTGCTACGCTGCCACTGACACGATTTTTAACAAACACACGCGTTTTCCATTCTCACCACGGTAACAACATACTGTGTCAAAATTTCATTAGAATCAATTCAATAGTGTCCACGTTACAAAATACAAAACGATTTAAACCAATAAATTTTCGTATGTGTACAGAAAATTGTCCCTTAGTTTCCGTGATAGGCTAGGCAATGTTCGGATGGACCTAAAAAGGTGATTTGTGTCGCTAGATCTTCCTTCACAGGTTAGTGAGTGTACAAGAAATTTTTTAATTCTTTTGTTTTACTTTACTCCGCCCCCTATGCACCGATTTTCAAAATTATAGGAACATTACCTACTACGACCCCACAGCATACTGCTGCCCAAGTTTCATCACGATCCATGCAGCGGTTGCTGAGATTACGAGGCTAGAAAAAAGCGACAGACAGACAGACAGACCGACAGACAGACAGACAGACAGACAGACCGACGGAAATGAGTGACGTGGATTTTCGTTATGTAGACACATAAAACGCCCAAAAAGCGTATTATCTCAAAATCGAAAATTTTCGCGATTACAATACTCCCCTCACCTATCGGTGTGGGAAGTAAAATGATCCAAAAGTGGGGATGCGCGTGTAATTTCCGCCAACTTGAGTTATTGTGCTGGTTGTTTATTATGCTGTGGTAGAAAGGTCTTGGATGACATTTCTGTAAGGAATCAGGTGTTACTGTCTGGTGCCGGGTCATGCAGAGGTTTGCGGTAACGAAATGGCGGACGCGCTCGCAAGGTGAGGATCGAGGAATAATTTTCTGGGGCCCGAGCTGGCTGTGGGGATAGCAACAGGTACCACTAGCAGGAAAATAGAAGGGTGGCTGCACAACCAACATCTTATGAGATGGAGATGGATCTCTTGACATCCCCGTCAAGCTAAAGAGCTTATTTTAGGACCTGGATCTGATCAGCATAATGACGTTACTTTAATACACTGATCGAGGAAGTCTAACGCCCTGCTCAGATCGCATAGTATGCCAAGTGGACATTCCCCCGCCTCGCTGCTATCAATTATTGTATAGTAGTTCCAAGAAACTGAATAGCTGTAGTAATTGATTTACCGCTTCTAATGCCTTGATAATTTTTAGAGGGAATACCATTTTTATTAAAAAATGTGAGTCTATCCAGAAAAGAATATTCGACAGCTTCGAAAAGCAAGGAGTTACAGTGATTGGTCGATAATTAGCCATGGATGAAACATCTCTTTTATAGGTTGATGTGGTTTTATCCATCTTGGTTATTGCTGGGAATTCTCCACAACAAAAGGAAATATTACTGGAGATACAAGTAGTTTGACAATAAACTTAAATGCCTATTTTATGAAAAATGTTGGAGTATCGTCAGATCGACTAGAACAGTTGACTTTCAACTTTTTATTAGCAAGATTTTAAGACCTTTATTTTTGTTCACAAGTACAACAACATCTGATCCTCCACATATTACAACTCTCTTAGCTGTCCTTAGCTTATTGCTATATTTTTGTGTCTCCTGGATATTCAAGTCATTTAATACTTTTGCTATTCGTCGTACCTGCGTTATACATCAGGATGTGATTTGGTGTTACCGAGGGTGTTACGATTAGGTACTTCAATTGTAATCTTTCAAGTAAAAATTATTAGTACTATTATGTCGGTCGTTAATTAAAACAACACTCTTCGACAAACCTTTCGGTTATTATAATAAAATCATCGTCAGGTGTCATTATATGAGGTGTATGTTTTTTATAAAAAAAGCCTCTACGGTTTGACAAGGCTGAATCCATAGTGGACATTATAATACGAGTGTATTCGAAATATTCGCATATACAGTGTCCTCCCAAAAGAAAGAGTGCCGATTCAAATTGTTATTGTTTTCTCCTATATTTGTCTCAAAAACGAAATATAGTGTGTTCTGTACTTAAAGACTTAGTTTTACGATGTCTTTGTATGGAGCGCCGACATAAATTTTACAATATTTGTACTTGCTTTTGAATCCTTATTTAAAAATTAGAATTTTAATACACAATTATTGCTAAGACAGAGGCGCACGTCATATGGAAGAGAAGGGATTTAGTTTATCCTACGGCGGATCTCTTTCCGTCTTCGGGAAATATTTAGTACTGGTGTGATCAAATTTGTCATATTGAAATTAAAATTCATTCGCAAAAATACTATTTACACGTACGATTTTTAATATCAGCAAATACCGGGTGTCCCAGAATTTCCTTGACACGTGATATTTTCGTAACGAAAAACGGTTCAAGCAAGAACTGAGTGGTACTTCTGAAGGTACTATAGGGTCTATCATACAATGCATTCAAAAAATTTTTTTTGTACGTCAACCCCGAAAACTCACCCCCAACTTTTTTTTTCAAATAGCACTCCATAGGTTTTCCTACATAAATGATATCCCCATTTTATTTAAAATCTTGTGGTACCTCTAATTTTATATGCAAACTTATTTTTTCCGTAAAATAATGAGCACAAGTCAAATGAAATAATAATTTGTTTGACCCCTGATATTTTTGTAACAAAAACGGATAAAAAAGAAAAGTAAGTGGGTTTTTCAAGGGTAGTAAATGACCTATCATTCGTTGCTTATGAACCATTTTTTTCTTACTTAAACCCCTGGAATCCACCCCTAGCTGGTTCTTTCAAATTTCTCCACAATTTTGCCTGGAAAAATGAATCCTTTACTTGAATTTAATTATCGTAGTGCCTTACTTTTTATGCCCCTACTGCAATTTATCGTTAATTTTTTTCGTTTAATCCATGAAATCGTAAGCATAAATTAATTAAAACACATGTATGGAAAATATTTTTTTTTATTATCATGAATCAACTAATCAAAAAAAATGTGACGACAAAAGTAAGTGCAAAAACGTGAAAAAGTTTTATGGTTACATCGGGCCGCTCCAACCCCGTGTGCAGGGTCTGCCCCGCACACGGGCGCCAAGGTTAACGATAAATTGCACTAGGGGCATAGAAAGTAAGGCACTACGATAATTAAATTCAAGTAAAGAATTTATTTTTCTAGGCAAAGTTGTGGATTGAAATTTGAAAGAAATAGCTAGGGATGGATTCCAGGGGTTTAAGTGAGAAAAAAATGATTCATAAGCAAGGAATGATAGGTCATTCACTACCCTTGAAAAACCCACTTACTTTTCTTTTTTATCCCTTTTTTTTACAAAAATATCAGGCGTCAAAAAAATTATCATTTCATTTGTCCTATGCTTATGATTTTACGGAAAAAATAAGTTTGCATATAAAATTATAGGTACCACAAGATTTTAAATAAAATGGGGATATCATTTATGTAGGAAAACCTATGGGGTGCTATTTGAAAAAAAAAGTTGGGGATGAGTTTTAAGGGTTGACGTACAAAAAAAATGTTTTGAATGCATGGTATGATAGACCCTACAGTACCTTCAAAAGTACCACTCAGTTTTTGCTTGAGCCATTTTTCGTTACGAAAATATCACGTGTCAAGGAAATTCTAGGACACCCGGTATATATTTACTTAAAAAAATATTATCCAGGAAACAGATGGTTGGGTTTAGGTCAAGACAAAGAGGGAGTCTCTTTTACTGTTTTGCCGACGTTTCGGCCTTTATTAGGCCATCTTCAGGGGACTAAAAGAATTTTTTCGTTCATACTTAAACAGACAAATATACATTACAGTTATAAAAAATTGAATATATAAAATGACAATATACAATAACGAATTAAAAAGGAGGGTGATCATTGCTATTAAAAAAAACCTAATATAAAATATACAATAAACGGGTAGTACTTACACCAGTGATGGACTCCTTGAGTCAAATATGGTGAAAAGGCACATGTAGTATAAAAAAAAGTATATAAGGGCAAAACGACACGTAATAAATAAATAAGACAATAAGACGGAGATTGTCTATTCACAATCGATGTGTACGCCGGACTGGCAAAAATCATAAGTATTTTTAAAGGAATTCTATGGGGGCACAAAAAGATTAGCAAGAAACATAATATTTCAATATTTATAAGAACAGACATGGAATACAGGGTGAAGTTGAAAACAAGAAATGTAGAATAAGGGGTGATATGGGGTAATGTAGAACAGTGTTAGTTATAAAAAAAAAGAAGCAAATGTGTGGTTAATTCTTTTTGAGTATTTTGTTGATACGGTTAAAATAACTACTATTTAAATTTTGTATGTCTTGTTTCTTATTAACAGTATTAAATTTTTTATATTGATCATTTCAAGAAACAGACGTTTCTTTAAATTACTTTGTTTTGATAAAATGGTTGTATTGTCAAAATCAAAATTGTGATGTAAGTCTTGAGCATGTTGCATCAAGGCAGTTTTATTAGTATCATGAAGGTGGGTGGGTCGGACACTCCTTTTATGTTCTTCTACGCGTCTTTTTAGGTATCTGCCCGTCTGTCCTACATATACTTTATCACAATTACAGCAAGGTATGCTATAAACAACTTCGCTTTGTAGTTCCTTGGGAGTTCTATCTTTCTATCTTCTCTTTCTATCCGTCAGAGAACCTAGCTGGGGTACTAAGCAGTGAACCTCAAAGAACCTCTCAGAGAATCTAGCTGTGGTACTAAGCAGTGACAAGGTAAAAATTGCTTTCAAAAGCAACAATACGATAAAAAAGTATTTTACCCGTATGGAAGATAGAACTCCCAAGGAACTACAAAGCGAAGTTGTTTATAGCATACCTTGCTGTAATTGTGATAAAGTATATGTAGGACAGACGGGCAGATACCTAAAAAGGCGCGTAGAAGAACATAAAAGGAGTGTTCGACTCACCCACCTTCATGATACTAATAAAACTGCCTTGATGCAACATGCTCAAGACTTACATCACAATTTTGATTTTGACAATACAACCATTTTATCAAAACAAAGTAATTTAAAGAAACGTCTGTTTCTTGAAATGATCAATATAAAAAAATTTAATACTGTTGATAAGAAACAAGACAT
This sequence comes from Callosobruchus maculatus, assembly GCA_951848785.1. NCBI lineage: Eukaryota > Metazoa > Arthropoda > Insecta > Coleoptera > Chrysomelidae > Callosobruchus > Callosobruchus maculatus. Next base: position 7,477,408 of record CATOUR010000054.1, on the reverse strand, counting down.
ACAAAATTTAAATAGTAGTTATTTTAACCGTATCAGCAAAATACTCAAGAAGAATTAACCACACATTTGCTTCTTTTTTTTATAACTAACACTGTTCTACATTACCCCATACCACCCCTTATTCTACATCTTCTGTTTTCAACTTCGCCCTGTATTCCATGTCTGTTCCTATAAATATTGAAATATTATGTTTCTTGCTAACCTTTTTGTGCCCCCATAGAATTCCTTTAAAAATACTTATGATTTTTGCCAGTCCGGCGTACACATCGATTGTGAATAGACAATCTCCGTCTTATTGTCTTATTTATTTATTACGTGTCGTTTTGCCCTTATATACTTTTTTTTATACTACATGTGCCTTTTCACCATATTTGACTCAAGGAGTCAATCACTGGTGTAAGTACCACCCGTTTATTGTATATTGTATATTAGGTTTTTTTTTAATAGCAATGATCACCCTCCTTTTTAATTCGTTATTGTATATTGTCATTTTATATATTCAATTTTTTATAACTGTAATGTATATTCGTCTGTTTAAGTTTAAACAAAACATTTTCTTAGTGCCCTGAAGATGGCCTAATAAAGGCCGAAACGTCGGCAAAACAGTAAAAGAGACTCCCTCTTTGTCTTGACCTAAGCCCAACCATCTGTTTCCTGGATAGTATACAGTAGGTCACTAAACAATTGAGCTAAAAAAATATTCTCACACAAAGTTAATAGTAAAACTCTTAAACTTAACCACTACTAAAGGCAAATTTGCAAAGTATACCATTATGGTAATTGCCATTCGCAAGGGTGTACCGCGAATTACACTTTTGAATTCTACCACACAAGAAACACAAATACATCAACTAGAAAGGGTAGGGAATTCGTCAGCTTAAATATTTTTTTATGTTGGGAAGTCCTCAGTCAAGAAACGTGGTGCCACTTTTTTGTTGCCTAAGTAAGAAGAGGAAATATATATGTATCTGTTCCCACCAACGATTTGAATAGCAAACGTGGCATTTTAACGTACTACATTACACTACATCAGCCAGGCTATAAAAACTTGAGTGTATCTGATAGGTAGTAAGTCAATCAACAACTCAATTTAACCATATTCTCTGAAAGAATATGATTCGTCATCGTCACTTCGCAGACTTAATGCAATACCAGCAAAATCCGCTAGCTCAGGGAATATAACCTCCACCTCTCACCAACATTTAATAACTGCAAGACAAACTTAAATAGGTCTTATTGTCAGCATTTTCCTCATGCGAGGAGGAATTTTATAAGAGAAGCGATAGCGGGAACCGCATTCGTTCGTCATTTGTCACTGCCATCTTGGCGCGAGTTTGCCGAAGTCAGCTTGAGGAAACCATATTTGAAATATTTCTGCGTCCGTCTTTCCGCCATTCTTTCCCCATAATTCATAAATGACGCTCTGGAGTGACGCTTAACGTTGCCTGAAGGAGGAAAGGAAATTAAGATTTTTTTTATTGGAAACTGGTTTCGCATAATGGAAAGTATAAATGGTGGCTGCTTTTACGTTAATGAACGTTTTTTAATTATAATAGCCTGAAATATTAAGGGCTTCCTTGTTACTATCACGCTGCAAAGAAATCAGACGGGTCTTTTTTTAGAAATCGGCCTTCAAGGAGAGCCTTGAAGGACAACACGTTTGCGATGTAAAGAAGGAGGCTACAGAGGGTTTATTCAATTAACTATGGTTCCGCCTACGAGCCTGGTTTTTTTGAAAGCTTTTATTTAGCTTCCAATGTATGTATATGTATAATTATGTTTGTTCTGGAGGAATCTTGCTACCCAATTTTGACGCAGAGATCTTCAACCGAATGAGCTGAAATTTTGTACACACGTTTGGTTAGGTTGACAATATACGATAAACTGTATGATGTCAATATGGCGGAGCATCCAAAAGGGCGGAGTTTCATTTCATTTATTTGTAATAAGTACAAAATATTGCCACCCTGGAAGAATATACCTTGTAAGATGAGATTGGCATAATTATGACATGCACATTACATTAGTTTGACAATATAACGTATTACTCCAGCTATTCCGTCGTTCTTACCGAAACTGATATTTTATGAAATTCGTCAGCAATAGTTATTATTATACATTTTAGCAATATGGGTATCGAATGGAAGAGCTTGTTGAGAGTGACTCGAAGAATAATGTGACGTCATTCTAAATCGAATATAGCGGACCATCTAACATGGTGAAATAGTTATTTCCATGCACTTCTTCAATATTGATATCAAATGAAGGGGCTTACCAAGAATTCTTACAAAAATATTCTGACATCACTCTCAAGCCAATATGGGACTTTTGAAGTTTTTTATGCTTGGACATTATGGGCATTGCTCAGGATGAAAATGCATGTTAGAAAAAAATATGGTGTGTATAAGCTCCGTTGCTATAGTCCGCCTGAAAGATCTTGAAAATTCTTGAGGTAGTATTTTTTGAGCCTGACCATCGGATGATCAACTTTCACTTAGTCAAGCATACGTGGTCTTAAGTAGCGTAAAACCATTGGAAGTTGATTTTTTCTTGTGGGGTACAATGAAACAGAAAGTTTATGCCGACGTGCCAAAGTCGCTCTACGCAACTTGCATCAGTAAGAGCAACAGCATATCTGCAACACCAAGGATGACATTTCGAACAATGGTTGTAATACTTGCTCCCTTTATTCCCAAAATAAATATCGTGACCACTAAGTATTTTGTTTTATTGCCCTCTCAACTGCAGGTTTAGACAATAAAGGGTCATATTCAAACCATCATAGGTTCCAAACTACTTTACCTAGGGCGAAGACGTACAGCAATTTTTTTAGGAAACATCGTGTACTATCGCATAGAAACAAAAAAAATGTAGATTGATAGCTTAAATTAAAAAAAAACTGAAATTGTAAAAAACGCAAAAAATTCCATAATTATTTTCCTTTAACAATTTTTTTGCCGTGATATGGAACGAAATTTGGAAAATGTTTACCACTACTTTATAACCTACAGCGAGGCCTACAGGTTTCGCTATCGAATGAGACTTATTTTGTGTTTGTAGAACCTCTACACAGGTAGCTATGGCTAAATTAGTGCATCAATTGAACAAAAAATGTAGTAGCTGCCATTTTATTATGGTGAGAGGAAAAATACTTTTGAAGGGTGATCTGTCGATAAAAATTGACCTTTTCTATACCCCTAAAAGCTTCGACACATCGTTATGTATTAAACAGGGTGTTTCAAAAAAGTGGTGCCAAACTTGAGAAATTTATGGGGGGTGAATCGAAGAACATTTCTTACATAAAGGCCTTAGTCCAACACGAGCTGTTTTGGGTGCAGAGTCACTCAAAGTTTATAGTTTAAAACAAAAACGTATTGTTCACCTTCCTGATTAAAACGCGTCAATATCTTAGTACCTGTTATTACGAGAACGAAGGATATTGTAATGAAGGGTCAAAATGGCGACCACCCAGATCGTTACATAAATTGGTCCTTTGAATCATTGATTCGCGCACCCGTCGTACGATTTGCGGAATTTGCTTTTGTAATAAAATCCTGGGATACGGTCAAGAATATATTTAAAAAATATATATGTATATGATGACCAACGTTTCGACGCTAGAAATGCGTCATCTTCAGGGCGTGTGTGATATATGTATAAAGTCTGTCACGACAGTCTCAAATATTATTGCCTGATGGTGTAGGCTACTTGATACTTATTGAGAGACTAGTGAGGGTTATACAGACTGCAGGGTTATACAGACTACATTGTTATTTCGTTTGCATTACAAATAGATGACTATAACTTTTAAACATGCCAAATACCTGCAGGGCGACAATATTTAATTGGACCATTGACAAAGTATCCCAAAAACACTAGTACTACTTAAATATGCAGTATCTGCAAAATAATTGTATGCTGCATTTATGCGACACAATTTTCATGCAATAGCAAAAAGTTCATCTTCAATACTTCTAAATTATATCAGGTGCAAGTGTACTACCAAATACGGAAGAAACTTTATATAAACTTACACTTTGTTGTTCTGAAGATACATCCTGTTGAATATTTAGCTCCTTATGAAAAGTCGGACATATTTTGGAGATTTGTTTTTCACCGGGTAATAGAACAGTTAATTGTGAGTTAAATGTGTAGAATCTATTTTTCCTACGTACGATTGATTGAGCTGAAATTGATACCTGACTGATAAATCCGATCTTAAGGCTTACCACGTTTTACGGAATACCATACCCATGTTGAGCTTCTGACGGCTATATCCGGATCAAATTCGGGCACTTTGCACCCAATGCATAATTCAGGAAACCAGCTATTGATTTTGCTTCCATGCGATAGATATGCAACAATGCTAAATTTTTCAACAGTTGTCGCCGTTCGTCAAGAATAATAATAATAGAAAACACAGATCCATATTATAATTACACACCAACATCAGTACTCAAAAACAATGAATACAAGCTATACTGGGACGTGGAAATACATACAGCAAATAGGCCAGATATAGTTCTTCAGTCAAAGATAGACAAAGTTACGTATCTTTTTTTTATTAAGTTATTGGCTATGATCTGAGATCAGCTCGCCAGTAATACTGTGGATGAGACATCTATTTTTTTATAACTATGAACAAAATTATATTGCGCTACATTAGTTATAGTTGAAAAATACAGCGCTATTTTTTGTTTTTGTGTACAAAAGTTATATAATAGTTTGTATGCACAGCTGTTTTCACTAGCTAGTATAGTGATCCTATTAGCAGGTAGCATGTGTAGTGAGGGTCGTCGTCTAAACCCACACCTCAATCTGCAAAGGGTACTCACAAGTAGTCTATTCGTTTCTTTTTTAAACCAGGGCTCTCTTCTTATGCTCTGCTCGATCTGTTTGTATGTTGTTCCAGATGGATTCCTATGCCAGCGTTCGCTCCATTTTTCTTTCAGGTTCTTGTTGAACATATTGTCCAAGTCATTGTAGGAAATTTTGGAATCTGTCATCGGTATTTCATCTGTAATCGCTGTCTTTGCTAGTCTGTCAACTGTATCGTTATGAGATATACCTGCATGTCCTTTAATCAATATGATTTTTTATTTTTATCCAAATTGCTGTGTCTTTTAATCAATTCAATTAGGTTTGAGATGACATGGCTGAAACGCGGTGATATTCTTAAATTCTCCAATATCTACTGTTTAAGCTTGATGTATGTGGTTGAATCATCTTGACAAAAGTTCGTATACATATATTACTTCTAGTTGTAGCTTGTATGTCTTGTATTCTGTAGTAAAACGGAGGTGTAATACGGTGGAATATATCTGGTGTCTAACTGGTGAGAAGTATCCACAGCTTTCATTATTATTTCAAAGTAGAATTTCTTGCAAAATTTTTGAGATTAGCTTGGAGCTCCATAAGCAGGCATAAGTATTTTTGATTTTATATTGAAAGCTTTGGTCTCCTGACTAAGAATAGTGATTTCAAACTTTGGGCCCAAAATGTACTTAATTATTGGTCGGATGTACAGGTTTTCTTTATTGGATATTAAAGCAGGCTTAATACTAAGTATAATTACAGAAAAAATAAAAGCCAAACGGCATGTTTGTTTTTGTTTTTGACGATTTCTTTGAAAAACTGGAAAATGTCTAAGTTTTCAAAAAAAAAATCATAACCCGAAAACTATTAATAATCGCTATACATACATGGAAGTGTTTTGGGTAAGTGTCGGCGGTACGGGATACAAAAAAAAGTTACTTCAGCCGATTGGCCATCCTGTATAAGTAAAGAAAGTTTTTTATGCTTCCAGTATTTGCTAGTCATCCTAAAAATGGAAAGTTTATGAATAGGTGCAATCTTGTCTTTGCTAATCTGCTTCAGTACTGAGCCGCGGGTAATTTTTCAGTTGGATTAAACACGTTGTCGCGTAGTCTATTTTGCAACTAACCTATTTTAATATTATTAGTTATGACAACAAGGGCATAAGTCTAGCGATTACAAATGAAACGAGGCTTCAAATATACTGCCTCCTATTACAGTCATAAAAAACGATTGTGTGGTGAACAAACTTTACAGTCGCAAGCTTGTATGGACGGTTCTCAAAACTCCATTTTAAATTCCTTCAACCAACAATAAAATTCGAGCTCAAATTTTGGGGAAGAATCAAAAGAAGACCCCAATAATGAAAGAGGAGTCAATCTAGAGGGAGCAGATATTACTGAAGTGGAAAGATACTGTCTCAGAAAGCACAGTAAGAAAAAATAATAAAAACCTTTGACTACGAGAACGATACCAAAGCCACAAAAACCAAATAGGTACCGGTAACGTTAACCAAAGCCCTAGACACATTCCAAATGCCGAGAGATTGCAACGGCAGACTTGTCCCCAAGCCTATAATTTGTCTAGCTGCGGCTGGTTTTTCCCAACGCTGGAAGACCACATCGACTGGTCTATAAATCACTCGTTAGCGAGCGTCGATTGGTCGCTTTGAATCCAACGGTTTTCGATGGAGACACAGAGTCTTCTTTTGTTCACATAACCGGAGCTGGAGTCAGTTTCCGATTGACCAACCGACCATCCACCACCGCGCTGGCTGCCTAGTAGTGACTAGTGACCATCCCTGGGACCTGGCTTAACATATAGCAGTTGCTAAACCTAGGTAACTTTTCCTTTCTTGGGGTAGTCAAACAAAGGGGATTGGGTTTTGCTCTGAATCGGGCGATATTAAATAAGCTATAATGCTTGCAGCCTGGTTTCCCGTTTTTGGGGTTTTACTACTCACGACGCCACGCAACAGTCGGCCATCTTGACCGCCGAGGTCCACCTTCCCGTTCCAGAGACTAAATAGAAATCCTACGGGGGCAGTAGCAAGGGGCTGCTGTATTAACTCTTTGAAAGGAGGCAGCTGACGCAGAGGCGCTGCTGTGTTCACAATCCCACGGGGGCGGTAGCCACTGTAGCCAGGGAGGCTGCCGTATTCATCTGTTTTTTTTCAAAAGATAAGTTTACTTTATAATTTAACTGCCAGTGGTTTTCTAAATAACCTTTATGTTATTGCTACAGATAGTTTGTGAATTCGTTTGTTGTATTTTTTGCTGTTTTATACTTTATTCCCGCATTCGTATATATTTACAATTTAAGCAACTTATTAAGAGGTGAAGAAATATATATATTTTGTCGATTTTATACCTGATTTATGTGCACATATTTACAATTTAGATCAATTTATTAAAAGGTGAAACAAATATATGACACGTTTTATTTCTCATTTAATCCCTTGGATTCACGGACCCGAGGTGCTCTTCTAGCACAACCCTGGCCCGTCACAACTGGCGCCCGAGCAGCTGGCCCGTCCCAACTGGCGCCCGAGCATAAAAAATATATATTTTTTTTCACCTTTGCTCATTATTTTTAACATTACATTTCAACTTATTTCACGATAACCATTTTGGTACAGTACTACTACTATTTATCACTGCTTATTTTTCATATCGTTCATTGGTAAAGATTTTGTGAATTTCAATTTTCATTTTTCTCAGTCAACCGATCTGGTACATTAACATTTTAATCCTTTTTTTCTTCCTTTTTCAATTTATTGAATTTTCTTACTCGCATAAATAGGGATTTAGTGGGGCCCGTTGCGGATATAACTTTACGTAATTGTTGTTTCCTTTTGTGTAAGGTTGGTCTCGGTACTTATATATACAAAAAAACTTGTTCTAAGATCATTGCGTGTGTGCGTTGATACGCACGTACATTAATAGTTGGACATTTAAAAAAAAATAAAAAATATTGAATATCGTTTATGAGATTTGTGTGTAACATTTATTGTTTGTGTTAATTGGTGACGTTTATATAAAAAAAAATATCTGTAAAGCGTAATTTGATTATTCACTGCGACTTATAGCTCTATCTATATATATATATATATGTGTATATATATATATGTATATATATAAAAAAATTTTTGAATTCTGTTTACTTGATTTGTGTTAAGATTTATTGTTTGTATGTTTAATTAGCGTCGTTTGTAAAAAAACTGTAAAGAAAATCACAGCATAGGACTTAAATATATAAAAAACATTCCAGGTAACACATTCCTAAAATCGGCAAACATCTACGAACTGCTGCCAGTACAAGTCCTGGCGTGCAACTCTTCCCAGCTCACTCAACCCATAAGAGCTCTGGGTGACATTGGCCCCGTTTCCACCCGTCAACAGCTGTCAGAGGAGATATTGGTGAGGAGGTTGATTTTTTTGTAGCTCCACTTCATTTTAAGGCCCATTTAAATTGCACCACCACGCTATTATTAATTTACACATAACAAATTTCAATTAGCATTTACCTACAATTTCCAAGTTCACTGGTATATAAAAACAAAATTTAAAAATTAATTATCCAATTTGTTTCTTATACATATCTAATTTGCGTCAGCTAAAGTATACATCAGGTCATAGCAGATTTAAGAAGTTATTACCACAACATTCATTTCCGAAACGTTATATACATAGACACATTTTTTGCTCTCAACATATGCCTCAGTATATTCAATTTTCCGAAATTTCTCGGATAAATCCATATAAATATATTTCTCGGACAAAGCCATCAGTAAAAAAAAGGGGTCACATAAATTTACCTGCTCTGGAAACTACGATTGACAAAAAAAGGAGGTCATTATTTCTGTACATTTATAAACACATAGAAAGGATATATTTTTCTTTGGGTACACACAGTAAATTACTTTAACCATGCATTGCCTCTGCTAGCACTTAGAGATAAATTTTATTCAGTTTCTGGTGAAATCTGCGGAAATTTTTTTTTTCTTGCTTCGAATTTATTACTATGTCGAATAACGAGGGAACTGTTCAGCACGGCGATAACGCCAGTATAGGTGAAAAACAAAGATCGCTTTTACAATCCAAAACAGGTACTATTCCTAAAGATAAGAGGTATGAACTTAGGTACAAAGAACATAGACATGCAGAACTGGACAAAATGAGAAATATTCAGGTTACAGAATTATCAGAACAAAACAGCACAGACAGCGAAGAAGATGCAAGGAAGCTGACTACACCCAAAAATGTCATGAGCAAACACCGATCACTTGGGGAGGTATCAAGCCACGACGAAGAGGACAAGTCAACAGTAAGAAGACAACAAAGGAAATCTATAACATCACCGCGATGTAGAAGAAGTCTGTATTCACAACCAGCACCACAGGAAATAGAACATCGAACTCAACAGCAAACATTCGAAGAAAGATCAGGACAAGATCAATATCCTGTTTTGTACAGACTGCCTGTAGATATGAATTCACAGCCAACATTTAATGGCACAAGCAGCATCAATCCTTTGGAGTTTGTCAAAAGACTGGAAATCTGGATGGAAGATCAGAACATACAACCTCACGAATATTTAAACTATGCCAAAAGAAGCCTCAGAGGATCGGCAAAACTATGGATGGAAGTATTATGCAGCAATTTGTACACGTACAGTGATTTTAAGGCAAAATTTCTTCAAAAATACTGGAGCCGCCAAAAACAACAAGAAGCACTCTTCAAAATTTATAATGGAAGATTTTTAGCATCAGCCAACATGAACATGTCAGCATATTTTCTCAAGATGCTCAATCAAATAAAAGAAATTGAAATACTTACTTTAGAAGAAGGAGTCAACTTGATCATTAAACATTTTCCACTACATATATCAAGATTACTAGCAACAGTGTACCCCAAAACGCCAGAGAAGATATTTGAAGTCCTGGAAGATTTTGACATGCTAGAAGACAGTCATCATTCTAAGTTAGAGAGACCGCAGGGATATAGAGGACCTGGTGACATGCTACCAGAACAAAGAAATTTCGACCTAAGGAGAGACAGAGAATGGCAAACACCACAAGAAGCTCGAAATTCTCCCAGAAGCCAAGAGACGTATCCAAGGAGAGAACAACCACACAGACTGGACAAGTATCAGGAAAACAGAAGCCACGAACAGTACAGAACAACACCTGCCTCCAGCAAAAGAAAAGACAATTACACTCCTGCAAAACCTACAAACACGAGAGAAAATGGATATCAAAAAAGGTACAGTAAACCAAGGCAAGCATACAATGTAAGCACCATACAAATGGAGAGCGATTACAGAAATAACACCGAGTCATTGGAAGACAATTTTGAAGCCTATTCTAAACCGAGACATCAAAAAGATGAACAACACGACACAAACCAGAAGCCAACGCTACCAGTACAACAACAGTACTTAAATAAGATCACAGTTACAGCAGACGTGCATCAACCTACCATCAAAAGATCTGAACCACAATGTCATACTATCTTCGTCGATTCGGAGGAAGAAGCAGAAACAAATAAAACGACGGTACCCTTCATCAATGCTATAGTCAACGATATTCCAACAAAAATCCTAATAGATACAGGTTGCCAGATATCTTGCATATCACACGATTTTTTTGAAAGTTTAAAAACTAAAAACTCAGCCATTATGTCACTACCAGTTACAGGTGTCAAAATCGTAGGCGCGACAGGAGGTAAAAGTAAAAATATAACATTACAAGTTTATCTGAAATTTAATATCGATAATCATATCTTTCACTTAGTATGTCTCGTTGTGCAAAATTTGATACACAATATAATTTTCGGCATTGACGGTTTATATCAAATTGGAGGTACGATAAATTTTACAGAGAAAAAACTTATTTTGAAAAACCATGCAATACCGTTTATAGCGCATATCAAGACAAGAAAACCAGCTAGTATATTGCCAGATAATGGTACACAGTTTATGTCAAAAGTATGGTCAAATTTCCTGCAACATCATAATATTAGAAACCTACACTGTAGCATTAGACACCCTGCCAGTAATCCTAGCGAACGAGTCATGCGCGAACTAGGTAGGTTACTTAGAGTTTTTTGTTCCACAAAACATTCAACATGGGCGAAATTTATCAAAAGGATAGAGTTATTGATTAATTGCGCAACAAGCGAAAGCACGGAGCTCGAACCAATAGTTCTAGAGAAAAATATCCACCCCGAGTTTGAGGTTCGAAAGCTGTTAAAAATACCTGATGATGGTGATAATGCGGTAAATTTTCAGATAGTAAGACAAAAGTTACTCTCAAAGGCGGCAAAAAGACAAAGCAAACATGACAATAAACAAAAATTAAAAAAATTTGAGCTGGATCAATTGGTCTGGCTGAAAAGTAACAATATGTCATCAGCAGACAATCATGAGATAAAAAAATTATTCCTTCTATATGAAGGGCCATACCGAATCGAGGAAATCGCAGGGCATAATGCGTACCTCCTGGAAAATCCGCAGACAGGTGTGGTAAGGGGGGTGTTCAATATAGTTAACTTAAAACCGTATAAATCATAGGAAATAGGATTTTAGGAGGTAGTTGATAGACTAGATTATATATTTAAAGCAATTTTTTTTCTTCTTTTTTTTTCTGGTTTTTGTTAAAGCGAATGCATCCTTGGTGGTCTGCATTTTAGTGGGGCTATGTGGTGGAGTTACAATGAATTGACATCCTACCAATTTTTTTTTCCTTTCAGCAAATTATAAAGAAATAATATCTCTGACGCTCCTTATTTATTTATAATTTAGTGGGGCTATGCAACGGCAGACTTGTCCCCAAGCCTATAATTTGTCTAGCTGCGGCTGGTTTTTCCCAACGCTGGAAGACCACATCGACTGGTCTATAAATCACTCGTTGGCGAGCGTCGATTGGTCGCTTTGAATCCAACGGTTTTCGATGGAGACACAGAGTCTTCTTTTGTTCACATAACCGGAGCTGGAGTCAGTTTCCGATTGACCAACCGACCATCCACCACCGCGCTGGCTGCCTAGTAGTGACTAGTGACCATCCCTGGGACCTGGCTTAACATATAGCAGTTGCTAAACCTAGGTAACTTTTCCTTTCTTGGGGTAGTCAAACAAAGGGGATTGGGTTTTGCTCTGAATCGGGCGATATTAAATAAGCTATAATGCTTGCAGCCTGGTTTCCCGTTTTTGGGGTTTTACTACTCACGACGCCACGCAACAGTCGGCCATCTTGACCGCCGAGGTCCACCTTCCCGTTCCAGAGACTAAATAGAAATCCTACGGGGGCAGTAGCAAGGGGCTGCTGTATTAACTCTTTGAAAGGAGGCAGCTGACGCAGAGGCGCTGCTGTGTTCACAATCCCACGGGGGCGGTAGCCACTGTAGCCAGGGAGGCTGCCGTATTCATCTGTTTTTTTTCAAAAGATAAGTTTACTTTATAATTTAACTGCCAGTGGTTTTCTAAATAACCTTTATGTTATTGCTACAGATAGTTTGTGAATTCGTTTGTTGTATTTTTTGCTGTTTTATACTTTATTCCCGCATTCGTATATATTTACAATTTAAGCAACTTATTAAAAGGTGAAGAAATATATATATTTTGTCGATTTTATACCTGATTTATGTGCACATATTTACAATTTAGATCAATTTATTAAAAGGTGAAACAAATATATGACACGTTTTATTTCTCATTTAATCCCTTGGATTCACGGTCCCGAGGTGCTCTTCTAGCACAACCTTGGCCCGTCACAAGATAAAGGTGACATATGACAATTGACAGCTGCGACAGAGGGTGCGTTTGGTTTGGAAAGGGAGGTGCGTTTGTCAGTTAACATAGTCAGTTTTTAGTCGAACCTTGGTCGGACAAACAACTCCAGTTGTATTTTGGGTATACATCTAGTTTCTAGAGGACTATCGTTGAAAAATAGTCGATATTCGGTTACTTGACGTTCAAAGTCGGGTATATGTGGTTTTATGCCGATTATATTTTTACGCCATGTTTGAATGCAATTCTCCTTCGGAACATGGCCGACCATCAAGACAAAGAACATATAAACGAACATTATACTGATGATTATAAAGTCTTATGTTAGTTTTTTGGAAATAAATCATAAATATTCCGCTTAGTTTGATTTTCAGTCAATGTAAACGCTATATATTTTTTATCTAAATTGATTTTTTTAAATTCGTTTATTTTTGAATTCTGCGAAATTCGCAACGGATTGGAAGCGCGCGAGTTTTTTAGCATGAAGTAATACTATATTTGACACTAAACGGGGATGCGTTGTTGAATTAAGTGTACAAATCGCTAATTTGTAGCAACTTTATTTATAGGATATAGCCTGCTCAAAGGAACAACACATTTCAATATCAAGATGGTAGTCACAGTTGTCAGAAAGTCCCCATCCTGGCCAGCAGTATTATTTGGTCAAAAGATTTACTTCTTTTTAACAATATTGCAACTGTTATCTCCACATTAGAGGGCGCAGGTGTGTAGGTGTTTGAAAGTAAAATCAGCAACGTTTAGGAAACGATAAAACTTCAGCCTCCAGTTAAAAGTTAAACGTCGTGACAACCCAAAAATGATTGACCAAATTGGTGCAAAATAGGGTTGTTACAACGTTGTGTTGGAGTCGGCCACACAACTTATGTGTAGTTGCGCAACTTTTTCAAACACGTCACCACAACGCTAAATTACTAGTTGCGAAGTATCCAACGCAGATTCTGAAACATACTCGTATGTTTTCTATTTTTTCTATTTTTTGTGGGTTGTGGTTTGACGCGTTGCCATATTGAATCGATGTGTAGTCTAATATTGGTCTAACTAGAGACCCGTAGAATTTGGGTCTGCTCCCCATTTATAATTGCTAAAGGTTTTCAAAATATTTACTGTATTTCCTGCTCTTCTGATAAGATAATTAATATGGTCTTTCCGGTTCAGTTTTCTATCTATATATAATTCTAAGTATTTGGGTTACCCATCTGATATTGCTATTCCCAATGATATGAATATCCAAAACATGCACGCTGGGAAGATATCTAAATACACCGCCCTTGCCATAGAAATGAAAGGACACTGGAAACAAAACAAAGGCAGTAAAGACGCAATTATTGTACCCCTAATTATATCGGTCTCAGTCTTTAAGCTCCGTATACATCTGAGCGCACATACACGTAGTTTGAGGATACACGAATATGCAAATGTGAACGCCCAATTCGTCGTGTCTCAGGGCATGCGGGCTGACTCGTGCGCGACGTTGAGCACGCATGGGTTAAGCCAGATCTTGTGGAGAGAACACATGCATGCGACGTAAAAACTAAAAGCAACACAACACATGACTTGAGAACGGGTGCATATGTGTGTGTTCTGAACACATGTGCGCTCAAACGTGTATGTAGCTTTTCACCAATAGTATGTTGTTCAATGAGCGGTAATGACTGTAATCACTCACGCAGTTGAAGTTTGCAGCACGAGCCGTAGGCGAGTTTAGAAGTTTATTGGTTACTTATTATATATTTTTTGTAACTATTGCTCAGGTTCCTGAAGCAGAATACGTGTTTCAGTTTTGAAATTTTTAGAGCTCATTTGTAGAGCTACCTACTGGTTTTAATTTATTGTACTCGGTGTTTGCGATGATTATCGCTTAAGTTTTTATTTCATATTTATGAATAGTATTACTGTATTCCCTATGATCTTCCATATTTTTAAAAAAGAGAGAAGAAGAAAGAAAAGTTTTAATATATCTCCCAACTATGTTTCGGTGAAATTTTTGGGACTGGCAATGCAGCGAAAAATTGAGGAAAGTAGATCGGTTGGGAGACGAAGCATATCATGGTTGAACAATCTCAGAGACTGGTTCCATTGTAGTTGTTCAGAGCAGCTACATCAAAAATTAGAATTGCCTTGATGATTTACAACCTCCGAAGAGAGATGGCACCCTGAGAAGGAGAAGGTTTCGACAACTTTGTCTTTGTCATTATGTAGAATAACACTAGGTTCGACTACAACTTGACTATAACGATTATTATTTTGCCAATATTGAACAAAGGACAGAGCGACGCCATGGGTAAGCGGAACCACACATAAATCTTACATGCGTGGCTCAGTACAGTCGAGCAATTCGTGAAACCTTTGACGATTTAAAGTCATACTTCAACGAAACCTGTTTTCAACAGGACCATTTTATTAGCTTTAAAAGTAACCGATACATTTAAAATTTTATTATACCGATTCTAATAGTTGCACTTCTTCCTCTTTGTTCTCCTTATTTTTAGATATTTTTTCTCATTTACCCTCAAACCAGATATGGTTGACTGTCTGACTAACTTAACAAAGAATCAAAACGTTTTCCACAACCATAAGCTAACAACGAAGAGTATTGAGCAGCTGTGTCGGAAATGCAGAAAACTAATGTAGCCTAATTAAAGAGAATTCGGGATTTCTTTATTGGAATTTTCCATGAAGGTACGCTTAACCAAATGGAGATATTTATATTTCAGTGACGCAGGAAGTTTATAAATAGCTTTTGAGAATTACGCGTTTTTCATAAGTTCGCGATATCGATATTGCCGAGAGAGATGAGCTTCAGCTTTTCATATCTGCGTCCGGTGTAGTTTTCGTGGAAGAGAATTAATTTTCCTCAGATTGCAATCTGCTCTTTGCAGACCTAATTTCCTCTTGCTGATTTTTATATGGATTCTTTGTAGTCTGCGCCCATATGACGCCTATAAATTGTGCATTTCCTTGCTAGTCTGCAAGACATTATGCTTGTCGATTGAAATTCTACTAGACAATACCGGAAAGCGATAATGAAACTTAAACCTTTGTGTAATAGCATATGAGCGAATAGCTTGGACTAGATGGCCTGTTTTCAACATGCTTCTATTAGCTTATAGCTTGTTTGTCTATTTGTTTGTATGTGATCAACTCCTTTGGACTTGATTTTGAAATATTTTAAGTGAACAGATTTGATTTATAAGCTTTCTACACTCATCAGGAACCGGCGACATTACAAAATTCAATAAGTTTCTCTCACTATCCTGTACTAAAAAGTAATGTTCGGATGATCTAACATATGAAGGTCGTTGTTGAAGTTTGTATTTTTAAACCTACGTGTGTTATTTGTTCTGACTTTTTGTTGTGGAAGACACCGAGGTAAACCAAGAATTTTTTGACGTTTCTTTCCTTAAGAACTTTCAGTTTAAGTCTGCGACTCAATGCAAATTGTTGTTTTTGCGAGCAACCCTCAGTGTTGTGAGTACAGTTAGTAAATTATGATATTAGTTTAAACTCAACTTTTTTTTCTTATACAGTGGAAAGCGCCAAAAGTTGGCCGAATCATGACAGTTATTTCTTTTCAAAGCTTTGGCCACAAACCCAAGATTTTCTCATCTTAACTAAATAGTAAATATAATTTAACAAACTAAAAACTTGCTATCGTAGCACTAAGAAGTGAAAAATAAATTTTTGGTGTAGGCTGAAATAATGGTAAACGAAGTACTAGTACTAGTATTATTGCGAAAAAAGGGTGGGTTGCCCAATATAAGAAAAATAGGCACAAACCGCCCCAGGCTTTTTTCACCACAATATATAGTATTTTTCGATCTTTATTATCTTGAGCTTATACAAAGACAAACTTTTCACATTTTGTGCTATAAAAACCTATTTCCTATTATTACTAACTATGTTTATTGATCAAAACAATACAAAATAATAGAATATGCAAACATAAACTAATATGATAATAATTGAATGAAAAAAAACTATTGCAATATGTAAGCAGAACTGTGAAACATATTACAAAATTTGGCTTCAATAACCCTCTAATTGAGGTTTTGATTTTCTTTGTGATAAATGGAAAGATCACGTATAAGTTTTATAACAAAACGATTCTAGTTTTCGTTTTTTTTGGCAATAATTCAAAAGTTGTATCAAAATAAAAAGAGTTTCTGAACCCAGCACCGAAGATACGTGACGTCACGATTGATGTCACGATGCACCTTTCACCAGTGTCGTCCTACTCCGATAGTAGATTCTAGCTTCCCAGCCTCGTTCCCAGCCAATCGTGAAAATAGTTGTAACTAGTATATATTTGTTGCAACATAGACGATGAGTGACGTTTGCAGCTCGAGACGAAGCCTACGATCGATACAAGTGTCGTTTTGAATGTTTGAAATTAGATTACACATTCCAGTAATAAAGTGCCTAATCAAATATGTTTCGCTGAGGCGACCTCTTCTGCAACGCCGTGATGGAGCAGCGTTTTAGGGTGTTAGATGGCCAATCTGTGTTCGAGCGAGTGCGGGTGTGAAGCCCAGGCCTCACAACTCTTTCCTTTTGTACCAAAAGATTTATTGATATGCTTTTTACATATGTCACATACATTTTTTTCTACGGTCGTCGTAAATATGCTTTTGAATCAAATTTTGTTAGACACTTTACAAGTACAACAAAAATTACGAATAATTATATCTTTTGGATTAATGTCACTTTTGATATCGCAGTCAGAGCAATTATTGGTGATTGATATTGACGGACAAACTTCATTTCCACTGCTTTTTTGAATTTTCCACCATCTCCGGTACTTGGTTTTAGCAGTGCAGTGAAGGTACTATAAAAAAATACAGAGTGTCCCACGACGACTAGGACAAGCAATATATCGGAATATCGGAACTGGGCAGTAGTACCGAATTATAATTTTGGGGGTGTAAATTAGAGCGAATACAGTATCTGTTCTTATTATTGTGTCACCCAATGAGGTATTTGTTTTTGACCACGAGATGTCCGATTCAAAAATTTAATGGGACTGTCCTGTATATCTGTGACTTTTTGTGTTCCTCCCGATAAAACAATTCCAACAAACTAGCACATTTGGGGTCTAGAGTGATTAATTCAAGAGCTACATGTACTTAAAGGATCGTACCACTACCATTGATTATAACATGTACCCCTACAGTTAAATTATTTTGGTATTGTTTCATAATGGTAGTGGTACAGTAGGTTAAGTACCTGTGGCTCTTGAATTAATCACTTTAGACCCCTAGTATGCTAGTCTGTTGGAATTGTCTTATCGGGAGGAACACAAAAAGTCACAAATATGCGGGGTTTCCCAATAAAATTTTTGAATCTGACGTCACGTGACCAAAAACAAATACCACATTGGGTGACAGTAATAGGAGAAGAATATTATTTGCTCTAATTTACACCCCCAAAATTATGATTCGCTTCTACTGCCCAGTTCGATATATTGATTGTCCCAATCGTCGTGGGACACCCTGTATATTGTTTATAGATGCTACAATACCTAAAGATGCTTAAACATCAATTTATTTTTCAGTAGTCACTTACTTGGCGTTGAAGATAATATTTTTATATAGAGGAACTGTCAGTCAGATTCCACATTAGGTTGACCTTAAGTAATGGCAGGGGCAGTGAATCCATTCCTTTAGCATTGAATAATTCTTATGAAATGTGTAGGTGGTCCAAAAATATACAGGGTATTTTAAAAGTTGGGATTTTCCTCTTCAGAAGCAACTGCCTTCGAAATGACAAAGCTAGTGTACGGTGAATCACCAACAGAATGAATACATTAATCCAGTCAGGGAAACGATCAGCATACACTCACACTCATCTGAAAGGCATTTTGTCTACATTCACCGTATACTAAAATCATGTCACCAGTTCATTGTAGTAATAATGTTGCACCATTTTCGTTGTTTTTGAAGTCTGTGTAGTCTGGTCAACAAATCGAGAGAAGTCAAAACCGCGCTGCTACGCACAGCTATGCTCCGCCTTTTGTGGCTATTTTGATCTAATCCCACAGGGGCGGAACAGTGGCGGCTCGTGCCAACTTAGAGAGGTAGTGCCAGAATGACAACCAACATTTCAAACCGATATAAATTTGTAAAAAAGAATACTTATAACTAGCCGATAAGCCGAATTTAACTGAGTCTTTATGTTCGACTTACCAAGCATCAATAAACTGAAAACATTATTCATATGCACTTTAGATTTTTCATGGGTCTTCATTTTCTCCCATATATGAATAAGATCTTCCGTGCCTTTTTTCACACACAAAACAAAACAGTTTGTTGACTCCTTTACAGTCACTTATCCAATTGTTTCCATCATAAATAGTTTCACTAAATTTACGACAACGCGAATTCTGTCCACTATCAATAAGTTTTTTAATTTTTCTTCCAGCAGAAGATTACTAAATGAGTTTATTAATGCGCCAATTTTATTCATTTTCGCTCCAATAATATATTTTAATTAAACACAAAAGAGATACCGATCCGAAAAACAGCGCACATCTCACTCAAACTAATAAGATCTAAATTTCAAACCTTTAACGTGAAAAGCCGACATCAGCATCAAACATAAACAAATTGAAACTGCTGAAACAAAACAAAAATAGTGAAACATGAATGGAAATATGGGTGATGTGCCTGGCACGATCTACTTCGAATTTTCGTATTTAAAATCTATCCAAACGTCCAGCATAGCTTTCTCTCTGTCACTCATAAAGGTTTGTGATAAGACTTCTCTCTGTTTGTGCTGAGGCTAAGAAACGGCACGGTAGGCTGTTGCCATCTCGCCATTTCATCGCGTCGTCAGTTCTCATCATGTGAGTTGCGACGATGCTACGTGTTGCCTGGTGCAAGCATTTATGCGCTGAGCCACTATTGCTATTTTATATAAAACCGAGTATAAAGCAGAAGAAAGTCGTTGGAAACTAACATAGAATAAGAAAAGTTTAAAAGATAGAAAAAAATGATTTTGTCGAAAATTAAGGTAGTGCCATGGCACTGTGGCACTACCTCACCAGCCGCCACTGGGACGGAATTAGAAATGAGTATTCCATTATCGGTCAACATCTTGATATCCCTAAACAATTCGTTTATATGCTACTGGTAAAAATCACTGCTTTTGTCGACTACCATATGCCCTATGAAGAAAAGTTCCGACTTAGGAAACATCCTAGATATTTCAAATAAGAAATATCAACAACAGAAGGATCCTCATCGTTAAGTCATTGCATTTTGCATTGCATTGCAACTTACTGATACAGAGTACTGATTAACATGGAGTAGATGATATTATCCATTCAGCCACGGTACTTCATAAATAGCTCTGTAGACTCTTTTTCCCAACTTTTTTATGTTCCCTGTATTCTCTAACGTTCATGTGGAAGCTCGTATGTGTTATGAATACCCTCTACATAGCCGTTTAGCATAAGCCCAAGATTAATAGGTTTTTTACACGTAGGAAGTTTACGCCGGAAAGGCCATAACTTAAAAATGACGTGACAAATTGACACGACGTATTTTAATGTCCTTCTGCTATGACGTCGACCTTTTTAAAGGGGTGATAAATTCTTATAAATTTCAGATTTCACTGACACTGTAAGTCATTGACCGCTTGATTTTTATGATGTATGAGTCTGTACGTCAACTGGTGCTCAACTTGCACTAAAAATATGTCTCTGCTTTTTACTTTCAAGTTTTTATCCTTGCCCTTGAATGTTTCACCTTCTGTATCAAAAACTTTTGAACAGATGAACTTTACCTATCAGAAATGAGACTGCCAGAAATACCTGAAGACATTTTCTTCCCACAACATAGGTAAGGTATTCTTGCAATAACGTAATCACAGTAACTGCGTCACCGAGTTTGATGAGAGTTGAAATGTAATCTAAGTAGTATAGGAAAGGGTACTATATCTTTGAAAAATTGGTACATAGGCAGTGGAGTAACTAGCAAAAAATGTATTCTCAGAATCACTACACACTTCGTTTTTGGACGCTTTAGGGAATACTGATTATTTTCTATTTTTGCCGACACTAAAATAGGGGTAGCAGGGGATGTATCATAGAAGACTTCGTATTGTCTTGAAAAAAATAATGGACGAATGACCTTGATGATACTCTACACTTTACAAAACTTTTGTAACCTAGCTTTCTACTTTTACTGCACAACATAGTCCTATAACATCGAACTTGGATACTACTAGCTTCACTCTAATAACATTTTGAGGCTTGACTTTGTTTTAGTGGAAACCGAAATGGAGGTTGAGAGTAGTGTCAAACGACTCGGTTTTTTTTACATCCTGATTTAAACGAGACGACTCTCAGACCGAGGAAATCCTCCAGTCGAAAAACTACGACACTTTGAAATTTCAGTACCTAACCTAAACCAGACTGGTCGAGTTGTTGAGGTTAATATGGGTTTCATGGGTCCAAACAAGTGTTAGTCGGCTTGGCTTCATGTCCCGAGTCGAATTATACTACTCCCAGCCAGAGTAAACTCTCCGGTAAAATCGGTGCCACGTTTCAAACCTAACCTAGAAATGGCATCGAAATTTTGATAGTTTTCCATAAAATATGCGATTAATTCGGAAGTACCCGACGAGTAAAGTACAACGATACCAGACGAAACACCAAGAAATGGAAAAGAATGAAGTGATGATACTTTGATTTAAAGCTATTAGGGAAATATGGAAATATAGCTAACTATCGAAAAATCAGATCAGTTCAGGTTGAATTAGGGTGGTGCAGGCTCGTAGCAAGGAGACCCTGGGAGGACGGGGCCATCCCTAGGGGCCGTCGACTGACACCTCGACCGATTTGGTTAGGCTATGTTAGGTGAGGTATTGAAATTTCCAAATTACAAAGTAGCATAGATTTTCGCCAAAACTTTCTTCAGTCTGCAACTGGTCACAAATCAACCGGTTTTATTAAGTTAGGTTAGGTAATAAAATCTCAAAATGACATAGTTCTTCACCAGAATGTTTCCTCGGTCTGGGAAGGATCTCGTTCGACTCAGGACGTCAAACGGAGTCGTTTGACCCCCATTCTCAATCCCTAGGTCTATTTTTGTTAAAACGAAGTCTTACCCTTCAAATTTTTGATATCGTACAGATATTTCCAAGGAGAAAGGAGAAAAAATTCAAGGTTTTGAAAATTGTGGACTGACACATAATTTAGTAATCAGTCCCACTTCTTTTTAAGACCTTTCGGAGCTGCTCGATCATTTTATATTTCAAGCACCGTTTTCTGTTGATTAGAGTAATATACTTAGTCATATTAATCTTTTCTCAGATAAAATGTGAGTATATTGTGTTTTATAGATTACCAGACAAACATTTGAAGGATGTGTTCTCTTCACCACAAAGAAAGGGCTGGTCTTTGTATTTCTCTAAAGTAAGCGGAGTAGTCCTTTACGTATGCTATTCCAAATAAATGAATAAGGTACTACTGCAAAATACTTTACATTCGGCGTCTTGCTTTCTTGCTGGCAAATGCCGCTCCCGAGCTAAATTTTTGGGTCTGGGTGTGATTCTAGCCACTTGACGCCATTTCGCTATAAATCTATGAATACGAAGTGAGTGATTGAAGAATTACCACGTATTATTTTTTTATTGACCATAAGCCCATAAGCTTTGAGCGTCGGTTTAGCGCCAATAATGATATAATTCCTAAAATGCATAACGTAAATATATAATCTCCGTTATTTAATCCGCAAATTTGAAAACTGGGTAGGCACGTTAAAAACAAATAAAAACTCAATTGCGGTTTTATTTATAGCTCATAACCTAAGTTTATGATGCAGTGCAGGGATCGTCCATTGTAATAACGCTATATGATTTACTTTTTACCAGCACTAACTCATACATTATTATTCTATCAATTTGTTTTTGGAACTTTAACCATCATCCTCTGAATACCTTTAGGCTTTTTTATGGGTGCATTAAAATTATTGCAATGCCGGTATATTTACATTCCCTGTTGATATATTGGTAAATATTGGATATAATACCATCATTAGGCCACATTATTTGATTTGTTTATCCTGTTGCATTTGCAAATTGTATTTTTAACATAATTCTCTTTTAAAGCTTCTACTTGCCATACTGATAGGTGAGAGGAATACTGTGATAGCGAAAATTTTTGATTTTGAGAAAATATGCTTTTTGGTCGTTTTATGATGTATACATCACGAAAATCCTCGTCACTCATTTCCGTCGGTTTGTCTGTCTGTTTTGTTCTTCTAGCCTCGTAATCTCGGTAACTGCTGCATGTATTATGATGAAATTTGGGTAGCGACATGCCGTGGGGTCGTAGTAGGTAACGCTGCTTTAATTTTGAGAATCGGTGCATGGACGGGAGACTGATTAGCAAAAAGCAAAAAAAATCAAATATTCCTCAAACTTGGTTTTTAGGCGTTTTAGGGGATGCTGATCATTTTCTATTTTTTGGGTGGGGGGTGAAATTGGGGTGGTTGGGGGTGAGGGTTTGCAAAGCTGAAAAATGTGTTGTATTCACAATAGACTGTCTATTGACATGGGAAAGAAAGACCTAGCGGCATAATACACTTTTTAGGTCCATTGGAACATTGCCTTGCCTATTACGGAAACCAAGTGACATAATTATCTGATGTATACATACAAGTATTGCTTTAGGTCGTCCTGTATTGTGTGACCTGAAATTTATTTTAATGAAATTTCGATACAGTATTTATGCCGAGGCGGGAGTGGAAAATGCGCATGATTTTTTGAAATCGTTTCAGTGGCGGCGCAGCGATAATAAAAAACTAAAAACTCAAACTTCGTTTTTAAACCATTTTGGGGGTTCATGGTCATTATGCTTCATCTAGTTGAAGCTTTCAGAGTGAAAGCTGTGTCGTACATAAAGATGCAAGAAACAATTTACGAGAGTTTCTGTGCTGGATTTTTTTTTTTTTGAGGAAGGGCGGGTAGTGATTTGATTGCAAGGGGATCTCAGGCTCTCGGGCTCCTATTGCAGAATATAATAAAATGCTATCACTGTTATGTGTAGAAAGTACTGAGTCAATAAGTTTGACTCCATTTTTAAGTTTTTATTTAAATTGTTCAAAACCAATAGCAGTAGTCACATTTGGAGAGCTGTTTTGCTTTCTATCATCAGTTCTTAGGCCAAACTCTTTCGTAATAAGGTTAGTATTATAAAGGCCTGTGGATCCAAAATTCCCTAGAGAGTGCCTGCCACCCCCATCACATACTTGTGACATCTGAACGTGTTATGGTCAGATAATAGGCCCAGAGGTAAACTTCTTCTATTTACCGTATCTTATACTTACAGAAGTAAATCTAGTGACATTTGTAATATCGTATATTCAAATTCCTACACTGAGGTTGTATACCCTGTTACCCGATACTTTAAACTGTCAGCCGTGTCAACAAAGAACAGCTGTTTAGTTAGTGATAACAATTTTAAGCTTTGAAGGAACTTCAGGGCTGTACTGAGTGCAAGTACTGTTAATGACGGGTAATTGTCACATGGTGACGTTTTCGTCTATGCTCTGAAATTTATGCTTATTTTAGATTTTCTCGGAAAATCCTGCGTTTCAGTATATCAGTATGGCTGGTCTGAATGATGATGATTACGCTTTAAATGAGGTGAGAATGAAAATAAAGGCATTTAAAGCTTAACGATACAGAAGCACTGAGTACCTAACGTTTCTGTTTACAGCAATGGTAGAAAAATATAACGTTGAAGGGCAACGCAACAGCTAAACAAATAGTAAAAAAATGTATGAAGCTACTTCAGAAAGTTTACACAGGCTCGATTTCCTGAATAAGAGCTGAACATAACTGAGGTACCAAATAATTAGTAGTTTAATTAGAAACATTTTTATAAACATTTTTAAACATTTTATTATACAAATCAATAAAAGAATCTATTTCTTTTAACCAACCATTTTTGCTGCGAATTTCTGGATATTGAAGCAATTTATTGTTTACAAAAATAGTCATTCCTTTTTGGCAATGAGATATTCAGTAAGAATATTACTAATACGGTCCTGATCGCAGGATGGCCAATCAATACCACTAGTAAAAAATTAAATTTGAGATACACTTCTTCGTCAGATGATACCTATCAAACAGAAGTCAAGCCAGTTTAAAGGATCAGGTAACAGAGTATAGTTTGTGAAAGATAAACATACTAAACATCAAAGGATCTAATCCTGACCTCTGGGTCAGACGGCTGATTAACACAACAGTCACCTTGGAAATAGCTTTAAAAATAAACCGTTTCTTATAATGAAGAATTGTCATTCGGTTAGCACTAGATATCTGCCAGTATAGCTAGCGAATCAGTGGGGTAAATGTCTAGAAACACGTAGCTAAAATAGAAATCGACAGCTGGTCTACCCTTTATAACGGTATACATAGCTAGTAGCTTACCAAAACGTATGGCACCAGGAACGAGTAGTAAGCTCACCTGTAAAGAGAATAAACAAAGTTAACGAATGGTGGTGCCACAAGAATAGAAATAATTGGGCGACTTCTCGCTGAAAGGAACCTACCCGAAAAGAAAGTTTCTTAGTAAATGAATGCCAAGGCTATAGCAATCACTTATCTAACTCATTGAGTGGGTTAATTTTCCCATTATCATATGGGGCTAGGAACCACGGGGTGACTTGGATATTTTTTGTAGAAAAGGGGATGCCTTATACTACGATATCTTGCTACGAATAGAAAATATAGTTCTTCTAGGGGATTTCTTTCTGCAAAAAGTCGCCCGACTGAATTTTTTGTTTGAGATTGAGTTTGAAATTCAAAGAATTCTTGTAGGTGAAATATCTCATAATAAATATACGTCTGTAGTAGTCACTAGAGTTTCAGTTAGAGCGCGGAAACATGCTGGTCTTGTTTGTAAACAAAAGTTTTACTGAGTTTCGCATTTTTGGTGAATGATTTTGTTATCAGTAGAGCTATTTTACGAAATTTAGGATAGTGAAATAATATATAAAAGCACCTACTATAGTTTATTTGATACTAAATCTACTCGTTATCAGTCGGCATTACATCTGCAGTCGAGAGTCTATATTGGAAAATGCCATACTCTAACATAAGGAGGACTAAGCGGTCGTATTTAATACACAACCATAAGTATATTAAACATGTATATTGAGTATGTTAAATAAGTAAAAAGATGGAGTCAAGCTAATTGACTCAGTACTTCCCACACATAATGATGATACCATTCCATTATTTTTCCATTGCATGAAGCTATAGTCTCAGATCGCCTTGTAAGCGAATCATGACCCGCCCGTTCGAAAAAAACATCCAACAAAAAAAATCTCGTAAATAGTTTCTTGCGTATCCCTCCATTGGAACTAGGATGACACAGCCTTTATTCTGCAAGCTTCAGCTGGATCAAGCGAAACGATCACGAGGAAATTTAATTAAAATCAATCCCATAATTTTCGCATTACGCAGTATAGAACGACCTAATGCAGTACTCGTATGCAGGTGCCTTATTTTCTATAATAGAAAAGGCAATGCTCGGGTGTATCTAAAAAAGTATATTATGCCACTAGGACTCTTTTTTACAGGTCATTAGACAGTCTATTATGAATTCAACAAGCTTTTCAGTGTCGCAACCCCCCACTCCCAACCTGTCCTACCAAAAAAAAGTAGAACATTATCAGGTACCCCTAAAACGCCTAAAAACGAAGTTTGAGGAATATCTTACTTTGTTTGTTTTTTGATAATTATTACTCCGCTGCCCAGCTGACAGAACAAGGATGAATGGCGCGAAGGATGCGATAAACGGCCAAGAGGGCTGTAAGCACCGCTTGTATATATATACTCCGCCGCCCGTATTACGCTTTCCAAAAGTTGCGCAGCATTATAGAGTACGATCCCACAGCATATCGCTATCCAAATTTCATCACAATCCATGTAGCGGTTGCTGAGATTACGACGGCAATGTTACAAAAACGTCAACAGACAGACAGACCAACGAAAATGAGTGACTTGAATTTTCGTTACGTAGATATCATCAAATGCCCAAAAACGTATCATCTCAAAATCCAAAATTTTCTCGATCACAATACTCACCTCACCTATCGGTACGGGAAGTAAAATGAACAAAGACCTTAGCGCGACAACGCTAGCTTAAAACATGTGAAAAGGTGATTATATCAACGCCAGAAACATGGACATTCTATAAATAGCATTATCTTGCATTACTCCTAGGATCAGTAATTGAAGTAGAACCTAAAACAAAGCAAAGCAAAAACGCTCTGAAAAGGTAGAGCTGTTTCGCAGTTATAAGTTACGACCGAAGCTGGTAATAATGTGCCAGTTTCGTGAGCGAAGGCATGAAATGGCGCCATCAAAGAAGATATAATTAAAAATTAGGTGCCGAAGCTAATTACGGACAGCCGAACGATAGCACGGATTAACATTAATTACAGTTCTTTTGGAACAATTTAGCACGCAAATACGTGGTGTCGTGCTTATATAGCTGTTACGAAAGGTATTGCTGCTTAGCAGTAATAACTTCTTCTTAGACTTTACGGACTACAAGTCTGTATTGCGTAAGGCTTTCGCGGCCCTCGTCTAATGAATGTGTGCTTCTTGGGCTTTTAGGCCGACGTCGTGGAGCTTTGAGCCTTGATGTTTCAACAACACGAGCGGATGGCAAGTACGAGGAGGAGAAAGGATTTGCGGCTTTGTTTATACCTGTTAACTATGACGTGACCCAACTTGGTGGCGTTAGTAGCCCCGCCCCCTCGCGATATGGCAGTGTCTTCAAGTTCTTTTGGCGTCGTGGAGCGTTGAGCCTTGACGTTTCAACAACACGAGCGGATGACAAGTACGAGGAGGAGAAAGGATTTGCGGCTTTATTTCTACCTGTTAACTATGACGTGACCCACCTTGGTGGCGTTGTTAGCCCCGGCCCCTCGCGATATGGCAGCGTCTTCAAGTTCTTTAGGCGTCGTGGAGCGTTGAGCCTTGACGTTTCAACAACACGAGCGGATGGCAAGTACGAGGAGGAGAAAGGATTTGCCGCTTTATTTACACCTGTTAACTATGACGTGACCCACCTTGGTGGCGTTGTTAGCCCCGGCCCCTCGCGATATGGCAGCGTCTTCAAGTTCTTTAGGCGTCGTGGAGCGTTGAGCCTTGACGTTTCAAAAACACGAGCGGATGGCAAGTACGAGGAGGAGAAAGGATTTGCGGCTTTATTTCTACCTGTTAACTATGACGTGACCCACCTTGGTGGCGTTGTTAGCCCCGGCCCCTCGCGATATGGCAGCGTCTTCAAGTTCTTTAGGCGTCGTGGAGCGTTGAGCCTTGACGTTTCAACAACACGAGCGGATGGCAAGTACCAGGAGGAGAAAGGATTTACGGCTTTATTTATACCTGCTAACTATGACGTGACCGAACTAAGTGGCGCTGGTAGCCCCGCCCCCTCGCGATATGGCAGTGTTCAAGTTGTCTAGGATGGATACCGATATCCGGTTGACTTTCTGTGCTTCTTCTTTCCTACTGAAATTGTTGTAAAGCTTTTGTATTTCGGTGGCTTTTCTGTGGAGTCTGGCATAGCATGGAGACATTGCAGGCAGAACCTGACTTTCTTAAGATTTGACGAAATTGGGAACGTTGCAACCTAATACTGTTAGAAGTGAAACGAATATCAGACCCCTGGGGTATCTGGTGAGGCATGAGCTTAGAACAAACATTTCGGTCTAGCATATAAAGGAGTTTATACATTTAAAAAACATCTAACACACATTACTTTACATATAATATGTTTAAGCAAATAATAAGGCTACAAATAGTTCAATAAATGTGTAAATTTAAGTTGCGGGTTAGTGGTAGCTCATAGCGATGAAACAATATCCTAGAATATGGTCCATTAAACAATGTTGTGGATTGGGCAAAGTAACGTATTTTTCATGCTAGTTCTCAGTTAGTATCATTTTGCAAGAATTTGTTTCTTCTGCTGTTCCGCGGATGTAGACTGTTTTTATCATCCAACTTTAATTTAAATATGTAAAGTAAGTACACCCAAGATATTTCTAAATTTAGAAAAAGTAACCGCATTGCGTGAGGATCAAAATAACATTATGTTACATGTAGGCAATCGATGTACATGCAAATAATTTCCTTAATATAAAAACTCAATAACTATTACATCAAAGTTATTTTTGCAGTATAGAGGAAAGCAGTAGCGTAGATGAAATCATATAAGAGTGAAGAGTGAAAGGTGGAAGATGTTGCAAATGCTTTATTCAATAAACTACTAATCATAACATGCATTATTATTGCAAACATTGAGCAACTCCAGAGAACCATTTTTTCCCTATCTTTCGGTAATATCTGCATCAGATACTATGTCGCTAATGTAAGTTGGTATGTTTTACTTCCCACACCGATAGGTGTGGGGAGTATTGTGATCGCGAAAAGTTTCGATTTCGAGATAATACGTTTCTTGGACGTTTTATGATGTGTACATAACGAAAATCCACGTCATTCCTTTCCGTCGGTCTGTCTGTCGCGTTTTTCTACCCTCGTAATCTCAGTAACCGCTGCATGGATTGTGATGAAATTTGGGCCGCGTTATGCGTCGTAGTAGGTAATGTTCCTATAATTTTGAAAATCGTTATACGGGGGGCGGAGTAATTAGCAAAAAAACGAAAAATTTAAAATATGCCTCAAACTTCGTTTTTAGGCGTTTTAGGGGTTCCTGATCATTTTCTACTTTTTCTTGAATGGGGGTGAATTTGGGGTGGTTGGGGGGTGGGGGGTTGTAATACTGAAAAATTTGTAGTATTCGTAATGGACTGTCCATTGATATGTGAATGAAAAACCTAGCGGCATGATATACTTTTTTAGGTCCATCCGAAGGTTGCATGCTTATTATAGAAACCACGGGTCTTAGAATTTGTGATTTATACATAGGTACCAGTATTGTTTTAGACCGTTCGATATCGCGTAACGCGAAAGCTGTTCGATAGATTTTACTGAAATTTTGACACAGTGTTACTCCCGCGGCGAGGATGGAAAACGCGTATGTTTTGGAAAAATCGGGTCAGTGGCGGCGCGGGAATAATAAAAAAACTAAAAATATAAAAACAGCTCAAACTTTGTTTTTAGGCGTTTTAGGGGTTTCTGATCATTTTCTACGTTTTTTCGGGTGAGGGTGAATTTGGGGTGGTTGAAGGGTAATTTCTTACGTACATCCGAACAATACCATGCTTATCATAAAAACCAAGGGAATTTTGATGTATACATACGAATATTGTTCTAGATCATTCTATATTGCGTAACGCGAAAACTATTGAATTGATTTTAATGAAATTTTGACACAGTATTACTACCGCAGCGAGTATGGAAGACGCGTATGTTTTGGAAAAATAGTGTCAGTGGCGGCGCAGCAATAATAAAAAAACTAAAAATATGAAGACAGCTCAATTTTTGTTTTTAGTTCGTTTTACGGGTTCCTGATCATTTTCAATTTTTTTTGGTTGGGGTGAAATCGGGGCGGTTGGGGGTGGGGGGTTGTAAAACTGAAAAATTTGTCGTATTCATAATAGTCTGTCTATTGACCTGTAGAAGAAATACCTAGCGGCATATTATACTTTTCTAGGTCCATCCGAACATTGGCTTGCCTATTATAGAAACCAATTTTGAAATCTCTACATACGAGGTTTGCTTAATTTCGTTCTATGTATATTGCGTTAATACAATTTTGACACAAAATTTATTACCGCGGCGAGAATGGAAAACGACTCTGCTTTTGAAAAACCGTGCCAGTGGCGGCGCAGCAATAATCAAGAAACCAAAAACATAAAATCAGCTCAAACTTCGTTTTTAGACGGGTTGGAAGCTCCTGATCGTTTCGCATCGTCCAGTTGAAGCATGCAGAAAAAAACTGTGGCGTCCTAGTTGCTAAGGAGGGAGACGCAAGAAACTATTTACGGGGGTTTTTGTGTTAGATGTTGTTTTTACGGGCGGATGGGCGATAATTTAGTTGCAAGGGGATTTTAGACTATAGCTTCATGCAATGCGAAATAATAAAATGGTAGCACCATTATGTGTGGGAAGTACTGAGTCAGCCAACTTGACTCCATTTTTTATATTATCGAGGGTTTAGGAAAATCGGCTTGATCGCAAGGACAGAAGCACTCACACCTCGGCCCGACCAGTTAAAACCCATTTCCTCTTTTGTTACCCTAATGCCCTTCTATCACTCATGCAACCTGCGTCGAGTGTAGGGCTGATGTGAGCTCGCTGATCTTGTGGTTTTGATTGATACATTTTATGAGAGATGATCAGTCGCACCATGTCATCTACATTCAGATCTTCCGGTAGGCTTGCATTGGCTTCTTGTCTGTATATGAGCCATCTCTTATGCACGAAGGGCATATGCTGCGCTCCGCCGTGTCTAGCTGTCCACAATGGCGGCACTGGTCATCGGCTCTTCCCGCCTTTTCCGATGAACACGGAACGTGTCATGTGCCGTTAGGGCCTGCATCAGGAAATGCAGGTAGTCCTATGCTCGTAGTCTACCCACTCTCCTATGGGTGTTATTAGCCTTTTCGTCCACTGCGTAGTCTCCGTCGTTTGAGACCATATCTGCTGCCAGTTCCATACGGTCCGTTGTTTGCAGTCTAGACTGTCTTGTTTCTGTGTCTTATTCTGTGACGTGAATACCTCCACTCTTTTGAGCCAGCAGACGGAAGGGTGGTGTCTCTATCACCACTTGCAAGGCTTTACTAGATATTGTACGGTAGGCACTGGTCAGTCTAGGGTGGGCCGATTTTCGTGACTTTCAAGAATATGAATTTTCAACTTTAAAAAGGTTGCACAACCGGAAAAGGTAGGAAAGAATTTACTTGAGTAAATTCAAACGGCGCTCTCACTGTGGAACCGGACGCGATATTGACAAAACTGGATTTTTCCCGGACTAGTTTTTTCATGCCGATTCCGAATCTGTATTCAGTTTTTCTCTAACACCTGCAGTTTTGGCTATCTTTTGTATACGAAGAGACGGCCGGGCGGACCGGCGGACGGACAAAGACTCTCTTCATTGAATGCTAAAAATAAAGGCTTTTTTTTATTTGACAAAAAAACATATTTTTTGTTTCCAACTGTCACAAAGACAATTAATTATCGAATTTGTCAAGTTCGCAAATTCTTTGGCACATAAATCAAACATATTTTGTTAAATAGCATATTTATAATTTTTACTTTTTGAACTGCCACAACACACTGAAATTCCAAGGCTATTTCAGTATTTGCATGTTGTGAAAAATGCGAGAAAAACTACTGAAGCGTTTTCCTTAAACAACTTTTTCATAGTCCCATCTTTTATGATATATAAAACAACAGAAGATAACATAAAACAAGCGAAAACGACAGAAGATAACGGAAAACAATAGAAAAAAATCGGAAACAATAGACAACAACAGAAGACATCAGGAAAGAACGGTAAATAACAGAACGCAGAAAACAATCGAAAACAAGACAAAATAACAGAAAATAACAGAACGCAACAAAAAGCAACCGAAAACAATTGAAAACAGCACGGAGCAACAGAGAACAACCAGAAGCAACAGAGAATAACAGTTATCAAAAGAAAATAACACATGAGGGCCGAAAACAACAGAGGACAACAGAAAATAGCCAAAAACAACAAAACGTAATAGAGAACAACCAGAAACAATGGAGAACAACAGAAAACGCCACATATCAACAAAAAACAATAGGAAATAATAGAAAACAATCAAGTACAACAGAGAACAACTCAGAAGAGAAAACATGAACAACAGAAAACAGCCAAAAATAATAGAAAAAAACCAAAAACATTAGAATATAATAGCCGAATACAACATAAAACAACCGAAAACAACAACAGGAACAATAGAACTACCGTTGTTGTTTCTTTTTTCCGGCTGCTTTTATAAATAAACAACGTTATAGAATATTTTCGTTTTGCAAAATTGTAAAAAACTTATGGATTCCATTCATAACAGATTAATATGAAGTTCATCTTATTTGAAAATTCATTCTATACTTTTATATGATGGACGAATAAACGTAAGTAAATATTTAAGAAAATGTCTTTGTGGCAGTTCACATTGAAAATACAGAAAAACATGTTGAAGAAAATTAGTTTGTATTCAAGTAATTGATAATTTAACTACATGCATATTGCAATATTTTGCATTTTTGGTAATAAAAAAATTTATGCCACTGTGGCAGTTCTAAAAATTGAAATATAATTTTTTTCTAACGAAATATTTTACCTGTCTTACTTCACACCTTTTTTTAATATGCAAATATGATAAATAAAAAATTCTCAAATCCTCTATAGAAATCAGACCACCCTGCTGGTCACCCTCAGCAGTGACTTCCTTTGCAGCCTGTCCAACTCCTGCTGCGTTTTTTCTTTTTGAAACCCTGTGCAATACTGGCACTCCGTAAACGACAACTGGTTGGACGATTCCGTTCATGAGTGCTCGATTTCTACTGCTGGGTCGCCCAATATTAGGCATCACTTAGTTGGTGCGTGGCCATTTTAGATGCCTTGCGTTTTTTTAATGAATAAGAAAGTACGATGACAGCTAAAAGGAAGTTTGGGTGAATTAAGCAGCGAAAATTCTGAACATGTTAATGTTGTCAGAATTGGGAACACTCCAGGCTTTGGAATAGAAGCGTGGTATTTCTGTCCGGCTTTCTGTAATATGCGGATGTAATCTAACAGTCCTACATCTGCATTAACCAGGCTCAGAGGGCAGCAGAATCATCAATATGTCGGGCCGTGCAGACCCGTATAGAAAATTGATAGAAGAGCAAACGGACTGAGGATTGAGGAGTTTGTCCCAAGGCAGTCGTATCGATGAAAAAGCTACCTGAGAAACAGAAGCAGTACTTCAGGTCTTCTTTTTGTATAAATTAGATCCAATGTTATCTAGATGTGGTGTTTTCATGAGCTTCAAACGAAAAAGTAGTTCATCTAGTAGTTATTCTAACCTTCTTTAAGATTGTGCTTTGTGTTGTTTTTTCTTGCGTTTATTGTGTAAATACTTAATGATAGCCTCCAGAGGATCTTAGTAAAATACTACTGATAGTGTGAGATACGTATGTGAAGCTTTCCGTCAAGACGTTTTTCATCTAGATTTAAAAGAGCAGGCACAGAGGGTGATACTAAATACATTCATTCATTAAATATTACTTTCAATTTGTGCAAAGCAAAAACATGGAAATACATCAGAAACCCACAAAGAAAATATTATGTAAACTGGTTAAAGCGGAAAAGTTCAATAGAGAATGCTGTAATGACACACTTATATTCCGCTCCTTAGTACTGTATTTTTAAATCAGTAGAAATGGTTTGGGGAACACATAAGGAAAAGTACGAAAAAATAACCAAACCACTGTTAAGCGAATCATTATTGACCACTGTAAAAGAAGCAGAACCTCCCATTGATCCTATTATTATTTAGTTACACATTGATTCCACCTCTGAAAGCGATGGCGATGGTGACATATGAAGTAAAATGGAAGTCTTCATATTTTCCTTGGTAGGAAAGCACTACCTACACGAAGGTTATTATGTTAGCACTCTATGAAAAAATCTTGTATCTTGGAAAAACTTGTAGATCATGCTTGCATCTTTTCAGCTAAGATGCACTAGTATGATAATTGTTTTGAAAATATCTCTATTTATTGGATAGTATAATATAACATTATTGTTATCATAAGTAAAGGCTACGCGCCGCCTATGTATGTCGCGTTTCACAAAGCAGACGCTCCCAAGCGTTTTTTTTTGCTGTTCCAAGTGAGTTCGGATACACTATAATTGAATAACCCTCATTTAAAACTAATAGTGCTTTTATTAAACTATTACCATCTGAGCTACTTTTGCAGCATTCACAGAGCTAAATGCTTTGCTGTTTGAGTTTGCTTATGTAAATGTTACAGATACAAGTAAAAGGTCAGTTGTGTTTCTTTAATCAACAATGCTTTGTATAACGGTTAAATGTAATCTAAATGAATAAATATTGAAGCAAGCGAATATGCTTTAGAAGCAATATTATTTCAGAAATACAATATCCGGCTTGCGTTTGAATTTAACTTCAATATTTAATCTGGCCTCTAATATAAAAGCAATTTATGGTAGCAGTGGCAGGCTTCTATAAGGTGACAAACTTACTGCTTTGGATTGCCAAATATCAGACATCCCTTCCACAGTACCTCTTTGGTTACTGATTTGGAGTCTGTCAGTAGGTTTATTGGTATAATGAAGTTCTTTCAGGATTTAGCTCTGGATTCTGGGGCTTGTGACCATATATCTAGTGATTGTCTACTCCGTTCTACTATACAAGACTTCTAGTCTGACCTGTGGGGGGGGGGGCTATTCCAGACAGCCCGTGATTATCATACAAATGTCACTCAGAGTAGGGTCCAGTTGTTACCATGTGTCGATCTGGACCATACTGAGCATGCGTATTCTACTGGGGCAGAGTACATGGCAAGGGATGTCGTCCGTAATATGACGTTGCTCTAGCCTTCTCTACGTGTTTTTTAAGGGATATATTCCTATCTGGGGTAAGTACCCAGATAAAATGAATCCGGAACAGATAATAATAACTTAGAAAGCAGCTTAAGCGATACGTGTGCCCCTACTATACAGGGTTGGGATAAAGCAAGGAACCAAGCAAATATCTTTGAAACGGAAGGGGTGATATTGCTGAAAATTTGCTGGTAGATATAGTGACGCATAATGCATCCGAAGACAATATGTTAGCTATTAATGTATCCAGAAGTACCGTTAACTTTTTCAATTTAAATGGGGTAACTTGTATATTTTTGCCGATTTTAATACATCCTTTTTTCTGAGTACGTCCGTAGTGGGTTTAGTATTTTTTTCTGTTCAAATGGGAATGATAAAGCTTTTTTATTTGTCTCACAAGTTCGTCCGTGGCGGTCTGCGGTCTTCCCGTTTTAGGTAAGCTTTTAATATTCCCAGGTAAATTAAAGCATTTTAGTATTTTAGTCACCGTTGAACGTGTTATAGGACCCCTGCCGGGATGTAAATCATTGAAAACTTGACACACTTCCTTGTGAGTTCTCACGCGATCGCCAAAACCGATCATCATGAAGACTTTAAATAGCCGGCATTTTAAACATCTGAAATGATAAGCATTATCTTTCCCGTTTTTACAGAAACTAATACTAAACCCACTATGGACGTATTCGGACCAATTAAAATCTCCAAAAACATACAGGGTGTTCCATTTAAATTAAAAAAGTTGACTGTACCTCCGGTTAAATTGGAAGTACATTAATAGTTAACATAATGTCATAATGTCTTCGGATGTATTATACGTCACTACACTTGCCACTCTAAAGTTATTTGCTTGATTCCGTACTTTATCCCAACCCTGTATTTAAAAACTGATTGACTGTATTTTATGCTCTCAGCCAGATAAAATAAAACTGCCTCGTTGTTTGTCTATATGTAGCTATTTAAACTGCAACGCATCTCCGTTCAATATTTTGTTGAAATCTCGTGTGCATGATATATTTCTGATGTCCAATTTGGTTTGTAAGTTACAGGTTATTCACAATGGCTGTATGTTAATATTATGCATTGGTGCTACGATTTCGAGCTGTATGAGATTAACGTATCACTGCTATTTGTTTTCATCTATCCAGTGTAATTGGGTTATATCTATGGGGAATAAAGAATAAATAGGCAAACATACAGAGCGCCGTTCCTGTGGATGGTGGATAACTGCCTTACTATGACAGTTTCTAGATACTCCCTTCAGTAAATATTATACCCAAATAGAAAGTTATTTTCTGCAATAATTCGAGAAAAAAATGGACATGGTGCCTTCCCAGCACATTTAGCAAGGCTAGGTGTAATTTCATCATCGCTGCGTGAACACTGTGGTGTGGAAGGAGATATTGATCATGTATTTTTTGGCTGTTCTAAGACCATTGTTCACTGGAATCAACTTTACTACAGTTTAGTTAATTGCAGCTTATCTGCTCCTCTGAATACAGCACACAATTTCTCTGTACACAAACCAGCTGTAATTTCGTGCGTGATAATATTTTTGAAAAATACAGGTTTGAAAATATAGTTGTCGTTTTTAGCTCTCCTCTGTATCTATCCCATGTACATAATAAAACCTATCCTAACCGTGACCTAATTGTTGTTTGTGTCAAGTGTGAATGCCTTAAGGGGCCCTTAGGTGAGAACAATCTCACATATGATAAAATAGATACGCCCACTGTAGCTGAATACATGTTCGGTAGCGAACATATCGTCGTTAATCTCATAAAATGACGTAGGTATCTCAAAAAATGGATTTTTTAGTTAAGATCAAAATAGACTCCATATAGGATGAACATTCATCCCATAATCCAACATAATTGAAAGTGGTCTAGTTTTCTAGATCTGGGACCACGACATAACATCGTATCTCATAATGTGTAAGATTTTGTTCACACAAAGAGACGTAAGTCGAGATACGACGTTTTGTGAGAAGACATTCGAAACAATCGCGAATAGATGAGCGACGTATCTCATTTTATGTCTGTTTGGACCTGCATATTTCTACTATAGACACATTGTGAACACTTGCTGCGGCAGCAGTTAGTTGTTAGTGCTAGCGCGCACGGGTGACCTTTGTCACCTTGTAAATTTCGTTGCTTAAATAACCGTTTTATCACCAGTGCGTGTGCGGCTATGGAAGCCTATTAGCCTTGTGACAGTTTCGTCATCGGCATCACACAAACATCATCATGGAGTAAAAAATAAAGAGACTCCGATCAGACTTAGGTCTGCAAACAAAAACTTGCAACCTGAACAGTATGCAGTTGAAGGTGCTGCACCATTCCCTACACCAGCAGGGAATATTTACACTGTGATCTCTGTTCAAAAATGTATTTTCTGTATTCACCAGAATTACCAGAAGGTCAGCCCAAGCCCAGATTGTCTACGTACCAGAGGGTTTTTAAATCCAAGAAACTATCATTTCACGTTTCAAAAAAAGACCAGTGCTCTTTATGTGTACCGTTCAAAAACGACATTTTGCACCAGATAAACTTTCCCAAGAAAAGTACGATGACTTACAAGCCTTGCTTATTGGAGATGAGCCGGCAATAAAACTTGAAGAGCACAAGATTTTCTATCGTTTGTTACCACATTAGAAAAACTCATAAACGGTAGAATTTAGTTATACAGGGTCCTACGACGATTAAGACAAGCAATATATCGAAACTGGGCAGCAGTAGCGCATTGTAGTTTTTTGGGTTTAAATTATGGCAAATATAGTATCTTTTGTTGTTATTGTGTCACCAAGTGAAGTATTTGTTTTTGATCACGTGACGTCCGATTTAAAATTTTTAATGGGACACCCTGTATATTTGTGACTTTTTGTGTTCCTCCCGATAAAACAATTCCAACAAACTAGCACACTTAGGACCTAAACTGATTAATTGAAGAGCTATAGGTACTTATAGGATGGTACAACCACCATTGATTATAACATGTACCCCTACAGTTAATTATTTTGATAGTGTTTCATAATGGTAGGGGTACAGTCCTTTAGGTGCCTGTAGCTCTTGAATTAATCACTTTAAACCCTAAGTGTGCTAGTTTGTTGGAACTGTTTTATCGAGAGGGACACAAAAAGTCACAAATATACAGAACGTCCCATTAGAATTTTTGAATCGGAAGTCACGTGACCAAAAACAAATATCTCATTGGGTGACACAATAATAAGAAAAAATACTTTTTGTGCTCTAATTTACACCCCCAGAATTATAATTCGCTACTACTGCCCAGTTCCGATATATTGCTTGTCTTAATCGTCGTGGGACACCCTGTATGTTTATTACTTGGTTTCAATATTTATACATCAGGGTGTCCCACGACGATTAAGTAAGCAATATATCGAAACTGGGCAGCAGTAGAGAATTATAATTTTGGAAGTGTAAATTTGAGCAAATGTTGTATCATTTCTCATTATTGCGTAACCGAATGAGGTATTTTTGTCTTTGGTCACGTCTGATTCAAAATTTGTAATGAGACACCCTATATATTAGCGACTTTCTGTGTTCCTCCCGATAAAACAATTACAACAAACTAGCACATTTGGGGCCTAAAGTGATTAATTCAAGAGCTACAGGTACTTAAAGGATTGTACCACTACGATTGGTTATAACATGTACATCTGCAGTTAAATTATTTTGCTAGTGGTCGTTTCATTTTTTGCCTTAATGGTAGTGGTACAATCCTTTAAGTACCTATAGCTCTTGAACTAATGACTAGACCCCAAGTGTGCTAGTTTGTTGAAATTGTTTTATCGGGAGGAACACAGAAAGTCACTAGTTTACAGTGTCTCATTGAAAATTTTGAATCGGGCGTCACGTGACCAAAAACAAGTACCTAACTCATTGGGTAACGCAATAATAAGAAATAATACAACATTTGCTCTAATTTACACGCCCAAAATTATAATTCTCTACTACCGATATATTGCTTATCTTAATCGTCATGGGACACCCTGAATAATGTTACTTTGTTTGTTGTTGTGTTGATTAAAATAAAATTAAAGGAAATGGGTATAGTTTTGGCAGCATAATCACCATTTCCACTCAAATAAAGAAGACGTATACCGCTATAATGGTAACTGATCCTATCTCACAAATGGCCGTAACTGATGTTTCTTAAAAAATTTCAAAAACGGCTATTCTCATTGCTTCGTAATTTCAAGCAACTGAAAGTGAACATCTTTTCCAAAGCAATGTTTGTACGAAAAAATTATTATTTGTATCGTTAATACTTTTATACTGCATTGAATAATGCAAAAGTCTTTAACACGCTCTCCTGAAAAATGAGCATACGCCGGTTTGTGAGATTAACGACGATATGGTAGATACAAGTAATTTAAAATTAGTTCGTGGTGCAGCAAAATTTAAGAGGCTAAAGGGATTGGTCAAGCAATGTTACGAGTGTGAATAAAGACACCATTGCAATCAATTTGCGAAACGTTCTGGATTTGTAGAGATTACGTAGTATTCTGATATATGCCTCCGAAAGGTAATAGACACCCATGGGTGTCGGCTTAGCATGTTGGGCATATAAGGCCATGACTTAAAATTTCTTTTAGTCGCCTAAGTGATTTGATACTCTATAGATCCCATAAGTTCCAAATCGCTTCATAGTGAGGCATAACTTGAACATGTTTGTGGTTATCATAATTATAATGTATCGCTTACTTTTTAGAAATACTACAATAACTGGATTTGGTGGACCGTAAAGGTCAAATACATACGTCACTGCCAAATTCGATTAGGGTATAAATATCCCCTTGTTAACGCACCCAGCACTAAGAGGCGGAATACAACACCATTAGAAACTCATTTATCAGAATGGTTGATTAGGCACCTTAGCCTTGTCACGATTACACGTGGATAAAGTTCAACAAACGAGTATTTGTAGTAAACAAAACGTCGTATGTTACATAGACTAACCACGAAATATTTTCATTGCGCGACATTAACCTCCTAATGACCCCAGATTACCAAGCAATTCAGAAAGCAGTCTATTGAAGCATGATCCTTGCCTTGTATCACTTTGAAATGTAAATGGCTTATTTTAAAATGCTGAAATGTTAGTTATAGCTATATAATCTGCTTTTTTTCCATCGCACCTCAAATACCCTCTGATAAAAACTACGTAAGTAGTAGTAGTAACGCTGTGGTGCAAAGAGACAACTGGGTAGGATACTTTATTGTGTAAGGTTTGCGCGGCATGGTCTGATGAACTGTTGGTTCTTGGGCTGTTCGGCCGGCGGCGACACGATGCGCCACCTTGGTGTCAGCGCGCTTCGCTGCTTGACGTTTCGCCAGTACGCAACTTCAGAAGCGTTACCTGTTCGGCGTGTTCCGACACACTTCTGAGGATGCCAACAACTCATGTTGGCGAAACGCAGCGAAGTGTGTCGACGTCAGCCAAACAGCCCAAGATTCAACAGTTGGCAGGATTGGATACTTTTTAGAAATTACGGGATATGATTTTAGATTAGAAGTTAAGAGAACTGTGCTTGTCTTCGAGTGGTAGCATAGGTGCATCGATGAAAGAAAAGAAAGAAAATGAGGAATTAACAAAATGAACTTCAGCAGAAAGATGGTTCCATGTAAAAAAATCCGTTTACACCAAGGATATATTGCTGCCCACTAAAAAAATAATACAGCACAAAAATAATAATTGACAAAATGAAGCTGAAAGCTGTTTAGTTTAATACGGGTAGGTTGAGCAGCGGGGTTACAATATAAAGATCGGGACATCCATTCCTAAGCTAAACGACATCTTTTCCTGATTACATGGGATGATAAATAAAAACAAACTCTTAAAGTTTTTTTTATTATTGATAAGTAGATAACTATTAAGAATTGTTTTTTGTGACACTACCTAGAAAAATGTTTAAGAAATAACTGTTTATTGTAACAGTTGAGCCCAGTTTGTGCCAAGTTACAACAAGTGGTTGTAATCGGCAGCTTATAGCTGGCTAGGTTATAATCGAAGAAAAAACTACTTTATAATCGGCCGAGTACTGACAGAGCATGACCAAGAGAAAGGGCACATGGATGTTGGAGTGAGGGTTATTTTGTGTAACGACTCTGACCCGCTGTGACGAACTTAGTTGTCATTCTTTAGGATTAGGTCAGCAATAGAACAAAAACTCCTTATTGTTCTTAATCCATGCGACCTTTCGATTAATGTATAGTCATCATCAGGCATTAACAACAACATGGCACGAGTATCGCTAGATACTCTGCCCACAGTTATAATGACGAATGATCAGTCTTCTTTTGTGGAGATGTATGCTGTACACAGTTTTTCATCGTTTTTAATTAAATTTCAATTGTATGTGTCCGTCTTTAAAAAAAAAATCGTTGATCTTTATTACTGTGGGCGGTTACATCTAGCGTTACTCTTGCCATGTTGGTAAATACGATGAAAACTTCGACATTCTGATGCCTGATGATGACCGAAACGTCGCATGAATAAACAATAATGAGGAGTTTTTGTTTTATTGCTGAACTAGTCCTAAAAATAACAACTAAGTGAGGGTTATGTTGTGTTGTAGAGGGTGTCCCAAATCAAAAATTATTTATTCGAGTAAAAATACCAATAATTTCGGATATGTCAACAAACATGGCTCAAAGAATTTCCGCTTACCATATATTCACCGGGGGTGTGCATACCTTTGGATTATAGATCTAATTTCAAATTATTTGAAAAGTAAAGATGAAAAAGGGGCTCTTTCTATATTTTTGGTATTGTACTAAAATGATTAGGTCATAACTACATATTTAAATATTGGAAACAGAAGTTTATCTTACAAATTTACCTCTCTAAATAATTTAAAAATACAAATATTCAAATTCATACAAAAAAATTAGTTATTGGCCACAAAGTTACAGTTGTTGGCCTCGCTAAATACCAGTCGTTGACCAGCCTGAAAATTTTGAGCTCAGTCTAGATAAAATTAAGTTTTTTTAACTTTACAGCTATTGCACACAAAAATTTCACCATTCTCTGATTCTTGAGGCTGTTCAACATAACTAAGATGATAAGTTCTTATACAAAAGCAGCATTTTATACCTGACTTTGTGGATGGGATATTC
The DNA here is from genome assembly GCA_951848785.1 of Callosobruchus maculatus. Taxonomy (NCBI): domain Eukaryota; kingdom Metazoa; phylum Arthropoda; class Insecta; order Coleoptera; family Chrysomelidae; genus Callosobruchus; species Callosobruchus maculatus. Next base: position 7,435,072 of record CATOUR010000054.1, on the reverse strand, counting down.
ATGACACATCTATAGCATGGCCTAGTGTAAATTCTATTTTTCGTGAACAATCTGGCGGGCACTATCCCGACATCAGAATAAACAAGCACCTTGGATTTACGCGTGTCATTTTCTTTCTCGGAAAGTAATTTCAGTCTTCAAAAAATCGGCTATTCAAGTCTGAAGAACTTTCGTTTTTCAAGATAGACCTAGTATCACATGAATTAGTAATACCCGTAGAAGTAGGTATTATTATTTGTGTAGCTTCTGTCTTCATTTAGACGATCTTCAAATTCATGCATTTGGATTGAGGATCGGCCTGTATATTCAGGATTAGTCTCATCAACAGATTGGCTACTATCGGAAATATGTTTAGGTCTGGTACTACAAAGATTTTCCTCACTAATTGGACCAGTATTTATAGAGTCTGTTTTAGGTACCTCAATTTCTTTGTTCGATCTATTCTCCGGCAGAAGTCCCCTTTTAAAACTGTGCTTTTAATTTCATCAACTTTTGTTATTATTTTTGTTCCTCTGACTTTGTATTTTTTGTTTGTTTTGCTCTGGGCAATTTGATCTTTGTTTTATTAATTATGTTTCTCTGTAATTACTTTGTGGTTCTTTGTTTCTATTCTTTTTTGTACTCTTTTCTGTTTCCTTTATTCTTTCAGCATTTTTTTCTGCAATTTTTCTTTTTCCTTCTTCTTCTCGTACACATTTGTGCTCCCTATCACAGCTAACGCTCTCTTATTTTTCGGGCTTAAAATAAAATGTGTTTCATCGCCATTAAACATACGTGATGGCTCCGTTAGAATGTCACTATAACGTTTTTTCCCTAAGTATTGTTCAACCCCACTAAACCATTTCCAAATATCATGTTCAGAAATATTAGAACTTGCCGCTGTAATCGCTTCTAGGGTCATCAGCGTTATTTCGGGATTTATTTTTAAAAAACGTCTATACCAACCTCTTCCAGGCATATTGTCTGCGAATGCATTCTTGCGGGGATTAGCGTCTAAAAATCCTTTAACCGACTCCTGTACATCTTCTGTTCTCAGGGGAAAGCATTTATTCTGACATGCATAAATCCAATCTCTAAGGCTAGTGACCTTCTCCAACGACAAAATGGGATTTGAACCACGAGTACTTTTATCGCGAAAATGTTCACTCCCTCTAAACTGTAGGGTAGCTCGTGAAACATTGAATTGCCGGTCGCGGGGCTGCTTTCCTCTGACTTATCCCATTTTTAGTTGGTTCAAAGGCTTTCTTTATATCAGTTTCCGTGTGTTTTTGATTGGGCTTTTTAGTTTTTTTTTCCTGTGGACATTACGAATCTGAAAAAATAGCAACCTGTGGACATGTGGAGAAACGAAAGACATTGGTACAGTAGTTAGCCACCCTAAAATCTAATTATTAGCCACTGGCCAACTACTGGTTAGACATTTGAAAATACCTAAGTAATGCTATAGCATATGGTTAATTAGTGTCCAAAGTTGGTAAAAGCACGAAATTCCATAAATATGTTATATTACGCTCAGCACTAGTAGTTGGCCGGGTGGCCAATAACTGTGTAGAGAGCAAATTATGGTACCAGATCATGGCCACCAAAAAATCCCGCCAAAAATTTTAACCTAACATTAGAAACACTTCAATAATTGTGAAATAATACAATAAGTTACCATTAAACATAATTTTGGTACGATACGATGAGAAACACAAGCGTGGTCACTCACCATAAGGAGTCAGATTCTCAAGGAATTCTTAGTATTTCTGGATAAAGTGATGCAACTTGGGACGAACAAAACTACACCTGCTACACAAATTCTGTGACGCTGACTGGAAACATCATCATTGGTGAGAAGATAGAGCAATGTTGCCAGATTTGAATTTAAGATGCAGTGTTTCGGTTTAACCTCGAGAATTCTTATTATTTCAAATTATATTCAGAATAGCCGATAACTAGTACCTGGCCAATAACTATACCCGTTACCCTATGTGACTACTGCCCAGTAAATCCAATTAAAGGGGGTGAGGTACTTTAGTATTTTTAGTTTTCGATTTTTAAACCTGTAACGTGATGGAAACTGAAATCTCCTATTACGTGCAGAGTGCAGCTGCAGCCTCAACAAAATCAGGTAGTATTTTCGTATAACCAGTATTTTTATTTTAAACTTTATGCGCTCCCTTTTTAAAAACTCAGAAACCGCCACTGCTTGTGTCTGATTACATAGTTCAGCTAACTTTTTCAAAAGACGGTACATGCAAGCAAAACATCCAGAAGATGGTTCTTCGTAGGGCTGTGGTATTATTTCACAACCTGTGATTTTGTCACAGTTCCGGGACTATCACAGTCACGACCTGCTCCGCTTCGACCAAAAAAGTCGTGACATGGACGTCTTACGGCGAAACCCTAATCGGCTCAAAGTCGCTGTCACTTCGGGACTCAGGAGCAGGATATTGTTACTGTTTACTCCGTCCAGATTCCGTTCCATCGCGCGGCTCTCAGTGGTCCATATACTTACTGGAATTCTACCACGAGCTGCAGATATTTCAATATTGATACTGTACGAACCCATGGCTAGCACTATCTACGGAATGCAACAGTTCCATCCACATTTCACTGTTGCAGGTATACAACACATACAACGTCTGTATTCCGAAACGAGTAATGCCGCTATTAAAACAGATGCATCGACCGTGGATATAGCAAGATATGAATGGAGACCCATAAATATCGATAGCCCGGCTTCCGTACGGCGGATCCTGGAATTTGTACAATGCAATATGATACTGGAATCAAAGACTGTATACAATCCGGCACGGTCGGTCGATATTGGCATAGTTTTGAGAAAGGAAAGGCACAAATCAAGAGCACAATGGCGTATATGGCGGCTGATAACAATGCGGCCACTATCATGGTCGGAACTGGGAGGGTCATGCTCTAAGCAGGCGACTGAACTTCTTGCTCAAGCCTCAAGCAGCGATGTGTGGTTATCGCAGCCGCTAAACTCTAACATACTGTTGAATAGGAAGTCAGCGCTTAAATTGCTCAAAGAGGTTATAACGCTCGTTCGTCCGCTTTTGATGCACGTTTCAGTTATGTTGAATAAAAAAATGCACAAAACAGAAAGATAGTTTTTCAATATGAGGATACAATGGATCGCAGGAAGCTGCGTGTCTCTGCATGTTGATACATGTTTATATTGTTTATACCAGCATAGTAGTCGGTGCGCTAAGCCGATAATGAGCTCAGTTATTTATCAGCAGTCAAAACGAAAAGTACTTGCGATGGCATCGAATTCACGAAACGAGATGAGTACAGTTATCGTTTCAAGCTTCCTGCGTGTTATACACACTATTTTGCTCAAGAGTATCCGGACAGTGCATATTTACCAACCCGTGTCTTTTGAGCGATAAAAAATAGTTTAAAGCATTCATACAGGTTAACAATAACAAGAACTTCATCAAAAAGGAATACTGAACTTATGTTTATAGAACATATTATTAAATTTTGGATTCCAGAAAGAATCCTCCTTCTGCTTTAATTAGAGTTCGGTACAACAGTGGTCCTCTACATACAGGGTTGGGATAAAGTATGGAACCAAGCAAATAACTTTGGCACGGAAAGAGTGATATTGCTGAAAATTTGCAGGCAAGTGTAGTGACGTCTAGTGCATCCGAAGACATTATGTCAGCTATTAATGTGCTTCCGGTTTAACCGGAAGTACGGTCAACTTCTTTAATTTAAATGGGACACCCTGTATATTTTTGCAGATTTTAATTCATCTTTTTTTCCGAATACGTCCATAGTGGGTTTAGCATTAGTTTCTGTAAAAACGGGAAAGATAAAGCTTCTTTATCATCTCAGGTGTTTAAAATGCCGGTCATTCAAAGTCGGTTTTGGCGATCGCGTGAGAACTCACAAAGAAGTGTGTCAACTTTTAATGATTAACAGGGGTCCTATAACACGTTTGACGGTGACTAAAAAAAAAATACAAAAAAATTACCTGAAACGGGAAGACCGCAGGCCGCCACGGACAAATTTGTGAGACAAATTTTTTAAGAAACAAATACTAAACCCACTATGGACGTATTCGGAAAAAAAGATGAATTAAAATCTGCAAAAATATACAGGGTGTCCCATTTAAATTAAAAAAGTTGACGGTACTTCCGGTTAAACCGAAGTACATTAATAGCTAACATAATGTCTTCGGATGCATTAGACGTCACTACACTTGCCTGCAAATTTTCAGCAATATTACTCTTTCCGTTCCAAAGTTATTTGCTTGGTTCCATACTTTATCCCAACCCTGTATAAAATGTTCAGGAACTTTAGATCTGAATTGCTTCCAGGAGTTCTCTAAAATTGGCCAGAGGTATTTTTTCGAAGTAGCCTTTCTGAACAATCGATTCAATTCGCCCCAAATAACTTACTCGGATTCAATTCTGGGCTTTACGGTGGCTACTGCATATCATTTAGTATTTGTCGTCTTTTTTTTTTGTTTTTGGGTCCAAGCTCAAGGCTTGTACTGAGTAACTCTCTTGAGATAAAGTCACAATAACTACAGAAGCTTTTCAACTGAAATTTGGTTTGATAACCGTTATTTCAACAATTTTTCAACTTAAGTTATTTTGATCTTTTTTGTTCTCTAATATCATACCTTCACTCAACAAACTTCACATTTTTCACGAATATCTCTTATTTCTACCTATATTTAGGGTTTTACAGCAATCTGTGTTGCATATCACTCGAGCAGTTAATTGCCTAATCAAAACTGTCAGCCTCTCATAGCCAACTAAGATAATCGAAAAATACAGAAATTTAAAAAACCGTTATTTCTTATATCATTCGGGTTTTGCACGGCGAACATGTCCTGAAAATACTGTTGTCAAACAATCAGAATAATGGGAGTGTTAGTATAAGAAAGAAAAGTGACCTTACATTTAACCAATATTTAAAAGTTCAACATTATACTTCGAAAGCATCGTCCTCGAGATCACCCTGTATACACTTTCTATGAATCTGCACTGCATTATATATGACCAAATCCTTAACGACGATTTCGAGGTGGTTAATTCAAAATCATATAATATAGTCCATATGCTTTAGTTCCCGCCTTTGGCGTCTTTGTTTACATAAAAACTAGTTCCACCCCCCCACCATCCCCTGCGACCCGTTGTGTCGGGTCATTATGTTTTAGACGTCCGTGTCGAGCGCCCAAGTGTTAACGATTGTGTCGTGATTTGTTTGTGTTTTCGTCAAAATGCCGAAATCGAGAAAATGAGCAAAGCACTATTTTTCACAAAGTAAGTGCTAATAATTCCTAAATACAAAGCCTTCAAAAGATGCGTCGGTAACTACGACAACACGCTTACATGACAAATTTTCCTGGTGGTCAAGGAACATCTCCAATAGCAAACGTAGTTTATTAGAATCCCTCATACCTATGTACTGACAATTTTATCTCATGCTAGTAATTCAGTGTGGGGGATATCGCGCGAGGGATTGGAATTCTTCAGAAGAAAAATTACATATAAATAGAATATGGGGCATTAGATTTCGTCATTTAAATTATATCACTCCAGTCTGGAATTGGTGTGAAAGGCGTAAAAAAATGATTTTTGTGCATTATACGCTAATAGATAGATATATACGTTACTGTCAAATGATTAAAAAATATTTATTGGTAGAACTATAGCTACATAAAAAACGAAATGTCTAGTTAAATATTCATTTGAATTCTTCAATTTATCCTGGCAGTAATAAGACTAACAATATTTCCGTACCACCAGAAAAATCCTAGAAAATCAACAAGAACCAAAAATACTATAAAAATTAGAGATTTTGCCATCAGGTTCATCGTCATCCAATTGTCACCACGTCCACCCATTTCATACAGGTGGGCCGACATTAAAAGCTTGAACACCAAAATTAATAGTGCTATTGCGGTCATAAATTTGTATTCTAAAAATAATGACTTGCATTAAGCTAGGTGCAGTGTTTCACATAAAAACGTCAGTACCGTCTTCAAGTTAAATACCAATAGAATCAGAATACAACTTTCACCAAACCGCTTTTCAAAAAAATTATTGGTTTTGGCACTATTCAAATCGATTTATTTGCTTTCAATCAGAACAAAAAATGGTTCAGTGTTTGTCTCTTGGCACCTTGGTCCTCAGTCTTTCACTATATATGTGTCAACTGAGAAAATATGTTTTTCAAAGCACTCCCACATTTCTCGCTTCTATCGAGGGTTTAAAGAAGAAAATACCTTGGTTTTCAGTATTGGAAAGCCTACAAATAGCAAATCGCACCATTTTTTTTACGATAAAACACTATTGCTTCCACCTTACAGGAAACCTCATCCTCTGTGGAAGAGCCTTATCCTGCATCTACATAAAATAACATGTTGACTTTACCAGAACTTTAAGAGAAATGATCAACTCTTAATTACGTCCAAAAAACATCGCCACCCGCCCACCACAAACTGTAACCAAAAAGGTTTAATGCAGGGAGTTGGGACACATCTGTATTTAAAGCACAGAGTACTGGCCACGCCTCCATTTTATAATGGACCCATATGCCTGACGATCTCTTTTTTGCAAAATCGCTGATAATAAGAAACGGATAATGAATTGTGATACTACTAAACTAAACATTCAAACATTATATACCTGTACATTAAAAAAATAAAAATTATTGAATTTAAAATAAAAAACTTCAAGGCTGAACAATGTCCAGACTTGTTTGTTCGCTTCCATTCGAAGTATACTCAGATCGTGGAACCATCTTTAAACATCTACAAGGTGATCACGAGGACGGGGCTCTCGAAGTATAATAAGAGGTTAAACGACTTACCTGTAAGGAAGTCCAATCCTCAGTTATACGAGAGAGCCCCGTCCGAAGAGATCACACCCGCCTCCCCCCCCTCCCAAGCCCAAAGTGCACGATCTGTGTAGAAACATAATGACCTGGCACAACGGGTTGCAGGGGATGGTGGGGAGGTGGAACTAGTTTTTATGTAAACAAAGACGCCAAATGCGGGAACTAAAGCATATGGATTATATTATATGATTTTGAATTAATCACCTCGAAATCATCGTTAAGGATTCAACCATATATGTGTGCAGGTTCATAGAAGGTGTCTACAGGGTGATCCCTTCGGATAGGGCTCTTTCGTATAATTGAGGATTGAACTTCCTTACAGGTAAGCCGTTTAACCTGTAATTATATTACTGCCCGGATACTTTTGAGCGGTAGGGCAGAAATGGAAAAAATCATCACAGAAGCAGAACTACGACGGTGCGATTCTATTCAACCTACTCTATTGCGTCTTACTCCAAGTACCGGAAGAAATTTAAGCAGATGAGGTTTTTCTAAAATTCAACAAGGTAATTGGACTTGCTAGTTAAAGGAGGATGGAACTAAAGTGTGTGTATATATAAAACTGCTGGAAATTGAATTTTCTTGGAAGGTTAGAAATAAGATTGAGAATTGAGTTTTCTACCTCACCTTGTTAGTTTTTGAATATGCAGTAGGACATAATACTACTGTATTGTCGACAAGTCTTAGGTCATCACTTGTATTGCTCAATGAATTAAGGTCAACTCGCCTGCTTTTGATGTCTGATCCTGTCATATTAAATAAAAAAGTAGGAAAGAATTTACTTGAGTAAATCCCAACGGCACTCTTACTGTGGAACCGAAAGTGATATTGACTAAACCGGATTTTTCCCGGATTAGTATTTTCTTGATGATTCTGAATCTGTATTTAGTTTCTCTCTAGCACCTGTAGTTTTGGCTATCTTCTGTATACGGCCAGGCGGACAGACACAGGCTCTGCATAAGCTCTCTTTAGTGAGAGCTAAAAAATGAGCCAATTACATTGGCCTCATAATTCTTGAACACAATAGTGTGATATCGTATTATACAGGGTGTTCATTCGAAAACTTCCCACCCCGGATTTCTCGAAAACCGCTGACTAAAAAAAAACGCCAAGACACGTCAAAAAATCTGTCAAGGGAACAACTTCTTAACCAAAAGCTACTTCACCCCTTTGTATACTCTGCCCTCCAGGATCATCCCCTTAAAAATTTTAAATGACAAGGGGTATCGAGTAATATCTTGTTTCTGAGGTATGTAGAAGTCCTTTATTTTGACGTTTGGTTCTTTAATATCGGTCGATTCGTTTTCGAGAAGACTAGATTCTTTATGTGTCTTAGCCTGTTCAAATAGAATACGAAAATATCAATTTTGATTGCAATAAGTGTTAAAATGTTGTCTGTTATTGGCCAAACAATGATATACGCAATTTTTGAAATACCTGACACGGTTTGTCTTGTATGAGAGAGATACCTCGTCCTTGGCTATCGCGACTCAGTCTAAGTCATCTGCGACACCTATCGTTCTATAGCTACCAGGTAGCGGTAGCTTCAACATCCCATCGAACAGCATGTTCCAGGGGGTGGGCCCTAGCACTGGTACTACAACTGGTTTATATGACCTCTCATCTATGACCTGTGCAAACGCAACACTCTTTGTTCTTCAAAATTTCAGAACAAGCAGCTGAGCTAGAAAGCTAATTTGTAACAAAACCAAAGGTCTCTCATGGTGCAGGAGGAATCGAATTTGAGAGTCCATTTTCCAACTAGTCATATGTATGCATAAAATTAACTTTGAATTTCCCGTATAGTTTATATTTCCTTGGTGTGGTATATTAGTTAGTCGCTGTAATCCAATGTTCATTAAGCAATATACAGGGTTATTCACGTTATTCGACACGGAGCATTATGGCTAAAGTATTTGATGAAAAAGAAAATAATAATTTCGGATGGATAGAGACTCACAAAGGCTACATTTTAAAAATATTTTCATGTTATACAGGGTGTCCCAAAAACGCGAAAAGTATCAAAGTTATGTTTTTTTAAATGGAATACCCCGTATATTATTGCATATTAAGATTAAATTAAATTACGTTTATGCTTGAGAGAAATCGGTCGATTAATTAAGGAAACTTCGATCAGCGATGACTTGATTTTTTCAAATGGCAATACCTAATTTTTATACGATTAAACGTGAATTTGATAACCTTTCTAATGATATAAGGTTGCTAATATCAATCTCTGGTAGTTTTCATTTAATTTTAAATTTTCAAACAAACGGCGATTTTCAATTTTCCTACCTATAAGCAACGTAGGAGGCCATGAAATATAAACAAAAACCTGTTCAGGTAGAAGAAAACAACTAACAGCTACTACAACAACTAGCTGAAAAATACTCACTAACTAGGCTAAAGGGATAAGAAGATTATAAAAATTCCTTACAACAAATCAACGCTCCCAGAAACAACTGCGATAACATCTCTAAGGTCAAAGAGGTACTAGAGGTTAAACATTTCCAAGACAATTAAAAACCCTAATAAGAAACAAAAACAACCAGCGACTGTTGCTCCAGCAGACAGCTATCAATCATATGTAATGGTGTAGAAAAGTACTAATTTTCGTCGAAATTGATATGTCTGACTGGAGCCCTTCTATTTTTAAATATATATTAGCAATATTGCAAAAAAAGAATACTGACAAATCGGATTTAAAATTTTCTGCCATTTAAGTTATGTTCTATAATTTGAACAAATTTTAATTCATTCTTCATTTTCTGCGATCTTGCTAATAGGTATTTATTTTCATAATAAACTGCTTACAACATTCTCTAGCAGTTTATATTTTGTTTGTTATTTTCAATGGTTTTCGAAATTGCCAATCTCTAGTACATTGCAGTAGCTAGTAGGCCGTGAAAAAATCCATTTCTGCCATACTCCAGCTTCTCTTTGACCAAAGATATGTTACCGCCGCTGTTTCTGGTTAGACTTTGTTTGTTATGAGTAATTTTTATAATCTTGTCCCTTTAGTCCACTTCGTGTGTATTTTTCAGCTATATTAGTTGTTTTCTTCTACCTGAATAGGTTTTTGTTTATATTTCATGGCCTGCTACGTTGCTTATAGGTAGGAAAATTGAAAAACGCCGATTTGTTTGAAAATTTAAAATTAAATGAAAACTACCAGAGACTGATATTAACGACCTTACATCATTAGAAAGGCTATCAAATTCTACGTTTAGTCGTATAAAAAAAATTGGGCATTCCTATTTAAAAAAATCAAGTTATCGCTGATCGAAGTTTCCTTAATTAATCGACCGATTTAAAAAAACATAACATTTAAAAAAACATAACTTTGATACATTTCCTGCTTTTGGAACACCCTGTATAAGACGAAAATATTTTTAAAATGTAGCCTTTATGGGTCTATATCCATCCAAAATTATTATTTTCTTTTTTATCAAATTCTTTAGCCATAATGCTCCGTGTCGAATAACGGGAATAACCCTGTATTTGGTTTACACAGAAGATATCTTACAATCCACACAAACCTACAGAGTGAGAAGAAGAAGAAGTTTTCAAGTTCTGAGCACAACTCTACAAAAATCCCAAAACATTCTAAGAATAAATTAAAAGACCCATTTCAGGTTACTGAGAAGGTAGCAGAATACAGAGCTGTAATAGAATGACTGCACATAATTCTCCGAATGGTGACCAAGCAACAGAGGACGAAATCAGTGAAGATGTAGGCCCAAATCTAACACCCTCCTTCTCAAAAAATGAGTGCCGCTTGAAAACCCGTACTTTATGCTTGTTTAAATTGTCGGCGTTTCGATTTTTTGCTGGCTAGTGCCGCTCCCTAACATCGGAAATTACTTTTCAAATCTCCTTGAATTTATATTAATATTTTAATACTTGACTATTTATTATAGATAATGTCTGCAGCTATGGTGGTCTAACTGGGGTGTTGGGGATGATGGACTGGTTGGTAACTAGCAGGATTTTTTGTTATTACCAAAAATGTTTGGGAAGTACAGAGACTTTTAACGCCGGTTTTGTACTAACACTTTGACTTGTTGGCCTCATGTGACAATAGAAGTATTTTCAAAGTTCACGGATTACATATAAGTTGGGTCACTCCGCAAAAATATCAAAACGGCCTGCCCCCTGCTCCGTCTCCCCGGTACACCGGTAGCAGTGTACCGACGTCAGCCGGGAGATACGGGGCGGCGCAAAGTAGTGGTTGAACGTGTTTAACGCGAATTGTATACAGTGTCTCAAAAATATCGTATTTTGTTATCTCGGATTTGTTTGCAGGAAATGGATAATATTTTCAGAAGTTTGATTTTATCAATTAAATTTATTAACGGATGGAAAATGACAATCACATCCATCCTTATTTTGTGGTAAATCTTGAAATATAAAGGATATAAATACATGTTTCACGACGATTAAGACAAGCAATATGTCGGAACTGGGCAGTAGTAGAGAATTATATACCCAGTGAGGTATTTGTTCTTGGTCACGTGACAACCGATTCAAAATTATTAATGGGACACCCTATACATTTGTGCCTTTCTGTGTTCCACCCGATAAAACAATTCCAACAAACTAGCACATGTCTAAAGTGATTAATTCGAGGCCTACAGGTACTTAAAGGATTGTATCACGCTAAAAGCGTATAGTGAGACAAAATATTCATTCGGTGGTCTTACCATACCACCCAGAGACATTCTGAGTTATACTTTAGAGCTCGGAAGTATTTTTACTGATAACTTTTACAATTTGGTCTCTACAGTAGCAATTGGAATGACACTGAAAAGAAAAATGTCAATAATAATTTATTCACATCTATGTAAAGCATTTCCACATGATTACCTTTTAAATTTGTACATACGAGTTCGTATATACTATACCATAAATTTTATAAGCTATGGTCTCAAAAATAAGCCAAATAAACAAAACATTAAGGTAAAAATACTACAGCACCTTTGAATCAATTTTTACTTATCTACGAAACAGCTACAATATGTGAAATCATTTGAGATTCATTAGTAATCGTTTCACTAGGTTTTATTTTTGATATCCTTTTATGTAACCTAGTGTATTAGCAAAATAAACGTTATATTTGTATTTGTATGTCTAAATCGGCTGTCAATACATAGTCTTTCAATGACCCTCGTATATACGTAAATCACTGGCGTTAGCGAGTCCCCTCTAAAAGACCCTCGTACTTGGGCAAAAACCAACGCAAAAACTAACTGGCGCGTGCGGCCGCGGCATCGCTTTGATGTGAGATCTTCAAAGTGCGGACAGCGAGTGATCCAACTTATATTTATTCCGTAAACTTTGGTATTTTACAGTACGTGATATTGTGAAGACAGCTCCGATATTGAGTTTTATGCACGTGGTGCTACTCCAGAAAAAATATACTGCGTGGTAGTAATAATTGTATTGTACTCTGTTTTGCGCGAAGTGTTTGCCTTGGGACTCAATCAGTTTTAAGTGCAACAGCGAGTGCATTGCCGCACTGCAGAGTAGATTCTCAAACATTCCTTCAATCAAGCTAATTGGGTTTGATTGTTAGTGAAACCCTCCCGAGAGAAATACCGTTGAAAAACCTGTAAGATTCCTGTTAGTTTCCACTCCACTTGTCTTTGCAATTGACCGTTCACGCGAAAAATTAATTTACAACTCAAGACGGGATCGGTTTTTGAGGCACGTGCCTGCAAATTCTGTACCTGAGAACTCGTGGCTGTTATTTCGATTTTAATAGTGCAAGTTTTAGTGTTCTACATGTGAAACCTTGCCATTAAGCATTAAGTTTTAGTGCTAGAAGCTCTTAATTTTCAGACGTGGAAATTTCTAGTGAAATGTGAAGGCGTTCAAAACTAATGGGGAGCGAATCAACTTGATAATAATTAAAGAATCTATAGCTGAATAACATCTGCACTGGAAAATAGTAGGAGCAGCTTCAGCATACTTTATGACGTTTCATAATTTGAGTTACTATTCTCACTCCTTGATTTACAAGAAACTATGGAACGCAGAGGTAGACATTATACATAGTATTTCTGGCAAACGCACAAACAGTTGTCGTCAAATTTGATAGTATTGCAACATAAAAAATTACGTGACGTCCAAAGGTGGTTCGAATACCGAATATTTAAATTCCTTAACGCGTCAATAAAAAGAAACAAAAATTCCAACCAAACCTTATTTTGAGGAACTTGCTAATCTTATCAGCGATTTATTCTGTGAACTAAATTAAGCTATCTTTATGATATCAACTTAAAATTTAGCCCAATTCGTCCTATTCACCTAGTTGAGGAGGAAAAATCAAATAGAAAGAGAGATAAGAAAATATGACAGAAATTCGTAATACGAAAACCACAAAAAAAAATGCATAGCGTATATGGGGCGATTCAGATACCTAAGTGTACTCTATCTCTGGACTTCCGCTTGACACCATTTTTTTAAATACCCTGTACAGGAAATTGTCAAAGCTCGTTACGTTTTTTTCCAGCAGCTAAATGTAACCATCGTCACCAAGGTCACATATAGATGAGCTTTGGTTTTCATAATAATACGTGATTGTTTCTAATCCGATAGCAACGACAAATATTGCATCCATATATGATAACCATGTAAGCTCAATAAACTACAATAACAGTGAATGCTTTTGAGGGTTGCCTTCGTTATGATCACAACGAGGGATTAATAAAACATTAATTTTTATTATTATGTAATTAATACTATATAATATTGACCTCAAGTTCAGAGCCTGCCAAATAGACGTTGAATGACAACTGAGGACAAAATAATTTTTATCCCTTTAGCTTCAGGGGATGCATATTTGTTACCGCCTTTTGAATGGGACTGTTTGTACTGGAAAATTCGCTATTCGCAAAATAACAACTGCATCGCTGTGATGCTTATGCAATTAATCGGGCAGGCTTCTTTAGGATCTGCCATATTTGCTGAACCAGTAGATACGTCTGGTCAACTGCATGAGGATGCAGAAAGCAAATGGGAAACTACTGCATTAAAGATCTTGAAGATATCCCAAGAGGAGCTCGTAAAATGGGTACATTTTACGAGTTCACAACATGTCTGTTAAGACATTGTGACTATGATGATGATAGTTGTTCTAAAAGCTTTAATCGGTTTTTCATCCATTTATAAGTAAAATATAAAAACTGCCTCTATCTATACGAGGATATGCATATGATAATAATATGGATTTGGTTGTAGCTTTGCGATGAACGTTGATTTGGGCGAGAAAATTGCAATTATTGTAGAAATAAGTGTCGACAGAGTTTATCATCTTCTTTTAGTTTTTTGCTTTGCTATAGAAATGGATATGGTTTCTGCGACTGCTCCTGCAGGGTTACGTTTTTTTTGTAATTTTAACGTTTGGATTGGGGGGAAATAGTACATAATTGCTTATAAAAACTCGGATGCATATTTTCTTCTTTATAATAGCACATTAGGAGGGAGGATAACTGCGATGTTATTTGAATAACGGATATTTAGATTTATTCCCCTCACCGGTGAGTATTGTAGACGCGAAAATTTTCGATTTTAAACATTCTCTAGACATTTTATGCCACCCTCTTCGCTAAAATGTATGCAACTTATTTCCGTCGGTCTGCCATTTGCAATTTCCCTGCCAACCTGTCTGTCTGTTGACATTTGGTCATAACACTAAAATTAATACTGGAGTAATTATTTGGAATCAAAAATTCTTCGAATCACTCCAAGCACGAATTGTAAGAGATTATATTTCTATCAAAAGAAAACCTGTTTCAGGAAACTTTTTCAAGGTATGTTGTTATCACAAAGACAGATTATGTTATGGATGCGAAGATTATATTAAGGTAGAACTGACATTATTTTCAATGCTATTTCAGTTATTTTGTTTGTCCAGACTATCACGGTGCTAACAGTATTACAGTCCCCATGCTACGAATCAAATTATAGTTATGGAATGCATGTATTTCATGATGCCCGATATAACTGAATAGTATTTCATATTAGTCGATGAAAACATGTATAACTGGTTTGGTAACAGTAGGTACTAAAAGTATCTGTATGATGGAGTACCAGTACTTTATATTAAAGCCTACTGAAGTTGCTTATAGTGAGAATTAAAGAAAAATACCATTACTATCCCACGTGTTGAAACATCATGCATTTCATTTTTGGCTTGTCGGACGTAACCGAGGATGTAACTGATAAGTAAAGCACGGTAAAGCAGAATACAAGCCACAGAATAAACTTCATTTCTCAACATTACGGGGCACAACTTAGCGATAATTTGATTTCTTTTTAAATGGTATTTTATACTTCATTTGGTCATACCGAAGATGAGGGTAGAATGACAGAAATACTCGACATGCTGCTATACATCAACATTTCGTCCTACCAGAAAAATACAGCTTTTTCATACTTTATCAACGTTACATACCATATCAAAGGATATGTATAAATTATTCCAGAAAGTAGACGTTGACCTAGATACCTTGCTTGGTTGAATCTATTCATCTTGCCTGTACGGTAGGTAAAAGAACCTAAATTTTGTAAATGATTGACACATATATTAATATATACCGTTAAGGGGCCTGGATACACACATTCATACATACGTATTTGCCATGTAAAACGCGGACTCACAATTTCTCGCATAACTCACTCTATTTTCAAACTACATATACAGGGTGTCCCACGACGATTAGGACAAGCAATATATCTGATCTGGGCAGTAATACAGGATTATAATTTTGGAGGTTTAAATTAGAGCAAATCAAGTATTTTTTCTTATTACTGTGTCACCCAACGAGGTATTTGTTCTTGACCACGTGACGTCTGATTCAAAGATTATAATGCGACACCCTGTATATTGGTGACTTTTTGTGTTCCTCTTAATAAGACTATTCCAACAAACCAGCACACTTGGGGCCTAAAGGGATTAGTTCAAGAGCTACGGGTACTTAAAAGACTGTACCGTTACCATTGTGAAACACTACTAAAGTAATTTAACTGTAGGGGTACATGTTATAATCAATGGTAGTGGTACAATCCTTCAAGTACCTGTAGCTCTTTAACTTTATTAATAGTCCGATACATTGCTTGTCTTAATCGTCGTGGGACACCCTGTATATGTAGTTTGAAAGTAGAGTGAGTTATGCGAGAAATTGTGAGGACTACTAAACACAAGGAGAAAATTAGCGTTTCGGTATAGCTAAGAAACTTTTCGGGCAGGGTTGGAACTCTTGTAAGGCACAAAATATCGATTGATGCATCTATCAACATTTACCACGCCTCGCTGGTCAACAAATTAAAGGATACCATCACCAGATGTTCACTGGCCAACGTAAGTTGGGGAAATAGTCACAGAAAGTTTCGGAAGTTACATCTATCAAGTTCTCTGAAGTTCAATTGACATATCTATTAACGATATATGAAAAAGGTATGAAAATCTAGGTTCAGCTAGATACAAATAAGATATCTTGAAGCACAAACGTAAATGTTTCAAAAAATACGGCCTGTTATCCACAAGTTCTACGCTTTACACTGTTTCGTAAGTACAAAGTATACCATGCTATGACACCTTCGATTTCTAATGCCTTTTTTGTGACAATGACAAAGGAAAACAGATATTAGAAGACTTTACAAAACCCTTCTGTAAAAAAAGTGTTACAAGCATTCTATGGACAATAAGGTACAGCACAACATCAGACTCAATCAAGGAGTGTTCCATTTTATATTACTTTTAGAAGCCGTAACACCGTTTTTTATTGAGGCAAAACATTCGGAGACTGCAAAAGTACTACAATCAAGATCTACAAAGGTACCTTATACGGTTTTCTTTCTACCTACTAAAACATGCTACTGGTAACCACTTAGGTTTCAAACACAAATTTCCATATATACGCCACATCTTATGGTGGAGCATGTCGCCATGAGTTGCAATCTAAAATTAAGTACAAGAGGTAAATTGTTCCTAACAGTTAGTGCAATGATACTTATAATAAGGTGCAAGTGGTCAATTCAATTGAATGGGGTTATGACGAGGTGTTTTTCGTTCCAAAAGGCATCTTTTGTTTTAATAGGTAGCTTGAATAGTTGTTTTTTTATAATTTTATTATAAAGAACTGAACTTTGTTCATTTCTAAAATGCCTTTAGTCATGTTTAGGGCATAAATAATTTGGCTATATGTTTTCAAATCGCAATATATTCTTTATGCACACATGTCATGTTGCGAATAAATCTTATTATTATTAAAAATGTATTGCCGCTCTCATATTGCTTCCATCCATTATCCAATTCTCACTTATTTAGTTTATCTAATGCTCTTATTTATTTTTCTTGTATTATGCCTGATTGAAAATATTACGAAATGCTTAGACGTTTCACTATAAGACACCCTCTGTCAATTCGAGGTGAAACTATTGAAAATGTATTTATAGTTCTACACTGCTAGAACAACTCAACATGTCACTTAATATAATATGGATTTACGGTAGAATTCAAAATAGAAAATAATATATTGAGGTTTCAGAAATCTAATAAACATTCACAACTCGAAGTTGGGTCAACTAAGTTTGACAGCCGTAAAAATGCTAAAAGCTAATGGTCCTGGTGCATCTTCGCTTCTGCCACTACCCACCAGCTGTCAGAGGGTTGCGGCATTAAACAATGCCAATATTACTTTTTTACTCAAGAGAATGAAGAAGTCGAAATTGAAATTTTTATTAATCTTTTTGATAATGTGGTTTGATGAAAACTCGATTTTTTTATATTGAAGGTGCACACGTGTTTAATAAGAGCAGAAGTATCTCAAGGGTTCCTGACTTATTTGTCATAATTTAAATACAAAATTTTAATAAAAGGAAATAGCTTCGGGTTCCTGCTTTACTCTATTTTGTTTGATTCGGGTATGTATCTTGAGCAGCGAACATGTGTCACATATTTAATATTGTAGCTTATAACTATATTTACAAAATTGGAAGTAATCGACATATTCTGAGGACAGATCGGTTTGGTGAGGTGTTTTTGGGGTATGGGTAGATGCTCATGCTCCCACGATATAATGGACATTTAAATCTCAACCATTTCAATTCCTCGTTTCACCACAAAATTGATAACGATGGCGTGAAAGTTAGTAACTATTTTAGCTTTCCTGACAACTTTGAAGTGGAACGGACAGGTAATTTGAAACAACAAGCCAAAATATGTTTAATCAATTAATTAAAATAATAATATTTTACTTCCCTTTTTCTTACAGATTCCTATTCAAATTGGCTTCTGAAATTGGACTTAAAGTAAACATAAGAAACAGTTAATTTTAGGTTATGAAGAAGCTCTCCGCCCTAGCGGGCGCAATAGATTATGCTTCTAAGCACACTTATTCTCCTGCACTGAGAAAACCAGCCCTGTTAAAGTGTTTAACTGGTACATTTTTAATAACCTATATTAAAGTTGCATGCTGTTTCTGTAATGTAACTTCATAGTCAGTCATAAAAACTGAATTTTAATACTTCGATTTTGTCACAGAAAACGCATATTACTGTAACAATTAAACTTGTTTAAGTAAGTACTACCACTTTAAATTAAACATTTCAATAGTAATGATTAACAAGAGTTACTATAAAAATAAATCAGTAACTGTTGTTATGAGTATTCCTATCGTAAACACTTCAGGTTACAATGACAATTAAACTGGCTAAGTACTGCAATTTCAAATTAAACATTTTAATTGTAAGAGCTAAAGGAAATTAAAGCTGTGATAAGTCACAAAATATGCATAACGGTCGTTTACGGAGGTGGGGGATGTTTACCATGCTCCATCTGGTTTCTTCCAGAGGGCAAGCGAGTGCGCTAGAGATAGATGCTCTTCTTAGAACTTTAGATTAGATGCCATTTGATCATTCCGCCACTTGAGTTTTACCTTTTCGCCAGAGCTCACTGTTGTTTTGTATTTCAGTTAGTGGTTACAGCACGGTTACAGGTGTGATGTGTATTCGCTGTTCGGTTTTACTATCACATACTATTCTGTGTTCCTATAAGTTTTATGTGTGCTTGTGTCCTTGTGTGTGGAATAGAATAGGTACCTACATGGTAAATATGGCTTTGGAGTACGAATCGTACATTTCCCAATAATATTATGTGTGCGTAGGTATGGTAGTCGTTTTATGTGCAATCATAACTTTTTTTGCTATGATAAACTCAAGATATTAATTTTTTTGTAATGCTTATTAGTTATCTGAACATGAATAAAGATTATTTTGAATCTATTTGCTTTTTCAGTCCCTCTAACGGAGTATAGAAAATACCCGTATTCAATTAAAAAAGACAGTATTGGTTTTTTTGAGCTTTTCATTGTAGCAGTTTAATTCATTATCTAGTACAATGACAAAAAGAATGTCACAAATAAATAAGGTAACTGAAATAAGTAATCATTTCTAATGGAGGGTATTAAACAAGTTAGTAACCTTGGATGCGTGGTTTAATTGTAAGTTATTTTTCTACCAACCAATGGTGTGATATTGCACAACTAATTCTGAACAGAATTCACTATTCTATTGCAGAAATTAAACAGTTTAATTGTCACCTAGTTTGATGCAAAATTTAATTGCGGTGGTTGAAATTTTAATCGTAGCGTTTAAAGTTTTCTCTCAGTGTGGTATAGAGCCTCCAGGGATAATTCAAAACGCTCAGGTTAATTTTCCAACTTGTCACTTCAAATAGTCAGTTGAATATTCCAAAGCATCAAATGTAAATTCAAATAGACTTTTGTAAATTCCAATACATCAATTGTATTTTCAAATCGTCAATTGAACATTCAAAAGCATCAAATGTAATTTCTAAATAGTCAGTTTCAAATTCTAAACCATCATTTGAATATTCAGAACTTTATCTGTGTAGTCCAGTAATCATACACATTTTTTATGTTGAGTCAGATATTTGTAGACACTACATACCTACATATATAGTGCGACCTCAGCATATATAATATTAGATTTGAAATTGCGTAAATTACAAGATTCCAGTAATAAAGTAACTTAATATAATTTGTAGCAAAACAATTCCTAGCTAGCCTCCTATTAAAAATGGTCGGGTTCGAAGTTGGTTCAAGCCCAAGGGCATAATATCTTTATTTTTAATTCTTTTTTGTTTAAAAAAATTTGTCGAGAATATTTACTTATTGCAAAAATGTAAGTTACCTCTAATGAACTGCATTTCACAAAATTATGATTTTTTAATAAATAGTGTATTAATTTAAGTGAAAGTTGAATACATTTTAAAGTCATTAAGTTGTTCTTACGACTTAAAGTTCTGACAGCTTTAATTTTAAGAAAGCTTTGTGCTAGCTTTACAGCAGTATTATACGGTTTATCGTGTCCACTAATAATATATGTATAACACGAACGTCAGTTTGTCTGTTGGTCCGTCGGTCGGTCGGTCGGTCTGTCGGGCTGTCGGTCTGTCGGTCTGTCGGTCTGTCGGTCTGTCGGTCGGTCGGTCCGTCGGTCCGTCGGTCTGTCGGCCTGTCGGTCTTTCAGTCTGTCGGTCTGGCGGTCTCGATTGAGTTACTACCTTATTACATGTTTATAAAACGTTTCATTTGTTTGTTGCAGCCTACATTATTCACAAGTCCTCTAGACGATTCCATCGTTATTCGTTGTAAGCCCAAAACTCATATAAATATACGTATATAAGACCAAAACTTCCTCAAACTGCTAATTCTTAGTTTGGGTTTCCACAAAAGAACAGTGAAACTCCGTATATCTCTAATCATGTGCTATGGCGTAGAGACTTGGTAGTCTTCACACGAAGTTGTCAGGTACACGACTGTGTACGTATCGTGTAATAGCCTTTGCTTTGCCGCTCTAAAATCCAATTTAGCGAACAGCCAAAGGCCAATTAGACAGCTATTTAGATTTGCGAGGATTAAATCAAAAAGTACAGGGGACTGGAGCGAAGGAAACCCTACCTGTCACGTCACGCAGTGCCAGCTATTAGTCGGGGGAATTTTTATGGCTGCGGTCGAGGGTTAACTGCTAAATCATAATTTCACACTTGCATTGCATTGGTGGGGTTGAACGAAGATTTTTTCATAAGAATAGTATAGGTTACCAAGGAAACAAACGGAAGCTAATGCTAGTACCAATAAAGGTGGTAAATATTTCTTGAATTGATGCGTCCCAACTGCCAAAGGTACCCCCTTTGTTAAAAAAATGACGGACAGTGCGTGGCCGGCAGATAGTGGGCTTTCTGAAACAAATTTCAGAAATCCGTCACTTAGTCGTGGTGGAAGCCGTTCGCTTAAATTTTGACGTTTACACAGGGTGATTCATAGTGAAATTTATATTTTTAAAAGACAACACCCTGTATATTATTCAACACTTCGATTCGTTAGCAAATTCCAGTGTGACTTTCTGTATTATTAAATAAATCGTTTAGGTGCAAATCATTTCTTTTGGTACAAGTAGATATCCGAAAAAATTGAACATCGTGGCGATTATGAGACCTAGAAGGCTGATACTACAGATAGTAGTGTGACTATGTATGAAATCTCTCAGCTTAAGTTATATTTGAATTCTAATTGTACATGGAGAAATAGGTAAATTAATTAAGGAAACTTCAATCACAGTTTATTCAAATGGGAATGCCTAATTATATACGATCGATTTGATAACCTTTCTAACGATGTAGGATTGTTAACATCAATCTCCTTTAGTTTCCATTTTATTCAACATTTAACCAACAAACTTGTAGAAACATGCAGACGAACTAGAGTAACGAGACAAGATTATGAAAATTCCTTACAGCACATCATACCTAACCAGAAACAACAGCCGCAACAAGAGTAGTTTCTTTCTACAGCCATACTAGCTATTGAGATGTACTGGATGTTGGTAAATTTCCAAAATCGGTAATAACTTTGAAAAAAAAAGCAAAGCTACCAGCGACTGATACTGACAGTCTAATATCTTCAGAAAGAAATTTCATATTTAATGGTACACAAAAAAAAAATCATTTCCATCTAGTTAATGATAAGGATACCTCTGACTAGAGCCCTTTAATTTCTTCACCAAGATAGCAGAAAATGAAACCTGAATTAGAATACGTTTACTTGGAAAAATATATGAAATACAATTATATCATGGAGTAATAAGAAATTCTAGAAACTATTCCAGTAGATGTGAAAAATGATCCACTTAAAGAAATCGTTACCTCAAAATTTCTAATCGTTTTGGAAACTTCTCAATCACTAATAGATGTCAGCAGCTGGTAAACTACGAAAAATAACCATTTCTATCGAACTCCAGTTTGTCATTGACATTAGATTTCTTACCGCGGTTGTCTACAGTTGTAAGGATTTTATATAATCTTGTCCCGTTTCTCTAGTTAGTTTGCGTCTGTTTGCTAAGTTCTTCTATCTAAATAGGTTTTTTTATTTGCCATGGACCGCTAGGTTGCTTGCAGGTAGAAAAACTGAAGAATACCGATTTGACTGAGAATTTGAAATAAAATGAAAACTAAAAGAGATTGATATTGGCAACCCTGTATCGCTAGAAAGTTTATTCAAATTTTACTCTTAGTCATATAATAAATAGACATTCCTGTCTGAAAAGGATCAAGTTACCAGCGATGTAAGGCCTCCTTCATTGATCTACTGATTTCTCCAAAACAACTGAAGTTTGACCGAGTAACATAAATTAACGCATACCGTGATTAGTCAAACCGCAAAGTCACAACTTTCTGAGTTTTATAATGGCTGCGATATAAATGTTTTTTCTGACTCCATGTAGTTGCCGCCATGGATTTGTATTGCTCGCAGTTCACTCAATTGAATTATTTCTTATGGAAATTATTTCATGAACTCCCTTTTTTAGCAGTAACATTCTTAATGTAACCGTTCAATTTACTGTGTTCAGTTACTGTGATGTTGTTTATTACCCGTGTTTGGATCAGTTGATGAAAAACAGAATTCAAATCATCCAAAATAACTGTGTACGATTTATATTTGGGCTGAAAACATATGATCATGTCAGCCAAAAATATAAAGACCTGAAGTGGCTTAGGTTGGGGAATATTGTAGAATATAAGTATCTAATTTTAGTTCACAAAATTTTATCATCATCAAAACCGGAGTATTTGAGAAAAAAACTGATTTTTAGTTTTGAAGTTCATAACAGAACTATTAGAAATCAAAACATCATTAGACTTACTCCACATACCACAACTTTATTCCGCAGGAGCTTTTCCTACAATGCGGCCACCTTTTACAATCAGTTAGATAATTCATTCAAAAATCAAACATTGTCATGTTTCGTACATCAGTAAAATCATCACTTGCTAGAGACTGATTAGTGAAGCTGGAATTTTTAAACTATAACATGTTATTACAACTTCTTTTCAGTATATTTTTACCAAATTAATGAACATTTTCTTTTTCTTCGTTAGGTAAGCATCCTACCAACTTTTTTTCTCACTGTATTATTGTTAATAATGTTTTATGTAACTTTTTTACATTTATTTTTGTATATTTTACATCGAACAACTTTGTTCTAACCGACACAAGTAGTTAAGTGTAAGAGTAGCCAAGGCTAAACTTCGCTGCTTGAGTCACTCTTGGTTTTTTGGAAATAAAGACGATATTATTATTATTATTATTATCATGTCCTTTCAAACTTCTCTCGCATGACTGCGGTGACTACAAATGTTGACGGGCTAGGCCAAGTCAACACCTGAACTATTACTGATCGGAATTTAGGAAAGATCGTACTATATTACAGGTCTTAAGGATTACAGACTTTTGGAATATTTTATGTAACCCTTCGTCCAGGCCCAACTGTTGTATTATTATTATGATTTTCCAAGTTTCTCTCGCATGACTGCGGTAGCAACAAATGTTGACGGGCTGTGCCAAGTCAACACCTGAACTATTACTGATCTGAATTTAGGAAGGATCGTACGATGTTACAGGTCTTCAGGATTACAGACTTTTGGAATGTTTTGTGTAACCTTTCGTCCAGGCCTAACTGTTGTAGGTGTGGTGTAAATGTGTTTGGTGTAAGGCCCGAGACTGACATAATGAATGGAACAATAGTAACTTTGTCCTGCTTCCAAAGGCGTTTTATTTCCATGGCAAGGTCCGTGTACTTCGCTATTTTCCCAGCGTAGGTGTTTTGTATATTCACATCATTGGGAATAGCAATGTCTATCAGGTATGTAACTTTATCGAGCTTTGACTGGAATACTATATCTGGTCTATTGGCTGGGATAGTCTTGTCTGTATGTATTTCAACGTCCCAGTATAGTTTGTATTGATTGTTTTCAAGTACTGATGTCGGAGTGTAATTATAATATGGATCTGTGTTTTCTATTAGTTTGTTCGTTGTGGCTAGCGCTTGGTGAATGACCTTGGCTGCAGAGTTATGTCTGGCTGTGTACTCGGTACCAGCAAGAGTTTTGCACCCGCTTGTTATGTGATCTATTGTTTCCTTTTGTTGGTGACATTTTCTGCAGTTATCGTCGGTTATGGATGGATCTTTAATTATGTATTTTTTGTAGTTTTGTGTCGCAATCACTTGGTCTTGTATGGCAAGCATGAAGCCCTCCGTTTCTGGGAACAGCTGGCCATCATGCAGCCAGGTGTATGACTGTCTTTCGTTAATATGGTCTTGTGTGACACGGTACCTATGTTTGCCGTGAAGTGCTTTCTGCGACCAGGTATTATTATTATCCTGATTTTCCAAGTTTCTCTCGCATGACTGCGGTAGCAACAGGTGTTGACGGGCTGTGCCAAGTCAGCACCTGAACTATTACGGATCGGAATTTAGGAAAGATCGAACTATATTGCAGGTTTTCAGGATTACAGACTTCTGAAATATTTTTTGTAACCTTTCGTCCAGGCCTAACTGTTGTAGGTGTGGTGTAAATATGTTTGGTGTGAGGCCTGAGACAGACATAATTAGGGGGACAATGGTAACTTTGTTTTGCTTCCAGAGTCGTTTTATTTCTATCGCAAGGTCCGTGTATTTAGATATCTTCCCAGCGTAGGCGTTTTGGATATTCGTATCGTTGGGAATAGCAATATCTATCAAGTAGGTAACTTTGTCTGCCTTCGACTGGAAAACTATATCTGGCCGATTTGCCGAGATAGTCTTATCGGTATGTATTTCAACGTCCCAGTACAGTTTATATTCATTGTTTTCGAGTACTGATGTCGGTGTGTAATTGTAATATGGATCTGTGTTTTCTATTAGCTTGTTTGTTGTGGCTAGTGCTTGGTGAATGACTTTGGCTGCATTATTATTATTATTATTATTATTATTATATACAGGGTTTTCGTTTGCAAACCTCCTACCACGGATTTATCGAAAACCACAGATTAAAAGAAGAAACGCCGAGACACGTCAAAAGATCTATCAAGGGGGACAACTTATTAACCAAAAACTACTTCACCCTTTTGTACCCTCTGCCCCCCAGAGTCATAGCCTTAAATTTTTCAAATGACAAGGGGCATCGAGTTACTACTCGCTTGTTTTAAAGGTATGTCCAAATCATTTATTTTGACTTTTAATTATTTTAAATCTATCGATACGTTTTCGAGAAAAATAGAAAAATCTTGGGTACGCTAATGTCTTCAGATAAAACAAAAACAGACGAAAACATCATTTTTTATTGCAATAAGTGTTCAAAATATTGCTCGTTATTGGCAAAGCAATGGTGATGTTTAAATTTCTGACAGGCAGTTGCAAAAGCAGCGAAAATGATTCCAATTTATAGTGCCCAAAATCAATGTTCTCCGAAAACTGGCGTTCCGTTTAACGCCAGACCTCCGGCAAAGATAACTTCGCTTGGGTATGTTTTGGAGCTTGTTACGAAATTTCCTCAAATTGGATCCAGCTGCAAATAAAAAACGAAGAGTTTTGGATGGAGCCGCTCAAGTCGAAGTTTAGGACCATTTTGGTATCGATCCTATGCGAATGATATTTGATTTGGTTCTACACATAGTTAGTAAGCTCTATAAATTTTATCCATTCAAAATGAAAATCGTGCAAGAGCTAACCGATGATTTTGATCGGTTAGTTGAGTTTTGTGAAGAAATGGCTACAGCGGTTGACGATAATACCATTCACGTGAAAAATATCTGCCTCTATCCTGAATGCACATTTTATCTAACTGATATGTTAACAAGCATAACTGCGGGTATTTGAGCAATGAAAATCTTCAGACTTTTGTAGAAGGGCACACTAGTACCCAACAAAATGTATAGGCAGGCAATTTGGGAGACAAAGTGGTTATGTCATTATTTATTAATGGAAACTTAAATGGAGTCATTTATTTGGATATGTTGGAAAATAACACAAAAACCATTCAAAATCAAATCTAAGACGGCGCTCCTTGTCGTTCTGTTTTTACTGGTTCGGTGAAGGCTAGGCGACGCGATTCCAGATAAGTGGATAGGGCGAAGAGGGCCCATAGAATGGCCTCCTAGATCCTCTGATTTGATGCCTTTACACTTTTTCCTTCAGGACAGTTTAAAATCTATTGTGTTTAGTTGCCAACCTGGAAGTTTGGATGACCTTCTTCAACGCATCTTCGAAAGCAACCATGATATCCCAAAACATGTTTTTGTAACTGTTCGTCAGGAATTTGAACATCGACTGTATCATTGTTTGGCCAGTAATGGGCAACATTTAGAACACTTAATGCAAAAAGTGACACTTTCGTGTGTTTTTATTCTATCTGAACAAATTAATATACAGGATGTCCCATGACGATTAAGACAAGCAATATATCGGAACTGGGCAGTAGTAGCGAATTATAATTTTGGGGATGTAAATTAGAGCAAATATAGTATCTTCTCTTATTATTGCGTCACCCAATGAGGTATTTATTTTTGGTCACGTGACGTCCGACCAAAGTAATTATTTAACTGTAGGGGTACATGGTACCATGCTTTAAGTACCTGTAGCTCTTGAATAAATAACTTTAGACCCCAAGTGTGCTAGTTTGTTGGAATTGCTTTATCGGGCGGAATACAAAAAGTCACACATATACAGGGTATCCCATTAAAAAATTTGAATCGAACGTCACGTGTTCAAAAGCAAATACCTCATTGGGTGACACAGTAACAAAAAAAGATACTATATTTGCTCTAATTTAAACTCTCAAAATTATAATTCGCTACTATTGTCCAACTCCGATATATTGCTTGTCTTAATCGTCGTGGGACACCCTGTATATAACGATTTTCCTAATTTTCTCGAAAACGAATTGACCGATTTCAAAAAATCAAATGTCAAAATAAAGAATATCGACATACCTCTCAAGGTATTGCACAATACCCCTTGTCATTTAAATTTTTCAAGGGGATGACCCGGGGGGCAGAGGGTACAAGGAGGTGAAGCACTTTTTGGTTAGACAGTTGTACCCCTTGAAAAATCTTTTGATGCGTCTGGGCGCTTTCTCTTTTAATAAGCGGTTTTCGATAAATCCGTGATGGAAAGTTTTCAAATGGACACCCTGTATATAAAACATGACGTGACTGCTCCCTACAAGATAAGCGATTTGACCTTTAGTTTTATTGTACCAGATGTGCCTACTAGAAGGTGACACAGATCACCGCATCAGGATCTGCTTTTTGTATCTTATCCAAATAACTTGTTAATATCTTTCACTGTTTGTCGGCCAGAAAATTTATCATAGTTGCATCTGAAGCTATATTTATAGCTAAAATCGGGAAAAGGTTGAGAAAACTTTGCTTGTCATCCAGTTTGGCTACGTGATTACAAATACATAAGCTTCGAGCGCTTATTCCACTGGTCCAAGCCACCGCCAGCCAGTGGAAGTGCATTAAAGCTGTTGTTTGTTTTCTACTGGATTTCAGCAATCCGCAAAGCAAGCTCAGTATCGCCACAGAAATAAAGGCACAGCTACAATTGCAAATGAGCGACTAATAAATAAATTAAGCACTCAATTTGCATACCATTCCGTTCCTAGTTCAGAATACATTAAAATACTAAACAGTACGTAAATAGACTGAGCTCGGTTAGGAAACTATTCAACAGTTGATTCATCATTCATTACGTCAAAGGTACACGAATATTTTGTATAATATATTGACGGAAATAAGCTTGATCTTACTTCC
Organism: Callosobruchus maculatus; assembly: GCA_951848785.1. Classification (NCBI taxonomy): domain Eukaryota; kingdom Metazoa; phylum Arthropoda; class Insecta; order Coleoptera; family Chrysomelidae; genus Callosobruchus; species Callosobruchus maculatus. The sequence goes on along the minus strand of CATOUR010000054.1, from coordinate 7,407,047 downwards.
CACACCGATAGGTGAGGGGAGTGTTGTGACCGCGAAAATTTTTGATTTTGATATAAGACGTTTTTTGGGCGTTCTATAATGTCTACATAACGAAAATCCACGTCACTTATTTCCGTCGGTCTGTCTGTCTGTCTGTCTGTTTGTCTGTCGGCCTGTTTGTCTGTCTGTCTGTCTGTCTGTCGGTCTGTCTATCTGTTGGCGTTTTTCTAACGTCGTAATCTCAGTAACCGCGGCATGTATTGTGATGAAATTTGGGTGGCCACATGTTGTGGGGTCGTAGTAGGCAATGTTCCTATAATTTTGGAAATCGTATCCGGGGGGTGGAGTAATTAGCAAAAGCAAAAAAAAATTAAAATGTTCCTCAAACTTCGTTTTTAGGCGTGCCAATATGGGTTCCTGATATTTTTGTACCCTTTTTTGGGTGGGGGTAAATTTGGGGTGGTTGGGGGGGGGGTTGTAAAACTGAAAAATTTGATGTATTTATAATGGGCTGTCCATTAACCTGCAGCGGCTAATACATTTTTTTAGGTGCCGCGGCGAGGATGGAAAACGCGTATGTTTTGGAAGAATCGTGTCAGTGGCGGCGCGACAATAAAAAACTAGAAACATAAAAACAGCTGAAACTCTATTTTTAGGCGCTTTAGGGGTTACTGGCCATTTTCTACTTTTTTCTTGGGTGGGGGTGAAATTGGGGCGGTTGGGAGGCAGAGAGTTTTAAAACTGAAAAATTTATTGTATTCGTGATAGCTTGTCCATTGACATGTAGAAGAAATACGTAGCGGCATATTACACTTTTTTAACTCCATCTGAACATTGGCTTTACTGTCGTGGCGAGATTGGAAAACGCGTCTGTTTTTGAAAAATCGTGTCAGTGGCGGCGCAGCAATAATAAAAAAACTAAAAATATAAAAACAGCTCAAACTGCGTTTTTAGACGGTTTAAGGGCTCCTGATCATTTCGTATCGGCCAGTTGAAGCATTTAGAATAAAAACTGTGGCGTCCCAGTTCCTAAGGAGGGAGATGCAAGAAACGAGAGCTTTTGTGAGTTGGATCTTTTTTGCGGGAGGGTGGGCGATAATTTCGTTGCAAGCGGATTTCAAACTATAGTTTCAAACTATAGCTCATGCAATGGGAAAATAATAAAATGGTATCATTATTATGTGTGAGAAGTACTAAGTCAATCGACTTGACTCCATTTTTTACTTCAAGTGACAGAAGTGTTCTGATCGCAAAAGTTTCCTATTTTGCTACAATCAGCTTCTTTGACCTTTTATCACGTTAATCTGCTATTTATCTTAGTCGGTTGTTTGCTGCAATTTTCAAAAAGCGCAATCTCAGTAAATGCTTCACTAATGTTGATGAAATTTGGGATGCTTAGTGGCTGCGGCTGAAATGCGGTGCTGCGGCGTCTGAGTAATTAACAAAAACTGAAGTGTCTTAGAACCGATCAAAACCTTGCTTTTGAGGGGCCTGGGTAAACAAATTTATACGTACAGGGTGTTCATTTGAAAACCTCCCACCATGGATTCATCAAAAACGGATTAAAAGGAAAAACGCAGTAACAAAAGATTTGTCAAGAGAGACAACTTTTTAACCAAAAATTACTTCACCCTCTACCACCGAGGATATCCCCTTGAACATTTTAAATGACAAATGTCATCGAGTAATGCCTCATTTGAAAGGTATGTCGAAGTCCTTTATTTTGACGTGTGATTTTTTATAACTGGTCGTTTTGTTCTCGAGAAAATTAGATGTGGGGTTGAATACTCGGTTATGATTTCGATTTCGCCTCAAAATGTTATTGCAGTCAGATGCTAAAGCTTACGGACGAAATGAGGTGCACTCCCGCCAAAATTTGAAGAGTGTTGCTTTTTCTAATTATGGTGGAAGTATCAGTGAGAGGAAAAACCATCACAAGTACCTCTCACTTCAAGCCTTGTTCAACGAGGGATTATCCCATAACATATCGTCGGTCCATAAAAAAAGTGGCACAATTAAAAATATCGTAGTTTTCAGGAGAACCATTTAAAGAATTTGTGTTTCGTTTAATGCTCACCAATGAAAGCTGTTTAATAATTCAAAACCTTTCTAACTGATAAATGTTTTGTTTTCCGCTTCCTTTTATGATGCTTCTATAACGTTTTCAAAATATTACTAATTAGGTCCAAAATTTACAAAAATCTCGATAATACCTATTGTTGAAGTAGTGCCTGCTATTTCGGATAAAGTGAATAAAAATTAATATCCATAAAAAATACTTTCATACATTCTTTTGAATGATTTCGATATTTTCCTTATCGTCAGTTTCCTTTTATAAAACAGATACCCATTTCTGTGTCTCTTTTTCAGAACCATTATCATTTGCTGGTACCTGGTGTGTAATTTTCAGCATTAGCTTTGTCCGCTGACCCAAATAGCTCGGATGGGGTATCTCCATTTTCTGCAGTCTACAACAGCAAATAGTTTAGTAATACAATCTTGGGATACGGTCACTTATTATATTTCCAAAATATAAAATTTTACGACGTTTCGACGCTTCTATTAGGCGTCATCTTCAGGAATTAAAACTAAAATAAAATATCAGAATTGTCAAACAGATACAAAATGACTAACATTTACAATTAAATTTTTTTTTAAACAATTAAATATCGAGGGGGAAGGTAAATATTGATAAGATGGAAGAAAGTATAGGCTATGTTCCATTTATTAAATTTGTATATATGCATGAAAGATTGCTTGTATCTGTCCTGAAATTCATGCTGTTAGAACTTTTTTTTATATGTATCATCTCTAAGATGTTTCTTTTATACCAACCTTTCTCTTTGCATAAAGTTCTAACGTTGTTAAAATCGATGGTATGTTTATTTTCTATAGCATGTTTTCTGAGGGCGGTAGAATTCAGGTTTTTATTTTTAATATCATACTTGTGTTTATATATGCGTTTATTTAAATATTGTTTAGTTTGTCCTATGTATAAATTGGGGCAATCTTTACAAGGTATTTCATAAACCAAATTGCTATGCATGTCCTTTTCTAATGCAGGTTTCAGGTTTGAAAATACTGCACGGGCTGTTGTCGTGGCAGTATGGGCAACATTTATGTTAAAGTTATTGAAAATTTTTTTAATGTTTTCGGAGAGTCCAGGTGTATAAGGCATTGAAAAATATTTCTTTTTATTATTATCATTATTTTAACGTTGCTGGCGGTTATAAAGTTGATGAACTCTCTTCTTGATAGTAGTGTTTGTGAAGTGCTGGGGGTAATTGTTTTGGGACAGGATATTCCTTACCTTTTTGAGATTATCAGGTCTGTTTTTGACGTCAGACAGTAAAATGGCTCGATCGGTGAGACTACTTATTACACTGGTTTTACATGTTTTCGGCACGTTAGAATCGGAGTTGAGGCATCTCCTGACCATATTAATTTTGTAAACCAATTTGTTTCAATATAACCATCACTGTCATACTTCAGTGTAACGTCAAGGAAATGTAATGTTTTATTATTTTGAACTTTTTTTGTAAATTGTAGCCTGGGATGGAAATCATTGAAAACTTCGAATGTTTGTTCAATTTGATCAGAATGTTTACAGAGTAGACAGTCGTCGACGTATCTTTTGTCGAAGGCAGGTTTGATGGTCAATTTATCAATAATATTTTGTTCTAGTTCTTCCATGACAAGATATAACATTCTAGATCGTTCCAACGTTTTTCAATGCATCCCAGGCTACAATTTACAAAAGAAGTAGAAAATAATAAAACATTACATTTTTTTGACGTTACACTGAAGTATGACAGTGATGGTTATATTGAAACAAATTGGTTTACAAAATTAATATGGTCAGGAAGATACCTCAACTTCGATTCTAACGTGCCGAAAACATATAAAACCAGTGTAATAAATAGTCTCACCGATCGAGCCGTTTTACTTTCTGACGTCAAAAACAGACCTGACAATCTCAAAAAGGTAAGGAATATCCTGTCCCAAAACAATTACCCCCAGCACTTCACAAACACTACTATCAAGAAGAGAGTTCATCAACTTTATAACCGCCAGCAACGTTCAAATAATGATAATAATAAAAAGAAATATTTTTCAATGCCTTATACACCTGGACTCTCCGAAAACATTAAAAAATTTTTCAATAAGTTAAAGTAAATGTTGCCCATACTGCCACGACAACAACCCGTGCAGTATTTTCAAACCTGAAACCTGTATTAGAAAAGGACATGCATAGCAGTTTGGTTTATGAAATACCTTGTAAAGATTGCCCCAACATATACATAGGACAAACTAAACAATATTTAAATAAACGCATATATAAACACAAGTATGATATTAAAAATAAAAACCTGAATTCTACCGCCCTCAGCAAATATGCTATAGAAAATAAACATACCATCGATTTTAACAACGTTAGAACTTTATGCAAAGAGAAAGATTGGTATAAAAGAAACATCCTAGAGATGATACATATAAAAAAAAGTTCTAACAGCATGAATTTCAGGACAGATACAAGCAATCTTTCATGCACACATACAAATTTAATAAATGGAACATAGCCTATACTTTCTTCCATCTTATCAATATTTACCTTCCTCCCTCCATATTTAATTGTTTAAAAAAAAATTAGTTGTAAATGTTAGTCATTTTGTGTCTGTTTGACAATTCTGATATTTTATTTTAGTTTTAATACCTGAAGATGACGCCTAATAGAAGCGTCGAAACGTCGTAAAATTTTATATTTTGGAAAATTAATAAGTGACCGTATCCCAAGATTGTATTACTAAATACTTGGTACCGACGGTCAGGATTCAAAAAGCAAAAAAATACAGCAAATAGTGTAATGAACAGCTCCCAGCAACCTAGATGTCGATATAAAAACAGTTGTATGAAATGTCAATTTATCAGGAATACCTAATGATACTTTTTCATTTGGAACCAATAAGTAAATGTGCGTATTTCAGGAATAATGACATAATTTGAGAGGCTGATGAAAAAGGACAAATTTTACCGGCAATGCATAAAATACTTGCTCAAGAACATTGCCACAAAACAAAATAATACTAAAAAAGATACATTTCTCTTTAACATACTACTTACCTTCTCGACAATAGTGTCACAACACAAAATAAGTCGTTTTTCTCGACAATTTCTGATGTGTTCGTCTCACTTAAACCAAAAAGGGTCACTTATCTTGAAAGAATCAGTCCGAGCTCCTCGAACTGCCGGACACAACTCAACGTGCGTCACTGTTCATGATAGCTTCATCGGAATCCCGGCCAACGGAAAAACGACACTAAACGCCATCCCTCAGTCAATTGAAAAGATATCTTTATGACATCTTTTCTGACAAAACGACCTAAAAATCTACCGGTCTGTGTACTTAACTCAAAAACTCAAATTTTTTAGTTGAGTCACTTTCCTGTGCACCAACGATAATTTAGAAACTACTACCTTAGTTGTACTGAAATTTTGACACCCTACTAGTACTGCGATGGTTATGGACAAACTGCTTTCGAAAATTGTGACAGTCACGGCAGATTAATCAGCTCATAGCTTCCACCATATTACGCCCGCAGGCCAGCAGTTATAATAAATATTATTATTGTGGTGGTAATTTGGTTGTTGATTCACACATCGATTTTCAGTAGACTTGATAGTCCCTATTATGAGACTTATTGCGCCGTTAAGTTGCGTATTGCTCATCTTTGTCCGAGGAATGTTTGTCGAGGCACAATACTGTACTCTATTCAGAAGCAGAGAATACAAAAATAACAGTTGGGAGAAAGTTCGTACCGCCTACGAGGCTGACAAGTAGATGCCATTACTAGGACGAAAACTATATGGCTTTCAGTTAGCTAGAGATAAAGCATTGTGAGTGGTGCAAAAAAACACTCAAAAACAAAAATTTGGTCGATTTTAGTATACCTCGCTTTCTATTATTAGTTTGCCTCTACCGGCACGACAACCAAAGAATGTACAATGTACCCACCCTTACTGTGGTAGTGTTGAAATTTCATGAAAACGGAGTTAGTAATTACCAGGTTACAGTTTACAGGGTTACCATGTTTCGTGTTATGTGTATCAAAGCATTAATTCACAGTATGTCTTGAAAATCTATATTTGGATAAGCGTGCAAAGTCCAGAATGCCTTCAAGGTCAGCTTTGAGATGATCAAACTTGCCTCTGTCACCCAATTTAACAGACCGTAGGACACTAGCGCGCCGCGGTCAAATTGGTCCTAATCCCACTGCTCAAAAGCGTGCAAAATATTTCGTGCTTTTTTATGGTCAGCATCCCGCAAAGGCTGAAAGCCTATGGCGCTGTTGAAGCGCTGCGGGAGGATAAGTATCGGGTCACGTTAGATTTGAAACGCTGCAGGTTGTAGCCATCGGGAAACAAACTCCCCGGCAGCTGATTCCACAGCGCCGAAGTTCTCCAAAAGAAGAAATGCTGGAGGAGACTATTTCTGGGAGTAAGGACATCGACCTGGTAAGGATGAGCTCTCAGAGCTTCTCTAGTGTTCCTGGTTCGGACGGCCTTTGGTGTTATTATCTGGAAGAGCTCACTCGAACACCTTCCGTGATAGAATCTGTAAAACAGGTATAGGTCAGCCACCCGCCTTCGATGTTCCAGGCTGTGGAGGTCCTTTGTGAGGTTAGGCGTATCGATTTAATCTAATTTCTCTTTTCTGGATAGTGCCCAGAAGCTTTAGAGAGTGCCTCGGAGCGCATCTCCTCACATGACAGCAATACTCCAGCGATGGTCGGATCTGTGCCTTGTAGAGCAGCAGCAGTTGCTCTGGTGTATACAGCTTCCTACAGCGGAACAGAACAATAATCCACCAACAATTTAAATCCTAGGACATATGTATCACTTAATTTGTTATGTAGTAATATAAACATCACACGTATGAAATTACCATTTCTAAAAGCGTGGATTATGAATAATTGACAGAGAATGTCTGTACAGTAATCCAAAGTGTCATCTACGTATGCCTTAATACATGCGCACAGAAAATTTTAATTTGCTTCGCAAGGAAATACAACTAGGTTATGGTCCTAATTATTAAGAAGAAAAGGTACGGTGTCATTAGGAACATGGAAGCTTAATTTTCTTCAATGCCGGTTAAGGCACCTTTTCCGAAAACAGGTAAAAGTCAAACCGTGCGCGCTTGTGACCAATCACCATTTAACACCCCCCAAAAAGATGGCGAAGCACTTAAATGCCTGAATGCGTAGTGTGGTGCATTTTATATTGTTAAGTACCCCGTCGTGAATGTCAAGGTTATCAAAAATAATACACCGTTACCTGCTTAAAATTTCCTTAAAAGCGGTGGAGCAGTCACTGTAACTGCATGATTGCAAGGATACACATACTTGGCATGGTAAGAACAATTCATAATCCAAGTCAAGGAGTTCGTAAAGGAGTTTGTATAGGTCTGTAAGGTGCAAATTATCAGAAATGCATTCTTTTTAGGGTAACGTACACTCTACTATTCACACAACAATATTGAAGTAGCTCCTACTTCAGCCACTACAGTGTAGAAAGAAAAAGTAAACAAAAATTTTGGTATTTCACGCCTATAATATAACTTCGTAAAACAAAAAGTGATTCACTTTACTGAAGCTTCATGAAATTGAGATGTACTCGTATAGACCGAGAAACAGACAAATTGGCAAACTGACAGACCCGACCGCCGTACGGCTGCAAATAAATAAAATAGTTCCTGGATGCATCGAATTCGAAAATATTTGCGTTTACCTTCCCCTTATTCAGGGATGATAAAAGTCGTGCGATGGCGCCCCGTGACGGTGTTAATGCACATAGTTCTGAAGTATTTAATGCCGTGTAGTATTCGAATTGCATTCGACACAGAACAGCTTCCCGAGAGAAATGAAATATTCAATGATAGCGCAGAGCACAACAGGAATAAAATGAATAATGGCGGCCAGTTGTAAAGATAAACAAATGGACGGCCGTAAATTAAGAGACGTGTATTAAAATTTATTATCATTGAATTCCCTTTGCTGCATTCCATTTTGCCCTTTTCGTGAACAACGGGAAACTCAGTGGCGGAAATACAGTCCAACTCTTGTCTGACAACTCACAACTAACAAGGCTCACCAATTCACCATACAGTTACTTTAGATTTGATTTGAATTAGAATTTGAATTTAAATTAAAACTACCAGGGATTGATATTTACAGCTGCATATCATTAGAATGGCTGCCAAATTTTACATTAATTTGATAGTTTAAAAAAAATAGGCATTCCCATTTGAAAAAATCTAGTTATCTCTGATTGAAGTTTCCTTTATTGATCTACCGACTTCTCCAAGTACAAAATGTAATTTAAACTCGACCGTCTAACACAAGTCGACGGATCCCATGCTTAGTGACATGTCAAAGTCACAGCCCTCTAGTCACAGCTCTGTATGTTCTATAGTAGCTGCAATATTCAATTTTTTTCTGACGTCTACTTATACCAAAAATTGTGATTTGCACCTAAACGGTTCGCTTTAGGTCTCATGTGTGATACATAAAGTCGCACTAAAATTTAGCCGGGAATCTAAATATGCAATAATATACAGGGCGTTCCATTTAAAAAACATAACTTTGGTATGTCACGCTTTTATTAGACACCCAGTATAAAAGTCATTATTTTTAAAATGTAGTCCAACTCGATCTACATACTCGCAAAGTCGATTTTTCGCAAAGTGGTATCGTTTGGTCACAAGAGTGCGAGGCGTTGAGCTTGACTCGCCCTGTATGTGACAATCAGAGACGTCACCAGTGAGAAATACGTATTTGCTCATATCTCTTTCCAATGTCTGGCACACCGCACGGCCGTGTCGCTTCCCATAGGTCCTGGATTGCGCAAGGTGTTTCCAAGGATAGGCAAGATAGAAGGTGCCCCATCGTCTGGTTCTCGCCGCAGGCACGTAGATCATCCTCAACGTATCCTCGTCTCACTAGGTTATCCCAGATCTGCCCATTTGGCATATAATCCTAAAATGAGAGCTAAAATGAGAGCTTTCCAGTTACTCCATTCCAGTTGTCATCCGGCAGTGAGGCTTTAAGTTGGATTCCAATTTTGTATACAGTTCTCTGTTAGCCGTGCTTTCATAGTGCCCCTTTGGTTACTGATTTGGAGACTGTCAGTGGGACTGCGGAATAATGACACGCGCCGGTGTCGCTTAGGGTAGGGTCAAGTTTGTTAGAATCTAGTTCAAAGCACATGGCAAGGGATGTCGTCCACAATTCGCCAGGATGGGCCCTCCATTGGAAGTTAACCAGCTTGCGAATAACACCGCTCCTTGTGTTCACTTTTGCTTTAGTCTTCTCTACGTGTTAATAGGAGTCCTGTCTAAGGTAACACCCAGACACAGGCGTAGCAAGTTTTGATTTTTCAATGGGATGCAAATGGTGAATTGAGATGTTGCCGGAAGGACAAAGAAAAGCGTTCATAATTATTGAGAAAATCACAAAGTAAACTACTAATATAGCAATCACATCATTTTTATTTGGAACATAAAAAACTATAGGGTTGTTGCCTCTTACCAATAAATGTATTACGCCTGAGAGATGCCCTGTTAAAAAATTCATCAGCATCATTCATCATCTCTGTTTAAAATATCTTTCTCTTCGGCAATTACCTACGCATGTGCGACTTTGTGTTTCCTCGATTGGTTAAACGCAAAATTACCGGATTCAAATTATCTATCTCAACTTGTAGTCAACCTCCTAAAGAGGAGGCTCTTCAACTTGCCACTTTTCCTATTCTTCTCGACCGACACGACTGACAAAGAGCAAAGGTTCACTGGGCCGCTCTGAGAAGCAAAGAACAATGATCATGATCTTTTCTGTGACAAATAGTAAACTTGTGACTGATAGTAAACTGATTTGAACCGTCGAATTACTCTACTGTCTCGAATCATCTAATACCAAATGACTCGGATCAGTGATTCCTAATTCGAGCAGTAAGCCAGTATGATTTGAAATATTAAAATAAGTCAAAGTTTCCGCTACTAGTGTCTTATACCCGTTTCACGTCAACAATAAAGCCATGGTTTTGATTCGTGTATTCAGTTCGTGGTCAAAAATGACAAGTGCAAAACGGGAACTGGACGTGAAATAAGGCAATGGATTTCTTCTTGGATACCTTCACTGATTTAGAACCTGTTCTAGTCTGTGGTCATGTTTAGGCAGTGCTGTAGCTTGGTCAAATTCCATTCAATTTCCAGTTCTCTGTTCGATGCCGGTCATCAAGATGGAATAGGCAGGTTTAGGTTTGATCTGGGTTTGGGCATAGTTGGTTTAACTTGTAGTGTTGGGCTATTCTTGCTAGGGACTCCGTTAGCCTTTTTTGAATTTTCCCGATGTTATGGGATTGGCACGTAATGGCTACGTCATCAGCGTAGATGAATGTATTTTTAGTAGAGCCGACAGGTTGATCGTTCGTGTACAAATTGAAAAAAAAAGAGGAACCAACATGTTACCCTGGGGGATATCATACTTCTGATCCCTCCATCGACTTCTCTGTCCCTGAAACTCCCGTAGAATCTCCTATTGCACAATAATGATTTCAGGGCCTCATATAGATGGTAATTTTGTGTCATCTTAAAGATTCCTCCCAGAAGAATTTTGTGGTTAATCATATCATTTTTCCTCTCCTTTAGAAACCATCCTCTATATGCTGTGTGATATTTAGCACCTGCCCTGCGCAGGATTTATCGGATCTGAATACAGTTGTTGGAGAATTAGCTGGTTTTCTCTGTGTGGGCCTATTTTATTCGAGACGAGTCGCTCATCCAGCTTGGAGGGAGAACAAAGGAGGGATGTTGGTCGATAGCTCTTAGCTTCTTCGCGATGCTTCCCCCGTTTAGGGACAGCGACCACCCTGGCTTTCAGCCATAGTTTTGGTTTTACTCTCCAGCAAGAGTGAAACAGTTGGAGGATCCAGGACTTCTTCCGTGGTCCTAGGTGTTGTAGGAATTCGTTGACTACGAGGTTGACTATATCAATGGCCACTCCTAACTCTCCTGGACTAAAATAAGGCTCCTCTTGACCGTTCTCCAACGTTTGGTCTTTTTTGTGAGTAGTGGTCATCTTAACGTTTAAGTCCGGCTTTCCTTTCAAGAGAAGTTGGTGGGCAATTTGGTTAGCAGTTGCAGTAACCATATCGTTAGTCTCTGCTGGGTTGTTGTTGTGCTCCTCCAAGTCTTCCTTTTCTCCTCACTTTAGGATTCTAGCCGTTTGTTGCCCAGTTAAGTTGTTTTATCGGCAAAAGAGTCACGACCTAACTGTTCTAGATATTCGTCATAGACGCCTTTGCTCTCGTCGGACAGACCAGGGACATCGAAAAATCTGCAGCCCCTACGAATGGACTGTTTTACTGAACCTTTGGCAGGTAAGACGAATTTATCATAGTCTGTAGGGATCCGTGGAAGGATCACATTTTTAGAATCCAGGATTTTAGCAAATTCTACCCAGTCTCTTGAACGAAACGGAGCGAAATATGTTTGGATAAGAACTCCGATAAGCTCCTTCCATGCCTTCACAGTCTTCAGCTGTATTAGCTGCCAACGTGGGTATTCACCATATCTTGATTGTATTCAGATTTGATATTCTGTGGCGATCCAACATCCAGTTGCGTAGCATGTCAAGCACTACATGTAATCCGTTGATACAGTCACGTCGGCATAATTAACGGCTGAGCCGATTAGCCAGTTAGGCCTTCTTATTAAGCAGATATACAAATTAGCTGCGCGCTCGGTAGCTCAATTACAGCTTGGCCCAGTTCTAGGATACATTATATACTAGGACACCATATCAAAATAATCTCTCTGTTCTGATAGTTATGTTAAGATGCGTCTTTTACGCATTATTTATAACTGGCACCATCTTGTGCTTTACACCTAAGCAGCTATGATACGGTTTAGAATATAGAATATTGCTATGAATAGATTAGGACGAGTTCTTGAATACAGGATTTGAGCTATTATAAATTAATGTTGTTCATCCACTGCCATTAAGTTAAGCGGTCATTACCAAACAGAATAGGTTATACTACCTATAAACAAACAGCGTGTATTATTTTTATACAGGGTCCTCTTTATGGTACGCGCAAATAAATCGACATCGGACGGATGGCACGGATCGAAAAAAGTTACTTTCTATTAAATTTAATGGACCATCGCACATACGTCGAAACGGTAGGCATCAGATTTTCAAAATCCGGCGAAAATATAGCAACTAGAAATAAAGCCGGCCGATGCGTGCCGTGCGTGCCGATACAGACATACATATGTGCGATGCTGATCGGCGATTGCAGAGGCACCGTCGGCCTTTTCCAAGTTTCTATCTGTACTGCCTATAGATAGTATTGCCATTCATAGCAACTTGTCGCGAAAATAGCGACATTTTGATTACGTTGAGACGTAGCGGCGATTTAACAAAATAAACCGATTTGTAGCGACTTTTTGAACAATTCTGTTACTATCTTTTTTTCGCCACTGAGATTACTGCTTGTCTATTCTTCTTTTCAGTTTTGGCCAGACTATCTTGTATTGGTGTCGAGACCACAGCATAGTCAACAATCAGCACAATATCTGAGGTTGGCGGTAATTACACGCGCATCCCCCATTTTGGATGATTATTTGTAGGGATGCTAACAATACTTCGATACTTGAAATGTATCAATACTTTTGCCTAATATCAAATATTTTTGTCTTAGATACTTTTTGAGCAATTCCAAGCTGGTATCGCTACTTTTGTAGCGGTATCGGTATCAAAAATAATTACGAACCGAATTATGAACCAAACGCGCCTCCATTAACGTGTACAGCTCTATACTTGGCTAAAAAATATCGAATTGGTACCGGTATCGATATTTTTAATTTCGCATCTCTAACCCAGATTTGAGTTTGGTTCGTACAGAGCATTTTGTGCAACTGATTACACCCCTCAATAATTACATAATTATTTTCGATACCGATACAAAAGTATCGATACCAGCTAGGAATGCCTCAAAAAGTATCGATGACAAAAATACTCGATATTAGTGCAGAAGTATCGAAGTACCATTACCATCCCTACAAAAAACCCCTCCAAAAGTGGCAACACTGCATGCAGATGATTTGCATATTTTGCAACTGATTTCCAATTCGTCCGACAATTCCGATCAGCTATGTGCGATACCGTACTGAAAAATCCGTACTGTACCGGCCGTTCCATCCGTACCGTCCGTCCAATGCCGATTTATTATGTGCTCGTACCCTTAATGTAATGTACAAACGAAAGGAGGAGATTCCTTGTTTTTTTTTTGAAACTTCAGATAGACATAGGTCCACAAATGCTTTGTTACCTCGTTTGTTACCAATTTACAGTGTGTTGAAATTTCAATGTTTTTCAGCTGTTTTTTAATAATTCTTTTAATTTTTGGGATATCAGGCTCAAATTTGGAGTAGAACAAACTCAATACGAGTTACATAATGACACATGTCAAATGGTTGGCAGAACCTTCAAGATGAAATTTTTTAATTCTTGTAAGTAACCATTGCAAGAAATTATAACGAGTATTTGGAATACTTTTACACTTTGCAACTCTAAAGTTGGCGACACAGCTTACGATTTGAAATGGTACATATTTCAAATACGTTATTTTCATCCACCTGATAACAGAGATAAGAATCGAAGATATAAAAAATTACAAGAGGACAAGAAGTGGCGGCGCACCGCAAAAAGAGTTCAGGCTACGAAAAGGGGGCATGACCACTGAAAAAATAATATCCTGTAAACTCTGGCAACTGTTTGACAGGTGCAATTATGTAACCCCTATTGCGTATTTTATATTCCAAATTTGAGATGAATATCTCAAAAGTTGAAGGAGTTATTAAGAAAAAACTGAAACAAACATTGAAATCTCAACACCCCGTATATCGGTAACGAAGACTTTGGGGCTTATGTTTATTTGAATCTTCTCCCTTCATTTGTACGTGATATTTAGGAACACCCTGTGTAACTCACGATCTGGTCGTGGGTTATGAACACCGCCTTTACTGGATACCAATACCCGAGAATAGCCACCATAGAGAAGCGACACAACCTGTTGGCACCTTTGATGTTCGGCGGGTCATTATTTGGTGACCTTGAATCGGCTTGAACTGACACGCATCCGCAACATAGAGCAATTCCACGACCATAACCTCAAACGTCTTGATCAGCCATGGCCGACCCTACACTAGGCCGGAGCCTTAGATGTGGCAACGTGGCTTAGCTGTCAAATAGTGGTCCGGTTACCGTAAATTGTTTTATAGTTTCAGAATAATAATTATTACATTTTATTATATGTATTAAGAGTTCATCTCGGTTGATAAATTAAGAAAAACACTTTTTAGAACTAGTACTACTAATACCACTTACATCTGATGTCTGGTTCATCGTAGTCAAACACTACAAAATAAAAATAAACGCAACCTGTTTCCTGCTGCCACTTCCACTTCCACTTAAATGAACACTCAATTTACTTTGTAAATTGTCACTTGAGCTAGCAAAATTCACTATTAGGTCACTGTGAAGCCATTCTTGCTGGTCTTGATTCCCTTTCACTATCAAATCGTTTCGTAGGTATGCCCAGATGCATGCCCAGATGACTTCTATTAACTGTATTTTTCTGTGATATTTGGGAGGTCCAGAAAACATTGTAGGTACCACGTTGTGCTTTAAATAAGTCTTATCCTTTAAAATGTTTGTAAATTATTGTCTTTATTCTTATAAATATAACCAGCCCTTACGAGGGCTACCTTTCACCCACTTCTGTTTATGTCCTTTATTGGAAGCACAATTGCTAGTGCAACCTGGTACTACACACTTTGCAGGCATCTTTTTATCTTTATAGTTTCGTTTGTGCGGGTAAATAATTAGAAACACATTAAAAATCACCTTCCACTCTTCTTATTTACTCTGGAAGGTTACGTTTGGTATGTCCTTTATTGTAAGCACAATTGCTAGTGCAACCTGGTACTACACACTTTGCAGGCATCTTTTTATCTTTATAGTTTCGTTTCTGCAGGTAAATAAGTAGAAACACATTAAAAATCACCTTCCACTCTTCGTTTTTACTCTGGAAGGTTATATTTGGTATGACCTTTATTGGAAGCACAATTGCTAGTGCAACGTGGTACTACACACTTTGCAGGCATCTTGTTATCTTTATAGTTTCGTTTGTGCAGGTAAATAATTAGAAACACATTAAAAATCCCCTTCCAATCTTATTTTTTACTCTGGAAGAATTACACTAATGACAAAAGCTAGGCTGACTATTCAGTGTTGCCATATTTCAATGTTCCGGCCTAGTGAGTAGAGTCGGCCATGGATCAGCCGACAATGGGCGGCAGCACGTGGAGTTTGACGGTTTGACATTTGTCCACAATAACCCCGCGCATGCGTTATGAAAATCGGTCCCTGCTACGTCGCTTCTTTGTGATGGCTATTCTCGGACAATACTGATCTCTTGGAAAAGCATAGGATTAAATGGACGCTATAACAGCTGCAGATGTCGCTATGAAACGTCAAACGCTAATTCCAACGGTGACAGTATTTAGGTAACAGAGAAATGAGTTAGGTTGTCAATATTTTGTAACTATTATGTATTTAAATGTACTATTTATAGCTTCGGTCGTAGGTAAAGTATAGTATTCAACTCGCGATCATGGTAATAACTTATTTGTTGATTTATAGCACTCGTCAATGTCTTGCTGCAAACTTCAACACCGTGAGTTACTACAGTCGCTTATCGCTCACTGAACAATATACTATTGAATAGTGTCTACTCAGACATTAATGTAGAACGTTAGAAGTTAGACAACAAAATTTAGGACATAGATATACATGGAGACTGTCAGCCCTTTATGGACTTTGCTTTTTCTCCTTCCTTCACTATATTGTGAGGATATATGTTGTTGTAAATTATTTTGTTTTTGTCAATATCTGTTACATTTAACCCCACTTTTTTCATTTTACACACAATGCTGAATTTTCTGTGAAAAGACTGCTGCACTCCGCGTACATAATTTTTCAAACCCATGTGAACTTGAAATACATTTCAATAAATGGCGTTTGGAGTACCTCTATCCCTACACTATTCTCATCAAAAAAGTAGACAATCATCAGGTACCTTTAAAACATCTAAACACGAAGTTTGAGCTGTTTTTATATTTTTAGTCTTTTGATTTTCATCCTCGCAAGAACACTGTCTCAAAATTTTATTAAAATAAATTCGATGAATTCCAGGTTACACAGTCAGAACGATCTGAAGCAACGCAAGCCCCTTGGTTTCGGTAAGAGGGAAGGCAACGCTCGGATGAACCTAAAAAAGTGTATTATGCCGCTAGGTTTTTCCTTCACAAGGCAATGAACAACCATTGTGCAAGCAACAAATTTTTTGGTTTTAATATTGCAATGGAGCGGCTGGTGGTGGGTTATGGGATATTACCCACAGCCACCCTAATTTCACCACCACCCAAAGAAAATTAAAAAATAATCAAGAACACCTCAAACGCCTGAAAACGAAGAAATATTTAATTTTTTTTTGTTTTATGTAAATGAGACTAACTAGACTAGACCAGTTAGACTAATCAATACGCCTAACTTCGCAAATGACCTTCGCAGTCTGGAACATCGAAGAAGTGAATGAGCTCTCCCAGATAATAACACCAAAGGCCGTCCGAACGAGGAAAACTAGAGTGGTTCTGCAAGCTCATCCTTACCAAGTCGACCTACTCCCCGATCCAATCTCCTCCAGCATTTCTTCTATCGACGCTCTGATATGAGCTGCCGGGGAATTTGTTTACCGACGGCTACAACCCGCAGCGTTTGAAATCTAATGTGCACCAACACTTATCCTCTCGCAGCGCTTCTACAGCGCCATAAGCTTTCAGCCTTCAAGGGAGGCTGACTGTGAAAAAAATTATTCCGCCACCCATGCACAGACAGACCGACGGAAATGAGTGAGGTGGATTTTTGTTTTGTAGATATCATAAAACGCCCAAAAAGCGTATTATCTCGAAATCGAAAATTTTCGGGATCGGAATACTCCCCTCACCTGTCGGTGTGGGAAGTAAAATCACTTATTGATGTGTATTTACTGTCAAGCAGCTGTTGACGATAACTGTGATAATTATAGTAACTTAAAAACATGTGCACCGTAAAGATATTGACAAGAAAACGCTTGAATTATGACCCAAGATACTTCCATGTGATGAATTCCTGTATTTTTTTATTACCACGTAGATCGAGGTAGGTAAGTTGATTAAGCTGTGCGTTTGATTATACCAGTCCAATGCGAAACCATGTCAATCGCTGCTCATATATGTCAGTGCCTTGTTCCGTAGTAGCTATTGGACTGTGGTCAAATTTGCGGAGGGCTATGCAGCTAGCAGCTGATACAATTTTTTTGTTTTTTTTTAATGCACCGTAGGAAGCACATCCACTAACGCTCCACATTTCTAGTCGTTTCATTGCATTTTCAAAATTGAAGGGGATAAAAGCTGCGGAAATGATCAGAATTTACATCTGTGCGAGTCTATTGTTTCTGATGTTTTTGCAAGGCAACCAAATGCATACACAGTACAAAATACTGTTGCGTTTCCAATTGATTGTTAGTATTTGGATGTTTTTCCATCGCTTTAAATATATTTACAGTTGTTTCAAATCTATGTCATTGAAAGAACTCAATCCATATATTCGAAGGTACCACAGGTACGCCAATAAATTCAAAATAATTTTATATTCGTTCGAACGATATGTATAATCCTTCTAATACCAGTATTGATACATAATGCAATCAAAACATCCTTTTGTTTTTGAAATATGTTTCATTTAAGCAAGGCATACACAATGTACAAAATTATATAATCAGTATACACTAGTATACAGTGGGACTCATGTCCCGATTCGATGAACGTAAAAAGAAAGAACAGGGGGATCACCTTAGTGTTTTTATCAGCGCCACCCCCCAACATGGACGAGGCTGTTTCGTTGTGTTTCGTTGTATTGTTTCGGTGTTAGCCGTGTTGTGTCATTTCGTGGTTTTGCGTATTGCATCAGCAATTGTGTAATTTAAATTGGGGCTTAGAAGACGTAACACCCACATTTGGATGTAGGTATTTATATTAGTCAGACAGTTATCTTTCAGGTAAAAATGCAACAACTGGTGCAGGCTTATGTCTAATTCTTATAAATTATGCTCCTTATAACTTCATACAAAATCACACAATTAAACATCCAAACGAATCGATCAGCTATCCTCGCAATAAAATCTGTTGGTCCAAGGAAAAGAAAGTGGTTCAGAATCAACTACCGAACACAGATTCGATTCAATGACAGGCTGCGATTGAATTCTTCATCGGAATCTCATGACATCTTGTAGTTGAATGGGCAATACGATATAATTCGTTACCAACTATACACTTCCCATTGGATAAAACATCGCTGTATTTGAGGAATGCTGAGTGTAACGTCTCATTGAATTCAAGCGTAAGTCTTTGTCAGAGCGACAGATTTTTCTGTGTATGGTATTTTACTATAAATACTGTAAATGCAATAATTCCTAAGCTACCATTATTATCGACACCTTTATTATCGCTTATTACTAGAAGTCGCAACTTGTTGTTAGCTGGATAAAGCTAGCTTTACATGGTCAGATCAATTCTCCGTTCAGCCTCAGTTTCAATACTGATGTCAGTTCAGTTTGGAGATGCCGCTGTTGTTAGACAATCAGTTTAATGCCAGTTGATGTCTTGCTCAGTTCAGTGATGGACGAAGATACTCTAATTGCGGATCCTTATCATCACCATCCGTTGTATTGTCCATAGTATTTCTACCACCATGGACACCTTGTGTGTCAAGGGAACATAAAAAAGTCAACATTTGAATGCAGTCAACATATTTTCCACAAAATAATTTTGATATTTTAAACCATAAGTATTTACGAACTTATCTACCATACACTGAGCGAACCACAGGAGACACTTTACCAACCGACAATTTCGGATCGGAGAATCGCTAACGATTCGACGGCGCGAGGATGCGTGGGCGATTCGCTATGTATACCGGCCTTAGATTTTTCACTGTGTCAATGGGATTAGTAATAAGGCTTTAAAAGAAACGACGTAGACACAGTGAAAATTATTGATTTCGGAGATACAAAGAAGAAGATTAGTCTACCGTCATAAGCCGATTTAGTTGGAAAGTTAGTTCTTAAATAAAACAAGAGCTGGTTCCTGATGTAGTCGCCAATTAGTGTTGCTTATTCCAGAGTAACTTTTTGTCAATCGGTTTGATAAAGAAAGGTTAAAGATTTCTGAAAACCTTCATAGTGGCGACGTAGCAACGATAAAAGAGCTAATAGTACTGAAATGTTTTAGACTTTGTCATCAGGCGCATTAGATGTTTGGGCGTTTTCGACTTTTTTTTCACGAGAGCCAAATTGGGATGGAGAGAGTAAAGGCTTGGCAAGATGCCAATACTTCACTGATCTGTTACTGCCTTTGACAAACCGATAAGCTGTAATTGAGGTTTTGAATCAAATTTTTTTTTTGTCATAAATCGAAAGATCATATATAAGTTTTATAATAAAACTGTTCTTGTTTTCTTTTTTTCGCAATAATTGAAAAGTTATATCAAAATAAAAATGGGTTTTTGAATCGAGTACCGAAAACACGCCGACGGCTCCCGAACCCGTGTGACGTAACGATGGCGGCTTTGACCAACGACGTCCTACATCTATACTAGATTCTAGATTCCCAGCCAATCGTGAAAATACTTGCTAGTAACTAGTATATGTTTGTTGCAATATAGCCGATGAATGAAGTTTGCAGCTCAACACGACCTCTACGATCGAAATAAATATTTTTTTGAATGTTTGAAATCAGATTACAGATTCCAGTAAGTAAGTAAGTACCTAATCAAATATGTCTTGTTGAAACTATCTGGTGCATGTTCGGCTGGCCTAGTGGTTAGGGTGTTGGGTAATGGATCCGTTGGTCTATGGTTCAAAGCTCAGCCGTCCAATTTTTTTTTATTTTTTTTATCAAATGATTCATTCATGTGCTTTTTGCACTTGTTACGTACATGTTTTTCTACGATCAACATAAATATGTTTTTGAAACAAATTCTATCAGACATATCACTTGCACTGCATAGTGCAAAAACTAAGTACAGGACACGGTGGACAATTCAAGAAATCAGTGCAAATGGTGTTTGTCCGTCAATATCAATCACCAATATTTTTTTTTAAATGTAATATTTGGTTAATAAAACAAAATCCATTCATTTTTTAAGTTTTTAATATAAACATAAAGTAACTCAAACTCGTAATCACAACAGTCTTCTGTTTATCACATGGTATCTTTATTTATTTAACTTTGAGCAATGAAGCTTAATAATTAAATTTTCATAAAAATTTAACAAACAAAAATATATAAATGCAATGCAAACAAACAAAACTTATTCTTTTATGAGTTTCAATGTTATAATTATCTTCTTGTCCAAAACTTAAAACGATTATTTTACTATTTAATATTATTATTGATAATAAATACTTATATGATAAATAAACTATAAGTCTAATTATTTCACATAAGAGTTAACACTTCAAGTAAATAAAAATAAAACTATATTTTTCAGTCCCGAACATAGAAAAAAGTATAAAGTATCTAGGAATATATTTAGACTCACATTTACGTTGGGATGTACATATTAATAATCTATTAAAAAAAAATTGGATTCATTTCATATAAGATGAAATTACTAACAAACATTTTAACAGAAAAGCATCTACGTTTATATTAAAAACTTAAAAAATGGATGGATTTTGTTTTATTAACCAACTATTACATGTAAAAAAATATTGGGGATTGATATTGACGGACAAACACCATTTGCACTGATTTTTTTAATTGTCCACCGCGTCCTGTACTTAGTTTTTGCACTATGCAGTGCAAGTAATATGTCTGATAGAATTTGTTTCAAAAACATATTTATGTTGATCGTAGAAAAAAATGTACGTAACAAGTGCAAAAAGCACATGAATGAATTATTTGATAAAAAAAAAAAAAAAATTGGACAGGCTGAGATTTGAACCCTAGACCAACAGATCCATTATCCAACACTCTAACCACTAGGCCAGCCGAACATGCACCAGATAGTTTCAACAAGACATATTTGATTAGGTACTTACTTACTGGAATC
Organism: Callosobruchus maculatus; assembly: GCA_951848785.1. Lineage (NCBI taxonomy): Eukaryota > Metazoa > Arthropoda > Insecta > Coleoptera > Chrysomelidae > Callosobruchus > Callosobruchus maculatus. Next base: position 7,385,793 of record CATOUR010000054.1, on the reverse strand, counting down.
TGTAATCTGATTTCAGACATTCAAAAAGATATTTATTTCGATCGTAGAGGTCGTTTCGAGCTGCAAACTTCATTCATCGGCTATATTGCAACAAATATACACTAGTTACTAGCAAGTATTTTCACGATTGGCTGGGAATCTAGAATCTAGTACCGATGTAGGACGTCGTTGGTCAAAGGAGCATCTTAACCGCCATCGTTACGTCACACGGGTTCGGGAGCCGTCGGCGTGTTTTCGGTACTCGGTTCAAAAACCCATTTTTATTTCGATATAACTTTTGAATTATTGCGAAAAAAAGAAAACAAAAACAGTTTTGTTATAAAACTTATATATGGTCTTTCGATTTATCACAAAAAAAAAATATATTTTTTTCTTAATTCAAAACCTCAATTGGGACCTTGATTCTGTCTGGTTGAGAAAATTTTTATTATTCAAAAGTAATATTATCCAAGAGAAAAGTCGAAAATGTATCACATAAACGATAACATAAAGCCGAATAGATACAGGAAAGCGAAAATACAACCGCGTATAAGATAAACGAATCACCACCTGACCGATATTATTTCTAAGGTCTGCTGAGCTGTACAGTAATCTATTTATTGAAAATAAAGTCCGAAATTGCAAACAATGTCTGTTTTATACCTGCTCGATGCTTTCTCTGTTCCCAGAAATATTTTTGTCGAAATATCACTCTGAATAGTATCAAGGTGTATCACGTACAGTAAAGAAGTGCTGCGATTTGTTTTGTGATTGTCTTACGGTTTGCAATAGCCTGGATGAGCTTATCTTACAGAGTACCCAGTTCTACTAATTTTACCGTTATTTATTTATATATTGATTGATTAATTTATTTGAGGACGTGAAACAATTGACAAACTTTCATACACACATTTGTATCATGAATGGTTTGATAATGAAGTTATTGAATGTCTGTGATATGAAACCAGATAACATACTCTCGAAGAATGTCGCGAGGTGACGCTTCGTATACATATATACATACAATTCAAAGGAGTGAATACCTTGCGAGTTGATCCTTGATATCCTAAAGAGTACTAACATCCCTAGGTCATTGAAAATGCACTAAATAATTTTATGAAAATCGAAAGCTCGTCCCTTGAACCTTGATAATGAGCTTGAGAAATTTTTCAAAAAATTTTGAGGCAACACAACGAGACATGGAGATGATGAAGATGGCGGCGACAAGCAAGTCGTGTGATTTAGTTGTCTCGCAAAAAATATGTAAACGTTGCAAATGTAGTGCACAAAGTGGCGTAAAGTGTGTCAGATGTAACTCCTTGACACATTCCGGTTGTGTAAAGTATTTAAAAGGTGCTATAGTCCTCGATGGCGACCGAATAATCTGCTGCAACGACGAGCAGGCTACCGGCTCCAGTTCCGAGAGTGACTCACAGTTTTTTGATGCGATGGAACAACAGGCTACAGATAACAAGGTAGATCTACGTATTTTTAACTATGTCATTAAACAAAAAGACTTACTGATCAAAGAGTTGTACGAAAAAATCGAGTTCATGCATCAGCATATTAAATTGTTAGAGGATATTTCACAAAAACCATCTTCTATACGATACAGTTCGACAAAAACGAGTGATCCAAATATCTGCGAGAATCCTCAAAAAACTGGAAACAAACCATCGACTAAAATACAGACACAAAACCCAACAACATGTAATCCAAATGATATACAGGGTGCTGCACGGCAAGTAGTAGCTACGGCTCTTATGACTGAGCAAACGAAGCTTAAAATGAAAGAAATAATCAATCTCACTAAGGATATCAACAGTGATCGTCATTCCACCAATGAGTCACCGATACAAGCACCTTCACAACCATTAATGTCTGCTGCTGAGGCCAGTGATAATGCTGCTTGGAAACAAGTTGAACATCGAAGAAGAAGACGTAATATCATTGTGGGAAACAGAAACGATGCCGATGTGAAAGGAGTTCCCAAGGTTGCACAGTTACATGTATATCGTCTAAGTACTGATACAACTGTGGAGTCTCTCACGTCACTGCTAAGGAAGAATTTCCCTGAAGTTGAATGTGAATCCATTACTCCCAAATACCCTGACTTGTATTCATCGTTCAAGGTACGTATCTACGAAGAAAACTTCAGGAAAGCGATGGACGCCAGTATATGGCCAACAGGAGCCTGCGTGAGCCGTTTTTTATTTTTCAAGAAGAAGAGGGAGAATCAACCAGCCTAGGCTTCAATCCTAATATTCTTTTACTCAATGTTCAGTCAGTGAACTCTTTTAAGTTCAATAGTTTAATTGTGGAGGCTGCGAAGCTTAACGTAAATTTTATCTGTCTAACTGAGACTTGGTGTACTTCGTTATCTATGTCTTCATTTCACCACGATAGCTTTATTTTAGGCAGTTACTATTGTCGTCAGATGTTCAAAGCGGGTGGTGTTGCTATATTTGTCAGGCAAAGCATCTGTTTCACCAATTTACCCTTACAGCATTTCTGCGTTGATAAAGAATTCGAAATATGTGGCATTTCCTATAAACATGATAGTGGAAAAGCAATTATTATATGCTGCTATAGATCACCAAATTCTAACTGTGCTACGTTCATAAAATCCTTAGTAGATGTTCTCAACTCAGTCTACAAACCTGGTATAACAATTTTTCTGGTGGGGGATTTCAACATCGATTCCCTGAACCGTTCTCGAGAATTCCGAATGCTATGTAATGAATTATTGACCTTTGGACTAACTCCTAGAGTCAATTGGCCTACAAGAGTTACTGAACAAACAGTGACAGTAATAGACCATATATTTAGTAATTGTTCAGAGGATGCAGTGGCATGTGTTCTAGATAATGACATTTCAGATCACCGTACTATTCTTTTTGACAGCGGGTTTAAAATAGCAAAAAATTATAACGAACATAATCTTCCAAAAAGGTCATTCAATACTAATTCGATACAAATGTTTATTGATGATATTTCCAGCGAAGCATGGTCGGATTTGTATAAAGCTAGTAATATCAGTAATGCTTACAATATTTTTTTCAGTACTTTTTATTACTATTTCGACAAAAATTTCCCTAAACGTAAAACTAATTCTACACCTAAAAGAAAAGAACGTTGGATTAGTAATGATATTATTCAGTCCAGTAACGACCTCAAGGACCTACATTTCCTCAAAATGAGTTTTCCGCAGTTGCATGATTACTACAAAGCAAAGAAAATCAGCCATCACAATCTAGTCAGCGAAACTAAGCGAAAGTATTACCAGAGCAGAATTATCGAGTCGGATAACCCTGTAAGATCGGCATGGAGTATAATACATGAATTGTCAAATAAACCTTCTAGATCGAAAAAGCGTATAATAGTCTCACACGAAAATAAATTAGTAGAGAATGATGAAGATGTAGCTAATCTCTTTAGTGAACATTTTTATAGATCGCGCATAACCATCTCGGAAAATATACCGATTAATGCACATACACAGCATGTCAGTGACTCGACTCTCCCAGATACGAATTTCGTTTCTAGCAGTTTTTTCCTGTTTCCATACACACAAACAGAGCTACTCAGTTTGTTAAAATCTCGAATAAAAAACAAGTATTCCTGCGGTTCTGATGAGGTACCCATGTTCTTAATCAAAAAAATATTAAACGTAATAATTGATCCACTGGTGTTTCTAGTAAATCTGTCCTTTGCTACTGGCACATTTCCTGAAAATTTAAAAGTAGGTAAACTTATCCCTGTCCATAAAAAAGGCGACGTCCAGTGCCTGGACAATTATAGACCTGTTGTGATACCTTCTGGATTTTCTAAAATCTTTGAATATGCTTTTTTGTCTAGATTTATAGATTACGCAAGTAAACACAAAATTTTTTCTATAAATCAACACGGTTTTGTAAAAAATAAGTCTACCAGCAGTGCTTTACATTCATACTATGAACGTATCATAAGCTATGTGGAGGATGGTGATTGTCCGATAGGCATTTTTTGCGATCTAAGCAAGGCCTTCGATTGTGTCAATCACAAAAGGCTTCTGGACAAACTATCGAGATGCGGTATTCGAGGCAACCCCTATAGATGGTTGAATACCTTCCTGAGTAACCGGGAACAATTTGTTTATATAAATAATGGCACCATGTCCAATAAAAAAACCATAAACATTGGAGTGGCTCAAGGGTCAGTATTAGGCCCTTTTCTGTTTTTGGTTTACATTAATGATTTAGATAAACTATCTGTGCCAGCTACTTTCACAATGTATGCTGATGATACCTCCATTGTAATCTCTGACAAATCACAAAAGGCTTTACAGCAGAAGTGTGAAACTACAATGCGAATGGTAAATGCCTGGTTTAATGGAAACGGTCTATTCTTGAATACAGATAAAACGGCGATTTTGAGATTCCACAATAGGCAAAAAACGTGTGATACTTTGGCGATAAATGTTGATGATTTCAGATTAGTAGCAACCGACTGCGAACCTACTAAATTTCTGGGCTTGCATGTAGATCCTTGTTTGAGTTGGAAACATCATTGTAGCCATTTAGTTTCGAAGTTGCATTCTACTGCATTTTTAATGAATAATCTGAGATTAGTCCTGACGGTTGATCAGCTGCTGTTATTCTACCATGCCCAAGTAAGTAGCAGGTTACGTTATGGTATTTGCTTTTGGGGTAGGAGTCCTGCGGCCCAGGAGGTGTTCCTGTCTCAGAAGCTGATATTAAGACGCATGCTAGGCTTGACTAGTAGGCAGTCATGTAAAGACATATTTAAAAAATTTGGCATACTGACGGTGCCCAGTCTATTTATATTGGAAATGTGCGTGCACATTTACAAAAACAAAAACAAATTCAGTACGGTCGGTGAGGTACACGGTGTCAGTACCAGACAGAATGCCAACATGTACGTTCCCTACCGTAGGTATAATCTCGGTTTCAACGCACCAGACTGCTTGGGGCTGAGACTGTGGAATAAACTGCCAGAAGAGCTGAAAACAGTTCAGGGAATCGGTTGTTTTATAAAATGCCTTAAGGTGTTTTTGGTGAAACAATGCTTTTATGATGTAGAAGAACTCCTTAATATTCACCACTAAATGGCTTGGCTCTGATCTGGTCATTTTATACTTAGTTATTTATTACATTTATTTATTACATTTATCATTATTTGTTACATTTATTAATGTGTTTTTATAGTGTACGTATCAAATATTTCGATCTTTTTTTTCCCCCAACTGACTATTCCAAAACAATGTAATTTGTCTCTTGGAAATAAAGGTTATTATTTTAAAAACAAAAAAGTGCAGCTCGGGCTCCGACACACCGAGCTGCTGTTCCATTACCCAACAACTACTCCTCACACCGTGAGGTGAGCAATCACTGGGTCCGCGAATCGTGCGCCCTAAGTAGACGAAGGGACCCAAGGATGACTGCCTTCTGCATTCTGGCGGCTAAGATGTGCGCCGCCGCACGGCACACCGGTATTTTGCGCAGTGCAGAGAGCAGCGTATTCCTCATTCCACCTAGGGATCCAATGACCATAACCAGCAGACTTACAGTGTAGTCTGGCCAGAGCCTGCGAAGTTGTCCGAGCAACTCCTGATATTTGGTCCGCTTTTCCTCCTCCTTAGAGACGATGTTCACTTCGGCAGGCGCCGAAAACTCAATAACGAACATCGTCTTCTGTTGGTGGTCGAGAAGGACTATGTCGGGCTTGTTTGCCTGTACAAGCTCGAGCGTGGGGAACGAGTAGTTCCAGTAAATCCGGCATCTCTCGTTCTCCACAACGGACTCTATATCCCCTGGAGCGTATGGCAGCACCGGTGTCTCATCGATACCGTATGAGTGCCTTAAGTGATAGTAGAGCACTCGTAGAGCCGCGTTGTGCCGATGGACGTAAGCCGTCCCAGCGTACGTCTTACACGCCGACAAGAGATGCATAAGCGTCTCTGGCGCCTGTCGGCAAGCTCTACAATGGGTATCGGGTACATCTACACCCATAACCCTTTTACGGTATACCAAGGTGTTGAAGACACCGTCTTGGCAAGCCATTATAAAGCCCTCAGTCTCCGACTTCAATCCACTAGACCTTAGGAAAGAGAAGGTCAACTGCTCAGACAAGCCATGCTCTTCTAGATGTCTGTAGAAGATTCCATGCATTGGCTTATCTTTATGAAGTCTTAAGAGGAAGTCGACTTCGGCAGTTTTAATGTGGGCTTTTAATTCTGCGGGAGCAAGTTCCGTAATGGACTGCTGACACCTAAGCTTGAAGTCGAGTGTGAGGCTGAGCTCCTCGGCTGCTCGTTTCGCTGCGCTAAAAAGAAAGGCTCCTTTTCCCGCATTCTCGTGCTCTCGCACGAAGCGGATCAGGGGATCGGTGCTGTTCGTTACATAGCAGGCAGTGGCCCGTACTACTCTGTTGTGCAGACGCTCCAAACTCAATAGTCCACGCCCTCCCAGGTGTCGCGGGAGGTATATTCGCGGGACAGAGGACTTAGGATGCAGGCTTCTCTCCATATTCATCCTTTTGCGGGTCTTCGTGTCGATTTCCTTCAGCTCGTTCACTTTCCAGTGTATAGCACCAAAGGTGTATAATAACAATGGGACCGCAAGCATGTTTGTGGCAGCGACTTTGTTCTTGCCGGACAGTTCTGACGACCAGATCTGCCGGAGTCGGTGCAAATACTTGCGGCGGAGACACTCTTTAACCAATGTTGCCTCTTGGACATGACGCTGCGCCACTCCAAGGTAGGTATAAGTATCTCCGGCATGCAGTTGTCGCAAGATGCTCCCATCAACGAGCTGTTCCTCATCTTCACTATCTCCGCTTCGTCCTTTCTTGAGATGAACCAATGCACATTTGTCTGTCCCGAACTCCATTCCGATAGCATGACTGTACTCCTGCACCACCCTCAGCGATTGTTGTAGTTCGCGTTGGCCGGAGGCATAAAGTTTTAGGTCATCCATATAAAACAGATGGGTGACCTTGTGCCTCCGGTTATTGGGCGTGCCACAGCTGTATCCTTTAGTATTTCTCAGCGCTATGGACAGAGGCAAAAGTGAGATGCAAAAGAGCAAGGGACTCAAGGAGTCTCCTTGGAAGACACCTCTTTTCAATGACACCAACTCTGTCTGAACCCGAGTTTCACCTGATGTTATGGTGAACCGGGTCTTCCAGAGTGGCATCAGTTGTTTGATGCACCCCACTATCTGATTATCCACCGAAAGACATTCCAACAGCCGCACAATGAGCTCATGAGACGTGCTGTCGAATGCTTTGCGATAGTCAATCCAGGCCATAGAAAGGTTTCGCTTGTACTGCACAGAGTCCTGCGTGACACATCGGTCAATCAACAGGTTCTCCTTGCAGCCAGCTACTCCTTTCTTTGACCCTCTCTGTTCATACACGTCGAGAAATACAGGATTCACAGCTTGAAGGATACGCATGTACAAGATTCTGGTGAAGAGCTTGTAACACGCGTTCAGACATGTTATTGGCCTGTAGTTTTTGGGATCAGACAAATCTCCGGTCTTCGGGAGAAGCACGGTTCGACCCTCGACAAACCAAGCCGGAATTGGCTGCTCCTGATTTAGCCACGAGTTAAAAACTCTAGCCAAATGCCGGTGGCAACTGGGGAATTTTTTCCACCAGTAGGTGTTTATGCCATCCGGGCCAGGCGCTGCGAAATTCTTTGCGCCTCGTAAGGCGTCAAGAATTTCTTCCGTGTTTATCGGGTGACGCAGTACATTCAAGTTAGGAGTCCTCCTACAAACGGACTCAAACTGCGCCAAGGCCGGAGTGTCTGCTGAGAGAGGTTTGGGTTGTTCGTAAACGTCCCTCCAAAAGGCCTCCACGCGATCAGCAGTTGGCGGCTGCTCTATGGCTGGAGGCGGCTGTTGAAAAAGGCGAGAAGGTCTTTCGTAGAACATTCTGTTCTGCTCCAGACCTCTCGCCCGCGCCACCAGCGATCGCTTAGCAGCGATTAGCATCCGTATCCTGTCATTTATTGTCGTTATTATTATTATTACATTTATTAGTTCATTGAAAGTACAGTTGATGAAAGTAGAATTATTAAAATTCAACTTAACGTTAGATTCGTTGTTGTTCTCCACTATAGAAGATCTATTATCACCCATAGTATTTATGACGTTTTGAAATTAATTTCGAGAGAAGTTTTTAAACTCAATTGTGGAGTCATAGCGAGCGATAATAGCACTGAACGCAATTATAAGTGTAACTTGGATTTGATTGGATAAGAATCGATGATAACATTCAAAATGCAGAAATTTCAATGGTTGCTAGAAGTGTCGAAAGATGTTCATGATAATTTTCCGCCATCGTTGTTTTGGTGAGGTCTTGGTGAGGTATTTCCTGAGTTGCCTCTTAAGGCACCTAGGTATACAAATTCATACATAATGCATTTGCCATGTAAAACAGGGATTCGCAAGTAAACGCACAACTCGCACTGCAAAATGTCTGTAATTTGACAACCAAACTGAGCACCATCGAACAGATTGTAATATAATATGAATACTGCTCGTTACTCCACAGACTCATGTTTTCAAAAAAAAAAATCTTCAATCATGCATTTATCGTCATTTCATTTATTCACCTGTACTTCCACTCATCTCTCAGATCATCTGCTTCTCATCAAAAATTGGTCAAATATATGAAATTGTCAATCTTACGTTAGTCCCGTACACTGACGTAACATTTAATAAAATCCAGATGCTAAGAACAAAGCAACTACACACACACGATATCAAAACAGGGCCACCGAAGCGGCATAGTGCAATCTTTCTGCTTCAATTTGCCTGTTGAATCATTACTGTAAGTTTAAGGGTTAGGTTAAGAGCTTCCAAATGCGAAATTCATTTTTATGGCGACCTTGGGACCCTACCTCAGGACCTTTTGACCTTACCCTTAGACTTTTGGACACACATATTGAAGGAAGGGAACAGACGGCCACGCCTCCTCGCTAACATGGAAATGCGTACATATTTTCTGGAATTCTCAATATTCCGCGTGCTATACCCTAAGACCCTTAAGACGTATGACCCTACATATGCGTCTTGGTATATTACGCTATTTTGTATAATTAGTTATTACACTCATAACATAAGCCTGCTAATTATGTCGATCGCGCCAAATAAAAAATAACGTCATGACCCTTAATTAAACATGGTAACCTTTACCTTTAACCTAACTGCTTACTCATGAATATTTTTATTTCATTTCCAGTTATGTCAACTCGAGTCCTTTTCCTGATATTAGTCATTTGTTTATTGATTGAATTACCTTATTAAATGTTTATAATACTATTGCTCAGAATTATCATTATTTCTTTATCCCCTTCAATTATAGTGAACTGCTGATAACTTGTTAGTGCCGAGAACGTGGAAGAACTGAGTCAATCATCTTGATGCAATTTTATTTCGCACGATAGCGACGTGTAAAACTTCTATTTTAACGGGGAAATTTCAAGCTACCTCCTAGGGTAATAAATATTACGCTGTATCGTTGTTTTCCTGCTTAGCGATCCATCGCATTTGCAATCTGTACCCTCTCGGGTACATCCGCAAATGATTAATATCCTCATTTATCCATTCATCTCGTTGAAAATCGCAAATTTATTTAGCCGTTGTATCTCTGCCATCTCCCGTAATAATTCGGGTGCCTTGTACCTTTCAACGAATCTACAGAGATAAATCTGGAACAATAAACTATGTTCCGTCAGCCTGGGTGATACACACCTTCGAAAAATCAATGACAGGCGCTGTGCTGTGGTTCCCAAGATTAATAGTTCGGGCTCTCGAGGAGGGCTCGAAAACGTGGCAAGAAAATCTGGCAAGAACGACTAATAATCCATTTTCTAGCTGTTTCGTAGCATGTATTGCTATTGCTTGGGACAAAACGTCAGCGTGCGAATGTCAGAAGAAGAATAGCGATATTTCTGTACGAGAAACACTTAGAAAAGGAACGTCAGACACTCAGGATACTTTCCTCTTTATTAGTGTAATTTTCGAAACAAATTCTGTGACTGTCTCTCGCATAAGCTAAAAAATAAACCTTAAGCTACCTATGTAGACTTGTAAAAAATATTTGACAAAAAATTAGTCTGGAGTAATTGGCATTGTTTAACAGCTGTAACAGAAAGTAGCTCTTGCCTTGTTAACAACTAGGTAGCTTTAGCATAAACACAGTACATAAAACTAAAAAACACGCTTTTAAGTAACATTGGCTTAAAAAGCTGAAAATAGTTTTAAAAACAAGCTTAAAACAACAATGAACGAAAGATACTGGTATTACTGTAAAAAATGCGGTGGACGGTCGACTTAGGAATAATATGGCACACAGCGCCCAAATTTTTTACAATCATACTAGGATTTTGCGCTCATCATTGTTTCAAGATTATTTGAAGAATTATTTTTAGCCGATGTTCCTTAGAAGCGTGTTTTTTTTGTTTTCTTAAGCTATATTAATTTTCAACATTTCAGTAACCTTCCCCATTGAAGCGTGTTTTTTGGTGTTTAAGCTGCATTTATTAATACCTTTTTCACAGCCATTCTAGTATTTTTTGTTCATTATTGTCTTAGGCTTATTTCAAAAATTATTTTTAACCTTTTATTCCGACGTTTTTCATAAGAATGTTTACTTAGTTTTTTTTAATTATGTCTTTAAGTTTCAGTTAACTTTATCATTGAAGACTGTTTTTTTGTTTTTTTAACATGTTATTTTAAACAATGGTTATACAATGGAGGCGAACAATTGTTTTTGATTTACAATTACAGCATAATAATTAGTTCATTACCATTAGGTGCTGTATAAACGATAACTAAAACTAAAAACAAACAAAAATACGAACTTCCAAACATTTGGATGTCGCGCCTTTTAAGCTCTCGTCGCTATGCCTCTGTGTAATATTAACAGACCTCAGGGTGTCAGTGCCATCTGCTAGTCAGCAGGTACAACCCCTGTTCCGATGGATTTGAAGCCGTCGTTTTCGCGGCAAACCTAGAGCGTAAATGATCGGTCCGACGTCTTTATCCAGAGGAGAGTTAAACCCACAAACATGCTGGTGAAGCGGCGTGCATTTCTCAACAATAAAACAACCGTTTACAGAGCAACATAGTTATTCGATTACAGCGTTCCCTACTTGCTTAACATAAGCTCAAATGAAAATGCTTTTTACGTAATGATAGTTGAACTTCATGTTGTTATCACTACTAATAAAATAACGCTAATAAAAGCGTGATAAAAGTGAAACGTAAAAGCTTTATCTTTATGTAGTTTATTATCATCCCCCTCATTATGTCGGTCTCAGGCCTTACACCACATAATATATGTATATTTACATTTCATCTGCAATAGTGGTGCCTGAACGAAAAGTTACAAAAAACAATACTCCTCTCACCTATCGGTGTGAGAGGTAAAAGGTAAAAAAGACGCTTTTAAAGAACTAAATACTAGTATGATATTGAAAATAGCGTTAGGTGCTCGATTTATCAGTAATATGGCATTTCAGAAATGTATAGAGCAACTAAGTGGGAAATTCCGATCTACTTGGTACATTTTCGGTGTCGGTCATAGGGGTAGGTAAACTCTACCATCTTATATGGACCCTAATTATTCATTTACGGTAGCGGGGTAGCGTCTGTATAAGTATATTTGTGTAGTTTAACGCATCGGTATTTTCTGTTAAGCCGTAGTGTCTACAGTATTTTGGAAAATGACGACATGTGCACTAACGAAAAAATGTTGGAATAATTCTCCACTATCAGTGAATGAAAAGGTTATTATTTTAAAAGTACATGATTGCATAAAATACGATTACCCTCGCGATTACCCGAATTTTACTTTACAAAAACCTGCCGACCGATGTACCTGAATGACTGGACTTTGAAAGTGAATTATTTTTAAATTATTACGGCAAAGAAAGGTTGCATATGGAGTCCACCAAAAGTCCAGGTAGACTAGTAAACGGCCTTGAAAACACTAAAAGTGTAATTTGGAGAACAGCTTTTTATTTTAAAGATGAAATACCGACTCTAAATTAGATTAAGATATACCGGGTGTCCCAGAATTTCCTTGACACGTGATATTTTCGTAACGAAAAACAGTTCAAGCAAGAACTAAGTGGTACTTTTGAAGGTACTATAGGGTCTATCATACCATGCATTCAAAACAATTTTTTTCGTAAGTCAACCCTTAAAACTCACCCCCAACTTTTTTTTCCAAATAGCAGCCCATATGTTTTCCTACATAAATGATATCCCCATTTTATTTAAAATCTCGTGGTACCTTTAATTTTATATGAAAACTTATTTTTTCCGTAACATCATAAGCATAAAATAAATGAAATGATAATTTGTTTGACGCCTGATATTTTTGTAACAAAAACGGAAAAAAAAGAAAAGTAACTGGGTTTTTCAAGGGTAGTGAATGACCTATCATTCCTTGCTTATAAACCATTTTTTTCTTACTTAAACTCCTCGAATCCACCCCTAGCTTGTTCTTTCAAATTTCAATCCACAATTTTGCCTGCAAAAATAAATCCTTTACTTGAATTTAATTATCGTAGTGCGTTAGTTTTTATGCTTCTACTGCAATTTATCGTTAATTTTTTTCGTTTAGTCCATGAAATCGTAAGCATGAATTAATTAAAACACATGTGTGGAAAATATTTTTTTATTATCATGAATCAACTAATAAAAAAATGTGACAACAAAACTAAGTGCAAAAACGTGAAAAAATTTTATGGCTACATCGGGCCGCACCAACCGCGTGTGCAGGGTGTGCCCCGCACACGGGCGCCAAAATTAACGATAAAATGCAGTAGGGGCATAAAAAGTAAGGCACTACGATAACTAAATTCAAGTAAAGAATTTATTTTTCCAGGCAAAATTGTGGATTGAAATTTGAAAGAACAAGCTAGGGGTGGATTCCAGGGGTTTAAGTAAGAAAAAAATGATTCATAAGCAAGGAATGATAGGTCATTCACTACCCTTGAGAAACCCACTTACTTTTCTTTTCTTCCGTTTTTGTTATAAAAATATCAGGCGTCAAACAAATTATCATTTCATTTGCTTTATGCTTATGATTCTACGGAAAAAATAAGTTTGCATATAAAATTAAAGGTACCACAAGATTTTAGATAAAATGGGGATATCACTCATGTAGGAAAACCTATGGGGTGCTATTTGGAAAAAAAAAGTTCGGGGTGAGTTTTAAGGGTTGACGTACAAAAAAAATGTTTTGAATGCATGGTATGATAGACCCTATAGTACCTTCAAAAGTACCACTCAGTTCATGCTTGAGCCATTTTTCGTTACGAAAATATCACGTGTCAAGGAAATTCTGAGACACCCGGTATAATAAGATATTAATGGGTCTTGACCAGGATGTCAGTATTCGGTTGATAACCACAAAACTTTTGTGGACCGGTTTAAAATGGGAAAAGTATGACCGTGCCGTACTTTACTGGAAAGCGATGAAGTTGTTTGCTGAAGACAAAATACTTGAGATGTGTACATCATTATCGAAGAGATCAGAAGAATATATTTAATCTTGATGAGACGTGAATCAATGAAGGTTATATACTATCAAATATGTGGCAAGACAAAAGCACAGCATAGTAAACAACCAGCAGAATATCTCTGAGGATTTCCTATATAAAAATGATTCCCACAGAATTTGACCTTGGGATGATTCTATGGATGTGAATTTTGAGTAGAGATGCGAAGATGAAAATATCAATACCTGTACCAACTCGATATTTTTTAGCCAATTAGGCGCGTTTGGTGTCTACAGAGCATTTTGTGCAATTGATTACACCCCTCAATAATTATATAATCATTTTCGATACCGATACCCCTACAAAAGTATCGATACCAGCCTGGAATGCCTCAAAAAGTATCGATCACAAAAATACTCGATATTAGTGCAGAAGTACAAGTATCGAAGCATCGATAGCATCCCTACAAAAAATCATCCAAGAGGGGGGATGCGCGTTTAACTACCGCCAACCTGAGATATTGTGCTGGTTGTTTACTATACTGTGGTTTAAACTATGACCCTTGCTAGAAACTATTGCAATACAGTTCTTTAGCTATCTATGAGCCGAGCGTGGGTAGGCTAAGATAACATATATTTCTTTGTAGCCTATAGTTTGTTACAGCATTGCTCGCCAAGCTTTCAGAGAAGGCCTGTCAATGAGTATTGAGGTACCTTCAGGGAAAGGAAAGAGCCTAATAATCGTTCATGTTGGAAGCGAAGAGGGATTTCTTAAAAAAGGTTTGTTAAACTTTCAGCCGTCTCATACGGGAGATTACCAGGAGGACACGAATTTAGATTTTTTTGAAGTCTATTTTGGTGAAATGGTAAAAGTACCTTCCGGTTGATTCAGTGGTAGATAAGGATAACACAAGCTGTTATTTGGGATGCATAGATAAAACTCCAATCTCATATTGAAGGTGACTGGTTAACCTACAAAAATATTCAATTTGAAGATAATTTGGTAAAGCAAATTTACATGAAAATCGTTTTATGAAATACGCCGAAACAGGGATGCTGTAATTCGCGGATAGCTCAGACGACGAAGAATACTATGATCTTTATAATTTTATTTCTGTATAATCTATTTTTTGTATGTTTAATAGAAAATAAGGGTACCTAATGCTAGCAAAATAAAATGATTACCTTTTCACAAGTATCCTACCTGCACGTCTTTGGTACGCCATTTTTAGTGTTACTGAATAGATAACCAAGAGAAAAAACCATTAATTAATATAAACCTGGGTGGTACTACCTGCGATTGATTAAAAGAAGTAATTTGGTAACGAAATCAACGGCAAGCTATGGATAGTGGCTTAAGTATTCACTGAGTCAACATCCTGTAAGTAATACGGACCTACAGCATCCCTTATTCATAATATCACGTACGACTTTGGCAGAACAATATGTTAAAGCTATCTGAACCGTAATACAGTACTTCATAAAATCGGAGTCCACAAAACTACGGTTGATATAAACTACCTCTAAAAAACTTTCGGAAGAACATATTTCCGCAGCTACCAAGCACAATCATTTTTTTATCACGTAAGTTTGAAGTGGAGAGTCGACACTGCGAGTTTTACAACTTCCACGGACTCCATCTCGAAAATTGAACTCCGATTGAATTGGTCTGTGCTTTGGAAGCTTCTGTTCATATTTTACCGCAGACTTTCACATTTACAACTCCCTTGTACCGACAATGGTCCATTATATAACTTCATAAGACCGAATGATAAATCTTTAAATGGAATCTGGATGTTACGGTAGCATCTGGCTTAGTTTTAAAAAAGTTCGTAATAGAAGCTTTTATATTTCAGCAGTATAACAACCTTTGACCAAGTTTTTGTGGACATAAGCTAAATATTTTTGCCTTGGGATGATAAGAGCTGTAGTGGGTGCTGCCTTTTCGGTTTTTTATGCTGATCTCAGTACATAATATAAAAAACTTCCTGAGCTCACGCGTTATCGTATCTGAGTATAGTCTATGGGTCTTACGAAGCTTAACATCAATTTGATATTAAAATATCCAGTATAGGCTACAAACCATTTAAACTTTCTATTCTTCCTGGCAAAACTGTTTCTGGAATATTACAAATATTACAACCAATAGACAAACATTGAAAAGCGATGTATATCGTCTTTGGAAGTGTATTCCTGATATATCCTAAAATAACGCACTACTGTAAATATCATAGGGAGCTAAATTATAGGTTGAGTGTAGAGAAAAATTAAAAACCGGTAAGACCCTATTCACATAAAAGTAGTAGATGCATGTGGTCACTCCGTAAGACGATCATACATCCTCTAGTAATTGCTGAAAGTCTCAGGTTTTTGGGCAGGTGAACTGTACAAGACGCCACCATTAACTATAGTTTTGTCGGCCCAAGCCACCTGGCCCTTACGTGTCCGTAAACAGTTTATTAACTTCTTCTTCTATTTCTTCTTCTTTTTCGCTTCAGGTTTTAAGCTCTTTGCCTGTTA
The DNA here is from genome assembly GCA_951848785.1 of Callosobruchus maculatus. Taxonomy (NCBI): domain Eukaryota; kingdom Metazoa; phylum Arthropoda; class Insecta; order Coleoptera; family Chrysomelidae; genus Callosobruchus; species Callosobruchus maculatus. Next base: position 7,369,770 of record CATOUR010000054.1, on the reverse strand, counting down.
TGATACCCGAGATCTCTTCTTGCAGAGGATTGATAAAATCCGGCCCTGGCTGGAATCCTATTTTTGTGCATTTGTTCTACACGTTCTTTCCATTTAGTTTCATTTCTTGCAAAATTTCATTTGAGTACCTGTCGTTGCTACTTCCCACACCGCTGGTGAGGGAGTATTGTGATCGTGAAAATTTTCTATTTTGAGATAATATGCTTTTTGGGCGTTTTATGATGTCTACATAACGAAAATCCACGTCACTCATTTTCGTCGGTCTGTCTGTCGGTCTGTCGATCTGTCGATCTGTCGGTCTGTCGGTCTGTCGGTCTGTCGGTCTGTCGGTCTGTCGGTCTGTCGGTCTGTCGGTCTGTCGGTCTGTCGGTCTGTCGGTCTGTCGGTCTGTCGGTCTGTCGGTCTGTCGGTCTGTCGGTCTGTCGGTCTGTCGGTCTGTCGGTCTGTCGGTCTGTCGGTCTGTCGGTCTGTCGGTCTGTCGGTCTGTCGGTCTGTCGGTCTGTCGGTCTGTCGGTCTGTCGGTCTGTCGGTCTGTCGGTCTGTCGGTCTGTCGGTCTGTCGGTCTGTCGGTCTGTCGGTCTGTCGGTCTGTCGGTCTGTCGGTCTGTCGGTCTGTCGGTCTGTCGGTCTGTCGGTCTGTCGGTCTGTCGGTCTGTCGGTCTGTCGGTCTGTCGGTCTGTCGGTCTGTCGGTCTGTCGGTCTGTCGGTCTGTCGGTCTGTCGGTCTGTCGGTCTGTCGGTCTGTCGGTCTGTCGGTCTGTCGGTCTGTCGGTCTGTCGGTCTGTCGGTCTGTCGGTCTGTCGGTCTGTCGGTCTGTCGGTCTGTCGGTCTGTCGGTCTGTCGGTCTGTCGGTAGGTCGGTCTGTCGGTCTGTCGGTCTGTCGGTCTGTCGGTCTGTCGGTCTGTCGGTCTGTCGGTCTGTCGGTCTGTCGGTCTGTCGGTAGGTCGGTCTGTCGGTCTGTCGGTCTGTCGGTCTGTCGGTCTGTCGGTCTGTCGGTCTGTCGGTCTGTCGGTCTGTCGGTCTGTCGGTCTGTCGGTCTGTCGGTCTGTCGGTCTGTCGGTCTGTCGGTCTGTCGGTCTGTCGGTCTGTCGGTCTGTCGGTCTGTCGGTCTGTCGGTCTGTCGGTCTGTCGGTCTGTCGGTCTGTCGGTCTGTCGGTCTGTCGGTCTGTCGGTCTGTCGGTCTGTCGGTCTGTCGGTCTGTCGGTCTGTCGGTCTGTCGGTCTGTCGGTCTGTCGGTCTGTCGGTCTGTCGGTCTGTCGGTCTGTCGGTCTGTCGGTCTGTCGGTCTGTCGGTCTGTCGGTCTGTCGGTCTGTCGGTCTGTCGGTCTGTCGGTCTGTCGGTCTGTCGGTCTGTCGGTCTGTCGGTCTGTCGGTCTGTCGGTCTGTCGGTCTGTCGGTCTGTCGGTCTGTCGGTCTGTCGGTCTGTCGGTCTGTCGGTCTGTCGGTCTGTCGGTCTGTCGGTCTGTCGGTCTGTCGGTCTGTCGGTCTGTCGGTCTGTCGGTCTGTCGGTCTGTCGGTCTGTCGGTCTGTCGGTCTGTCGGTCTGTCGGTCTGTCGGTCTGTCGGTCTGTCGGTCTGTCGGTCTGTCGGTCTGTCGGTCTGTCGGTCTGTCGGTCTGTCGGTCTGTCGGTCTGTCGGTCTGTCGGTCTGTCGGTCTGTCGGTCTGTCGGTCTGTCGGTCTGTCGGTCTGTCGGTCTGTCGGTCTGTCGGTCTGTCGGTCTGTCGGTCTGTCGGTCTGTCGGTCTGTCGGTCTGTCGGTCTGTCGGTCTGTCGGTCTGTCGGTCTGTCGGTCTGTCGGTCTGTCGGTCTGTCGGTCTGTCGGTCTGTCGGTCTGTCGGTCTGTCGGTCTGTCGGTCTGTCGGTCTGTCGGTCTGTCGGTCTGTCGGTCTGTCGGTCTGTCGGTCTGTCGGTCTGTCGGTCTGTCGGTCTGTCGGTCTGTCGGTCTGTCGGTCTGTCGGTCTGTCGGTCTGTCGGTCTGTCGGTCTGTCGGTCTGTCGGTCTGTCGGTCTGTCGGTCTGTCGGTCTGTCGGTCTGTCGGTCTGTCGGTCTGTCGGTCTGTCGGTCTGTCGGTCTGTCTATACGCGTTTTTCTAGCCACTTAATCTCAGTAACCGCTACATGGATCGTGATGAAATTTGGGCACCGACATGCTGTTGGGTCGTAGTAGGTAATGTTCCTATAATTTGAAAATCGTTGTACGGGGGCGGAGTAATTAGCAAAAAACAAGAAAATTCAAATATTTCTCAAACCTTGTTTTGAGGCGTTTTAGGTGTTCCTGATCATTTTCTACTTTTTCTTGGGTGGGGGTGAATTTGGAGCGGTAGGGGGGTGGAGGGTTGCAAAACTGAAAAATTTGTTGTATTCGTAATGGGCTGTACATTGATAGGTGAATGAAAAACCTAGCGGCATGATACACTTTTTAGGTCCATCCGAACCTTGCATGCTTATTATAGAAACCACGGGACTTAGAATTTGTGATGTATACATATGCTTATTGTTGCATTGATTTTAATGAAATTTTGACACAGTATTACTACCATGGCGAGGATGGAAAACAAGTATGTTTTGGAAAAATAGTGTCTGTGGCGGCGCAGCAATGATAAAAAAACTAAAAATATAAAAAGATCTCAAACTTTGTTTTTAGGCGTTTTAGGGGTTCCTGATTATTTTCAATTTTTCTTTTGGGTGGGGTGAAATCGGGGCGGTTGAGAGGTGGGGGGTCGTAAAACTGAAAAATTTGTTGTATTCATAATAGTCTGTCCATTGACCTGTAGCGTAATACACTTTTTTAGGTCCATCTGAACATTGACTTGCCTACTACAGAAACCAATTTTGTGATGTGTACATACGAGTTTTGCTTTACATATTTCGTTCTACGTATATTGCGTGAAGCGAAAATTATTAAACTGATTTTAATGAAATTTTGACACAGAATTTATTACCGCGGCGAGAACGGAAAACGAATCGGTTTTTGAAAAACCGTGTCAGTGGCGGCGAGGCAATAATGAAAAAACCAAAAATATAAAATCAGCTCAAAATTCGTTTCTAGATCGGTTGGAGGCTGTTGATCGTTTCGTATCGTCCAGTTTAAGCATGCAGAAAAAAACTGTGGTATCCTAGTTCCTAATTAGGGAGACGTAAGAAACTATTTACGAGGGTTTTTGTGTTGGATGTTGTTGTTGCGGACGGGTGGGCGATGATTTAGTTGCAAGGGGATTTCAGACTATAGCTTCATGCAATGGGAAATAATAAAATGGTATCATCATTATGTGTGGGAAGTACTGAGTCAATCAACTTGACTCCATTTTTTTTATGTTTTTGGTGACAGTTCCACAAATATTCGAGTTTCCAGAAAGGAAAATGAACGAGATGCAAAATAAAAAATATAAATCTGGGCTCGTGTATGAAGACGTATCTAGTCTATATTTAGTTTTTTGCTTGGATCTTTGGCTTATCGATTGTCAATTAGTGCACTAGTCACTTTCAATATATCGTAGTTAATTTTGAATTGGTAAATCCTAAAATGTTTCATAATAACGTGCCAAGTATCAACTTAGGACTCATCGTGTATGTCTGCGCCTTGCAAAGATCTATTCGACAATAGCCCTAATCACATAATATGAGGTTCATATGCAACAAACTTAAGAACCTGTCTGACAGAAACAGGCTAGCGCGGTATATTTAGAGGGCCATTAAAGGAAGGAAATTGCAGCTCAGGGGATTTTAATAAATAAAATAATAGCGACCAGCTTTTTGAAGAGCACTTCACTTCCAGGTCACATCCACGTAGAGCAAAAACCTTATAATTCGGTAATTCTTGTGACGTTCCATTCGAGCGACATTTTCCCGGGTAATAAGAGAAGAGGTTTCGAGTGGCGTTAAGATTCCGCATTTCCGTTTTTCCGTCCTGCTGGTTTTCGTTTGTAATTAGTACGTGAGGGATACGTTTTTTTAGTCGACTACAAAGTAGAGCGAACATTGTCACTGACAAACGTGAACCGAGAATGTATTATTATATTAAATTACATACAGCATCGAGAGCACACAGCTTCAAGCCGGGATTTTGTGTGTTACGGACTGTTTTCATCCCTGAAGCAAGATACTTCAATGTCTCTTTCTCATTACGTTCTGCATTACTGGATGCGGCTAGATATGCAGTTTCCCGTACGGAAAATATTATTTTTCCCGCATTGCTAATGTACGTTTTTTAATATACCCTAGATGCTACATTATTAATTAAACAGTCAGTATCTGTGAAACAAATTGTAACAGATCTCTGCATACAAACAGACTGGGCCACTTAAGCGTATGTGGAAAATAACTGCTAAACCGTTGAAGTTACAAAAAACGTTTCTTCACAAGAATTGCTCAAAATCAAAATGTCCCCCGCGTATACAGGGTGTTTCAAACCCTCTACATTATTACATTTTTGAATTCTACGCTTCATTTAAAAATCGGTTAATTGAATACATGTAGGTTCTGCAAGTAACGGTTTTTGAGTGTTTTGCTTGTTCTATGTATTTCTCTCATTTTTGGCGCTTATCGAAAAATTCAAATGTTTCCAATGATAGAGACTTTTTAGAGTTCTGATTTAAACGTTGTTCTTAGCTTGAAAAGCGCTATTCAAAGCTTTATAAGCTAATTTTGCTTCTTCTCCTTAAAGCATGGCTCTCAACTGCCAACTTTTCAGATATTCAAATACACATAACTTTCTTCTTTTTCATAGCACTGCCCAATTTACTACTTTACTTACACCATTTAATGTAACATTGAATTTCCTTTAAATTCATGTAGCCCTTCATGGCCCTGTCACTACTACTTGTAGAGAGAATCAGAGGTTATTGATCTTTTTAGTCACTGCCAACACTTCAACTTGTTTTATTGTCATAAGATACACCATTATAGAGGATATCTAAGCAAATGAAACTGGACATAGATGTTAAATATACAGTATTAACTTCACAGTTGTTATTTGGATTATACTTTTTTCAAAATCATCTGATAATCTCTGAGCATATTTTGCATTTTATAGAGGAGATATAAGTCACCCAAGGAAGCTGTCGAAAACATATTTCATTTTGTCAAACGTCAACTTCCTTGTAGTTTCATTCAGCATATGGTTATATACATAGTACACATGAAAAAAGTCATAAAAAGAGTAAAACAGTTTTTTTGTTTTTTACTTTTCTATTTTTATTTCTATTGTACCTCGTTTTTTGTGTTTTTCTGCAATCTAAAGAGTAACTAGGTTATAGGTTGATATTGAGCCTGGAGATCCATCCTACGGCTGATGGTTTGGCTTGAAGGAAGTCCTTGCTGTTGTTCGGATATGCTCTAAACAACAAATCAGCACACACTCCATGCGATGGGCGAATTTTGTTTAGGGTTGACCATTCCCTTCAGCTGAACTCAAAACCTGGAGGTTTTTTTCTGCCCATTTAACTGCAGGATTAAAACCTTCAGACTCGAGTTGAAGAGCTGTTGTAGTTGCTGGTTTTCTCATCTCATCTGCGCAAGAAGAGATCAGGTATATCTTCGTGGATTGGCAATGAGGGATTTGCGAGGGTTACTCTATATCTCCGTCAATGCACCAGTACTCAGACAGCTGTTTTATGCTGATTAGCGATCATCAGTGCGCCACAGGTTGACTGACGGAGATAGAGAGCATCAGATTTTTCATGTCTATCAGACGTGTAAAGCATGTGAGAGGCAGCCCAGACTATATATAATTCCTTTTCCCTTATCAGGACCACATGACTTGCCTGTAGTAAGACGTCAAGTTGATTATATTCTGAGTTTTTGGCAATTCAACGCACTAAAATGAAGAAATGCTAGACATGGATTTTGTTTTTGGCGAATGTCACGGAAATAGTTTTTCGGCATCAAGAGTATACAAGCAACGCTGTCCTGATCGTCGACATCCTCAGCCTGTGTCCTTAAGAGAGTTCAGTAAAGATTTGTCAGAATAGTATCGATTAACTACAACAACAGAAATCGCACCAGTTCGATTATTGCAGCAGAAAATAAATTCATGTTCCTGGGATCTGTAGCTGAGAATCCTCATACTAGCACAACGGACGAGGAACAGCCATCAGAGGAACATCCTTTGGAGGATTTTGAAAAAACATAGGTATCACCCCTTCAAAATTCAATTACACCTAAAATTGCTTGAAAGTAACTTTAAAACTAGAAGACAGTTTTAGCAGTGGGCTTTGCTCAAAATGGGGGGAAATCAAAACTTCTTTAAGTACTTATTGTTTGCAGACGAAACCACATTCCACAAAAATGGATAAGCTAATTGGCATAATTTCCATTATCATAGCACAGATGATGATTACCAGTTTTGAACAAGATATTGTCAAGACAGATGGTCGTTGAATGTATGGGGCAAAGTTCTTGGTAATCGAGTTATTGGTCCTTACTTTTTTGATCGCTAACTCACAGGGAGAAGATACTTGCAATGTCTATAAATCAATTCATTCGGCTGACAGTACAGTTGGTGTTCAAAATTTGTTGGACACCATTTTTCCAAACAAGTGAATAGGACGGAGAGGACCAATGAACTGACCGGCAACTGACCTATTTAAGTGTGATTTTTTTCTATGGGGCTGTATCAAGGATACAATTTACGATTCTTCGACTACTACTGACGATAAGATGAAAGCTAGAATGATCAGGGCATTCAGTGAATCAACTTGTGATGTTTTGGAGAACGTAGAGCAAAATCTTGAGAATAGGATGGATCTATGAGTATGCATCTAATTTCTACACACATGTTGCCATCAGTTACTCAAAAAATAATTGAATTACAATTTTCTCCGCATAAATAATAATAACAAATAAAATCGTATCAAGAAGCAGTAGGAAATAAAAAACATGATTTAACTTACAGCCGAAAAAAGATATTTGCAAAATAAAATAAGGATATATTCAAATTTTTCCACGTGACTTAAAACAAGGCTGACGTCACAGGTATCTTATCGATATCGACAATCGATACTGCTACAGCGCAAGTCAGTGAGATTCAACTGCAAACTAGAGATGATCTGAATTCTTTAACAATGCAACTCAATTTATTGATAGTTAAACATATTTGAAACAGGCAATTAACCCACTAGCATCTTTGTTGCAATACATTTTTCTATCTGATAGGGATCACAGTTCATCCTGTTTGTGACCGAGATTCGCTAATCTAATCTAATCGAGGCCATCATTTTATTTCGGCCATGGCCGACTCTACTCACTAGGCCGGAGCATTGAAATATGGCAACGCTAAATAGTCGGCCGAGCTTTTGTCATTAGTGTAATTCTTCCAGAGTAAAAAATAGGATTGAAAGGTGATTTTTAATGTATTTCTAATTATTTACTTGCACAAACAATCTCTAAAGATAAAAAGATGCCTGCAAAGTGTGTAGTACCAGGTTGCGCTAGCAATTGTGCTTCCAATAAAGGACATACCAAACATAACCTTCCAGAGTGAAAAAGAAGATTGGAAGGTGATTTTTGATGTGTTTCTTATTATTTACCTGCAAAAACGAAACTATAAAGATAAAAAGATGCCTGCAAAGTGTGTAGTACCAGGTTGCACTAACAATTGTGTTTCCAATAAAGGACATAAACAGAAGTGGGTGAAAGGTATTCCACGTGAGGGCTGGTTATATTTATAAGAATAAAGACAATAATTTACAAACATTTCAAAGAATAAGACCTATTTTAAAGCACAATGTGGTACCTACAATGTTTTCTGGCCCTCCCAAATATCTCAGAAAAATGCAGTTAATAGAACTCATCTGGGCATGCATCTGGGCATACCTACAAAAAGATTTGATAGTGAAAGGGAATCAAGACCAGCAAGAATGGCTTCAAAGTGACCTAATAGTGAATTTTTCTAGCTCAAGTGAAAACTTACAAAGGAAATTGAGTGTTCATTTAAGTGGAAGTGGAAGTGGCAGCAGGAAACAGGTTGCGTTTATTTTTATTTTGTAGTTTTTGACTACGGTGAACCAGACATCAGATGTAAGTGGTATTAGTAGTAGTAGTTCTAAAAAGTATTTTTCTTAATTTATCATCCTAGATGAACTCTTAATACATATAAAATGTAATAATTTATTATTATTCTGAAACTATAAAACCATTTACGGTAACCGGACCACTATTTGACAGCTAAGCCACGTTGCCACATCTAAGGCTCCGGCCTAGTGTAGAGTCGGCCATGTTTCGGCGCATCCCATTATGAATGCATCCAAAGATAGAATCTAATTCAAGCCCATCCCTACAAAGTGAATTAGTAATCTAGCCTAACTTTTATTCTTTTGACTTTTGTACTTTTGTTTGTGACTGTGTTTTGTGGTTATAATGATCAATGTCAAAATGTTAGGTTAGCACTGGCTATCGATATCGAATATCAATACTTTACATCCCATCACTATAGGATATCACTGACGTCAGAGGTTGTTTGCGCGGCATTTTCCGGCATTTGAAATAATTTTTGGAATACCTCTCACAGCCGATTCCAAAAACCCAAACAAGTGATTTTGTCATGTTTACTAGGATCTAAGGAACCGTAAACGACATAATATTTTTTTCTGCAAGTACCCTATTGACCGTGACAGACCCATGAAGTGCTACATCAATTTAAAGGAAATTGAATTTTACATTAAATGGTGCCCATAAGAAGAGGCGCTATTTGAAAAAATCTAGTTATTTTGTAAGCTGTTTCGCGCACACCAATTATCTAACCTGTTAAAACTGCTGAAAAGCTGTAGGCAATCAGATTCAACTTCTATTCATGGAAACTCGTTAAGTAATCTGCATCCAGTAAACAATTCTGACCAACAACGCTAACAATGTCATTCATAAATAAATTGAACAATAGTCGGACCGAGGTTACTGCCATGCTGTACTCGAGACATATTCAGAGGACTTCAGGCCATTAGACATCACAAATTGTTTCCTTCCCGCAAGGTATGACTCAAATAGCAGTAACAAAGTGTCTGATAGACCATCGTATCACAATTTGTCAAATAAGGGTCTGTGCCCAATTCTGTCGAAGGCCTTGGAAAACTGTAAATGAAGGTCACCGGACTAAAAGTTTTTTTTTTTTTGGAGATAGCACAGATAAGTCAGGATGCTTGTAGAGAGGTATGAAATAGGCATTTCGCTTTTTCAAGCGAGCTGGTTATCCGTAGGAAATAGTTCCGCTTACTTTTGAAATCCAAAATTTTAGAAGGAACGTCTGATTTTACTCTAGCCTGGTACAATAATTTGGGAAGCTCAACATACAATTACGGTCTTTTACCAAGCCCCCGTTTTAACAGCATATACTCTTCAGCCCAGTGTCATGTTTTTACGCCCGTATACCTTTGCTAACGAGTTCGTCCTCGCATTTTTGTACAATATATCCATATCATACCTCTCCCCATTTACGGTATATTTTTAGGATATGTTGGTCAGAGTAATTTCATGAGATGCTCGGCAAAAACAGCAAGTCTGTTTCTAGCAGCGCTCCACTTTTGGCCAGTAATTGGAAATAACGGTGTGGTTGAGGCGTACAAAGGAGGATGTACATTGTACATTTCACGCTGCTACCTACATAAACACATAATTATGTTATGCATATAGGAAAGTTGGATAATTTTAAGTTTTTCTGTTGTTGGTTCAGTAATGTGTTTCATAATTTACCCTGTACACAGAACCTCATTCTCTTTTAAACTGCATATAAATATTTAAAATTGAAGTTTATAGTTTTGTTGAAAAATCATTCGGAAATACTTCTTTTGATTTTTTTCCCCATTATTTAGCGAAGAAAACGAGATCGCTGCTACTTACAAACAAAAAGTGTTCTAATACTTTTAATGACCCCTGCTTATTTCCCAATAGTCATTATGTAAAAGGATTGATTTGTTGGTATTTTATGGTCTAATAAAAAGGATGTCAAGTGGCTTGACTCATTACTTCTTATGTCGACGGTAACAACAACCACCTCAACTTCGCTAAGGTATCAGTCGACACTATCCATTATGAATAATGAAATTCTCTTGGACGAATCTTTGAACAAACGTTAATGTACTATGAGAGAGAAACACAGCATTACCTGCTATGACCCCAAAACGCCAACAGGTAGTCATACGGACAGACAGACCGACGGAAATGGCTGAGGTGGATTTTCGATATGTAGATATCATAAAATACCAAAAAGCATATTTGCTCAAAATCGAAAATTTTCGCGGTCCCAACAATCCCCTCACTTATTGGTGTGGGAAGTAAAGGAACTAACTCATTGCGAGTACCCAACGGCATAGCGTCACAGCATGCACCATATTAAAAAAATCACACCAAGGACTTTACTTATCTAGGTCCTGTCATGTGTTATTCTTTTTTTATCTGACGTCAGTGTACAGGGTGACCTAATAAGAATGGACGCCGGCAATATCTCAGTAACCGTTAATCGTATAACTTCGAGCAAAAAATATTATTAGGTAAATTGACTAAGGGAAATCGCTGGAAATTATTTTCAAGTTCCGCAAGTGGCCGCTAGGGGGCGTAACTGTTACGGTCAAACAGAAAAACGGCTTTTTCTCAAAAAATATCCAAATAAAGGTATATTATAAATTCTACCGTTATGTAGACTGAACAATTCTCGATTTTTCTTGTCAATCGTTTTTTGCTCTATCTTGAAAGATGTAGTGGTGGGGGAATGTAATAGAGCTGTTTCTGTAAATGGCCATAACTTTGGTACAGGTTAACGGAATTAAACAAGCTAGGTCTCGTTTGAAAGAGCTGTTCTTACTTAATAATCAGTTTCATAAAAATTATCCAAGTTTATCTTGACTCGGTAGCTACAGGGCGATATTTGACATAATAACAATTATTACGCATTATTACGAAAATTTTAAATGGTATGCTATATATCTTATAACATAGATATATAGAGGACAAAATTCTTAAAAAGTCAGCGAAAGACTCAACCTCCTAGCTATTTTCAAAGAGGAGATATCAGTAAAACAAGTATTCTGACAAGTGTGCTGTGAGTTTTAGAAACAATTGCCGCCCTATAGGGACATAGCCTCCGTCTAATCATTTTAGTAATCATTTTATAGATCATACTAAAGTAAAAACACTACAAATCATATTTTGACTTTCTGAAACAACCACCAGGTGACGTAGTAGGCGCCAATAAGTGCTGTATACAATTTTCATGATAATGGAACTTCTAAAAGGAACAAACAAAAATAAAATACAGTATAAAATTGATTATTAGTTTAGTCATTATTAAAAGTCAATTTGAGCTGGTCACAAAGTGTTATATGAACTCAACAAGCAAGGATACTATGAAAAAAATCAATGTTAATAGATCTTAAAAATTAAGGCCAATTAAAAGCAAAATAAAGCAAAATGAGGTGGCATAATAACAAGGATAACAAGCAAATGATACACAAACGTAATTCACATGCACATACCATACCTATTATCAGTGTTGCCAGTGTTTGATGGCATCTATCGTGTTAGATATGCACTTATGCATCCATTCTAGCGTAGATAAACCTGCCAGTTTTAGGCATCTAGAGTAACACTGAAAATGGGTATGTTATACGCATATGATTTAGGTTTATGTATTTTATCTATTAAAATTGTAGTTGTACCACATTATTTTGCTTTATTTTGCTGTTAATTGGCCTTAATTTTTAAGATCTATTCACATTGATTTTTTCTTACTATCTTTGCTATCGAATTCATATAATACCTTGTGATCAGCTCAAATTGCCGTTTAACAATGATAAAAACAAGAACACATTTTTTACTGTATTTTGTTTTTGATTGCTTCATTAAAAAGTTCCACTATTATGAAAACGGAACACAGCCGCTATTGGCGCCTACTACGTCACCTGGTGGTTGTTTCAGAAAACCAAAATATGATTTGTAGTGTTTTTACTTGAGTATTATCTATAAAATGATTACTAAAACGGTTATACGGAGGCTATATCCCTATACGGCGGCAATTGTTTCCGAAACTCACAGCACACTTGTCAGAATACTTGTTTTACTGATATCTCCGGTTTGAAAACAGCTAGGAGGTTGAATCTTTCGATGACTTTTTAAGAATTTTGTCCTCTATATACCTATGTTAAAAGATATATAGCATACCATTTAAAGTTTTCGTAATAATGCGTAATAATTGTTATTATGTCAAATATCGCCCTGTAGCTACTGAGTCAAGATAAACATGGACAATTTCTATACAAAAGATTATTAGGTAAGAACAGCTCTTTCTAACGAGACCTAGCCTGTTTAATTCTGTTAATCTATGCCAAAGTTGCGGCCATTTAAATAAAAAGCTTTATTACCTTCCCCCACCATTACATCTTACAAGATAGAGCAAAAAATGATTAACAAAAAAAATCTAGAATTGTTCAGTCTACATAACGGTAGAATTTATAATATATCTTTATTTGGATATTTTCTGAGAAAAAGCCGTTTTTCTGATTGACCGTAACAGTTACGCCCCCTAGCGGCTACTTGCGGAACTTGAAAATAATTTCCAGCGATTTCTCTTAGCCTATTTACCTAATAATATTTTTTTCTAAAAGTTATACGATAAACGGTTACCGAAATATTGCCGGCGTCCATTCTTATTAGGTCACCCTGTACAACTGTACAGGGTCGGGTACGTAAGACAACCCACTACCTTATCTCAGAAACCATATGAGGTAGGACAAAAAGTTAAATATAAATGTTCTTCGATACAAGATTTCATTTTTATAATAATTTTTAATAAACAGGGTGGCCCGTTATGCCTGGGTCACTATCAACTTTTTTATTTCAAATGAAGCACCCTATATATTTTTTGATTTTGTTACGAGGCGTGCCTGAAGCCGGACCTGGTGCTAGGCAGAGGCGCTGCCTATCCGAGCGGCGGAGCGAGGAACCGGCAGTACCACTATGGCGATTGACACGGCGTGTTGTATGTTATTGTAGCGGTCCGATATACATCGATTCTGGCGAATAAACGGCGATTAAATTGATCTGGCGATTTTATTCCTTTAACAAATCAGAAGCGGGACTGAACCTACGTGCGGTGGTTCAAGTGAATGTGCTGGAAAAGGCGTTTTCCCGACAACCAGGCGAAGGTTAACTACTGGACCAAGGCGTTTTGGCGAAAGTAAGGTACTAGGCGTTTGACCACCGAAACTGTAAGTACAAATCCATTTGACTGTGCAGGCGAGCTACTCTTTTTGGGCGTAAGTTGGTAAATTGATTGGTGAAATAGTTTTTACGTGTCCTAGCAAGTCAAAAGCGCGGGAAGGCGGCCATCGCGCTTTATGGCGTGACGCTACCGCACGGTGCGCTGGTAGTGTTTGTTGGTACTTTGTTGACAGCGCTGGCAGCTGACATTTTACCACAGAGCGGAGTTCAGGCGGAGGTGTGGTCGGCGACGACGGCGACTCAGCACAGGTGGCGCGGCGGTGGCGGGATTTGACTTACAGGTGGCGATTGGCGTTTGACAGACAGAAGGCGTGTTCCAGTGGTGTACCTGGACAAATTGGCGATCAAACAGTGGCGTGACTGTTTCCTGGCGAATACCAGTGGCGTGTCTGGTTATTTTTGATCAAACAGCGGCGTGACTGTTTTCTGGCGAATACCAGTGGCGTGTCTGGTTATTTTAGGTTGAACAGTGGCGTAACTGTTCTCTGGCGGATTCCAGTGGCGTGTCTTGATATTTTAGGTTGAACAGTGGCGTAACTGTTCTCTGGCGGATTCCAGTGGCGTGTATGGATATTTTAGGTTGGACAGTGGCGTAACTGTTCTCTGGCGGATTCCAGTGGCGTGTCTGGATATTTTAGGTTGGACAGTGGCGTAACTGTTCTCTGGCGGATTCCAGTGGCGTGTCTGGATATTTTAGGTTGGACAGTGGCGTAACTGTTCTCTGGCGGATTCCAGTGGCGTGTCTGGATATTTTAGGTTGAACAGTGGCGTAACTGTTCTCTGGCGGATTCCAGTGGCGTGTCTGGATATTTTAGGTTGAACAGTGGCGTAACTGTTCTCTGGCGGATTCCAGTGGCGTGTCTGGATATTTTAGATTGAACAGTGGCGTAACTGTTCTCTGGCGTATTCGGGTGGCGTGCCTGGATATTTTAGGTTGACAGTGGCGTAACTGTTATCTGGCGTACTCCGGCGGCGTACCTGGATAACCGGCGTTCAAATAGTGGCGTAACTATTTTGCGGCGACTACCGGAGGTATATCTGGATATTTTAGGTTGAACAGGCGTGTTTGGCGTTTGGACAGTGGTGGTTCTGTTCTGAGGCGGAATTAATTGGCGTATGAGAGATAAATCAGCGCAATACGGCGTTATGACTGACTTGGCTTGCTAGGCGCGTATAATTTGAATGGTGTAGTCAATAATCAAGAACTAATTCTCGGTGTGTTACAGCATAATGGCGATGGAGTATGACAATGTCATGATTCTGGAGCTTGGCGAAGATCTCCAGATCGATTCTCCACGGCGTGAGGAGAAGGCCACGGCGGGCCAACGGCGAGGTGGGTCGACGCAAGGCGGTTGCGTCGGAGACGAGCGAAGGCGTTGCTAATTTACCGGTGGGCGACTTGGTGAGGGTGCTATTGGCAGGCGGCCTCACCAGCACCATCACCAAGATCGCAAAACAGCAGGCGATGCTGGTGGCGAGTGATCTTTCCGATGCTCCGGGACAGGCGACATCGTCACGGCGTAGTGACGTGCCGGAGCCATAGTCGATCGGTAGTGGCAGGTGTGCCATGCTGCTAGGGTCCGAGATGGTGGGGTACTTCGACCCTGTAGACCCTTACATGAGTGTCGATCGGTGGGTGCATGAGATCGACCAACTTGGCGAGGTCCATGGGTGGACATCTTACGAGAGGGCGACTCGACAAGCTAAGCTGGCGGGCTCAGCAAGATATTGGTTCCTACAGTTGCAAGAATACGGCAGGACCTGGGACCAGTGGAAGGAGGCTCTCCACACGGCGTTTCCCAGGCGACGGGATTTCGCAGAGATGCTAGAGGAGATGTTGGCGCGGCGTAAGTAATCGGGCGAGATGATGTCGGCGTACTACCACGAGAAGCTGGCGCTATGCTCTCGTGTGGGGATAGCAGGCGACAAGGCTGTCTCCTGCATCATAAGGGGCCTTCCGGCGGAATGCGAGCGAACGCGCAGGCGGCGCGATGCAGGACTCCTCAGGTCCTGTACAATGACATATTGGCGGGTTTGGAGAGTTACAGGCGGCGGCCACCAGAGTGAGTGACTCTAGCGAGGTGTTGTTAGCGTAAGGGCGATTGAGTAACACAGTAGTAGGCGATGTGACCGGCGAATGCAAGAGGCGATTGCTTGATTTACTAAGGCGTAAGGCGAATTGTTTTTCTAAATGCAAAGGTGACCTTGGTCTAACTCATTTAGGCGAAATGCAGATTAGGCTAACCTCGAATATACCCTTTTATTACAGGCCCTGTAGGTTATCGTACAAGAAGATAGAGCTGGCGAGGGACAAGGTGCAGACTCTCCTGGAGGCGGGCGTTATCAGAGAGAGTGATCGGCGTATCCAAGTCCTATCGTTCTGATCCCAAATAAATCTGGCGAGATGAGGATGTGTGTGGATTTCAGGGCGCTGAATGCTATCACAGTGAAAGATGGATATCGGATCAGTTGGATAGGTTGACGAACAAAAGTTACTTCACCATATTGGACCTGGCGCTAGGATTCCATCAGGTACCCATGCACCTTGACTCGGTGGATAAGACGGCGTTTATCACACCAGACGGGCACTATGAGTACCTATGTGTTCCCTTTGGTTTAGCTAACTCTCCAGCGGTGTTTCAGCGAGTTATCAATAAGATGCTAGGCCAACTTAGGTAGGGCGAAGTCTTGGCGTATATAGACGACCTACTGATCCCTTTGGCGACTGAGGAGGAAGGTCCGGAATTATTGGCGTTGGTGTTGAACCTAGTTGAAAAGGCGGGCGTGAAACTAAAATTGGCGAAGTGTTCTTTCTTACAGGCGAGTATAAAATACCTGGGACATGAAATAAGTGGCGAAGGTGTTAGACCAGGAAGGCGTAAAATTGAGGCGGTTATGAAATTCCCGGAACCCAAATATGTCCGTGGCGTGAGACAATCTGTAGGGTTGGCGTCCTACTTTAGGAAGTTCGTTCATAACTTCTCGGTGTTGGCTAGACCATTAACAGACTTGACCAAAAAAGACGTTAACTGGCGTTAAGGCGATGACCAAAGGCGGGCGTTTACAGTTCTCAAGGAACGACTGGCGAGTAGACCGCTTCTAGCAGTTTACGATAGTCGGGCGGACATCGAGTTGCACACCGATGCAAGCAAGCTTGGCGTTTCAGGTATACTGCTCCAAAAGGCGAACGACGGGCGACCGGCGGAGTATTTTAGTAGGGCGACTACTATCCAGGAGCAGATGTACCACAGTTATGAACTCGAAACCCTGGCGGTGGTAGAGTCGATACGGCGATTTAGGGTGTACTTGGCGGGCGTTCATTTTAAGGTGGTAACTGACTGTGTGGCGGTTAGAGCGGCGTTGCTCAAAAGGGATCTAGTCCCGAGGATAGCCAGGTGGTGGCTGACCATTCAGGAATACGATATAGAGATAGAGTATCGACCAGGCCGGCGCAAGCAGCACGTCGATGCTCTGAGTCGTAACCCCATTGGCGTGAATGTGGTTACTTTGGCGGAAGGCGTTTGGTTTCTCACAGTTCAGTTGCAAGACCCTAAGGCGCAGGAGATCATACGGCTCCTGAATTCGGGATTGGCGGATTCCGACATCAAGGCGTAGTATAAGGTGAAAGGTGGGCGTTTATACCGTATCATCTCTCAAGGCGATAGACTTTATGTTCCGGCGATGGCGAAATTTGGCGTTTTGTGAAAGTATCACGACGACATTGGACATCCGGCGACGGAACGGTGTTTGGCGGTACTGGCGAGTACTTACTGGTTCCCAAAGACGAGGCGATTCGTGTCCAAATATGTCAAGTCGTGTCTGTGGTGTGCGTTTGCGAAAGGCCAATATAGGCGTGGCGAAGGCCTTTTGCATCCAATCGAACGGCGATCGATTCCATTCGACACGGCGCATGTCGATCATGAGGGGCAACTCTTACGTCTCGATGGTGGTAGACGGATTAACGAAATTCGTCGTGGCGAAGCCCTGTAAAACACTGAAGTCGTCTGAGGCGATTGCGCGACTCAGTGAGGTGTTAGGCGAATTCGGGACCGCGCGGCGTGGGTGACCGATCAGAGCAAGGCGTTCAAAAGCAAAGAGTTACAGGCGTTTGTAACAGACAGAGGCATTAGGCATGTAATGAATGCCGTGGCGACGCCTCGGGCGAACGGTCAGGTAGAAAGACCGAATAGAACGATCGTGGAAGCATTATCCTCTGCTGCAGAGACCGAGGGGCGATGGGACGAAGCGTTGCCGGACGTTGTATGGGGTCCTAACCGCACCCCCAATGCCGGCACGCGTTTTGCCCCAGCGTGCCTTATGTTCTCTCACAGTCGTAGTCGAGTAGCCGACTTGGCGGGCGAGCTAGCTAGCGACCAATCATTGGCGATAGGGGAAAACGGCGTCCCCAGGAACACGGCGAATGTTCCACGGAACACGGCGAACGTTCCAGGGTACACGGCGGCCTTGGGGGAGGCATATGTACCTGGTGTCGAAATCGTAAATCGTACGGACAGTAGTCCCAAAAGGACACTGGCCCGGCCGGTGGACGATGCTTTGAGTCAGGTGGTAGGCAGTGAGGCTTTGGGCCCAGCCGAAACTGTTATTTCCACCCAGGCGGGCGAAACCGATCAGCCAATGGCGGGCGAAAATGATCATACCATGGCGGGCGTTGGCGATGCTGATCTGGTTATTGCTGGCGGAAGCAATACTGCCATGGCGGGCAGTGGCGAAGCCGTTAATGCTGCCAAGGCGGGTAGCAGCGTAATTGTTGATACTGCAAAGATGAGCAGAGGCGAAATCAACACTGCCACGGCGGGCGGGCAGAAACGAGTTAATCTCGGCAATGACTCAATCGACACCAACCGGGAGGTGCAGGGTGACGACCTGGCACAAGAATCTCCCACGGCGGGCGTTACGCGAAAGAAGCGTAAAACGGCAGGCGGCCGCGGACGCAGGTGGCGTCCTGAAGTCACTCGGCGAAGTGAAAGGCTACTCCAGAGGACGCTCACGACTGTTATGGCGAAGACGAGTGGTATGACTCGCATGGCGGTGGAAGGCGATTTCCACAAGACGAGTATCGGCGTTACTCGTGGTCAGGCGGACCAAGTGGGTAAAGGTACCCACATGGCGGGCGATCCCCCAATGAGCGGCGTAGCTCACGACCAGGCGGGTCAAGCGAGTGGGCGTACTTAGCTGACGATGGACGAAGATGTCCATATCGAGCACGGCGAGGCTCGCGGCCAGGCGAGAGCTAGTGGTGGAACAGCTCTGAGCGGCGATGCTCTAGGCCGAGGTTGCCATACAGCGGCATCTAATGCCTGCGGTAGTGTGGACTCGTACGCGAGGGACTCTGCCAGCACGGTGTTGGATTCCGATGTATTAAGAGACGCACTAACAAGTATCGAGACACGCGTGCCCCTTTCCACTGTCGATACCTGCGGTGAGATGAACCGGCGCAGATTATTCGAATCCAGCATAGGCACGTAAACTGACGTCTGCGGTGAAACGAATTCACGACTGCGACATCGAGCCTGCATAGGTACAGGCTGTGAGTTCTGCCTTGCGTCTTCTCTTTCACAGAGATGCCCTGAGTTCTGGCCTCAGCCTGGAGCCTGCGGTGAGAGTTCGCGCGTGAGTCGTGGATCTAGCATACGCGCAGGTATCTGCGGAGGGGATCTGCGAACGGGGAGTCAATCCAGCATAGGGTCGACACGTCAACATAGGCGAATGGCGATGGCGAGTGGCGACTCGAAAACCAAAGAACAGGTGTGTTCAACGCCGGCGAAGGCGAAAGGTTCTGATGATATACACGAGCGGCGCATACAGGCTTGGCGAATATTTCCCAGGCGGGGAGGCGAATGAAAATGCGCTATGGTAAGGGTAGAAAGGTGGCGGTCTCGTACAAAACTGCTGATTTGGTGCTATGGCGCAACGCGGCGACGTTGCAGGTGGGCGGAGGCCATAGTCACAAACTGGCGAATAAGTTTGATGGACCCTATCGGGTCTCCAAGCGTCTTGGCAATGACCGAAAACATCATCGAAACGATAAAAGACGTAAGAGGTTATAAACGATTTAGGGCGATGGTGGCGGTGGATTCTTTCAGGCGATATCATAGCGTGAATGATGTAGATGGCGAAAATGAGGCGTCATGAGTGCTGGCGTGCACATGAGTAAGGCGAACATGAGGCGTCATGAGTGCTGGCGTGCACATGAGTAAGGCGAAAATGAGGCGTCATGAGTGCTGGCGTGCACCTGAGTAAGACGAAAATGAGACGTCATGAGTGCTGGTGTGCACATTAGGCGTGGCGACAATCATGGCGTATGAGGCGTCATAAGTGCTGGTGTGCACATGAGACATGGCGAGATTGTTGGCGAACGTGAAGTTTGAGTACTGGCGGGTACTCAGTGTATTTATGACACTAATGAGGACATTGCGTGTTGCAGGTTGGCCGAATGTTACGAGGCGTGCCTGAAGCCGGACCTGGTGCTAGGCAGAGGCGCTGCCTATCCGAGCGGCGGAGCGAGGAACCGGCAGTACCACTATGGCGATTGACACGGCGTGTTGTATGTTATTGTAGCGGTCCGATATACATCGATTCTGGCGAATAAACGGCGATTAAATTGATCTGGCGATTTTATTCCTTTAACAATTTTTAGATTACGCTCTTTAAAATGTTTCTGCGATTAAGTTTTTCTTTAATATTGTCTGGTTTTAGTGCAAATCGAAATTACATTTTTTTTTTTTTAGAAAAATCAGTGTTTCCTAAAATCACATTCTAGCCACTCTGTAAGATACATATCATTACTGCTATGATATAAGGATCTACTGGGAAGTGTAGTTTAACATTTTTTGTATATTTCTTGAGAAATAGTATACAGCATCTTTGGTACAGTCATTGAAAGAATTAATTTTTCAAACACCGATATTCTGTCTACCTCAAATTGAACCTCCTATAATATATAGTTTGACTTGATCGAATTCGCTGCTCAATTCTCTGTATTTTCATATAAGTGTACCTAAAATTGACAGATTTCAAATAATTTGAAGTTTTGTAACTCAACTCTCTGTTTTTCATAATTAACTTCGAAATACTTTATATGGAACAGACGCCTTGTATATTTTAGCATTGTCGGATTGTTTGACTAATTCTCTGTATTTCTTCACGTATAGCTGATAGCTTCCAAACAGTTAGCACTCTATTGAATCAACCTAATGTTCCTCTTACGGAAATCGAAATACTTATATATAGTTGGCTTTGACTGACGTCAGACATGTCAAACTTCGAAACAATATTGGGCCTAAAGACTTTTATCAAAACGCGAGTTTTCATGCATTTTAAATATCCTACAGTGTTGATGAACGGTGAAGACTTTACGAACGCTTCGTCAGAACTAATCGAAATTCACTAGTTGCTTTACGGGAGTATCAAACATTATATCCCAATAATAGTGCCGACTAAGCAAATATTTCCCAAAGATTTTGCAGGATCTCGCAAGCCGACGACTGGTTAATAAAGGTATAAGTTGAAGAGATTAATGAAGCATCTCAAATAACTGCCTAACTCGATCCATAGCTTTTTCAGCAGTAGTTTCAAAAGAGTCAAATTAAATTTCTAAAGCGTTAATCATAAATTCAAAAGCAATCAGTGAATTTCGATTATTTCTGCAGAAACATCATCACAAATCTTAACCGTTCATTCACACTCTAGGACATCTTAAAAACTATCATATAACTCGCGTTTTGATACAAGTCTTCAGGAGCAATATTGCTTCGAAATCTGACATGTCTGATGTCAGTCAAAGTCAAAGCCTGTTGTAAGCATTTCGAATTTCCGTAAGAGGAATATCGGGTTGAGTTAAAAGAAGCCAGAATACCTAGAATCTATCACCTTTACGTATAGGACATGTTTATTTACGATAACACAGATAACTAATCACTATCCGACAATACTAAAATATACAGGACGTCCGCTCCGTCTACAGTATTTTGAATGTAATTAAGGAAAAATGAAATTAATTTGAAAAACTTCTAACTGTTTGGAATCTGCCAACTTTAGGTATAGTACATATTGTTTGGCAAGGAAAAGATTGGGAGGCAAAACAATACGGGCTGTTATCAGATGTTCCGCTTGAAATTAATATAGTTTATCAAATGATATAGTTACTAAATAACAACGGGATAAACATTTCGAAAAAAAAAAATGTTTGAGATAATCTGCTACTTCCGGCAACGCCGCGCCGTAGGCTGTCGTCCGCTGAATCGCTTGCCCTACTATGCCCCCCCCTCCATCTCCGCCTCATCCGTCTCTCGCATTCTCTGCCTGGCTGAACAATACTTTTATGAAGACATAGAGAATTGGGCAGCGAACTCGACCAAACCAAAATATATAGGGGGTTCCGTTTGAGATAGTCAAGATATCGGTGTTTGAAAAATTACTCCTTCCACTGACTGTAGCAAATACCCTGTCTATCGTTTCTCAACAAATTTACAAAGACGTTAAATTCCATTACTTATTAGATTTTTCAGATCATAGTAGTAGTCACATGTGTCTTACAGAGTGGCTAAAATATGGTTTTTAGTACACTGATAAAAAAATGTAATTTAGTTTTGTAAAAAAGCCACACAGAATTTGAAGAAACTTAACCGCAAAAAAATTTTGAATTGAGAGCGTAATCTGAAAATATAAAATATGATTATATGGTTTTCCATTTGAAATAAAAAAAGTTGATACTTGCCCAGGCACAACGGGCCACACTATTCAGGGTGTCTCTGAATTTCCTTGACACGTGATATTCTTGTAACAAAAATACGTTCAAACGAAAACTGAGTGGAGTTTTTGTCAGTACTATATGGTCTATCATACCATTCTTTTAGAACAATTTTTTGTACTTCAACCCTTAAAACTCACCCTCAACTTTTGTTTTTTTAATTGCACCAAATAGTCTTTCATACACAAATTAAGTTCTTATTTTATTTACAATCTTGTAGTACCTTTGATTTTATAAGCAAACTTATCTTTTTCTTAAAATCATAAGCGTAATATTAATGAAATAAGAATTTGCTTGAAGTAAAAAACGGATAAAAATAAAACTAAGTAGATTTTTAAGCGTACTGAATGACCTATAATTACATGCTTTCGGAAACAAATGTCGTTTATAGCCTTTTTTATTACGGAAATATTACGCCTCAAACAAATCCTCATTTTATTTATCTTATGTTAATGACTTAACAAAAAAATGGTTTGTGCATTATCAAAGGCACTACAAGATTTTAAATAAAATAATGACCTCATTAATATAGGAAAACACGAGGGTTGCTATTTGGGAAAAAAAGTCAGGGGTGAGTTTTAGAGATTGAAGTAGAAAAAAATGTTTCGAAAGCATGGTATGATAGGTCATCTAGTATCCTTGAAAGGCCCATTTAGTTTTCCTTTTTATCTGTTTTTGTTACGAGAACATTACGCCTCAAACAAATACTTATTTGAATTGTTTTATGCTTATGGCTTTACGAAAAAAAATAGGTTTTTATATAAAACCATAGGTACTACAAGATTTTAAATAGTACAAGGACTTAATTTATGAAGTAAAAACTATATGGTGCTATTTGAAAAACAAAAGCTGAGGGTGAGTTTTAAGGGTTGACGTACAAAAAAATGTTTTTAAATCAGGGTATGATAGACCCTATAGTACTTACAAAAATTCCACTCAGTTTTCGTTCCAACTTTTTTTTTGTTACGAGAATATCACGTGTCAAGAAAATTCAGGGACACCCTGTATATACAAAATTATAATGAAAATAAAACCTAACTTACATCAAACAACTTTAATATTATTAATTTTTGTTTCTGAGATAAGGTAGTGGGCTGTCTTACGTACCTCACCCTGTACATCACCTAGCACTGATATCAAAAACATTGCCAGTGCTCCCCACCCACATTTCTGTTTCAAATGAAAGGCATTGTTCGATATGATGAAATGCAAACCAGCATTCCATAAACATTAGAGAGGTATTCCAATACACATAAAGTCATCCCAACAAAGCAAACTCTTGATTAAAAAATTGTATCCCCCGTAATTGCACCATCAAAATTTAATAATAACCGAACCCGCCGTAGGCCGTATTTCACGATACATTTCACACAACATAAACCAGGGCCCAAACTCGTACTGGGAGAAACAGTCCGGCAATTCAAGCGCTTTTAAGGGCAAATTGGTAGACTGTGAAACAGCAGTGCCGATGCCCTTATATTTTTGTTATTTATTGTTGCCATATTTGGACGAATATTGTTGGACGCCTATATTCTGAGCTCTAATACTTTTTGTCTGGTGTATTTACCCATACACAAAATCTTGAAGCTGCGATTCTTTGGTGATAATTAAGGGGAGTGTTACACTTTTGTTGAAAATTCACAGCACTTTTAGGTTTTATCTATATTAAAAATGTTCAAGTTATACCCGGCAGTAATTTTATGGTCGTAATTTCTCAAACTGTTAATCTTCGTTCATGGCCAGGCACATGCTTTATACCAGACCAAACGAGGTTGCTTTTACTCATTAGGTATTCAGTAGGGATTGATATTACAAAATGTACAATACATTCTAACAATATCATTTAAGAATACCAATGAAAAATGAGGAAATAGAAAGGATTTATCACAAGTCAAAATCACATTCAGATGAGGCGCTATCATTCAGATTGATGAGGGTTGAATTCGGTCGTGTATGTAAAAATGACGACTCCACTGTTATTACATGTTTAATACAGCGTAGCTATTTTTCTTGAAATACTAAATATACCTGATCTCTAATAACGTTTGTAACTAACAAGCTAATGCTAATAATGCTTATGAGTTTTAGGGGTGATTATTGTACTTTCTGATATTTCTTTTTAAATCACTCCACATTAATTCAATGAGACTAAAAGCACAAAAATAGGGTGGAAGACCCCAACCACTGCTGTCCTCTTTTGACTGTTCTCAAGAACTTAAACATTATGAAGTCAACTACCATTATGGTTTGCTCATCACACTACACTCGATCATAGCTACCAGCAACATCCAAGGTCAAATACGTGAGATTATTACCGATTATAAGTTGGAAGAAAGGTCACTAACACAAAAATACATAAGCTTTCTATTTCCGATTACCAGAGCACGTTTCCGGATTAACCATGGAAATTTTCTGCCTGAATCGAGAGATAAGGTACACTACTATTTCAAGAAAATGATATTTCGTACAATCCGAAAACAATATCTACAAGTAAACATATAAAAATTTAGATTATCTAACATTATACGGAAGCGATATGGTCTCACTATGAGCATTATTGTTAATATAAATTAGGGTTGTTTAATATATAACCACGTACAATTGTAGTTTTGGGAGATTAACTTTTTCAGGAGAATCTGCAATAAAATTTACTGCCGGGTATATCTGAAACGTTGTTACTACAAAACCCGTTTGTGTCGTCTCCTTTGTGAAATAATTTAGTGGAATAAAAATTTGCACTTGCATGTAGCTAATAAAGTAACAATACGTGACAGTTTTCGAAACCATGAAAGGTTGTCATTGGGATGTGAAAAACTTCTGTGATGCCACATGAAAATACTCTAAGCAGCTTTGAATATTATTGTAATCAAGCACCTGTTTATGAGCAAACATGAAAATATGAATAAGTTGTAAATTTAGTTCTTTTCAAAAATAATTTTCTAGATAGGAATTCATCAGCTCCGCAAAAAGTTCCAAGATGAAATAGTGTAATGTCGATGTTTTAACCAACTTATTAGGGTTTCAAGAACCATCTCAAATTGTCACTTTATTAGTTATAAATTATTTCATAGGAGGCACACAACAACAATATGTTCCCTATATCAAATGGATGTAACTTTGAGGATAGATTTTGTAAGAAATTATATGAAAGAGCACCCTTAAAATTAAGACTCTTTTAGTATCAATTTAACTCCGCTATGCCAGTCCCAAGCCTGGGGCCTTGCCACGCAAGAGGCAAGGAAGGAGGAGGGATCGGGGAGTAAAACCTCGTTAAAAAACCTGGGTTTAGCTGGCTCCGGCTGATAGTACCCTGTAAGGGCTCCTTGTCCAGGGTTACGGACGAAGACCACAACAGTGCAAAGGGTGACGAAGGTGAACTTCAGTACGGCGGATGCAGCGGAAGTGGCAACCCTAGCTCTAGGGGTTAATATAGAGGTGATGACCGAACGACTACCGAAATAAGTAGTCCCCTCCTTTTTGGCCAACAGCTTTGGGTGGAAGAGCTAATTAGGAGCTAGGGCATTTCCTTGTCCTTGGGGTGAGAAATTGCCCCTAAAGGTGGATGAACCAGCAGATGGTCGACGGCAGGGGAATGCAGAAGGCAACAGGAAACCACTGCATTAATATCCCCAGGATATTCATCCGAACAATCTTATCAATATTGGAAAATCAGAGACAAATGGCCTCTAGTCCCGGGCAGGCCTTAAGTGGTCAAGAGGTGCGAAGAATACCCCGGTGCCAACTAGATAAGACAGGAAAAATTGCAACTTGGAATGTAACATCATTATTCACAGCTGGGAAATTGGATAACTTGATCCAAGAAGCAAACAGAATGAAAATAAATATCCTTGGAGTGAGTGAAGTCCGCTGGCCGGGAAACGGGATAATCAAAACAAAGGGAAAAGTCTTCTACTACTCAGGAAATAACAATGGGGACCATAACCACTGACATGGTGTTGGTATCTTGATGGGTGAGAACATACAAAGAGCTGTGAAAAACTTTGTTCCTTTTTCCGAAAGACTAATTCTAATTCAATTACTTGGCGAACCTATTAACATCAACATCATCCAGGTCTACGCCCCGACGTCAGAAAAGCCAGACGAAGAAATCGAAGAATTTTACAAACAGCTTGACCAGGCTCTAAGGCTAACGAAAACCAACGAAAATAACATACTTATGAGAGACTTCAATGCCAAAGTGGGGAAAGGCAGAGTGGAATCGGTGGTGGGTAATCATGGTCTAGGCAAGCGAAACAGCAGAGGTGAAAGATTAATCCAGTACTGCGAAGAAAATAACTTCACCATTACAAACACGTGGTATAAACTTCCAGCAAGACGACTCTATACCTGGACATCTCCGCAAGACAATGAACAACATACTGTCCGAAATCAAATTGACTATATTATAATCAACAGAAGGTTTAGAAACGCAATAAGCAAAGTCACTACAATGCCAGGAGCCGATATTGCATCAGATCACAATCCACTCCGTGCTAATATTAAAGTACGACTAGCCAAATAAAAAAAAGAGAGGGAATAACACATTTGACCCGAAACTACTTAACGACGAAAAAACAAAATCAATATACAGTGATTACCTCAATAAAGAATTGGACAAAATAGAAACCACCAACAATACAGAGACATACTGGCTTGACTTTAAACATGCTTTTAACCACGCAAACGAGAAACACTTCACTAAAAGTAAAACAATCATGAAAAACGAGTGGATGACGAAAGAGATCCTGAAACTAGTGGAAGCTCGAAGGCAATGTAAAATCGAAAATAATCACAACGGCTATAGATACTTTCAAAGGAAGATCCGAAACGAAATCAGAATAGCAAAAGAAAAATGGCTGAACGAAAGATGCATAGAGGCAGAAAATCTGAATCGTCTTGGAGACAGCTTTAACCTTCATAAAAAAATTAAAGAAATTGTTGGGCTTTACAACAAGAGACCAATAAATTTTATCAGAAACGAACACAATAAGACAATAGTAGAAACCGACGAAATACTACAAACATGGCAGAACTACACAGCTAACCTCTTTAATGACGATAGACCAGAAAGCCCCCCGTTGGAGATAGATGACCCCTTGTCAGGACAAAACATATATTACATGCCATAAAACTCATGAAAAACAACAAAGCCCCAGGACCTGATAACATGTACTCAGAAACATTCCGCTTAGTTAGCGAAAAAAACATTAAAAAGATAACAAAACTTTTTAACAACATATATAATACCGGACATTTCCCTGAAGATTGGCTACGCTCTACCTTTATCACAATACCGAAACAAACCAGTGCAAATACCTGTAAAGACTATCGCCTCATTAGCCTAATGAGCCACTTCTTAAAGTTGTTCCTACGGGTCTTACACACAAGACTATACAAAAAATGCGAGGAAGTAAGTGGAATCAGCCAATTTGGTTTCAAAAACGGATTCTGAACGAGAGAAGCTATATTCACCCTGCAAACGTTGGTGCAGAACTGCCAAGACCAAAGAAAAGATGTTTTCATATGCTTCATCGACTATGGGAAAGCATTTGACAACGTCAAACATGACCTCCTCATATCATATCTTAAAGATATAGGGTTAGACGGAAAAGACATACGACTTATAGGTAACCTGTACTGGAACCAAAAAGCAGAGATCCGACTAAACAACGCGGGTACAACACAAGCGTTTGAAATAAGAAAAGGTGTTAGATAGGGATGCATCTTATCCCCAATGTTATTCAACTTATATGTGGAAAGAATATTTACGGAGGCAGCTTCGAACAACTCATTTGGCATAAGAGTAAACGGAATTCCTATAAACAACATCCGGTATGCAGATGACACTGCCATAATAACAGATAATGCAGGTGATCTCCAGATCCTACTAAATCGAGTCACTGAGGCGAGTAGAAATCTAGGCCTTAAAATTAATATCGGCAAAACAAAGTTTATGGTGATCAGTAGAAACAAGACAACAAACACCCAGATACAAATAAACGGAAAAAACATTGAAAGAGTGTCACAGTTTAAATATCTAGGATGCATGGTCAATGAAACATGGGATCCAGACCAGGAAATAAAGTGCAAAATAGAACAAGCACGAATAACGTTTCTAAAACTCAAAAAATTTCTCACTGACAAAAACTTAACCTTCAGCCTCAGATACAGAATGGTAAAATGTTATGTCTGGTCAGTCCTGCTCTACGGAATGGAGGCGTGGACATTGAAAGCAACCACGATCAACAAAATTGAAGCTTTCGAGATGTGGATCTTAAGACGGATGCAAAAAGTACCCTGGGTAGACCATGTAACAAATGAAGAAGTTCTCCGAAGAGCTGAACTAACAGACCGACAGCTCTTCGATACAATTAAAACAAGAAAAATAGCCTACCTGGGACACGTTATACGGGGAGAACGTTATCAGTTACAACGCCTGGTACTTCAAGGTAAAATCGAAGGAGGAAAAAGAGGAATAGGAAGAAAAAAACTATCCTGGCTCAGAAACATTCGGCAGTAGACAGGAATGAGAAGCCTCGGAGAGGTACAAAATGCAGCTGTGAATAGAGAAATTTGATAGGAAGAGGATGGACGCCTACGCAGAAATCTGCATGGCACTCTAGTATCAATTTAGAAACACCATGCGTGTCTGATGCTCTATCCGTACACCTAACTCCCAACTGTCACTTTTGTGGGGGAGATTGGGATTCCCGAGAGTCGATTAGACTTCCTTCTTCTATTTGTCAATATTCATCAAGCAGTATGATATGTGAACTATTTCAAATTATATACTACTCGCAAGTGAAATCCGAACACCTAGAAAAAAAGGGTAATTTGCATGGAAAATTTATACACAGCTTGGCAGTACAGAATACATATAACACTGTTTGTTCATTCAGACACTATCTACCTACATGGCACCCCTAAAAAGCTCTAGACGTGCAAGAACAAAGCATAGCTTTTTGTCGGTCCAAAAACGATGATGTATGTTGCAAATGTGGAGAGAGACCAGTTGGTTGTGTAAAAGAGATGAACTAGTTGCGTAAATATGCCCCCTACAACACGACAGCCCCAGTTTAAGTGGTTAAGCCCCTTTTGACGGGGTCGGATTGTAGGCCCACGAGAACGTGTACTTCTTTCAGAGCAATTGCTGTAACCGTGGGGCGTAGTGTGGCTACAGTTGTAGCAGCATGGCGCGCATGAGTCGCAGAAGGGCAAATGCAGCTAGCTAGAGGTTCTGGAGCACGTAGAAGAACTACAGACCGGCAAGATCGTCATCTACAACTACTCGCCCTTCGAGACAGAATGCGATCCACTCGAGCTGTTGCTGACGCTTGGTATGCAGCTATAGGGAGGCCCATTCGAATCCGCGCGGTGTACCACAGATTGAGTGAAATGGGCTTAGGATCATATCGTCTGCATCTAGTGCTTCCATTCACTGCAACTCATTGTCACCAACGGTTAGATTGATGCCAAGAATACCGACAATGGCATGCTGAGTGGTATCAGACGGCCTTCTTCGACGAGTCTAGGTTTTGTCTGGGCGCACATGTCGAACGCCAACGCGTAAGATGACGACATGGTGAACGACGTGATTTCCAGTCTGCTGTTGAGCGCCACCTATAGCCTCCTGTTAGTTTGATGGTTCGGAGTGCCATTGCATTCAACATCAAGTCACCTTTACTTGTGATTTATGGCACAATGACTTCGCAACGTTACGTGAATGAGGTATTAGAACCAATTGCAGTTCATATGTCCGAGGCCTTGAAGAGGGTTTCTTCCAGCAAGGTAATGCACGTCCGCATATTGCAAGGGTATCGATGAGGTTTCTACAGGCAGCTGAGGTCAGGGTACTACCCTGGCCTTCATGATGACCCGATTTATCGCCAATTGAAAAAGTATGGGATTGGATGGGTCGATACATAGGCGATTTACGCAATCCTCCGACCACGCTGGACGAACTGGAATATGCTGTGAGGGCAGCTTGAGAGGCTGTACCTCTAGAGTTTATCAACAACCAGATTACGAGCATGCCGCGTAACCTAAAGGAGTGCATTCGTCAGTATGGAGAACCCACCCATCATTGATCTGTTTTATTTTTTAATAAACTAATTATGGCAAATGACTTCGTTTATTACTGTAGTTAGTTCTACCGCATTTCATGAACCGCAACTCCTTTTTCTCAGTGTTCGGATTTCACTTGCGAGTAGTACATTTTGTCAAAAACTTTGTACTTTGAAAATGGTTCTATGGATAGCCGAAAGGCTATCCATAGAATGCAAGTGGTTTTACTTTTAGAGTAGTGTAGAATAATGAATCAGATAAATAGTCACTGGTTAAATTGCAGAAATAATATATGAGTTTCCAATTTCACTTTCTTCATATTCCGCGTTACTTTGACGAAGTTCATGACTGATGCATTGTAGCTAGTCAACATATCATTTACAAAATGAATGTGCTTATGTCAGAAAACAAAGGCGATTTAATCCCTGCGTGAAAGTATCCAGGATGGTGTGCAAAATTTGCTTTGTTTACAATAGGCACTTCATAAGCGTTCGGGGTGTCCATTTTTTTTAAAATCAAAGATTGCGTTTGTTTATTTGGGAGTACTGAAGTCATCTATTGAGCATACAGGGTCATTGATTTTGACAAAACGAAACATAGCTCTATCCTACCCTAAAGATGTAACAATAAAAATGGACAAGCATGGGAATTATAGGCTTTGTGAATTATTACAGAAATGCATCACTACACATCACGACCGCATCGAGCGCGTAACGGCGAACCAAGTGGCTGTTGGTGCCTCACAAACTTAAAGGGGAAAAATTATGTCGAGATTTTTTACCGGAAAGAGCTGTAAAGAAAAATATAAACGAAGCAAAATGTTAATAAGTGTCAATAAAACGCAATTCGAGCGTAGGTGGAATACTAAGCCACTGCTCCCCAAATTGCAAGTGGTTCAGTAAATCTGGAGGTGTGCGCGAATTAATCACCAAGTAACAAGTATCTATATCAGGTATTCGCGGCCCCTAATGAAACAAAGTATCTGTGGGAATAACAAATCTTATGCAGTATTGGTATGAGTATTTTGTTTTCCTTGGTTCAAATAGGCTCTAAAAGATACCATCAATGTATCCCTTTATTTTTCAGTGACTATGTATTTATGGCCCATCTTGGCTTCTACGCATTTCCAAGCATCATAAACATCATTCCGATTTTAATGGGTATACAAGATGTATCCTCCAAGGGTGACCACAGTTTGTATAACAGTTACAAATAAATAATAAAAAGTAAAGATGGATTCCATCTCAGGTTCAATTTTATAACACTCTATGAAAACTGAAAAGCTGTTCCAGTAGATCGCTCCATTTCTTCAATCTAGGGCAACAAAGGATAGAAAAAAACCGGTAATTCAACGATAAGTATATTTACTACAGTTATGTCCCCTAGCCATTGACTTTCGCTTGCAGATGAACGAATATGTGGGTCCCTTTAATGTTGCTTGAAAGATCGACAAATAACGGGAACTATACGAGTAATCTACAGACACTAAAATTGGTAGCAAGTAGGGACAAACTCAACTCGTCCATACTACTTGCTACTCGGCAGCAGTTGAAGTAAATTGAATCCGATCAATTACATCATTTTGTTTTTCAATGCAAAGAGCCTCTGGACTATCCTTTATTTATTCATTTGTTTATTTAATTTTACAGTTAAATATTTATCTGCAAGATAACAGCAACTGTTAGATAAATTGTTTACACAATTGAAGGCTAAACTTACGAAGTCACGTAAATCTTATCTGACAGTTGTATCCATAGCAACGCTATCTGGCAGGTACCTATCTGACACTTTAACTGGACATTGAGAAACCGGCCCTTACTGAACAAAATCCTACAGATAAAAATCCATTTACAGGATGAGACAAAAATGAAATTATTGAAAAATTATACATAAACACATGAAGAATCACAGAGATACATACAAACAAAAATATAAATATACATGTGAATAAAATAATTTACAACACTGATTCAGGAAGAAAATGGACAATACACAAAGTTCACAAAGAAAACTAATATTGCACTAAAGTTGATAGAAGCTCCTAACCAGAGTGAAACGTTTCCACACGGTGAGTTCTAAGTTAATACTTTTTTTCAAACTGTGTATCGGAATCGTTGAAATAAAGAAATTTTTCAAATAATTTTTTTCAGAAAACTGGAAAATAAGCGAGATATAAAATGAAAATGTAAATCTGGACTTGTGTATCAAGACAGACCTAGTCTGTTGTCTGTTTAGTTTTTTGCTCGGATTTTTGTAATGGTATTGTACCTGTCAGATAGTACAATAGTCACTTTCTGTTCATCGGTGTTAATTTTAAATTGGTAAATCCTAAAAGTGGGACATTATCATGAACGCAGCTTTTTCGATATACCTACTTAAAATTAACTACGATAAGCTGAAAGTAACTAGTGCACTAATTGACAGGTACAATGCCTGATCGATAAGACAAAAATCGGAGCAAAAAACTAAACATAATCAGACTAGGTACGTCTTGATGATCCAGTCTAGTGTTACTTTTTTGATTCTGTATCTCACTTATTTTTGAGTTTTCGGAAAAGGTTATTTTAGACGGTTGTTTAGTTTAACGACATCTATACACAGTTGAAAAAGGTATCAACTTGTATATTTTATGAATTGCACAAGTCGCGAATGGTGTGCAACGGGGAATGCTTTAGAAAATGGGCAAGTGCTGTGTCTAAATAACGTCTTGACGTAGCGAGAATTCAATGTTGGAATATAAAAGCTGAGCTTGTAAAGAAGTGGCGAGCAACCCATTTTATTGTTCAGTAACCGTTTAAGGAACGTTATACGGACATGCTCGCATCTATCTTTAAACTTGAGACTAAGCAGGGTGGTGGATACTGTGTAGTGGTCTTATAATGTTAGTATTTGAGAAAACGTGGCTGCACTGTTTCAAGTTGCATGATATATTATTGATGCTAAAGTGACCACGCGATAGAAGCATATTCGAGGGAAGATCACACTAACGAGTAATCAAGTACTTTCAACTATTTACATCATTGATATATTTATTAATCTATGAAACTCTAGTTAGTTCAACATTATCAATTTTTAGTCAAATATAACATCATCATCTCTGTTACTATAGCTGACAACAAAACACTTATTGGTGTTTAACTTTCAGAAGGTCATCCTATAGGATCTGGCAATCGGTCACGTCACAAATTTTACACAACGACTTGGCATCGTCAGCACAAAGTAAGCAACTTAAATCAAAGTTCAAAGAGATGCCAACTATAAATAGCAAAAAAGTAGAGGCCCTAGAACGGACCCCTGAGGCACACCAGAACTGGCTAAGTATATATGCGATTCGTTACCATTGCGCGAAACGTACTGGAGTCTCCTGGAGAGGTATGCCAAAAATTCTAATAAAATATACGAAAATCCACAGCACTGTAGTTTAGTTAGGAGCACATTAGTCTAGTCGCTATAAATTACATCAATTTATAGGTGTTCATCTAGGGTTTCAGCTATGAGTTGAGTCGTTACAACTAGATTTGTAGCTATTGAGCGCCCTTGTACAAACCCATGTTGATGTATAGGGAGGCTGTTTCTAGAGGCCAGTCGATTGCGAACGAATCGTTCCATAGGAACGATACCGTAATAGGAATCAAAGAAATCGATTCCGATGGTTCGGAATTGGAATTGACAAATCCGCGCACGGACTCTGACTCTGACTGTCGATGTTGGTGTCGGTTAGCCAAACTTACTAGTGAATCGTGTTGTCGATTCCATCGCGTTGTACCGGAATCATGAACGAGATGAACAAAACAATCCACGGCATTCACGCCTGACGCTGCTGTAGTGTGGTGTAGTTATTTCTGGAAATTCCATTACTTTTCTTTGTGAGGTACCTTGTACAGAAATTTTAAAAGCTTTTCTTTAACTTGCAATGTATCACCTGTACCATGTAATCACCTGTAATGTTCGAATATGTCAATACGATAAGCTATGTGCCGTCATTCTAAATCCAATATGGCGACCATCCAAGATGGCGGAACAGTAAATTTTAATGCATTTGTACAATATGGGTATAAATTTAATGGGGTTGTTGAGAGTAACTCGCAAAAGAATGTGACTTTCTGCAATATGGGTATGAAATGTAGGGCTTGCCGAGAATATGATTAGAAAAATATTCTGAAATCACTTTTAATCTAATATGGCGGACTTTTGAAGTTTTTTTATGCTTTCCTGTAATATTAGTATTAAGCGAATGGTGCGCTGAAAATAAAATTACAGATTAATAACTGAAAAGTAAAAAGTAACTTAAAAGAAAAAACTTTTTTAAAACAAGCTTTTAGTTAAATAGTCCAGAAAGAAGAAAATTACAATTTTTCCTTTTTTATTGAATTACTTGAAAACGTACTGAATTCAGTACAATTGTACCGAAACGGCAGCACTGGCCTGTAATGGACTAATGGAATCGTGAACGTAGTGAACGAGTTGGAGTAATCGATTCCGAAAAAGGAATCGATACCATGGACATGGAGTGAGTCCGTGGTCTAGGATTTATGGGCGCGGCATCATAGGGAATCGTGAACGAATCGAAGGAATCGATTCCGAAAAAGGAATCGATGCCATGGAATCGAATCACCAAAAGGAACGATTGAGCCCCGTTCTAGCTGTTTCGGACCTGAGGAAAAATTTCTGAATAAAGCAAACCCTTGAATAGTTGTTCAATATAAGAGCCGCCGGGTTATACTAAAAATTCTATTCCACTAAGGCTATGAGTGCGAAACACCGCATGTACCGATCCCAGCTTCTGGACTAAAAACAATATCTACCGCTTCCAGAAAGGAAAAAAAACCTGATATATAAGGGATCCAATAGTTATCCTACCCTTTGATGTGTCTTCATTTTGTCGGTGTTTCTATACCTACTCCATTTTGCGGTTCGGAGAACTGAAATATCGCGTGCCATAAAGGGACATATGAGTGCGCATTATGCTTTGTATGAGACGGTTCGGGCGACAGAAGGGATGAAATAGACCGATCGACAAGTTCGTAATGGCCATTTCTGTGCTGCTCGGACACTTTCATTGTTTTAGCTTTAACAGCCCTGCACCTGCATCGATATAAAATAAATTATTATTATGACCGCTCTGTGATGCTTTCTTATGTAATATACGGGATCACAGTTATGAGGCCATTAACTTCTCATCGATACATTAGACTTACATTAGGTCGTTTTCAGTTAATCAGTGCAGTGACAAGAGTTCGTTTCAGCGAATTTCGAAATGAGGGGTGTCAATCGACGCGGATTATCGTCCTGAGGCGAAAGACTACTTCTCCAGACTGAGAAAATGCTCTGGTGAAAATCTACGGCACAGTAGCGTGCCAAGGTCCTCGGGGCCCCCCCGCAATTTTTTTCACAGCCCCCCCCTCTATATAAAAAAATAATATTTCAAATCGGTTTATAGAAATTGGTGTGACCTGAACTTTATATCTTT
This sequence comes from Callosobruchus maculatus, assembly GCA_951848785.1. Taxonomy (NCBI): domain Eukaryota; kingdom Metazoa; phylum Arthropoda; class Insecta; order Coleoptera; family Chrysomelidae; genus Callosobruchus; species Callosobruchus maculatus. Next base: position 7,334,268 of record CATOUR010000054.1, on the reverse strand, counting down.
ATTTCTTTTTTTCGAGTTTTTGAAGAATAAAAATTCATAGACCTTAGGTACAATAGATCGATTAATCACACTAATGTAACAAACTCCATCTTAGTTATGTTGCCACTATGAGTTTTAGGTTTAGAAAACTACAGAATTTGAGATATATCAATATTTAATAGACACAACTAACACACAACACAACACTATAACAAAATCAAAAATAAACAAAAAAATTTTATCATTATGATTTGCATGTCATGTAAAGAAAAAACTACTTTTTTGTATGTAAAGCAACAAATGTATCAACTATATGGTCTAGGTGTATTCCTTCTGCCCGTTGATTTTCTATAGACATTAATGCCACGGAACTTGGACGCGATTCACCCATTGTCGATCTTGCAAAACTTTATATTAGTTTTAGTTTTTAAAATGATCTCTCTGCTTGAGCCGAACGTGAGCGCCAATGTATCGGCATCGACTGTCTGGGATTCCCAGAAATAACTTGTCGGCACCACAGCATAGAGAGTAAACCAGCAGCGAAACTCAAGCCGAATCGAAGCCGTTGCGTATTGGATATTTGCGCTTTGCTGATACATTAAGCTTTTCGTCAAAGTTGTCACTGTTCAGCATGTCTGCTGCCTTTAACAGTTTTTCTGTGTTGTCATTACTCAACTCAATACGGCCCTGGAATTCACGATGTAAATTCGTCAACGGCAAAGCGTATACTGAGATTGACCTACCGCTCTGCATCGGGAACGCATCGTGAAGTAGCCAAAAAAGTGTTTGCATGTTTCTCGAATCAATTTCAAGAGTTGCGCTGCTGGTTTACTTCTTATGCTGTGTCGGCGCCAACGAATTCGAATAGGTCAGAAGAAGTAAACAATCCAAAGTAATGATTCAGCGGCAGCTCCTTTATTCCTACACCTTCTTTGAGATGGCAGGTAAAGAGCTCTGAAAATAATGGCATGAATAGTGGAACAATATAAATAGCAACCTTGTTTTGGTTGCTCATTTCGGGTTTATTGTTATAGTTTTGAGCAAATTTAGGGTTTTAACAGTGCAAAACTTATAAGACTATTTTAAACAATTCCGCAAGATTTAAATACCTCGCATTTCTGTAAAAAATAACATCGTGTTTGTTGATAATAGCAGCGGGGTCGTGGGAACACACACATGCCTGTTAGAGCATTTTTCTATAACGTCGCGTCAGTGTAACGGTGCACTTATGCTTGCCGTTTTGAATTCTACGTTTGACTACGTTGTCGTGTTGTCAGATTTTGCCCTAAAATAATTCCTGAAAAGGCAAAATATGGCAAATTATGATTCCATCGCAGCGAAATTAAGTATATGTATTATAGTTATTACTATGTACAATGATTGTTCGAGCTAGTCTAAGTCGAGGCTGAGCGGGGGCCCCCAGATTCCTAGGGCCTCCGCTCAGCCCTGCGGGCCCTTACGGCACGCCACTGCTACGGCATGTCCAATGCTCACTACCTAACGTAACCAAACCGCTTGAGTTGTTGAAGTCATAATGGGGGTTTTTGATTTCCTTTGACTTTCTGAGTCAAACTTGGCCACTCCCAGACGGAAAAAACTCTCCAGTAAAAATCTACGCCACCTTGGATAAATACATTACCTAACATAACCTGAACAATAAACCAAATCAGTAGAGGTAAATAGGTATATCTGTATCAGTCGATTGGGGGGCGTGAGTAGTCCCACTACACTTAGACCACAACTAGCCTATTGTGCATCCTCTTAGGGACGCCAATTTCAGGAAGGTGGAGATGTTGCAAGGAGATATCTCCCTTATATGGGCAGGTAAAGGCCAAGACTCGCCGAACGCACACTCTCTATAATAGAAGACAACTCTGAGAGCTCACATATGACGTGTTCCAAAGTTTTGCCATCACTATCACACGTTCTGCATATCGGTGTGTCACTTAACTCCTTAATGTGGAGGTGTTTCCTGAGTTGACAATGGCGAGACAGAAATCCTATTGTGAGACATAGGTTTGACCTGGTCATCGCCAAGTACCTCTTGGCAAATCAGCATCGTTGTAATTTTCCCATAGTTTTACCATTTGGCCATGGCAATTGTGGTTATCGACATTCCAAAAGGTCACATGGTCCTAGTCTTCCTGGCTAGACAGTCCGCTATACGGTTGCCTTTGTTGTGCCCTCTAACGCACCTCTAGACAATACTGTTTCTGTCCGAAGAATGGGCTAGATATTGGTGGCATTCCATTGCTAGCTCTGATGTGCTGCGAGGCCTTTTCAGGGTTAGAAGTGCTTGTCTGCTGTAGCTGCAAATTATTACAGTCTTTCCAGATAAATATCTCCTAGTTAGTGCATTAGCAGCTACCAACATGCCAGCCAGTTCCTTCTGAGCAACACTTACATTTTTACTCATAGCCCACTTTATTCTTAGGTCTAAATACCTGGAGTACACGCCACATCCAGTGCCTTCCCTTGTTTTGGAGTCATCGGTGTATATGCAAATAGCATTTGTCACAGTTGGCTCAGTATTCTGTTTAATTTCTATTTTGTAGGATTTCTTAAAAACAATGTTGGTTCAATTCAGTCGGTGGTTGCTTAAAAAGGGAGTATGAATCACCTCCGGTTGATAGTCTGACTGGAATTGTATCAAAGATAGTCTGAAGAAATATTTGTTTTGATTTTCAACAGGAAATAAAGCGAAAAACGCCCCGACAAAATGAAAAAAAAACAGAACAGGTGACCACCTTACCTAGGGGGGTATGTTGCTTAGAGTATTCAAAATGTAGTCATAATCAGTATTTTCGTGGGAGAAGGGAGTTACGGCTCGCTGTTACACGTTTGAATAAACTTAGTTAAACCAGAACTAACCTCATTTTCAGTTATCTATATTTTCTCAATAGCTACAACATTAAACATTCAAGGTATCATAACTTTGTTCATTTCTGAGCATTCCAACTGCTGTAATTGTACTCTACTCGTTAGTGTTTAAATTTCGAAGCCATTTTTGGGTTAGGTTTCAAATTTCAAAGTGGCGCAGATTTTCATCGGAGCGTGTGGTCAGTCTGAAAGTGATCTAAGTCGACTAAGGGCATCAAGACGAATTATAGTTGCTACCCGGGTCCAATATTTTGTTTATACATATCTCCCCGTCAAGCAAACGTAAACCGTGGCAACCCTAAGCCCTAACTGTGTATTTTGGAAGTCGCCGAAGTGTAACAGCTTCTGAAGATGTCATCCACTGGGGGTAACGACATGTCAAGGTCCAATGCACAACAACGCCGGCCTAAAACTCCAAGAACCACAAATTCATTGGACGACAGCCGCGAAAGCCTTACTCCGTACGGGATATTAATTGAATTTAAAAAAAGTATTATGTTGGCATACAACTTTTACTCGGCTCTAGATGATCCACGTCGTATGCCTTGCAAGCATCTTTATCGATGGTTACTATAAAACACTAGTATCTAAGCATTGAGCGTGTGTAGTAATTTTATTGCAATAAGAAGTTTATGACTAGAATAGAAAACTTCAAATATTCATAGGAATCCGCTTCGCTTTCAATTGGAGCACTACAAAAAAGAATGAATTAGTGTTTAAGAACATTCTGTTCTACTATAGATGGCTATTAGTTTTATATGGGCTACAGGTACGTCGGTACTTTGCTGAAATCAATGCGATAGCCACATATATTGGTGGTACCGTCAGTCATGTACTTTCAGACAATGAAGCTTTGGACTTACAAATACGTTACACTTGGCAAACGTAGCCGACTACTTGTTCACTTTTTTACAGGTCAATACATTTCTATTGATTACTGATGACTAAAGGCCACTCTATTCAATTGGTTTTAGCTATTCATTGTTACTCTGTTAAAAGCGCTCCTCACAGTTGAAAGATAGTAAGATAGATAGTATAGAAGTAGTAACTGGTGGAAATCAAACCCTCATCATAAACTAGATTTAGATGGACATTTTAAATTACTGGCAGCTTAGTGGAATAGCATACTTCGAAACACATTTATTTCCATGATGTTGTGGCCGTTTGGCCAATTATTGATATTTCCCAGTTATAATTCCTACGCCGATAGATGAGGGGAGTACTATGGTCCCAAAAACTAGGGATCGATTTTGGGATAATACTCTTTTTGTCTGTTTGTTTGTTTGTCGGCGTTCTTCTACTCTCCTAATCTCAGTAACCTCTCCATGGATTGTGATGCAATTTGGGTAAAGATATGCTATGGGGTCGTCGTATGTAATGCTGCTATAATTTTGAAAATCGAGGCATGAGTGGCGGAGTAATTTGCAAAAGAGAAAAAGTTTCAAATATTCCTCAAACTTAGTTTCTAGACCCTTTAATGGTTCATAATCATTTTCTGCTTAGGGGTGAAACTGAGGTGGCAGGGGGTGGAGGGCTGTAAAACTGGAAAATTTTTTGAATTCATAGTAGGCTGTTCATTGACCTGTGGAAAGGAGACCTAGCGATATAATTCACTTTTTTAGGTTCATACGAACATTGCCTTGCCTATTATGGAAATAAATGGAATTTTCTGATGTATAAACATATGAGTATTGCTTTAGATCGTTCTGTATTGTGTAACTTGGAAGCTATTGAATTTGCTTTAATGAAATTTTTGGATGGAAAACGTGTTGTAAAAAAAATGTAGTAGTCATAACATAGTCTATTATTGTCTCCAGAATAAAATTTTACGTTTAATACCTAGTACAAAAAAGGTATTCAATTCTATCAAGTCAAAAGTAACATTATCGCTGACTGGAGCTCTAGAAATTCTTCAGTACCTTTTAGCAAGATCGCAGAAAATGAAGAATGAATTAAAATTCCTTCAAATCATAAAGCAAAAATTACCTGACAAAATTTAAATATGATCTGTAAGTATTCCTTTTTTGCGCTCTTACTTATGGATAGTGAAAAAATAGAAGGGCTCCAGTCAGAGGTATCGTTTCTTTGACGCAAATTACTAATTTTTTATACCGGTTACATGTGATTGATAATTGCGTGCTGGGGCAACAATCGCTGATAGTTGTTCTTTCATTTGAGTGTTTTGAATTGTTTTGGAAATTTCTAATCTCTAGTACATTGCAGTAGCCAGTAGGCTGTGAGAAATCTCTATTTCTGTCATACTCCAGCTTCTCTTTGATATTAGCTACGTTCCGCCGTTATTTCTGGTTAGAGTTGATTAGAGATAGAGTAAGAAATTTTTATAATCTTGTCTCTTTACCCTAATTCGTCTGTATCCTTAATTCTAAGTTATTTGTTTTCTCTCATCTGAACATTTTTGTTTATATTTCATTGCCTGCTAGGTTGCTTATAGGTAAGAAAGTTGAAGAACATTGATTCGATTGAAAATTTAAATTAAATGAAAGCTACCAGAGATTAATACTAACAACCTTATATCATTAGAAAAGCTATCAACTTTTACATTTAATCGTATAAAAATAATTAGCTACTCCTATTTGAAAAAATCAAGTTATCTCTGATTGAAGTTTCTATAATTAATCAAGCGATTGCTCCAAGCACAAACGTAATTCAAATTTGGCCGCCTAACTTAAAGTGACGCATTGCATGCTTAGTAATACGGCAGAGTCACATCCTTCTAAATTTTATAATCGTTGTGATATTCACTTTTCTTCTGACATCTACTTATACCGAAAATGGTGACTTACACCTAAACGGTTCGCTTTAGGTCCTTATGTGATACATAAGGGCTGCTCGCAGAGCAATAACAAACTAGTCAGCGTCAATTTGATTGGCCAGTACTAGTCAGAAATTGTTTGACAACTGCAATGGCGAATACTAATTGGCTCTGACTGGTTTGTGATTCTCTGTACGAACAGACCTATAAATAAAGTGTCAAAGTTCAATTCACCAAGCAAACTGAATATGCAAATAATATGCAGGTTGTTTTATTTAAAGAAAAACATAACTTGTATCAAATTTCGTGTTTTGCAAAACATATTTTTAAAATGTAGCCTTAATGGGGAATTATTATTTAATTAATTATTATTTTCTGTTTCATCAAATACTCATCAAATACTTTAGCCATAATGCTCCGTGTCGAATAACGTTAATAACCCTATCCGGAGATTCGGTAGGAAATAAGACGGATCGTAAAAGTTGAGTGACCCGTGTTATAAAGTACACCCAAATGGAATGGAGGAAAGATGTAGGAACAGAAAGACCGGGTAATTGACAAATCTACACTCCCCACCGTTTTTTTATTTTCAATTCAGCGAAGCAAGGGATTCATTCCCTTCAACGGCCTACTAAGCCAGCCTTGGGTACACGAAAAGGATCTATGGAGTGCGTATCAAGATAGAAAGAATGATAAAAGAACTGGTGAGGGTCCTACAAGACACAAGATAAAGGTCAGTTCGTTTCATCTGGTATGAAAATAATGAAGACAGAGGTGCATTGATCGTCGTATATTTTATTGTGTCCTATGAGGTCATTGTTTTGTTAATTTTTCCAAGATAGCAGTACTGGTATCTAGTAGGCGCTAAATATAATTCACGTTGTGAAACTTGAAGGGAGTAGAAAAAAAAGTTTTCAAAACGGGTGAGCCGCTAAATATACTTAAACATGTATATAACCTTGCCTTCTCAACACAAATACAACACTAAAAACACAACTACAGCATTACAATTGAAAAAATCATTCAAGTATTTTTTATCTAGTCTCACTAAGTTAGACAGGCACTACCATACTACTTCTGAATACGTTATACCACCTATAAACAAACAGCGTGAATTATTTTATGACTGGACGGTGAGTTATGAACACCGCTTTCTGGAACCAGTACTGATCTCTTGAACATGCATAAGATTAAATAGACTCTGTAACAACTGCAAATGTCGCTATGAAACGTCAAACGCTTATTCAAATGGTGACAGCATTTTTTAAGTGACAGAGACGTGAGGTTAAGTTTTCAATATTGTGTAATTGTTATGTATTTAAATACATACACTTTTGATAATTTAATACCTGCTATGTAGCAACAACTAACTTATTGGTTCACTGGGCTGACCGCAATAAATGATCCCAAATGAAATTTTCAATTAGTACTGTTTGTGAGGGGTTTATATTCGCACTTTAAAATTGTAAATGATTCCATTTCACGATCAGTTAAAAGTTGCATAGTAAAATTTATAGCACCATATTCAAACTATAACCAAGGGCTCTGTGTTTTGCTAGGAGAAATGAGCTTTTATACCTACATATATACTCATATCAATGGAGTACTTAGCTCTACATCATTAGAGGAGAAGGAACTCCTCAAAGCATATACACAGAATGTAATAAAACCTCAGTCAAATCATGACTAGAATATTGTACTGGTTCCATGTATAAATGCTCGATCTTTAGGGTCAAGTCATACCTAGAAACCAACACGGTACAAATATCAGATCATGACCATTATTATATTTCTCTATAGCAGTCCCAGATATGCATGTAAATACAAAAAAGCTGGAGTACTTAAATCTGGTAGGGAATTTAAGTGTGTTTGCCCGTAATACTGGAACAAACAATTGAAATTTGCTTGCCCGTCTCCCACAACCGGTCCTGCATGACTCGGTCTGGGCCTGCACGACTTGATGTGTAAAGTTCTTGAAAAAAGTCGTTGGTTCAAAATATCACCCGTTGATGTTTCAAATCTTTGATGACATGCCAGCCTATGGCGATTTCATCCATTTTGACGACCATGACCGAATTCACCCGATTCCGTAAGACGTTATGTCATGGCTCAACAAACAATTAGCTGTCTTACGGTCGGTTCGTTTGTGATGACATGTTGCAAATATCTAATGTCAGCGACGCCATTGTGGGATAGTTTCAGTCACACTCTCAGGGCCGGAGTAGAAAAAGGTGTTGAACAGGGCAGAATTAAGAAATGATACTCAACCCATGCGGCGTAAAAGGAAGGCAAACATTAAAGACAACATAAAGTTTATGTTTTCCTTAATATTTACCTCCCATAAAATACTATATTTGCGCTGAGATCTATATTATTTATCTCTATACTCATAATCCATGTAGATAGCCACGACCCTGCCATGGCGTCGCTGTTGAAATCAGAACCAATTTAACCCAAAATGTCGATGCTCAGAGGGATCGGCACAAAGCATCCCCAGACCTTGAGAGTGACAGTTTATGATTGAGCCGTGGTTGTGTGAGGAATGAATTTTGTTTATTTCAGGCATAAGGAATATTTGATGGCATCTTCCTAACTTCTCGCGTGTTTTCTCCATGATATGATGATCCTGACCGACTTGCCACCCGAAATCGTTTCTAATTTGGTGTCCCGTTACTTAAGAAATTCATTTCTTATGTCTTATGTCAAGTCTTACGTTACGGCATACGGCACTATGAACACTGTCATCTGATTCCACGGATCTATTTTTCTTAACTGTTACGTTGTATCTTATGTGTTACTTTACGGAACTCTGAGTGATACTTTACTGAACTAACAGGTATCTTTTGATGACACAAATACGAGGCGCACCGTACTACCAGAAGATGACGGTAGAGGAACAGTCAGTTGACGCGATGATCCGACACATCTGGTCGATGCTCTGCAAACCTCGTTTTTAGGCTTTTTGGGGGCTCCTGATCATCTTCTACCATTTTTGGGTGGTGGAGTAAAACTAAAAAATGTATTTTATATGCTGTCGGTTGTCCTCTGGAAAAAGACCTAGCGGCACAATACAGTTTTCTATGTCCAACCGAACATTGCAATGCATATTATAACAGAAACCAACGTACGTTCTGTATCACGTAATCTGGAAACTATTGAATTAATTTTGATGAAATTACGACACAGTGTCACTACCGTGGCTAGGATGGAAAACGCGTATCGCTTTTTTAGAAATCAGTGGCGGCGCAGCAAGAATCAAAAAACTAAAAGTGTACGAAAAACTTCATTTTTAGGCAATTTGGAGGTTCCCTATCGTTTTACACACTTTACTTCCCACACTAATAGGGGTTATGAGAAATAGCGAAAAATTTAGTTTTTGGCCGTTTTATGATGAGTACTTTTAGCCGTGTAGTCTCAAAAGCCACTGTTTGGATTGTGATGATATTTGGGTAGCGATATGCTGTGGGGTTGTAGTAGATAGTGCTGCTGTAACTTTGAAAATAGAAATTGGTAAGGAACAAAAAATTATCAACACCCCTTCAAAGTTTGTTCTCAGGAGTTTCAGGGATGACCTCCCAGGTTTATTCTGGAGGGGGTGAAATAGGGATGGTGGGGCAAGTATGGGATTTGAAAACTCAAACCGTTGTTGTATTTATAAAGTACTCTACATTGCGCTAAAAAAATTGCTTTGTTGACATTGTGTGCCTTTTAGACCCATCTGGATGTTGTCTTTGAATTTTATGTAGACGGAATACTCGATACACATACATATAATGCATAGTAACAGTGATAATAGTGTATGTATCGTTATTGGAACTCTAACTAGTGGCGGAGGAGGAATCAACAAAAAATTTCAAAAGAAACTTCGTTTTTAGATGTTTCAAAGGTCCCTAATCAATTATATACTTTTTCTATGAGAACGGGGTAGCGACAGAGGAACTCAGATTTTTTGGTTCGCACCTACGATTTGTGGGAAGTGATGGGTCAAGAGACTTGATGCCACTTTTACTTCCCACACCGATAGGTGAGGGGAGTATTGTGATCGCTAAAATTTTCGATTTTGAGATAACACGCTTTTTGGGCGTTTCATGATGTCTACATAACGAAAATCTACGTCACTCATCTCTGTGGGTCTGTCTGTCTGTCTGTCGGTTTGTCTATCGGTCTGTCTGTCGGTCTGTCTGACGGCCAACTAATTAGCAAAAAACGAAAAAATTAAATATTCCTCAAACTTCGTTTTTTGGTGTTTTAGGGGTTTCTGATCATTTTCTACTTTTTTTTGGGGGGGTGAAATTGGGGTGGATGGGGGGTGGGGGGGTTGTAAATCTCAAAAATATGTTGTATTGATAATAGGCTATCCATTGACCTGTAAAAAAAGACCTAGCGGCATAATAACAATTTTTAGGCGCCCATCCGAACATTGCTTTGCCTATTCCAGCAACCTAGGGACAGAATTTTCTAATAAATACATACATGGGAATATTGCTTTAGATCGTTCTGTATTGAGTAACGTAAAAGTTATGGATTGGATTTTAATGAAACTTTGTCACAGTATTACTACCGCGGAGAGGATGGATAATGCGTATGTTTTGGAAAAATCGTGTCAGTGGCGGCGCAGTAATAATAAAAAACAAAAAAATAAAAACGCCTCAAACTTCGTTTTTAGGCGTTTTAGGGGTTCCTGATCATTTCTGCTTTTTTTTGGGTAGGAGAGAATTTGGGGTGGCTGGTGGGTGGAGGGTTGGAAAACTGAAAAATGTGTTGTATTCGTAATGGGCATCCGTTGATCTGTGAATGAAAAACCTAGCGGCATAATACACTTTTTTAGGTCCATTCGAACACTGCCGTGCTCATTATAGAAACCAAGGAACTCAGAATTATTGGCTGATGTATACATACGAGTATTGTTTTAGATCACGTAACGCGAAAATTATTCAATTGATTTTAACGAAATTTTGACACGGCATTGCTACCGTAGCGAGGATGGAAAGCGGTTGTGTTTTGAAAAAATCATGCCAGTGGCGGCGCAGCAATAATAAAAAAAACTAAAAATATAAAAACAGCTCAAACCTTGTTTTTAGGCGTTTTAGTGGTTCCTGATCATTTTCTACGTTTTCTTGGGTGGGGGTGAAATTGGAGTGGTTGGGGGGTGGGGGATTGTAAAATTGCATAAGGCAAGAATTATTAAATTGATTTTAATGAAATTTTGATAAAGATTCGACTATCGCGGCGAGAGTGGAAAACGCGCCAGTGTCTGAAAAACCGTTGTGGCGGCGCAACAATAATTAAAAAACTAAAAACATAAAATCAGCTCACACTTCGCTTTTAGACGGTTAAGAGGCTCCTGATCGTTTTACATCGTTCAGTTGAAGCATGCAGAATTAAAACTGTGTCCTAGTTTCTAAGAAGGGAGACGCAAGAAACTATTTACGAGAGTTTTTGTGTTGGATGTTTCTTTGCGGGCAGGTGGGCGATGACTTGGTTGCAAGGAGATTTCAGACTATAGCTTCATGCAACGGGAAAACAACAAAATGGTATCATTATTATGTGTGGGAAGTACTGAGTCAATCAACTTCGCTCCATTTTTTTGTGAATATATCATCCCAGTGAATCTGAGTCCTGCCAATCCCCGACTAAGATTGAAACGCCAAAGGTAGAAGCCATCTCTGTTCGCGCCAAGACAGCCGAATTCTGCTGAACTATAGACAGTTTGAAAAGAGCCAGCAATTTAAATTTTACAGCCAACTGAGCAGTTATCTGTGAAAACTGGCGAAAATGCACAAACCTAGAAACTGTACAATAATTATTGAATGATGCTGACGTACCTACAGATTGGCTAATTAGCGTGTTCATGATGTAGGAAGCCACGATACGAAATGTTTGGATATCTGTAAGGGTACGATTCGAACATATGCGTGTATATTGCTTACTGTGATGTTTGTGTTCGTTTAGGTAAATATAACTTGTACGTAATCTATTTGATGTTGAATGCTGTGTGCGCGATACAATGCAATACTGTTCTTAGCTTCACACAGAAAAATTGTCGTTCTGTCAAAGACTTACGCTTGGATTCAATGGGACGTTACACTCAGCATTCCTCAAGTACAGCGATGTTTTATCCAATGGGAAGTGTATAGTTGGTAACGATTATATCGTATTGTCGATTCAACGACAAGATGTCGTTGGATTCAAATGAATAATTCAATCGCAGCCTGTCGTTGAATCGAATCTGTGTTTTGTAATTGATTCTAAACTACTTCCTTTTCCTTGGACCAACAGATTTTATTGCGAGGACAGCTGATCGATTCGTTTGGATGTTTAATTGTGTGATTTTGTATGAAGTTATAAGGAGCATGATATAAGAATTAGACATAAGCCTGCACCAGTTGTTGCATTTTTACCTGAAATATAACTGTCTGACTAATTCTAAATACCTACATTCAAATGTGAGTGTTAGCTCTTCTAAGCCCCAATTTCTCAGTAGGTCCTCCATTTAATATATAACTGGACACATTTAAATCACACAATTGCTGATGCAGTACGCAAAACCACGAGATGACACAACACAACTAGCACCGAAACAATACAACGAAACACGACGAAACTACCTCGTCCATGTTGGCGGGTTGGCGGCGATAGTAACACTAAGGTGTAAGTTTAGTACATTGAATAGATTGTATGCTTTGCTTAAATGAAACATAGGGTAAATTTTGAAAACAAAAAGATGTTTTGATTGCATTATATGTCAACACTGGTATTAGAAGGATTATACATATCGTTAGAACGAATATAAAATTATTTTGAATTTATTGGCGTACCTGTGGTTACTTCGAATATAAGGATTGAATTATTTCAATGACATGGATTTGAAACAACTGTAAATATATTTAAAGCGACGGAAAAACATCCAAATACAAACAATTAATTGGAAATGCAACAGTATTTTTTTCTATGTTGAAGGCAGCCCAAGACATGACCATGTACCCCAAGCCTGTTGATTTCGATTCAATCAATCACACTGTATGCAGGCGACAGTCAATGCTATTGAGTGAGCCGTAAAAGGCTTCCAGCGAGACGCATATAAGGCACCTGTTAAATATTAGGGTGGGCTGATTTATAGAGAGGATTTAAGAGTTTGACAGGAAAATACATCACTAGAAAATAATATACTTCAACTTTTAGAACTGCCACAATGGCACTAAATTTTTTATTTCCAAAAATTCAGAATTTTTCAATGTGCTTATAATTAAAAGACCAATTACTTCAAAACTAAAAAAATTCTTCAATAGGTATTGTGGAATACAAAACTTGATAGCCATAATAACAGAAGTGAGCAGCACGATTCTTGGAGTCGTATTCAAGATAAACTAAAAAGCAGTATTGCTGACACAACGATCAAGGAATTGGAAAAGAAGAGGGACGGCTTGATGTCAACGTATAGAAAATTAAGAAGCAAAATCAAGGAACCAACCCCGATCACCAGTAAACACAGAAGTATCTGATGGTTTTGAAAAGGTACTCGGACACAGACGTGCGCCTGAAGTCTGCGCCGCCCGTTTTCCCGTCGCGGTGCGGCCCGGCTTGTAAAATTACGGGCCGTGGAAGCCACATTAATGCTTATGCTGTAATATACATCTGAATTTCAAAAATCTTAAATGCTTGAATTCTTAAACTTGGTGCTGAACTTACACCAGAAATCATTCTCATATTTATTACATTATCAAATTCTGGTTAAGTATATCAAATCCCAGCAAATACGCCTAGAGCCTGGGATTGCACCCCAGACAAACTACAGCGTTTTAGTATAGGATCGGTCATTAACTTCAGTTCTGCAGAAGATAGCAGAAAAGTCTGTATATGAAAGTTGTAGCCAAATATATAATCCTTGCTAACAAAATATATTTATTTATACAGGGTGATCCAGAACTACGTGGTGATGCAAACATGCATTTTTTAAATGATATACATACACATACATATTATCCCATACTTAGATTCCACTAATAATCCCCATTGATACAATATAAGGGGTTGTAGCATTATACAGGGTACTTCAAAAGTTATGACCATTTCCATATCCAAATCGCTGTCAAATAGACGTACTGTATATCAAAAAGTAATGAATTAAAAATTGTTTGTATTACATAGAAAGATAAAAATTATCCTCTAGTTTTAAAATCGGGTATAAAGAAAGCTGACGACGTATATTCGTATTCAGGGTGGTATATAGATATAGATTTTCTTCCTTTTAAATGTAACGCGTGATATTTTATTATACCACAGAATTGCTCTTAATATGCTCTTACGTCTTTGTTGTATCACTTGTTATATCTGCATCCTTCAGTTTCCGAGATATTTCGATATTTATGTAACTTAAAATATACTTTCTATTTATGTACTGAAATTTATTGATTTTGAGAAAGTTCCATCGAATTTTTAGTTATTTAACGGACAACTAATTTATAAGGCCACAAGAGTATTTGAAGTCAAAACCCTGAACTACCGAGATAATAAAGTCGAGTATGCTGAGGAAACAATTTTGTAGACATGATGCATAATTATCAAACAGATTATTTATCAGGTAGGCTTTGAAATATTGACAGTTCTCACAACCTGCTCAATAATTCGTACTGTGTGAAAAACGAGCATTAAAAATTATTTTTTCCAATGAAGAACAAATAGAGGTTATTTGGGAGCATCTTTCAGAAATTGTCTACATGCTTCTAGATATTATATCAACTCACAACAGCAATATCCAATACCGAGGCAGCCTAAGAGTGATGCATTTGAAAGATTGAAGAATCGTTTTATCCGGACTGTGTCGGTTAATATATATTTGATAGCCTACCTGATAGATCTGCTGGATAATTATGCATGACATCTATAAAATTGGCTTCATTCATTCATTGGCTTATTATTGTCTCGTTAATTCAGTGTTTTGACTTGATAAAATACTACTATGGGCTTATATTATAGATTAATTAAGTACAAATAAAATTCGATAGTATTTTCCCAAAATAAATAAATGTCAGTACACAAATAACGTATATTTAAAATTTGCAGAAAAATCGAAATATCTCAGAAACTGACAAATGTAGGTATAACAAGTGCTATACAAAGATGAAAGAGCATATTGTAAGCAATTTTTTGGTATAATAAAATATTGGGGTCTACATTTAAAAAAAAAGAGAATCTAGATATTGCATTCTACATCACCCTGTATATGGGTATGCGTCGCCGGCTTTTTGTAGACGATTTTAAAACTAGAAGATATTTTTTATTTTTCCATGTAAAAAATAATTTTTGTTTCATTATTTTTTGATATACAGTACGTTCGTTTGACAGCGATTTGGATATAAAAATGGTCATAACTTTTGAAATACCCTGTATAATGTTACAATACTTTCCATTGTAAGAAGGGGGATTATTAGTAGAATCTAAATATGGATAATATATAGGCTGTCTCATTTAAAAAAATATATGTTTGCATCACCACGGAGTTACGAATCACCCTGTATAATTAAAAATACTTCTGAGCAAGGAGCATATCCTTAGCTACAACTATTATCTACAACTTTTTTTGCTATCTTTTACAGTAGTGGAGTTATCGATGGATCCGGTACTAAAAACTCACACTGTATGTCAGCGCATCATCATAATTCAATTAATATATTATGTAGTTCTGGTTTATATACTATTTTATAACTAAATGCTTAATTGCCTGTAAAATTTGAATTCTCTGAATGCCATTAATTTGCGCTATGCGGAATAATATTGATTTTTGGCCTTGTTTAATATCCTCACATAAATCAACAAATTTCCAGAGCTCGGTTTGTGAAGTTTTTTGTTGTACAGCCGCTGGGTCGCAATTTATTGTAACTTTAATTTTACATTACAGCTGACAGAAGTACATGTCTGTTTTCGTTCGCATTTTCTGGACAGCGAGCCCTGAGTACACAAACGATGATTTATATGACTAGAGATAATATTATTTTAGAAACCACGGCCACCTTGGGAAAACAGTATAGTTCTCCTCCGGCTTGATTTGATGTATTCTAAACGGAGTTTGCTTTCGTAACAATTTTTCTTCCAACGTCTTAGGTGAGGACAATATTGTAATCAAGTTTTTAGATGTTTAGGTGATACGATTTTTGTACCATATTTGCTGTGCATCACGAAAGTCTCTTACTCATTTACGTCTGATTATCTATTAGTCTGTCTGACAGAACCACTCTAAACAGCATTTTCAAGGGTTTCTGATTCTTGTTATCTTTATCTTTAAAAAACCTAGCCAAAGTTCAATGATTTAGTGCGCTATCTGAAGGTTACTTTTGAAAGCAGTTTTATTGACCTGATTTTTTTTGACATGACCCTTAATGCCGGCACTTCACTTGAAGTAGCGTAGTCTAGTATTTGTTTGATTTTCAAAAAAAAACACTTGTCGCGCCCTTCTTTGGGTTTTTGCCTTATTTGCGCAAATACGACAAATAATGCAAAAAGGCAAATCGCGTCTCCGTTCACTTGTCGGTTTTTGATCAGAGGTCAAAGAACTCAAATTAGACGAATATTTATGCTGACGATGCCGGCCGGTTTTGAGAAAAGGCATCCTTTTGTGTTATTTGGTTTCCATTAAAAATAAGTACAAGAATCTTCGTCAGTTTTTGCCGACAGGGTGACAATCAAAAATGGGTAGGTACTCCTAGCCCATTTAATAAATTTGGAACCAATCAAAACTAGGCGGACATGCTTTTAGTTGTCTTCGAAGAAAGAGATTGATATATAATATTTCAGCAGCTGTGGACCTTGTAATGATTTCAATTCGTGGTGAGCACTTTCAAAAAACATTTCGATCAATTATGCCATATAGTATGCATAACAGCAATTCTGCTCCAAAAACCAACTTCGTCATTGTATTAAAATATACATATTTATGAAAAAGCAGTACTATAAATAACCGTCTGTGAATCAAAAATTAGTTTTCACTGATTTTATCTCATTTAAGTGTGCAGCCAATTACAGCTTGTAGGATAAACCTTGATATGGATTTTGCACAACATCTGCTTATTGCTTTAAGAAGTATGTATTATCGTTGATTTCAGTACAATTACAAAAGCACATACATTCAAATACAGCTATACTGCAATATCAAACAATGCGATACACACGGTCTTCATTCAACAACATGACTCATCCAAACAACTCAGTTTTGACCGTTAACAAAAAATGTGTTTCTTCATGACAGGGAAAGTATTTTAGAATCGAGTATAAAACATGGGTTTGATTTAACGAGAGGCTGTAGTCGACTCACTCAATGAGTCAAGTGAACACCTAGTCGTTGGATTGACAACAGGGTATAAGTAGTTACCAAATATGCACTTCCCATTGGATAAAACGTTGCTGTAGTTGATGAATACTGAATTTAAAATCTCACTGAACCTAAGCGTAAGTATTTAATGAAACGACAAATTTCACTGTGTGTAGTTTGATTGTAAATTGGTGCTGATACATTGTTGCTGCCGTGGGCGACCAGACAATTGTAAATCAGTGACGAGTAATAATAAAAAATTAAAACAAAGGTTTGACAAATCGCTTCGCTTTTTGACTTCTTTGAGGTACTTGAGGGTCTACGGTATAGCGCGCGAAATTGAGAATCTAAGAAAAGACGTATTCCCATTTTAGCGAGGAGGCGTGACCACCTGTTCCCTTTCTCCAGTGTGTGTGTCTAAGATGAGGGCAGATGAGTCCAAAAATCCAAAGGTAAGGACAAAAATTCCAAAGGTTAGGTCCAAAGGTCACTATAAAAGTGAATTTCGCATTTCCAAGCTTCTGAAGTTACCTTTAAACTTAAAGTAATGACTCAAAGAGCAAATTGAAAAAGAAAGCTTGCGCTTGTGCAAGTATTAGGCTGTATTTGATTGGTTGTTAGATTACAGGCATTTATAGAATGTATGATTTTGCATTGCGAGCTTTTTTTGCACATTAAAAAACTTTTCGAGAAAATTGAAAATAGTTGTCATTCATTAGGTTCCTAACTATCGCGTTCTGAAATATTATATATGTAGTTTGAAAATAGAGTGTGTTATGCGAGAAATTGTGAGTCCGTGTTTTACATGGCAAATACGTATGTATGAATGTGTGTATCCAGGCCCCTTAAGCATCGGTCCATTGAAAATCTCATTCTTTCTCTTTCTCTTTTTAATGACAAATAAAATTGTGCTTGACGAAGTTCGTTCCAGCTCATAGAAAACTAATGATTGAGATGAATTTGTTTTATTGCAAGGCGTCTATGATTAAAGATTTTCATGTTTGGCGATTTTTCATAAAGTTGCACGTTAAAAACGTACATTAATTCCTGACTAAAGCTTGGGTTATGAGTGATATGGATTATGCATGCCCGCGCTTTGATATGTTCCAAAAATTATGCTGTTTTGTATCGTCAATTATCCACCTGTCAGCTTCAGAGCATTTTAAATATTTATGTATGTACACACTAGAGAGTAATTACCGCTAATCCTACTATTTTAGTTTTCGAAAACTGGCATATGGTCACAATTCTCTGGCTTATGTATGTAGTGTGAAGTCAAAGTACATGTTTTATAAATAAGTACTTACGAGCAGCCTGAATTTGCTGCGGGCTGGTTGACTCACCTGAAAAGAAAAAAAATGTTGATTATACAATGACGTTATGTAGATGTGTGTGGTAGTATAGCAAATATCAATGCCTAAATTTTTAGGGAGATTTCATAAAATCCATACAAAAAAATTTTACAGTAACTGGCTAAATGTCACTAATTAATGAAATAACATTTTTGGTACACATATATGCCTTTGCTATTATATTATTTCTCTGTTCTGGACATCTACTAGTGAGTATTTTGAGTGTCAAACGAGTGCAGTACATTGCCAAGTGTAAGGCTTGCAGATGCTGCAAAACTGCAATAAAGTCTCAGCTCTTGGGCTGTTCGGCCGGCGGTGATACGCTCCGCCACCTTGGCGATTATGAAAGTGGGTGAAAAAAATACTACAAAATAAGAGCCGTTCAAATTATGTTTTTGGATAGTCTAGGGATCTCTGATCATTTTCTACTTATTTTAGGAGCGGTTAGGAGCCGAAGAAGGACAGGATCTCGGAGAGGGTGGTTGGGAAACCGCGCAACATTTCATTGTCCTTTAAAGACACGATACTGGTAATACCATCTATTCTAAATATCAGAAATATTGGTCAAAGGCTACGGAATAAAACCTTTGTCGTCCTAGTTTCTACGGAGAAAGATTAAGAAAACTATTCACGATAGTTTTTGTGCCAGATGTTTTTTGCGGGCAGGCGGGCGATTGTTTGGATGCAAGGGGATGTCAGGCTATAGTTTCAAGCTATGAGAAAATAATAAAATGGAATCACTGTAATAAGTGAGAAGTGCTAAGTCAATCAACCTGACTTCATTTCTTCATCTGGCAGAACTGCTGAGAAGCCTTTAGTATTTTTCATATGCGGCTGTGCCACATACTACTTAAAAATAGCTGTACAGTACCTAAGGAGATTATACTCCTAAAAATGTCTGATGAAGGACTACATAAATATTCGCCTGGAAGTAACACAGATTGCAGTGAACGGCAAAAACCCCGGCGCAAACTGTTTAAATTTTATCTATTGTTCGGATTACAATATTTGTATCTACTCGTATTTCTATTTGCGACCTGTTCCTCTTTCTAGAAGACGTAGAACAATCTCACAGCTATACAAATTTGTTAAGCCTCGCAAACCTGAAGAAACAATTGAACTATAGTGAGATTAACTGTATTTGAAGTAGGTGTAAGTGCACTCCTGCAAGTTTCGAGTTTAAAGGAAATACCAGATGAAATATTATTCCAAGAACTTCGGAAGTTCGCAACAGTTAAGCCGGCTTGCGACAGCGGCAACGTACTATTGTACGTGATACTAGTGTTTGCGTAATAAATTTCAGAATAAAGTAGTCTATAAGAGAGAAGAGGCATCAGATCTACTATGTACATTCAACACTTAAATTAAAGTGAAGACAGTAGATCAGTTGTACTATCGTAACATACATAATAAACAGTTAATAATTGGGACTGCGGCAAATAAACGCAAAAGTGGACTCAAAAAGGGATGTTAAATACTATTGATCTCAATAAATTTTGTAAGTATTTAACATCCCTTTTTGAGATTATAACTCATGCTCAAAATTCTATTGTAGCCCTGAAGGTGGAATCATAAGTTTCCGAAAGCTTGAAATAAAGTCAAAAGAGTCCACTTTTGCGTTTATTTGCCGCAGTCCCAATTACTAACCGTTTATTACCTAACTGGTTTTTGTTTCGGCAATGACTACCCCCCTTCTACCGTAACATACATATATTATGCAAGTTGTCCCAAAATTTTTCCCAGCGTAAGTTTGGCATTCGGGATAACTGAATATGACCTGCGCATGTTAAGCCATTATTCGTAGTTTTTTATTTAAATAATTAACAATAGGCATTTGAATAAGCAAAACTATTATAGGAACTGTTCGGTAGCATAGGGGTTCCTGACTATATTTTCTACTTCTACCGCAAGAGATTAAAATTGGTGTAGTATTGAAATGAAGAATGTTCGTTATTCATATTATCTCTCTATTAAATTATAAAATTGTTTCCGTGATATTATATATTTAACGGATGTACACGAACATTGCCTTTTAGGATATACAGGGTTAGTCTTTAATAAATGGAAATAAAACGACTTTGGAAACAAAACAACGTCACAATTGTCCCCCTCATTATGTCTGCCTCAGGCGTTACACCAAACACGTTTACACAACACATTCAACAGTTGGGCTTGGACGAAAAGTTACACAAAGTATTCCAAAAGTCTGTAACCGTGAAGACCTGTAATATTGTGCGTTCCTTTCTAAATTCCGATCAATAATAGTCCGGGTGTTGACTTGACACATCCCGTCAACACTTCTTGCTACCGCAATTATGCGAGAGGAACTTATAATGGATAATAAAAACAATCTTTATTTCAAATATATATCACACATACGAACTGTATATAATGATACGGGTATGAAAATGCGTCCATTTACTAATTACTAAAATATTATATCTAAAAATTCAGATATACTGTAAGGTTCTAATTGGATGAGGAACTCTTGCAGATTTTTTTTTAAATTGAGATAACTCATAGATTCTAAATGATTTGGTAGCTTGTTGTTAAACTTAGCGCACGTATAAAAAGAATTCTGCTCATTAAATGTTAATCTATGGGGTGGCAATAATACATTTGTGGCCCTAGTGCTGCATAAGTGATCATGGTTCTTTCTTGAATGATACATATTTTTTGCATATCTGAGCCAGATCCAAATAGTATTATACCATAACGTAAAATCAATTCAAAATCAGCATAATATAAAATCTTTGAGTATTCTAATTTGAGGTATTTCGACAACACTCTTATACCATACCTGATGCCATACACAAGCTTTTTGGCCATTATATTCTAAACCCGCTGCATTTTTATCACTGATAAGTAAACTTGTGTCATCAGCGTAATTTATGATTGTAAGGTTCATCTGTTTTATACTATTCCTTAAATCATTAATATTGTAACATACTGTATATTATGGTATTCGTGTATTTGTATTAGTTGTCATAGGTTGTCATGCATGATGTAAAGTCAAAGTGCTAGGTTAGATCTTTGAGGTGTAAACGTCACCGAATCGTCTAGAGTTTTCGAGAATGACGGATGGATTTTAGAAATGTCATCGAATTCTCTAGATGGTTCGATGAAGTATATATAAGGCGCCACGGGTAGCGTGGTAGTTCATCAGTTCAGTTGAGTTGACTTCTAGTTGAGACAAGGTTAAGAGATATTGTATTGAGTTGTGAAGTAAAACGGTGAAAGTTAATATCCAGTTTGATTCTTTGATGAAGAAAAAGAGGCCGTCGTGACAATATAAATAACAAATAATATGGGACCTAAGATACTGCCCTGGGACACCTACAATGGTGCAAATGATGTCTGATTTGCCATCTTTTTTCATTATCACCCGTTGTTGCCTGTTTGTAAGGTAGGATTTTAACCAGTCCAGTGTATTAGCTCTCATTCCATATCCGTACAACTTATCATATAAAATGGCGTGATTTAAAAAATCGTATGCTTTAGAGAGGTCCAAAAATAATAATAGCTTAATTTTTATTCTCAATGTTGGTAAGGATGTGTTGTGTAAACTGACGAAGTTGATTGAAGAACGTCCTTTTTTATATCCATGCTGAGTGTTCCTGAATAATTTATCAATAAAATCAGTAAGCTGTGTACCAACTACATGTTCAAATATTTTAGAAAAGCTTTTTAGTATACTGATAGGCCTATGATTTCCGATAATGGTTGGGTCACCCTTTTTAACAGCGGTTTAATTTCCGATAATTTTAGCTGTTCTGGAAATATTCCAAATTTTAACGAATGATTAATTATGTAGCTTAGGACATCTTCAACTTCTTTTAAAAACGTTTTTATGATACTTTAGTACCGGATCGGTCGATAACTACACTACTGGAGAAGATAGCGAAAAAAGTTGTATACAAAAGTTGCAGAATAGGGTATGCTCCTTGTTCAGAAAATATTTTGATTTATACAGGGTGATCTATAACTACGTGATGAGGCAAACATGCGTTTTTTTTAAATAAGACGCCCTATATATTATTCCAGATTTAGATTCTACTAATGATTCTTGTTCTTAAAGCACAAGGTATTGTAACATTGTATTTCAAAGGCTATAACCATTTTTATATTCAAATCGCTGTCAAATGAACGTACGTACGTTGAAGATTAACGAATCAAAAATAATTCTTATAGTTTCAAAAAAGGCTATAAAAAAGTCGCCGACGCATATTTCTGTACAGAGTGAGGTAGAACGCAGAAACTAGATTTTCTCTTTTTTTTAAATATAACCCCCATATTTTATTATACCAAAAAAATGCTTTCAATATGCTCTTTCATACTTAAATAGCATTTCATATACTTACGCTCATCGTTTTCCGAGATATTTCGATTTTTCTGCAAATTTTAAATATCCTTTCTATTTGTATACTGAAATTTATTTATTTTGAGAAAGTACTATAGAATTTTATTTTTACTCAATGAACAGCTAAATAACAGCAGAGATTAAAAGCATATTTATCAGGTAGGCTTTGAAATATTGGCAGTTTTCATAACTTGGTCAGTAATTTCGTACTATGTGGAAACTGAACTTTAAGAATGAATAAGAATAAGGGGGAAGAAAGGAAGAAAGAATACGAATACATATATTATTTTTAATTCATTGACGTACCTATGATTACTTGGAATATAAGAAAGAAGGGAAGGAATGACTCTGAATATAAGCAATGGTAAAACATTAATATACTAACAATCAATCAAAACCGCAAAAGTACTCCTTTTTGTGTAAGCATCCTCAGGTATGGGGGTGATATTTTTGTTGTTGCCCAGAATATGCAATAGTACTGAGTCAGGTTACTTGACGTGATTTTTTGAGTAGCTGGTTTTGCAAATGAACACGGAGTCTTGATTTGCGACTGAACAACCAAGCCGGTACTGGAGAAACGTGTTCAATATTCGGAAAGGCGGAAGATCGCGATCCACAACGGCGCGAGCTTAGCTGCCACATTTCTCTCCTGCCGAGCATGTTTATGTTCAGCAGAACTTCCTAAGCCTTCCCGCTGCGAGTTTTATTTGGCTTACAAAGTGATCCGAAAATACGTGGCAAGATTTTGATCCGCCTGATGCAGATGTCTTCGATACAGGATTAAACGGAACTGCAAATGGTCTCTGGAGGGATTAGAGGCGCTGTAAGGCGACTATGTGAACCTCACGGGTACCTTTGTTGTTATTCTACCTCATATGCCACTTGGAAAAATATTTAGAATAATGGGTGCACTTTTCATGGGTTTCAGGATGATCAAATTCATATCATTGATCTCGTTTGGTCGCTGGTATGTCCGTCCACCTGTCGACCTCTCTGCCTGTTGCGCAGTTGACGTTATATCTTACCTAATATGTGTAATAACTTCGCCATAGCTTTTGGTTGTTGTTATCTTGCTGTATTTCTTTATTTTGTAATATTGGATCAGAATTAAGGCAAAATCTTCTAATGTTTATTTATGCGTCGTTTCAAATAATATGTAGTCATCGAAAGACAACAGAAAACCGAAGTTTCCAATGTGTGAAAGACCATGGCAAGAGTGCGGCTAGATGCTGGTTAAAATACTGTCCGCAGTAGTAGCTTTAACAGCACAGAACACAAAAAAATGTGATAGTTGTGAAAATCACATTATATAGTTTTAAACATTTTCCTGTTTTCTTTTTCCTCGCAATAATTAAATAGTTATATCAAAGTCAAAATAAATTTTTGAATCCAGGACCGAAGACATGTCGACAGATCCCGAACAAAATGGAGTGCGTGTGACGTCATAATGTTAGTTTTCACTGATTGCAGTTTAAACAGAGATAATAGCTAGTCTTTTGCCCGAATGATGAATGTATCGGGTCAAAATGTCTGGAACACAATCTAGTGCCATTGGTCAGCACATGATTCTACGAACGCCCAAACCCATGTATTTTAAGCTGATATTTCTAGTACCACTATCAGTAGCTGTCTACAAAACCTGTACAAAACAACACTATTTTGTGCAACAATAAAAACATAGAAAAGCAGCAGCGTATACTAAGCTAATCAACAAACACTCTATTTAGAAAAATTTCAAGAAAGCAGCTTGGACAGTAGCTAGTAGAACTCACTATTTTTTTCACTGTGCTCTGATGGTATGTACTATTTATTACAGGAAAGAAAAGATTCCTTGACAATCGCCTAATAATTTTACAAAATAGAAAGCAGATGAGCTTTTTCAAGCTGTCAACTGGTGTCTGTCACTTACCGTTTACCGATATTTGGACTATTGACGTGCTGGTGACATTCGGCAGTCTCAGCATTGTGGGGTACGCTGAGATGGTTTCCTTTAGTTCTTGTAACAACATCGCAATACCAGCGAGGGGGGATTTGTACTGTTGTAAAATAGCTTTGAGTAGTAGTATTTTTGATTCAACTTTTATCTAGTTTTAATTGATCATAATTAAATATAAAGATATGTCGGAGTTTGCCAATATTATTGATAATAGATTTTTAAAATACATGAAAAATTTCAATATCTTTTTTCAAAATCTCTGCAAAAACTTAATTTGAATTTTCTTTGATTTTTACGACTGTGGGGGCAGTGTTTAAACTAATATCTAGCCATAGTCTTGCCATGATCTTTCACACGACTTTTACTTTTTGATGCCTGATGATTACTAAATATTAGCCGAAACGTCGCACAAAACAAAAAAGGGTGTTTTTCTTTTAATTATGACCTTATTCTAAATAATAATCCAAGTTTTTATACTTCTTTTGAACAGTCTCGAACTTTTTCTGGAAGACTTTAG
Source organism: Callosobruchus maculatus (assembly GCA_951848785.1). Classification (NCBI taxonomy): domain Eukaryota; kingdom Metazoa; phylum Arthropoda; class Insecta; order Coleoptera; family Chrysomelidae; genus Callosobruchus; species Callosobruchus maculatus. The sequence continues at coordinate 7,309,166 of CATOUR010000054.1, read as the reverse complement.
AAATTTGTAAGGCCACACCCTCCTAACTTGGTTGTGTAATAAGTTTCGGTCATTTTGTTACAAGCATAACGAGTGTGGAAGTTTAACTGTTGAACGCAATCGCATCCATCCGACATGCCACCAGGACCCCACCGGCTAAAACCCGTTCCCTCTTTCCTACCTCTTCTCTATCTCCATCTAGACCAGGCATCATCGTGAACGATATTCTTCACAGTGTGAAGTAAGGTAATAGTGATACCATTTAGGGATATCTTCTTATCTTCATCCAATCCTGTGATCGTTCCTCCTTCTTCCTTGCCGAGAGTCTTTGTTTACTTCCTATGTATAATGTTCTATGCCTCTACGCTTGTCCACTGTGCGATATCAGTGGTCTCGTTCCATAAGCTTAGCCACTCACTTGCTGTCAGCCTTTTAGCTTCAGGGCGGCATATCGCATTGCCTGCTTGACCATAGCGGATCAGTGTTCTCTGCTCGGCCAACAAGCTTAATGGTGATATCGTCGTTACAACTTGCAAGGCTCTTGTAGATACCAAGCGACAAGCGCTGGCCACCCTGATCAGAGACTTTTTCTGCAATCTGTCAAAAGCCTTCTGATACCTTTTCCTTCTCGTAACTTCACACCATAAATGGAGCTTTGGATAGGACGACAGCTTTACAACCTGACACAATAGTGTCCTTTTGTTCCTACTGGGCCCTCCTATACCTGGCATCAGTCGTGAGAGTATTGCCGCCTTCTTCTCAGCCTTTGCGAGTACTCTATTAAGGTGTTCTCCGTAAGACCTCTCGTTATCCAGTGTGACTCCGAGGAACACTATGGACTTGCCTGCTGGGAGTTGCACTCCCTTCAGTTGGAAAAAAACTTTGGTTCTCTTGGTCTTTGGCTGCACATTACAATGGCCTCTGTCTTCTCAGGAGCCAACTCAAGCTTGTCATCGCACATCCACTTGTCAATCTTACACAGCGACGCAAGTTTGAATCTTAGCTTGGATAACCCCGTAACCGCATTTTTTACTATAATAAGCATCTTGCAAATCAGAATCTATGGGCCTCATTGTTTCGTGTACTGGGAGTAGGTCGAAATATTGAAGAGAGTTCTAATTCACCAATCGTGCCGAGCTAAGGGGCAACCCGTTCTCATAAAAGCGTTAATTTTTTTATGGCTCCTCATTCATTATTCAACTGCAAGCAAGGAAGTTTAACGACTTCGAAAACACGATTTTTATTTTATTTCCGTCGAAAGTTGGTTAGAACTTATACACAGGGCTGCAACTTCGGAAGAATTAACGTTCACAGTAATGTTTACCCTCGAAATCATAATGAAGCGTAATGATGAAAACTTCTACTGAGAACTCTAACACCCATAACTATCTGTAAAGGCGTTAAGGTATGGATTATGGAGTTTCGCAAGGATAATTATTGCTTGCTATTAAAACAAACGACTGTGCTTGACGAGGTGAGGTGATTCTCTCCGATCGCAAACTAAAAGCTATCTATCTCACCGGGTTAGTGCACACATTTCGTTTTATGTAAGTTCCTTACCAGTAGAGAGTGTTGGACTTCTTTAGTGAAAAGTTGTGCTAGTCGTCATTAAATGAGATGGAAAATAATCGTGAGCACCTTGATCCAACCGATATTTAATTTAGCTTCAACAATACATTTCTATTTGCTTTACATCTATTGCTGCCCACATATTTGGTTAGTGGATTTTAAGATTTCGTATTTTTTGATATTTAAGGATGTATGACTTGTAGACATAATGCAAATTTACGCTTTTTATAAACTGTAGATTGATAAAATACCGACACAAAACAAAATCAAAAAGATGTATGCATATTACATCGTGACTGATGAGTTTAGGCATCTTGCGATTGCGAAAAGTGGTGCAGTCAAAACGTGAGCATATTAACAGGCCCGCGACGCATATTTTATTATTTTTAAAGGACATATGTTTTTTATATGCACCTACTATGATATCCAACTGATAAGTGCATTAGAGTTGAAAAAATACCTTATATCATGTAGTGGGCACTGTTGATCTGTGTTTTTTTATAAAAGGAGCTATTATGTTTAATATAGCAATTCGATACAACTAATATAGTGAAGAACTGTCCTTTTCATAGACACCTATCAGGTTATCTAGTGGTAAGTTAATTATCCTATTACTCCTCACTAAAATAAATTATAACAATACTTTTTTTTGATGCAATCTTACTTTTAACGACCAACTTCAAGTTTGGGAAGTACTATTTCCTTCGGCAGGCGAACATTTGGTAAATATGTTTTTGTTAAAACTGATAACAAATATATTCCTTTTACAACTATATGTGTAGCATATAAACTTTTTATCCAATAACCTAACAGATAATTTCCTTAAAACTTTATATCATACTTTAATTGAACCACATCGAATATAAATGGCATACTAGCATGTATACAATGTGACCGGTAATCGGTATCCGAGCCTTTAGGGGGTTTAAATGCGTTAATTTTTATCGACAAATCACCCCTCAAAAGTAGTTTTTCTCCCACCGTTATAAAATGGCAGCCATTTTATTTTTTGCTCAATTGATGCACAAGTGTTGTACCAATTTAGTCAAACCTACCTACCTACCTACCTATGTAGAAGTTGTATTAACACAGAATAAAGTCTCACTCGATAGCGATACATGTAGACCATAAACTATTGGTAAATATTTTCCAAATTTTATTTCATATCAGGGCAAAAAAAGTTGTTGAAAGAACACAATTATGTACTTTTTTGGGTTCTTTTACAACTTTAGTTTTTTCAGAAAATCTGAAATGTTAGCCTATATCCTTTTACTTCCCACACCGATATGTGGAGAGCGGAGACAACAGCGACAGGATATCTAATGTCAATATGAGGCTGGAGGTGTTTTTTTCACAACCTACTAGCTATTGACATCTACTACAGCTTGACAACTCTCCAAAAACTGATTAAAAATTTTGAAACAAAAGGGAAACTTCCAGTAATTGTTGCTGAGAATCTTGCATCTGCAGAATGAAATTTCACATATAATAGGATAAAAAGGTGGTCATTCCTGTTAAGTCCAAAGTTTATATATCGCTAACTGGAGCATTCTGAGTATCTATTGAAATGATTGTTAGAATTTTTTATTACTCCGTGTTGTAATTGTGTTTATTTCACGTTTTTGCCTGCCAAGCAAATTATGTTTTATAACTTAAACATAGGTATTAGGTTTTCATTTTCTGCGATTTTGCTAATAAGTACCTACTGAAGAATTTGAAGGGGTCCTGTCACAGGTATCGTTACTTTTGACTTACGGAAATGATTACTTTTTTATGGCAATAAATGCTAAAATTTATTCTAAAGATATAGATATTTTACTCCCGTCAACAACCGCTGGTAGTTTTCTCATCATTTAAAATTTTTTTAGTGATTATGAAAATTTGTCAATAGCTAGTAGGCTGTGAAAAATGAGCATTTTTGTTGCCGCTGCTGTTTCTGGTTAGAGCTGATATATGTTGTAAGGAATTTTTGTAATCTTGTCCCATTATTCTAGTTTGTTTGCATCTTTCTGCTAAGTTAGATGGTTTCCTCCGTCTGAACATATTTCTGCTTTTGGCTCATGGCCTGCTAGGTTGTTTATAGGTTGAAAAAATGAAAAACACCGATTTGAGTGAAAATTTGAAATTAAATGAAAACTAAAAAATATTGATATTGACAATTGTTGAAAACGCTATCAGATTTTACATTTGATGGTATAAAAAAGGATTAGGCATCCTATTTGCAATAATCAAGTAACCTGAGGTTGAAATTTCTTTAATTAATCTACTAATTCTCTAAATACAAAAAGAATTCAAATTTCATCGTCTGATCTAAGATGACGCATTCTATGCTTAGTCGCATCGCAAAGTCACGGCCTTCTCAGTTTTATAATCGCTGCAATGTTCAATTTTTTTCTGATACCTACTTATACCAAAAATAGTAATTTGCGCCTGAATGGTTCGTTTAAATTTCCATATATGATACATAAACTCTCACTAAGATTCACCAAGGAATCCAAATGTGCAACAATATACGGGTGGTCCAATAAGCGCGCGGTGCTCTCTATCGGCCATACCGTTTTAATTAGACGAAAATGTTTTAAATAAAAAACTCTTCCTTTCAAAGTCTCTACATTCAAAAAATAATTTCAAAGATGGCGGACTTCCGGATATACCGGAAGTAGGCATCAACTTCCTTATTTTAAATGGAACACCCTATATATTATTACGTTTTTGAATTCAGCATCGATTTTTAGGTCCAGTTTGTTAACCATAGCTTATGCCTAAGATGCCTATTTTCGGAGTTATTCAGCAATTGTTACAAAATTTGACGTTTGTAGTACTTTACAAAAAAGTTAATATCTCGGAAACTGGATGCGATAGAAAGATGCGGTTTTCGGTTTTGAAACAAGTAAGGGGCGTACTTATGTTTCAGTAAGATTATTGTTTCAAAAGAACATTAAATCCATAGACTAGCAATTTTCAAATTTGAAAAGTTAAAAACGTCAAAAACTTTTTTTTTTCAAATGGGATGGTATGACAAGTTTCACATCGATGGATGCGAAATTAAAATCTCTTTCACTTTTATCTAAGCACTTGTGGTTCTATCTTTGATGGTTTTCAAGATATTTACGGTTTTGTAATTATGGCGTAGGAATTGGAAAAATCGTAGGTGGCCTGGCTCGCAGACGAAACAATTGGCAGGAAACCTTTCATCCAAAGTGTTTCGGTCTCTAATACTAAAATGAGCTTTCGCGCCATCTACCTGTAACCATATTATTCTTAAAAACTCGAGTGGTAAATTTTCCAACAGGTTTTCCAAATTATCATTTAGAAAATTTTGGAAAACATTAGTTTAATATAAGGTTTCCAATAATACCACCCCAAATGCTTAGACTCCATACTGGTTGTCAACAAACCTCTCAAAATTTGGTTTTACGTTGGTATACAAATGTAAATTATGCCAGTTTACATGGCCGTTAATGATAACGCTGTAGCTACATTTCATAAGAAAGAAAATGAAAGAATTCATAAAAAATGTAGCTTCGTTCGTAAACAACACACTGTTGAAAAGGAGTGTATCTTCTTGGACTCGAGCACGACCCCAGTTACAGAAATTCATTCAGTTTTCAAAATCTTGTCTTTCAATTGCTTGATTTACCTACACGTGATAAGGATGCTATATGTTCACAGATGTTTGACCGATGTCCAAATAGCGACTAATTTCTGCTGTAGCACTGCTATGCGGATCTTCAACTACAATTGCGAGAACGTGAAACTCACTATCTTCATGTATTACTACTACATGTTTCCTTCTCTCATATTTTACGCCCACGTAAATCCAAATTTTGAGAGGTTTGTTGACAACCAGCATGGAGTCTAAGGTTTTGGGGTGGTATTTTTGGAAACCACATATTAAACTAATGTTTTCTAAGTGAAAATTTGGAAAACCTGTTGGAAAATTTACAACTGCAGTTTTTAAGAATAATGTGGTTACAGGTAGATGGAGAGAAAGCACATTTTAGTACTATAATAGAGACCGAAATACTTTGGATGAAAGGGTTCCTGCCAATTGTTTCGTCTGCGAGCCACGCCACCTACGATTTTTCCAATTCCTACTCCATAATTACAAAACCGTAAATATCTTGAAAACCATCAAAGATAGAACCACATGTGCTTAGATAAAAGTGAAAGAGATTTTAATTTCGCATCCATCGATGTGAAACTTGTCATACCATCCCATTTGAAAAAAAAAAGTTTTTGACGTTTTTAACTTTTCAAATTTGAAAATTGCTAGTCTATGGATTTAATGTTCTTTTGAAACAATAATCTTAGTAAAACACAAGTACGCCCCTTACTTGTTTCAAAACCGAAAACCGCATCTTTCTATCGCATCCAGTTTCCGAGAGATTAACTTTTTTTGTAAAGTACTACAAACGTCAAATTTTGTAACAATTGCTGAATAACTCCGAAAATAGGCATCTTAGGCATAAACTATGGTTAACAAACTGGACCTAAAAATCGATGCTGAATTCAAAAACGTAATAATATACGGGGTGTTCCATTTAAAATAAGGAAGTTGATGCCTACTTCCGGTATATCCGGAAGTCCGCCATCTTTGAAACTATTTTCTTAATGTAGAGCATTTGAATAGAAAAGTTTTTTATTGAAAACATTTTCGTCTAATTTAAACGGTGTAGCCGCTAGAGAGCACCGCGCGCTTATTGGACCACCCTGTATAGGGAGTTCTATTTAGAAAAATGTAGATTTGATATGAATCACCCTGTATAGATGTAAAAATTCAACTGAATATATTTTAAGGTTATAGCCCTCAAGGCCCCCTACCATGATCAGGTGACAGATTTTTGAAATTCGCTTTGGTAAGCCCACAATCCTCCGTCCACGTACTATTGGCCCACCCTGTATAGGGTCCTCCAGTAAGATATGACTATTAGAGATAGTTTCCGCATTCGCGACTATAAAATTTTTATACCTACATATTCGCGACATCTTTTGTACCAAGTATTTATTAAGATCACGAGTAATTGCTCGTCTCCATTTGTTTTGTGACAGCAGCGACTTAAAACCTATTTTTTTTGCGTAACTTGTTTTACGACAGGGGATGCAATCTACTGCCCCTTTGATAACCACTTGTTCATATTATAACTGGCATATAGATATGACTAATTGCGTAATTTCGGAAAATTAACCTATGCCAGTGCTCTATAAAACATCCTATCGAAACAAACCCTTTACTAGCAATTCGATCATCTTTACCCTTTATCGAAGTGCAATGTTTGACCAAATTAACGTGGAAACAGTGACAGCAAGCAGATTTGTTTTTAAAGTAACTTCCTGAGTCGGCCATTATGAAACTAGGAACATATCTGCAATTCAAAATTAGAACCAGTAATGTACATATATGTCATTTATCTTACAAGCGAACAATGTGCCATACGTTATTGCAGCTCTAAGACTATACAGGGTGGTCCAATAAGCGCGCGGTGCTCTCTAGCGGCCATACCGTTTAAACTAGACGAAAATGTTTTAAATAAAAAACGTTTCTTTTCAAATGCTCTACATTTAGAAAATAATATCAAGATGGCGGACTTCCGGATATACCGGAAGTAGGTATCAACTTCCCTATTTTAAATGGAATACCCTGTATATTATTACGTTTGTGAATTCAACATCTATCTTTAGGTCCAATTGCTTATGTCTACGAAGCCTATTTTTGAAGTTATTCAGCAATTTTTACAAAATTTGACGCTTGTAGTACTTTTCAAGAAACGTTAATATCTCGGAAACCAAACGCGATAGAAAGATCCAGTTTTCGGTTTTAGGTTTTAAAACAAGCAAAAACCGTATTTGTGTTTCAGTAAGATCGTTGCTTCAAAAAAACATTAAATCAATAGACTATAACTTTTCAAATTTGAAAAGCTAAAAACGTTAAAAACTTTTTTTTTCAAATGGGATGGTATGATAAGTTTCACATCGGTGGATGCGAAATTAAATACTCTTTCACTTTTATCTAGCCACATGTAGTTCTATCTTTGGTTTTTTTACGATATTTACGGTTTTGTAATTATTGCATAGGAATTGGAAAAATCGTAGGTGGCGTGGCTCGCAGACGAAATAATTGGCAGCAAACCTTTCATTCAAAGTGTTTCGACCTCTAATACTAAAATGTGCTTTCGCTCCATCTAACTGTAACCACATTATTCTTAAAAACTCCAGTGGTGAATTTTTCAACAGGTTTTCCAAATTTTCATTCAGAATATTTTGAAAAACACTAGTGTATTTATGCGGTTTCCAATAATACCACCCCAAATGCTTAGACTCCATGCTGGTTGTCAACAGGTCTCTCAAAATTTGGATTTACGTCGGTATAAAAATGTAAATTATGCCAATTTACATGGCCGTTAATGTTAACGCTGTAGCTACATTTCATAACAATTGTTAACAAACTGGACCTAAAAATCGATGTTGAATTCAAAAACGTAATAATATATAGGGTGTTCTATTTAAAATAAGGAAGTTGATGCCTACTTCCGGTATATCCAGAAGTCCGTTATCTAAATTATTTTATAAATGTAGAATATTTGAAAAGAAACGTTTTTTATTTCAAATATTTTCGTCTAATTTAAACGGTATGGCCGCTAGGGAGCACCGCGCGCTTATTGTACCACCCTGTATACACCGTGTCCCAGGACGAATCCCGAATTAAAGTCGCACTTAGATTTAAGAATGCGAAGGCTATAGCAAACAGAATTATTCTGAAATTCGCATTTGTTATAGAAAAATTAACATTTGAAATCTGGTTGTAAATATAACTGAAATGTGTGGCCCACCTTATTTCACTTACACTTTCGGGAATTGCTGGCAAAAAACGGAGGTCATTTAGAAGGACTACGCTAACGGGTATGTTTTTAATGTTTTTGTCGATTGTTTAAATGAGCTATCATACGGTCGTGTTTTTCGTGCCGTATGAATATGATAGAGGGGGCCACACATTAACAATTTCGCGATCTAATCAAGGGCATTTCAACTTTTTAGCTATTAAGGATAAACATATAATTTAAACATATTGTAGCATAAGTCGGTGTATCCAGACCGCATCTCATTTTACAACAATGTAATAATAAACTTGCAAAGTACTAAGGCCCACTGTTCGGTTTGGACAACATTGACCGTGATTCTAAACTAGTATTGCCACGAAATTTATATAAAGTTCAATAAGCTGTATAAACGTCGCTCAGAGAAAAATAAAAAATAAGTCTGGTAAGCTTTGAACAATGCTATACCCACGAATTCTTAATGTGGATCAAGTTACAGGAATACACGCAAATCATGATAATATTCAACAATAGTTTCCACTGAATTTCCACGGTCCCTGCCGTTGCGTAGGGTAAAAGAGACATTACGAATGTTTTCTTGCCTTGCACGCTCGTTTTGAACTGTTATCTCAGGAAGAAACTTCATAATTTCATACATCTATTATTCAAGGGCGTGTCTTAAACAGCTGCCTTGCAAGTAAAATACTTATTTAATGTATGCCGAGACATGTTGGAAGCTGAATACAGTTAATATGGGCGCAAAACGTGCTAAGCTTTATGCAGAGCTCCTAAAAGAGGTACAACTGCCATTATCATCACTCCCATGTTCTGGAATATTTGCCTATATACGGAGTAAAATATGGTCTGAATATGCAAAATGTTTAGATAGTTGTCAATGTTCTGCAGATTCTAAAGCACTGTGGTATCCCGAAAGAGCTATTGTAGGCATGATATTTCTGAAAATAAGTGAAAAGTGTGTGGTGATCCGGAAAGCGCTCCTGGCTGTCATACGTTAGAACGGACCTTTAGCTGTCAGGCTTCCAAAGTTTGACATTGACGGCAGTGACAGATGGTAGAAGGAAAAGATTAAAATTTGTTGTTATAATATATGTGTAAGAGTGTAGTCATTTGATGAAGCTCAGTTAAGTAATTTATTTGATTATCCTATATTGTTCAGATATTTTGTTATTGGTCAATTCATGAGTGATTTTTCATAGAACAAAAATTCCTTTCAATCCGTGTTAATTGTCAATCCGTGTTCACAGAAAAGGTTATTGTTCTGTAATGCTTCCTTCCTTTTCTTTCATTCTGTGACTAAAGCTACTGTTTTGTGATGCTTTTGGTCTTTGTCACTCGAAACTTGAATAAAATAGTGGGTTGTGATATCGTTGCCATAGTTTTGTAGATAGTTTGTTTAATAATTACGAGCTGGATTGTTTTTGAAAAACGTAACAAGCGGGAGACCAAATTTTACACAATGCATTTTGGAAGTCTTTTTCACGAATATTTGCAGGTATGTTGTCTTTTGACATTTTTTTGACATTATTAACTAATGTGGTCTGGCTACGATATTTTAAAGTGTTTCACAATGTATACTATACATTCGGGTTTTAAGACGACTTTAAATGGTGTTGGGTCTCTGATTTACGTCTACTCTAGCTAGATCCTGAGGTATTGCAGGCTGGTGGTGAACAGAGATAACTCTGTCTTATTTAGATGTATCTATTTCAACCTTTACTGATCCCCTTTATTTATATACGATATTTATTTTATGGTTGTGGAAACCGTAGTCTGGCCGGGACGGCCTAATCACTTACCGTAGGTGGAAGTGGGTTGACTCACGTGTTTCACGACTATACGGTTTCCTCTAACCAGCCCTTTTATGTTGTTTATTGTTTATATTTATTTATTGATCTATTTATATGCTTATATACCATGCTTGCTATGCCGCTATGCTTGCTATACTATGCTCACATTTTAGATATTCCAATTATCTCCTTTATTCACTCCTTTATGTGTTGGTAATATTTATTTATTTATGTATATGCTGATATTTTACACTTTTCCACATTCTATCCATATTTCTCTCCCTGACGTTAAACAGAGATCTAGCCCACCATGTATTATTATTATTATTTATCATTTAGACTGCGAATGTTTATAACCATTTCTTTATTATACAACATCAATAACAAGAGCCAGTTCACCACTATTATGACATTTTTGAATCGTATATTTCAACATGTCAATATAAATAGTACACCAGTAAAATATATGAAATACAAAGCAATCATGATTTGATAAATACAAGAATCAAGTAATAAAATCATACCAGAAACACTCAACACTCATGATTAATAAATACAAAACAAATGTTAAGAAACAAATAATAAAAAAAACCATATCATAACATTCCTGTGTTTTGATTTCATTCTCTCTGAGTTGGTACACATGCATGCTAAAAGAATCTGGTTACCATGGGCACACATACAACATTGGGTTCTAAATTCCACCACTAGACATCTTGATCACTTTGGCTATTTCTAAATTTGGTATCGGTTTTGACAGTGACCAGTTGCTCACTACAAGTGTCATGCATTTCCAGCATTTCCATTCATGGAACTTAATGATAAACAAACACAATCATAATGCACGATTTGCTAGCCAATGGATACAATGATATCTACACAAGTGAATTTAAAAAAGTTATACTAAAACATAGTCTACCTCTGTAGAGTATATACATTTTTATACAAAGGGTTCAGCTAGATATAAGTCTTCCAAATTCATTTTCCTTATGAGAACTACTTACATATTATGTTTAAATCCGTTTGAAGTTGAACCATTGTGTACGTCTATTTACTAAAGCCGAAAGGGCAAAAAACTGAAACACGCCATGTGAAAAAGGAAAGACTACACCTGTTTCGATTTGAAATTAAATAAAATAAGCCTCATTATTGATGCCTCAGAGACCTCAAACTGTCCTACACCTTTTCCAGCTATAGTTTTTAAAGCGTCAAGTGATAATTTAAAACGACCAATCTAATTTTCCAACTCGTAATTTCAAACTGTCAGGTGTGATTTACATCTGTCAGTTTGAATTTACAATAATTGGCGAGTTGGAAAATTAACTTGACCGTTTTGAATTATCACCTGACGCTCTAGAAACTACAACTGCAAAAGGTGTAGTATAGCGATAAGTAATTCATTTATCTAGCATGTAAGTGCTCAAGAATTGTAACTGTTCGCAAGGATCACCATTTTATCGCGATTAGGTAGTTTAGTTTACGAGTTCCCATACGCACTAACTTTTTAGCGAGGTCTAAATAATTATCTTGCAAGAAGGTATAAATGGTGGAAAGAGCAGCCTGTGCAGTATCTTGTACCTATCAACATGCAAATAAATCATTTACATAAAATCCAAAAATAGTCAAAATGGGTTTTACAAAATGAATCTTTACACTTTTCTTGGACACGCTGCACCTAGTTGTGTCACAAAATAGGCATTTTTGAATTACCTTATCTACCACGTGTTATACTTGGCGTTAATGTTTCCCTGTTTGAAAAACATACACCTAATTCCATCTGAATACAGGCCAGTCCGAATACGTCATAGTTATGTAGCCGCGCAGTATTCGCTTATACAGCTAATCGGTTAGCGTCCAAATTGTCGTCAATAGCGTCGGTTAGATTGAATTACGGAAAATCGCTTGGTGTGCGCGTTATCTTGTGCGGTTTCGTTTTGATTTTATAGGGTCTTAAGTTTTATGGAAGTAGAATGTCTCCGAATAGAAAATATTATTATTCAAATTCGAATTGAGAAAACAGTTGTTACGCTTCTGACTGTAAACAATATCAGCGGCCATGTTATCTGTGCCCGTACTTCATCAATTATGTAACTTTACAGTCACGTTCATTTACGGAATAAAATGTGATTCATCTTGAAAATAAACAACTTGATGAATAACTAAGATATGTAGGTACTAAAACGGCATGACTACATACAGGATGAGTATCGACTCGATCGATAACTCCACTACTGTAGAAGATAGCGAAAAAGGTTGTATACAAAAGTTGCAGCTACGGATATGCTCCTTGCTCAGAAAATAATTAGAAACAAACATGCATTTTTCTAAATGAGATACCCTATATATTATTGCATATTTAAATTTTACTAATGATTTCCGTTCTTACAATATAGGGTTTTGTTACATTATACAGGGTATTTCAAAAGTTATGACCATTTCTATATGCAAATCGCTGTCAAATCAACGTACTGTATATCAAAAATTGATAAATCAAAAATTATCTTTTTACACGGATGGATAAAAAATATCACCTAGTTATAAAATCGGCTATAAAATCAGCCCGCGACGCATATTCGTATACCGGGTGATGTAGAATGCAAAATCTAGATTTTCTCTCTTTTTTTAAATGTAACCCCCAATATTTTATTATACCAAATGTATAGTTATGGATCACCCTGTATAAAGCAAAATATTTTCTGAGCAAGAAACATATCCGTGGCACAACTTTTATGTACAACTTTTTTCGATATCTTCTACAGTAGTGGAGAATTGACCGAGCCAGTACTAAAAACTCACCCTGTGTACCTTTCTTGGTTCAAATGAACCATAATTCCGTCATCGAGAAAACTTTCTTAGGGCGAGAGAGTTCTTGTCGCAAGATTATCTTTACCAGATTATCAGAATGCTTGAACTGAAAATTTCTTTTTATGTGTGTATGAAAATGATGCGTTCATACGTTTCGTGACCTTTGTCATTTCATCTCCAACATACAGTGCTCAAGGAATTACTGTTTCTCCCATTCTCGGCAGCTTTTCATTGTCTGATTCCCTCCCCAAATGTCCTGTTACTCTGCATCCCCCTTTTTATTTTCTCACCAATGCGCACCGCAGCAATAATAAACCCAGCGTGTCCCCTCTTCTATTATTTTTTATTTTCGCGTACCAGACAAGCAGAACAGCGGGCCGTACATTTATCCGGCGAAAACCTTTTAAAAATTAAAAAGGAGCTAAGGAAACGAATAATGGCGAAAATGAAGGTGTGTATTACGAAAATGGGTGGCATGCTTCCTACAATTTATGGTTCCATTGTTTACATTAGTTTTTGGGTAGAACTGAATATTCAGACGTTTTTTTTTTTTATTTAACTTCGGACACATATAAATGACCAGCAGTTGAAGAAGACTCAAACAGGTTGTAAAGATTGCTTTAGGAAGACGTGCTCACCTGGCAGATTTAGTATTAAAGATCTTGGAAACAGCACATTGTTATGTTATTATGTTCTAACGTGTCTAAAGATCCTAATCAGGGATTGAAACTCTAATAAACAGTGCACATTCATTTATACGGGATTGTGTCGCAAAAAGGTTGCACTTTTTTAATAGAATACCCTGTGTATTATTGGGTATTTCAATTATAAAAGTTGAGGCAAAAACTGTGTATATTCAATTCAACCGTTTCTGGGTTATCGACCTTCTAAGATGACAAATTCACCTTTTTAATAAAATTTGGGAACGATCGATTATTGGGTAACAACAAATTGTTGAAAGAATTCAAACCCAAATTTTAGTGCTCTTAGGTATTAAGCAGCCAAAAATATGATTATGCAGGGTTGATTATCAAATCGTAGGATACCAAAAACTGAGTATTTTTTTTATTCAACCGATTGAGCTGAAATTTTGTATACACATTTGGTTTGGATGGCAATACACGACAAGCTGTGCGACTTCGTTCTGAATCGAATATGGCGGACCATCTAGCATGGCGTAGTGCTTATTTTTAATGCATTTCTGCAATATGGACATCAAATATGAAAGAGCTTGTTCAGCGTAAATCGAAAAATGTCATTCATGTCATTCCAATATGGCGAAATAGTATTTTTTTAGGCACTTCGACAATATGGGTATCAAATGGAAGGGCTTGTTGTGAGTAGCTCGGAAAATAATGTGACATAATTCCAAATCTAATATGGCGCACCATTCAAGATGGCGGAATAGTTATTTTTTATACACTTCTGCAATATGGGTATCAAATGAAAGGGCTTGTTGAGGGTAACTCGAAAAGTAATGTAACGTCATTCTAAATCCAATATGGTGAACTATCCAAGATGGCACAATAGTAATTTTTTATGCACTTCTGCAATACTATGAGTATGAAATGAAAGGGTCTTGCCGTGAATAATTAGAAAAATATTCTTGCATCACTCTTATTCTAATATGGGGGACTTTCAAAGTCGACCATACCGTTGTTTACTTAAGCTCGAAGTTCTTTGCTGATGTCTTAATTAGGTTTAAATCATTAGAAAGTCTTTTTATTGAACAGCTAGACTGTTCAAAATTAACCGGCAAACGACCTTGCAACAATGATGCGTTGAATGAGATGAACAGGCTCAGAAACCTAGCCAGCGATAACCAAAAAGTAAAAATAGTTTAAAAAGAAAATCCTTTTTTTAACAAAGCTTTTTTCTTAAATGCTGTGAAAAGAAGAAAATAATATTTTCCATTAAGATTCTAACTATTAACTTATAGCCTCATTATACACAATTTATATGATAATTAAAGCTTGTCGCCCGATTTATTTGTGTAAATAAACTAGTACCTATTTAATTGAGTGACTTAATCTGCTAAGATTTATTTTTTTTATTTCAGTTTAATTCAATACTTATTGGTATTTACCCAAACCTTGTGTCAAGATATGATCATATAAATTGTGTATAATACGGCAATAAGTTGGTAGTTAACATTTTAATGGGAAATTTTATTTTCTTCCTTTTAGAGCAGTTAAATAAAAGCGTTTATTTTTCAATTTATTCCAATTGAATGCTCTATAACATTATTGTGAAAATCTAACTCTAAGTAAAAATTAAATAATTAGCAGTTGTTTCTAATAGTTCACACGTCACTGAAAATAAGATAAAAAAACCAGAAGGTTTTGTGTCGATTAGCATACGTTGTCAATTTTTACAAAAAGGAAACTCCATTTTGGCCACTTCAAACGGCTGCTACATCTGATTTATTGATGCTCGCAGTTCACACTATGAACTACTGTAAACACATCTCCTGTGACTATTAATTTTGAAAAATATGCCGTTTTCTTACTGTTGTTCGCTACTATTACTATTGCTTGGACAAAAAATTTATCTGTTCCAAACTCCCACCTGACAACAACAATGAAGATCAAACTCATTCGATGAGCCTACTAAACTCGGTCCACCGAAGAAAAAGAGCGCAAAGAATTCATGGTGTTCTCGTGCTCTCGATATTTGGGAGACCTGTTTACAGGGTAACCACCGACGTGATGGTAACAGTCTTTCCAGGAACGACAAACGGACGGTGTTATACAATAGTGACGTGAGCCACCAATCTGTTGTTTTGAGAAAATTAGTTTTGTATTAAGCTGCCTTCTGGACTGTACTAGTTAAAAAACACTCTTATTATAATTTTTTATGTTCAAATAAAATTAGGAAAAAATTACCAAACCAGACATAAGATTTATTAGCAGGAATGAACCACCTATCTACCCAAATAAGCTGAAGTACGCTGAGTGTAACACAGTTGTTTTTCCTCAATCTCTGAATCTGAATCACGACCACTTCTTCCAAGATGTTTTCAAACTCTTGATTTGGAGATGCTTTCAAATGAGACATGTTTATTTGTATTTACATATTTACGTGAGTAGGAAACAACTTGCTTTTGCGTACTCATCCTAGATTCATATTCTAATCAAATACTGAAAAGCAGAGAAACAAGGCACAAAAGAATGTGATGCTCATGTTCATGTGTTTTCGATGTGTGGCAAACCTGTTTAGACCACAGTACGACCGCGGCCATATTATGAGGAGGCGTCGACAAAGAGCTGTGTATTTTATTTTTGATTCTTCAGGAAAGGTGGCCTGTTCTCCAAATTAGTCGGTGCCAGGCATGCGCTTAGGCATTGGCATTTCCAAGCTTGCTTCTGACCCTGACCAAGCCACGAGAACTCACTCATTGCTCACCTGTTTTTCCGTTGCTCGGCTGGATGGATATTAATAATTTCTTCATTAGATTGTTGTTTTGACAATATGGAATAGGAACGTGCCCACAGATGTCGCCAAAATGTGAACAGTGGTTTAGGACATTTACGCTTATTGTAGAATGGAACGCCCAGGTTTTGGTATCAAATAAACGATTATAATCAAAATTATGTCAAATTCCTTATGGCACAACGCCATCCACATCGTGTTCATTTCAAGAGGTGGTGGTGTGGTGTAAGCTTGCCTACGGCCAGGCGACAAGAATTCACTCATCTTGAGCATGATCACTCTTTTTCTTCGCTGGACAGAGAATAGTTCTGAAAACGTCTATAGAAGGTGTTTTAGAAGTTGGGACTTTCCTCTTCAGAAGCAATTGTCTTTGAAATGACAAAGCTAATGTACAGTAAAAAAATACAGACACTACTTGTTCGTTCGCTGTAAAGTTTTAAGTAAGTTCGAAGTTCGCGCCGCGGAGATATTTCTTCGTCAATTTAGACTATTCGAGGTCTTCTAGGTCTTCCACCATGTATGCGTCTCTAGCCCTTTGAACGAGATAAACAAATCGGTCAGGGTCAGGGAAACGATTAGCATACACTCGCGAAGTCTGAAACATTTTAACCGCACTCACCGTACACTAAAATCATGTCCACCAGTTCACTACACCTAGTTATAACGGTGGCACCATTTTTGTTGTTCTAAAAGTCCGATGTAGCTCGTCAAGAAATCGAGAGACGTCAAACACGCGCTGCTTCGTACATCTGTGCTCCGTAGTAGCGTTTTTTGTGTCTGTTTTGATCTAATCGCACAGGAAAGGAATTAGAAATACCAATTTCGTTATCGGTCAATATCTTGATATCCCTAAGCGCATTTCGTTTATATGTTACTAGGAAGAATCACTCCATTTTTGACGACTGTACAGCAAGCCCTTTTGAAGAGAAGTCCTAACTTATGAAACGCCCTGTAAATGATGACTCATAACATGAAGCTATCGCGTGCGGAAAGATGCTGAAACAAGTCACCTCGTATATGGTCATGTTTCCCTAATTCTTCGCAGTAAATTTATGGGTGGGTATCGAGTGGCCATCATAAAATTTAAATGTAGTATACCAAAAAACAGCATTAAAAAAAAGTTCAGTTTCTAAGATTCTGTAGTCAATTTAGGCAGGATAATCCTTTTATAGGGTTTCAAGGAAATGACGCTATACTATTGGTATCCAGCACATTACAGAACTTCGTAAAGTGAGCATATCTTATACATGTAGGTGGAGAAACGTGGATGCCTTATAATCATTTTCAGCAATGACCTGAATATACATCTGATATGACTCCATTACTAGTAATGGACTTTCCATTTTAATGGCTGAATCCCTTTCAGAAAGGTAATAACCGTAAACTTAACTTAAATCTACCGAAAAAAATCTGATGGGATATTTGGAAGCGAAGGTGGCTCAAAACGAAAGAAGTTACCTCATTACGAGGTGCGTAGTACCAGAGATTTCCGAATCATTGAATGCCATTAACGTACACAAATAAAATGTTAAGGGGCCGCAATAGCTAGGCGATAATACCAAAATCTCAATAGCTTCCACGATAGCCAACTTCTAGATATTCAGGTAATTACTAAAGACAACGAAGCTTTATAGCTAGTTATATTGATAGGTAATATCCCACTAAAGTTGTGTAAACGTGTACAAAAAAAATAAAGGAGAACTTACCATTGAACTTAACGGAACCAGATGAAAATAGAAATAAGGTATACAACAAAAAGAGTCCTCTGACCGCACATAACTCATGTATCATATCCATAATTACCCATGGACTGAGTATATAGTATAAGGAATATACTTCAAACATTTTTGAAAAGAACCTAAAACTTTATCTTAAGAACTGTTTTTATAGTTTCATGTTCGGCAAATTGCAAAGTTATATATGCCGAAGGTAATCTGTGTAAATGTGTAGGTATTTTATGTGCTTGCTTTCACATTGTTTTGCGTGTTTGAATGCATTTTAACAACGAAGCAACACAACGAAACAACATCGTTCACATCGGCTCCGATAATACTATGCCCCCTCTTCTTCTTTTACGTTCGTTCAATGCGAATCTGCACATTATCAGTCCCGTCGAATGCTGATTAGTTGAGTCAACAACAAGGGCCATTGAATTCGATAAAATATGTTAGTACTAATACCACTTACCAATTTCTCAAATACCATAGACAATGTTTTGAAAGCATTGGTTATGGTTCGTATAATAGTTAATAGTTAAACAAAGGGCGTTCTAGAACGCGGCGTTACAGCGTTCTCTAACGCCGCGTTGCAACATCCCGCTGTTTGTACCAAACAGGCCTATTTGACGGGTTGAGTAAAAGCGTTACGACAATCTTTGTCAAGATGTCTAGTGATTCAAACATAGATGAACTCAAGGCCCGGTCAAACAGAGAACATTCTAAAACGCGGCGTTC
Organism: Callosobruchus maculatus; assembly: GCA_951848785.1. Lineage (NCBI taxonomy): Eukaryota > Metazoa > Arthropoda > Insecta > Coleoptera > Chrysomelidae > Callosobruchus > Callosobruchus maculatus. The sequence continues at coordinate 7,290,305 of CATOUR010000054.1, read as the reverse complement.
TAGAACGTTACGTATTAGGTCCAAAAGTGCTTCTCAGAAACTCTGTAAGCCAGAGGCCCATAAGATATTTCTAAGATTCTTCTTGAGACTATTCCTAAGACTTTAAGACACTTCTTCTTCACTTCCATTGTTATTTTTGAATAAACGGCGTATAGCCAGGAGACAGAAAATAACTATGTAAGAATAGCCTTAGGCTAAATTTTGCCCAAATAAAGTCGTTAAAATAAAATAGATAAATAAATTGTATTTTACTGCAAGGAGAGACTAAATGAAATGAAACGAAGTTACTTAGATGTTTACACTATTACCTGCAGTAAAACTGAATTCAGAAATTAATATATTGAAAGTAAACTAATAGCTAATAGTATAGTACGACAAGAATAGAGTGAACAAAAAAAAGATGGTGTAATTAAATCTGAACTATTGGGCCAAAAATAAACACTTAGGGAATGTGCAACGATGAGAAATATTTATGGATTGTGCACTCACCGTGAGGATATGATCACACCCTAACTCCACTATTCCATGGTGTCACTTAATAAATCATCACTTAAAAGGATTAATATGGCCGTCATTATGGATTAATATGGACTTCACCGTACGGCCACCCTGCCCAAGAAGAAGATGGTACCCGCAGCCTCGTTTCCAGATACCTAGGTTAGGTTAGGTTAGGTTAGGTTAGGGGGGTCAAACGTATCGGCCGGGTTAGGTAGCCCCAACACTGCAGCCATTGGCTTATTGTATTGTCCTGTGCGTTTATTAATCCGTGAAGAGTTTTTTGACCTTGATAAGATCCAAGAATCTCTTCACTAAGCATTCCCAGATGAGTTTGGATTTGATTTGGCAGCCGTTAAGAGCTTTAATCGACGCTTGGCTATCCAAGCAGATAAGAATGTTTTTACTTTTGTATCCCCTTCTTATGTAACTCCGCTATGCCAGTCCCAAGCCTGGGGCCTTGCCATGCAAGAGGCAAGGAAGGAGGAGGGTTCGGGGAGTAACACCTCGTTAAAAAACCTGGGTTCAGCTGGCTCCGGCTGATAGTACCCAGTGAGGGCTCCTTGTCCAGGATTACGGACGAAGACCACAACGGTGCAGAGGGCGGAGAAGGCGAACTTCAGTACGGCGGATGCAGCGGAAGTGGCAACCCTACCTTTAGGGGCAGTATAAAGGTAATGCAGCGACTGATCCAGAGTGGGCGGCTGCAAACAGCGTCTGATCCAGAATGGGCGGCTGAATAAGAAGGTCCTCCAAATGGGGGTTATGGCGACTAAACAACCAAACACATGTAAAACAAAAGGGAATTTGAAAACCAATGGCAAGATGAAAAATCACGGACAAAATCCCCGGGTGGAAATCCACACCTCTTTAAGAGGGAGCCCCATTGGATACGGGGGGGGCAATTTTGCTATAAATTTTCAAAATCCAGTTGGAAACGTCAGACAGGCAAAACAAAGGAAGAAACAGAGAAGACTCAAGGTGGGAACATGGAATACTCAAGGATGGAATACAAAGTACAAGGAAATTCTGATAGAATTTAGAAGGATGAAGGTCGACCTATTAACCACCAGCGAAACTAAGAAAAAAGGAAACGGCATAGAGGAACTCGGAGATATAATACACATATGGAGTGGAGTAGATAAAGATAAAAGAGCAAAAGCTGGAGTAGGAATCCTAATCAAGAAAAAGTACAAAAGGAATATTAAATCGTGGGAGCCCATAAATGAAAGAATACTAAAAGTCCACATGACACTATTTGGTAGAAATATCGTGATATTAGCGGTATACGGTCCAACAGACGACAGTAACATTAAGGAAAAAGATAGTTTTATGGATACGTTACAAGAGGAGATCACAAAAGTAAAACGAAGAGACGAAATAATGATCGCAGGAGATCTGAATGGCAGAGTTGGGAAAAAAGAAAATGACCATACAATAGGAAGATTAGGAGAAGACGTCATAAACGATAATGGCGAAAGACTTACAGAACTCTGCGAAACTAACGGGCTAAAAATCACCAACGGTTTTTTTAAACACAAAGATATCCACAAATACACATGGATACAAGAAACAAGAAATCTGAAGTCTATAATAGACTATATCATAATAAAGAAAGAAACCACAATCAGAATGAGAGACGTAAGAGTATACAGAGGAGCAGAATGCGGCAGCGACCATAAACTTCTAATAGCACGAATGGAAATGCCATATGTATACCAAAATCTACAGACCAGCCAAGAACTGCCCAAAGAAATACAAAAAGAGAAAAGGCTAAAGACACATTTACTTCAAGATGACTCCATAAGAAACCTCTACCAAAGGAGACTAGATCAGAAACTGGTAGAATTTCGCTTTGATGAGAACATCAATAGTACGTACGAACATATAAGGGAAAGCATGATGCAGGCAGGTCTGGAAGCTCTGGGAGAAGTCAGAAAGAGTGAAGATAAAAAATATAAATGGGATTTTAACGAAGACACCGTAAATAAAATAAAAGAAAAAAAGGTACTGTGCCATAAATACCTGAGTACCAAAAATCCAGAAGATCTCCGGAAATATAGAGAGAAGAATAGAGAGGTTAGGGTCATTACAACGAAAGAAAAAAATGAACAGTGGGAAAGGGTATGTAGAAGTGTAGAACAGAATATGGGAGGAACAAGAAGCTCGGAAGTCTGGAAAATAGTAAAATCCTTAAGAACTAATAGAAAAGAGAAGACATTCATACAGTATATACAGGATGACCAATGGGAAAACCACTATAAGAATCTACAGGTAGAACAAAGACCACAGTTCATTAATATTGGAGAAGAAACAATAATCCCAGAAGAAGAAAGAATAGTCATAACAGAGAAGGAAATGGAACAGGCAATAAACTCGATGAAGAACAATAAAGCTGGGGGACCAGGGGGAATTGTGGCTGAACTAATAAAATATGGGACACATAAACTAAAAAGAATGATACGCCAAATGATGGAAAAAGCAATTAACGGAGAAGACATACCTAAACAATGGCAGGAAGCCTACATAACATCCGTATTTAAAAAGGGCAACAGAAAAGATTGCGAGAATTACAGAGGCATAAGTGTCATCGCCACAATGGGAAGACTCTATGGCAGGATCCTCAGGAACAAAATAGAGAAAAGCATAGAGGGTAAAATCGGGGAAGAGCAAGCAGGATTCACAGCAGGGAAATCTTGCCTAGACCATATTCACACCATACAACAGACCATAGAAAAGAAAAGAGCTAAGAACAAAGATGTACATATGGCATTTATTGACCTTAGGAAGGCATATGATACGGTGCCAAGGCAAGAACTATATAAAGCAATGACAAACATTGGGATACCAACTAACCTAATACAAGCAGTCAAGAATATATACAGTGGAAACGAAGTATACATAAAAACTGGAAATAAAGCAGTTGCCCACTTCACAACAACAAAAGGACTACTTCAGGGATGCCCAACGTCTCCAACTCTATTTAAAGTATTTCTAGAATATGCACTAACAGCGTGGAAGACAAAATGTAGGGGTATGGGAATACCGATCAGAGATGATTACCTTTACACATTGTGCTTTGCAGATGATCAGGTCGTGATGGCTCAGGATGAAGAAGATATCAGCTATATGGTTAGGAAGTTAAAAGAAGAATATGCGAAGGTGGGTCTGGAGATAAACATGAAAAAAACAGAATACCTAGTAATATCGGAAGATGACGTAAAGAACCTGGAAATAGAAGATAACGTGGAAATAAAGGGAACGCGGAAATTTAAATACCTGGGCTTCACGATAACGAAGGATGCAACAACAGAAGAAGAAATAAAAAATAGACTGGGACAAACAAGATCCTGCATAAGGCAACTCCATAGTGTAATCTGGAATAAGAACATCAGCAGCAAAACTAAAAAAATGATGTACCAAACAATAATAAGAAGTATTATGACATATGCAGCGGAGATGTGGATAATCAACAAGAAAAACCAAAGGAGCATTCTGGCAACTGAAATGGAATATTGGAGAAGATGCTGTGGCGTTACCAGAAGAGACAGAATAACAAATGGAGAGATACGGAGGAGAATGAAAGTGGAAAAAGACGCTCTACAATATATAGAGGAAAGAAGACTCATCTGGTATGGCCACGTACGTAGAGCAGAAAACACCTGGATAAATAAGGTTGCAGAATGGAGTCCCAGGGGAACAAGAAGGAGAGGAAGACCTAGAAGATCCTGGAAAAATGAAGTTGACGAAGCCATGACAAGAAAAGGGCTGGAAGACGGAGACTGGGAAGACCGAGAAAAATGGAAGACCTGGCTGACGGAAGGGAGACGGCACTAGCTGTAGACAACCCTTAATGAAAGGAATCCCCTTCTTATGTTTTATCTCAGACAAGAGTCGATTGTATTCCAGATACCTCTTTCCGGGAAAAAACTCACATGCGTGGAATGTTTTCACTTCGCAATTGCTGAAAACCGGTATCCGCCTTAGGAAACCAGTATATCAGACACTGCTGTCCAAAATAACCATGGGTATATCTGGATGTCTGCCATCTTTGAAGTTATTTTGTGCAGGTAGACCATTTTTTGTTCAAGCCATTTTCTTCTAGTTTGAACGGTAAGGCCGCTAGGAAGCACCGCGCGCTTATTGGAGCACCTTATATAAAGCAATGGAAAAACGTCCAAATACAAAAGTGTTTTTTTTTTATTCAAATGTTTGAAGAAAAACGTTTTCTCTTTCTCGTTATGAGTTTGATGTCATGAAAAGCTACTAACAGAATGTAATATCTGAAGGTTCCACGTCCATGTTAACTTACCTAATAGATCAAAGAGTTGCTACAGGGGATCGTTAAGGGCCTCACTCGCTTTAAATTTATACCCATCGAATAGATTAATTCCAGTCAATAACAGCTCAACAGCCGAACGATCTAAGTAGGATGCAAACTATTTCACTTATCGAAGCTTCCGATAATCATTATACCAATATCAGCACAATATATGTAGTAGGTCAATCTGTCTATAACTCCATTGTTCAGCTTCAGAAGCACTCTATAAGGATCCAAGTTATTAAAATGACAAGAAAAGAATATGAACGGTAGAGTTTATGAGAAATATTACCGATATTTAAGGATATTAAGGATATTGGTAACAAATTCTGTCGAAAGATACTGTCTTGATCTTGATGGAAACCTCCCTGTGAGGTTAAACCACATTAGTCACAATGATGGCTACCTGAGTTTGAAGATACAATAAAAATTTGTAAGATACAATCGACTGGCTGTTTTCGTGGTAGTAGTACTATGACAAGGATAATATATATTTTATATTTATAGTTTTTAAAATTCAGTGGTGGTGGTAAAAGTATGCAAGAAGCAATATTCCACGACAGTTACAGTAAGCTCTATCATGGATTAATATTCTCCTCCAAAAACATTTTAGTTCTATAAATAATGGATAAAATATACTCAAACTTAACATTGTTTACATTTTTGGGAATCATTTTACTCATAATACAGGCTAGGTATTCATAAAACCTTCTGTCTTGACTGTGATAGTTTCATTCAAGCATGAAATTCTGTATCTTAGAGATTCCGAAATAACGATTTTGAACAATTTAATAGCAGGCATTTGCGTCGTAGATCTAGCTTTGTGGGAACATAGAGTTATGAGAATATATGAACCTTTTAAGCTGGATTTCTACATCTTACGATCCCCGTCTCGCAAATACGTTTCAGGCCTTAGGCTACGAACATAGTTTTTGTTTAGGTCTTGGAAACGGATGCGTTGTTCTATATTTTGTATGGCAATACTTACTATCAATACTATCCCTTTAAAGTTAAATAACATGCAAACATTACCCACAATGATGGATACCTAAATATGATGACGAAGTAGAAGTTCGTAAGAACTAAGTAATTGGCTGTTGTCTAGATGGTTTCTTATTAGAGTATTAGAAATCCTTCACGATTTTAGACTTCTTTGCATGTAGTTAGTTGCTTTTTAACTCAGAGTTGTATTGCTTCGCAGTAATAATCATCGCTTATTCTTGTGGTTATTACGTAAGAGTCCTATGAAATTCCAATTCTTTTATTAAGGTAACCTGAATACGCGTATGAGGTATTAAGTGAAATGACATGAAGCCCTTCTTTGATTCTGCAAGACAGTAGTAAAGGTATAATGCTTCTATTAGCGATACTTGAAGAAAAATATGGAACGCAATTATCTTTGTTCTATGAAACCAACGATAGAGTCGAACACTCGAACTACTTGGTACGTATATTCAAAGTATAGCTAAGTCATCGCACTTAAAGCCGAACAGCTCAACACAATAATCTCATTTGTCACAACGCCGGGATCCGGAAGCTCTGCCAATTAGGAAGCATAAAGGAAGGTCCTCATAGACCAAAGATATCGTATTTTTCGAAAGAAATATCAGTGGCATCTGAGCGAAGCGAGGTTAATGGCAAGGAACTACATCTTCATCAAAATGAAATATGTTCCACAAAGACGATTAACGATTGACGCAAAAACAGACCTGAACGGAGATAGAGGGTGAAATGTGGTAATTGCTTGTTATGTGTAATGCTCGGCGATTTGGAACGCTTCTCTCAGGGTGCGTGACGGAGAAACGGTCAAAGTAATTAAATCTCAATGTTGAAGCTATTTATCTTCCCAGATGTAGCTGATTCTGCGGAAATGTACCGGCATCTATATCGGATACAGAGTGCTTCGAAAAATTTCAGGGCTGATTCTTTGTCAAAATTTATGCAGGCCAATGCAAATAACTTTTTGTTGAAAATCCTTTTTATGCATCTTGCGCTTCTAAATTTTTAAGTGAGGAGTCTTTGGAGAAATCTGATATGACTTTTTGTTGATACAAAATAGATTGAGAATATTCAGAACATTAACAGAATGTTCTATGGATATTTTTACTGGTTTCATTCCCATGAGGATGTACGAGGAATATTACGCCATGATTATTCCATAAACGTGTCGATCAAAATATTCTGATAATATTCATAAATTAACATTATCTAAAGAATAATCTATGAATATGCCTTTTGGTATGATTTTTAATGTAGGCGTGGCCGCGTCGCCGCGTGGCACCGTTACAGGTTAGGTTAGGCTTGAGAAATTTGAGGTTAGCTTCATTCATTCGTCACGGTGGCGGTGGTCGGTGATGCCTGCTTGTGCTTGTGCATTTTTCTCCTGTGATAATTGGATAGTTATCTGTGTTCTGGAACGTGATTTTCACTTGTTATTTAGTTTACAACTTCATCTGGGAGCAACTAGGGTGAGTGTAACTATTTTGTCTCTGTAAATTATCGACTCTATAGCACCATGTGGTAGCAACTCTCTTGTTCAGAGTCTAATCTCTATGTTCTAGTCTTACTTGTCGTAGGTACTGTAATTAATATATAACAGCAACCACTAACAACACATTTGCTATATTTGTGACTGTGAATTTCCAGTGTTTATCCTACTAAAATTGATTAAAGTACAACGACAACATTTTGGTGAAAATCTAGCATTGTTGTTAATGAAGTGTAGTGAATGAAGTGAATGTACATCATATGCTTTAAAGTAAAACGTTTTTTTTATTTTGCAGGACAATACAGGAGGACGATTCCGTGCAATGAAATGTGTTTTTTTAATGTGTAGATTAAACTTATGCAATTATAAATACAGGTTCCGTGTTCCGTTTTATATATATTTTTTTCCTCAATCCCTATAATTAGTGTCTGCCTAAATCAATGCTGCCCAAACCACTGTATGAAAGTTGGATACTAGGTTATATATGTATACTACTCGTGTTAAGTACCTAGGCAGACAACAAGACGTACAAATAAATGAAATGAAGTGATAAAAGATATTATAGTTTCTTTCAACATATATTCTTCAAGATATACAAGGAATCTTCCTACAATATTTGATACATCTTAATAACAATCGTAGAATATTCTGAGGGAATAATCTATGTATGCTTCTTCAAAGATATACCGGGAATCTTCCTACAATATTCCATACATCTCAATAATAATCGTAGAATATTCTGAGAGAGTAACCTATGCACATTTTTTGGATTCCCATTTTCACATTCTTGGAATGTTCATCAGATAATCTATATATTCATGGAATTTTCATGGAATGATACAATGTTTCAAAATCGTGATTCTTATGATGTTCCTAAAATTATTGTGCTGTCTGGGCATATGATTAAGTACCCGCTATGACAACTGCAGAGGTGGCCATGCCAAGAGACGTCAAACGCTAATTCGACGGTGTATAGTATTTATTGTATAGAAGTGAGCACAAGTTCTCAATAATTAGTATTATGTATTTATATCATACTATTGATTGCTTCGGTCGCAGATAAGGTATAGTATTCAACTCGCGGTAATGGTAATAACTCACTTGTTGATTTACAACTTCAACGCGTGAGTTACTACCGTTATTAACACATCGTTAAACAATATACTATTATTCAATCTTGCAATGTGTATTTAATCGTCACAGCATTTTCCTCTGACTGAACTAAGGCGGAGAGCAAAACGCACCTCAGGGTTACTAAACTGGATTAGTGCATGGAGACGGGCTGAGCAACAATTTAAGTTCAAATTTAATTGACACTATCAACTACAGGTATTGACTGCTTGTTCATGGCAATTGTGCATACTAAAATGCATACTAAAATATTCACCTGTCATCATATGGTATGACTGATTTAAACGAAAACAATTCCATTAACTGCCACATACAAATAAAAAAATAAATGGACTATATTTAAAAAGGAGCGCTGGGGCGCCCCTGTATATGTTACAGAAATTGCATGAAAACATTAATTTTGTACCAAATTTTAAAATTATATCTTACAAAGTAAATTAACATACACTCATAATTTACATAAAACTGACATGTAAGACGTCAATCGACACAAAGTGTCAGAATTGAATCTGGCGAATTTTACTAAATTATTTGAGTAGAGAGCATAAATAAATATGGAAAATGAGTTTGGGGGGTCACTTGAAGACAGGTATTTTTATAGCAGTATTATATACAGGTTCGGTTCGTTTGATATATAAATACGGTGGCGTGTTAGTAGTATATTTTTGAGATTTTGGTTTTAAAAGGCTAGTTAGCCATAGCTTTTGTGATTATTATATTTTCTCATGTTGGAGGGATGTAAATATAATATTCGTCGAATAAAATTATACCTAGGTGAAACTGCCGACAATCTGTATGATGATCTGAGCCATCTAAGATACACTATCCATGAAAAGCTATGACTCAATTTTAACATTAAACGGCAAACCTCAAATGTTTATTCTCGGAGTGGGTACCTGTAATAGTTTGTTATAACATCTGAAGCAGTTTTAATGCAACAATAATAATATTAAGTAATAAACTCCTGGGATACGGTCAGTATTATATTTCAAAAAAATATACATGATTTTCAACGACATTTCGACGCTAAAGGTGCGTCGTCTTTATGTTATGACTGGCAAATAGTTAAAATTAAAACTGAAATCGTGAGGATCCAACTACACTTCACACAACGAATATAACAATGTCAACATGAAAAAAAACTAAATCTATAGCTTTACAAAGCTCATTACAATTAAAAATGAACAGAAAATTTACATTATACCACAACAGGCGACTGCCTGCGTTGTATACGTAAAGGTCAAATTGAACAAACCTTCCATGCATTCAATAACTTTCATCCAAGGCTACAATTTACAAAAGAAGTAGAAAGTAACAACACAGTAAACTCTCTTGACGTTACGGTGGAGTATGCCAATGATGGTTGCATTGAAACAAATTGATATACAAAACCAGTACTGTCAGGTAGGTATCTAAGTTTCGATTCTAACGTTCCAAAGGTGTACAAAACCAGCGTAATATACAGGGTGAGTTTTTAGTACCGGCTCGGTCGATAACTCCACTACTGTAGGAGATAGCGAAAAAAGTTGTATATAAAAGTTGTAGCCACGGATATGCTACTTGCTCAGAAAATATTTAGATTTATACAGGGTGATCCATAACTACGTTGTGATGCAAACATGCATTTTTTTAAATGAGACACCCTATATATTGTTCCATATTCAAGTTCTACTAATGATTTCCGTTATTTCAATATAGGGTATTGTTACATTGTACAGGTTATTTCAAAAGTTATGACCATTTTTATATCCAGATCACGGTCAAATGAACGTACTGTATATCAAAAAGTAAATAATTAAAAATTATTTTTTTTACATGAGAAGATTAAAAATATCCGCTGGTTTTGAAATCCGCTATAAAAAAAACATGTGACGCATATTTGTATACAGGGTGATGTAGAATGCAAAATCTAGATTTTCTCTCTTTTTTTAAATATAACCCCCAATATTTTATTATACCAAAGAATTGCTTTTAATATGCTCTTTCATCTTTGTATAGCACTTGTTATGGCTGCATTCGTTAGTTTCTGAGATATTTCGATTTTTCTACAAATTTTAAATATACGTTCTATTTGTTTACTAAAATTGATTCATTTTGAGAAAATGCTATCAAATTTTATTTTTGCTTGACAAACAGCTTAAATGTAAGGCCATAGTAATACCTAATCAAGTCAAAACACTGACTTAACGATATAATATACGTCAAGTGTGCTGAGGGAATTATCAAAAAATTATAATTATCAAGCAGATGTATCAGGTAGGCTATGAAATATCAAACGACACAGTCCAAATAAAACGATTTTTCAATCTTTCAAACGCATTAGTTTTAGACTGCCTCCGTTCTGGATATTGCTGTTCATAGTTGATATATTCTAGAGGCAAGTAGACAATCTCACAAAGATTCTTCTAAATACCCTCAAAGAAAAAATTGATTCGTAAAGCTGGTTTTTCACACAGTACGGAATTATTGAGCAGGTTATGAAAAATGTCAATTTTTCAAAGCACACCTGATAAATCTGCTTGACAATTATGCATGACGCCTACAAAATTGTTTCCTCAGCATACTTGGCTTTATTATCTCGATGATTTAGGGTTTTGACTTCATCAAATAGTATCATGACCTTATAATTTAGTTGTTCGTTAAACAAAAAACAAATTAGATAGCATTTTCCCAAAATAGATAAATTTGAGTACACAAATAGAAGCTATATTTTAAATTTGCCGAAAAATCGAAATATCTCGGAAACTAATGGACGTAGGTACAACAAGTGCTATACAAACATGAAAGAGCATATTAAAGGCAATTCTTTAAGATAATAAAATATTGGGGGTTACATTTAAAAAAAAGAGAAAATTTGGATTTTGCATTCTACATCACCCTGTATACGAATATGCGTCACGTGCTTTTTTTCTAGCCTATTTTAAAACTAGAAAATATTTTTATTCTTTTCATGTAAAAAAAAAACTTTTGATCTATTACTTTTTGATATACCGTACGTTCATTTGACCCCGATTTGGATATAAAAATGGTCATAACTTTTGAAATACCCTGTACAATATAACAAAACTCTATATTGGAAGAACGGAAATCATTAGTAGAATTTAAATATGGAATAATACATAAAAAAATGAATGTTTGCTTAATCACGTAGTTATGGATCACCCTGTATAAATCTAAATATTTTCTGAGCAAGGAGCATATCCGTGGCTACAACTCTTATGAACAACTTTTTTCGCTATCTTCTATAGTAGTGGAGTTACCGACCGAGCCGGTACTAAAAACTCACTCTGTATTTTAATAGTTTTACCGATCGAGCAATTTTGCTATCTGATGCCAAAAATAGACCTGACACCCTTAAAAATGTAAGAAAAGTCCTGTCCCAAAACAACTACCCTCAGCATTTAACAAATACAGCAATCACAGGTAAAAAAAGACATGCATAGCAGTATAATTTGTCAATTCCCCTATAAAGACAGAACATAAATGAATGCATATATAAACATATGTACGACATTAAAAATAATAACAACCCGAACTCTAACGCTCTTAGCAGGATTGCTGTAGACAGTATAGAAGGCATAGATTTTGACAATGTTAGGACGTTGTGCAAAGAAAGAGATTGGTATGAAATGAAAAAAACGTATTAGAGATGGCATATACCTATATAAAAAAGTTCTAACAGCATGAATTTCAAAACAGATACGAGCAATCTCTCATGTATATACATGCAAATTTAATAAAAGGAGCACAGCCTATACTTTCTTCCATTTTACCAATACTTACCTTCCTCCAAATCGACTTCAATTTGTTTTCTATTTGTATAGTCTTTTAACATGTATGTTACGTTGGTAACAAATAAAATTACTTTTTAAAAAATTTTACTTTATTAGACACAAGCTTGTGTCTTCAAAACAAATGTTACAAAGTTACAAAGTTACTTATTTCTTAGATACTGACATATCGGAGTCTAACCGGGTTTATGAACATAGGTGTTATAGAAGCTACGGCTTTTATAGTTTTAAAATGCTAACTCAGCATCTGTGTCCTCTAGGGCACCTTAGCTAAACAAAGAGATGCTGTGAGAGCCTGTTTACTTGGGAAGTCGTTATCTTATGCTGACTAAGCGTCTGCTACAACACTGTTGCAAACAAAGAACCATTATGATAGATCAAATTACGTCTATTGCAACAATGTCGCTAACAATAGGGTATCTGTTAAAGGACCATATAACAACTTCCCCCTAATGCAGAAAGTTGTTGCTATACTAAGCGACAACTTTTTCCAAATTCAAAAATGATCAAAAATAATAAAAAATAATCAAAATAATCAAATAATAAAAATAATATAATAAGGCTGAAATTGGAAAAAGGTTTACAATAAAACAATAAAATTTGAAAAAGTACAAGAAGGGGTTGCACTGACACAACACTAAACTTCACTTTCTTCTTCGTTATTGGTTTGGAAGCTCGAACGACTTCTGGGGAAAAATTTTGAAAATCGCATAGTTGTGGATTTTCTTAATGGACTTGGAGCATCGTCGTCGTCTGGATATATTGGAGCGGAAATACTTAAATGACATGGTTTCCGTCGTCTGCATTTGCATAAAATGTAAATGATCAAAGCAACAAATAGCAATACCACTGTAGTGTAGGTAAACCAAGATCTGTGCTTTGAAATAAAGGGCTCATTGACTAGTTCATCTAGCAATTTTCCATTTTCATTCAATTTGTGCTGTGCTATTTCTAAATCGTCCATATTAATTTTGTTTAACTTCAAAGGTTTCAATTTTGGAAGTTCTGCCTTTTTAGGATAATTTTCACAGCATTTGTACGGAATTTCTACAGGATGTGTCTTATATGTTATGTTCCTGTAGGTATTCATAAAATATTTTGATCGAACCCTTGTACTGCCAATAAATGCGTTGCATTCTGGTTGTAATCTCAAAACTGAATTTTTTCCAATGGTCTTGGTAATTACTCCTAGACCATTACATTTTATAGTTACTGGAACTGGACTGGTGGTTATTATCAACCAATGGTTAGTAGATATTTCTTGAACTTTATAGCCCTCTGCAGCTATTATGGTTGTTTGACAATTTTTAGGCAATGTTGCAGAATAACGTAGCAACTGAGCCTCGCAAACAGCATTGTCATCTATGGGATATGCAAATACATCGGAACACAGCTTAGTTAGCGACGACAAATCTTTGCAGCTTCCTGGATCACGCAGGGATAAGTACAACAATGAGTCATCGCTTTTCGCAATATACCTTTGTGATGTCAACACGACATGGAAAAGGCCAGTTCTATTATCTGGTACAGGCAATGGAAATACCTTATATAATGTAAATGATTCTGGCTCAACAAGAGGTACCTTCAAAGCAAATATGACTTTAGATTCTGTTTGATAAGCTTCTAGCTCTATTATATCTAAATATGTTGACACATGTGAAGGATATAATGGTAAAGGTAAATTGTTCCTTATAAAATTTCTAGACATCTCTTTTAATAAATAAAGCAAGTCTTTTGGGGTAATTATTGATGTATGAATAATACGGAGATGTGCAAATGTAATAGAATTCAAAATATCATTTATATTTCCTTCTAAATAAAGATAACTTTCCATGAGAGATTCGCATAATTCTAATGCGCTTAATTGAGCTTGATGAAATGCCAATGAATCAGAAATATTATAGATTGATGATTGTATACCATCTAAATCGGAATTAAATGTTTGCTCATCTATCATCAATTTTTGAATAGTAGCATTAAAGCTTTTTATAACAGAAGTGGTAACAAATATTTGATTTTTCAAAAGATTTTCCATTTGGTGTTCATCTTGCGTTAACTTGTTAATGCAATTATTATAATATTCTCCGTCATCGGAATCTAAATTTCCGGTGATGGCTTTCCAAAAGGTTCCTATGCCATTAATTAAACCGCGCTTCATTCTGGAAACAGGTTGAGCATCTGCGAAAATAGTTTGAAATTTTTCATTTAAAGAAAGCGATATCTGAGTAAGAAGACTAACATGTGTATGTACTTGTGCTCTAAATGCTGTCATGCGTAACGTTGGTTGATAAAGAAGATCACTTAATCTTTCTAAAAGCATACCGTTATGGTTCAGTGCGTTTTCTATTAAACTTAAGTCTTTATATACCAATAGTGTCCATTTTTCATTAGAAATTTTCACTGTTGCTTGTTCATGATAGTAGACTCCAATCGTGTTATTCACGGGTTGAATTAGGTGTTGAACCTGGACGTTAGCGATTGCTATCGCTAGCAGGAGGATAATCCTGTAATAAAAGCTACGCGTAAAAATAGGGTTTAAGCCTATCAAAATTTACTTTAGTTTCTTGATTTGTATCAAGATTTAAAAGTTTTGCTGATGTATCATATACTTCAAGAATTTGGAAGGGACCATTAAATTTATTTCGTAACTTTCCTGAAATTTGACATTCTTTCAACCATACCAAATCACCAACTTTATAGTTGTATTTTGATTCTGATATGTTTTTATCAAAACGTAACTTTGATTTTTCTTTTTCTTGAATAGTTTTATTTCGAGCAAGCTTGTAGTAATAATCTAACTTATTCCTAAGATCGCGAATATATTTCGTGACTAATGTTTTCTCATTATAAAGAGTTTCCGGTGGACGACCAGAAGTGTGTCCAAATATTAACTCATACGGTGTAAATCCCGTAGTCTTATTTTTGGTATTATTATAACAGATGATTGCGTAGGGTAATATACTGAGTGGGTGAGCTTTCGGATTTTCTGTCATGTGTGCGCGTATCATTTCTAATAACGTCGCATTAAATCGTTCCACAGAGCCGTTGCTTTGTGGGTGACCAACGCTTGAAAACGTAATTTCATGTGGTCTACGTTCGAACCAAAATTCTACGTGTATTTTTTTGTAAATATGAAAGGGTCCTGAAGAAATGGGAGACGCTCCACCACCGGCGCAGCCGCGGGGCAAGATTGACCTGGACTTCTACATCAGGTTTGCTAGGCCGCTCATCTTCGACCTGCCAGATGCTCAAGGTACATCCAGGTGATGCCAAGTTCGATGTCGTGCGAAGGTAGTCCTAGAAGTAGGTACCCAATCTAACAAAGAAGATGGTTGAGTGGAAGAGCACTATTTTAGTGAACTCCGCCATTTGAAGTGTATCTATACTTCAATAAAGTCTATATTATTATTATTATTATTATTATTATTATATCGTAAAGAAAACAAAGATCTCTAAGTAAAGAATTATCAAATTCACGGCCGCTATCACAATGTATACGCAGCGGTGTACCGAAATGCTGAAAATAAATCATCAGTGCATTTACTACTGATTTAGCAGTTTTGTCATCCAAGTTATAGGCTTGGGAATGTTTAGTTAATTCATCTCGAATAATTAAGGCATAATTTCTTGTTGGGATTTCCAAAATATCAATATTAATTCTTTCAAACGGAGTTTTTGGGGTTTCAGTGATAACTAAAGGGGTACTAAGGTTTTTCCTACATATTTTTACTTTTTGACAAACATCACATGCTCTAATAAATTTCTCAACATCTTTTGTTAATCCAGTCCAATTATACTTGGCTCTGATTCGTCTAATTGTTTCATTAATACCACGGTGTATATTCTTTTTACCACAATGATATTGTTCTAGTATGATAGGGATTTCATCTGCCTCTGGAGTTTTTGAAATATTTTGGCAAATAACTAATTTTATATCCTCCTCAGAATAAATGAAAGATAACATTTCAAGAATAGGGAGATCTAAGTTATTTTCAACGTATAAAATTTGTTTAATATCTAAAACACTTTTTGAATTAAATATGGATGTAAAAAGTACACTGTTACATAAATCTGGGTCTGCTGGTAATGGAATTATATAATATTTTCTTCCTTTCACTGTAGCGCTATTTGCTATATTAATTTGGTTTGCTGAAAAATCGAGATTTTCCTCAAAAATATCTTGAATAATTTGTTCATGAAGATTTTCCATAAAATTTTGTCTCATAAACGTTAAAATGTGTTTATGTGATTTATCAAGTAACTGCTCAGGGGAAAATTCAATTTTTGAATAATCTATAATAGATTGGGACTTATATAAGTCAACAAAAGTTTCATATTCATTCTCTAAAATTTTACTCGAAGTTGAAGGTTCTGATTCTGTAAAGGCTAATGTAGCAATGGAATTTTGAGTACTTTTAATTTTGATTCTAGATAATGCATCTGCATTTTTATTAGTTTTTCCTGGCTTGTATACAACTTCAAATTCGTATTCCTCTAATTTCAAACGCCAACGGGCTAATCTACTACCGGGATCTTTAACTGAAAATAACCATGTAAGGGGTCTGTGATCAGTAACAAGGGTAAATTTTCTTCCGAATAAATAAGGTCTGAAGTGCTTTATCGACCAGACTATTGCTAACATTTCTCTTTCAATTGTAGAGTATCGTGTTTCAGGTTTACTAAGTGTACGTGACGCATACGCTATTGGGAGATCTTTACCTATGGGGCCTTGACTTAAAACTGCACCGATAGCATAAGCTGATGCATCTGTGGTTAACACAAAAGGTTCATTGAAATTAGGATACGATAATATTGGGGCTGTAATTAAAAGGTTCTTTAAGGATTCAAAAGATTTCTTACAATCTTCATCAAAATCAAATACTACATTTTTCTTCAAAAGGATTGTTAAAGGTTTTGCAATTTTTGCGAAGTCTGAAATAAAACGTCTATAATATCCAGCTAATCCTAGAAAAGATTTTACTTCTTTTGGATTTTCAGGTTCTGGGAATTTTTCAATGCATTCTATTTTTAAAGGGTTAGGCTTAACGCCATCAGGGGTAATGATGTGACCTAAGTATGCAACTTCTTTTCTTAAAAATTCACATTTGTCTGGTTGAATTTTGAAATTTGATTTTCTAAGTCTTTCAAAAATTTCTTTTAATCTAGAAATATGTTCTAATAAACTGGGAGAGTATATTATTATGTCGTCCATATATACTAAGCATCTTTCATTTTGTATGCCTACTAGTATATTGTCCATTACTCTTTGAAATGTAGATGGGGCATTTTTTAATCCAAATGGCATTCTGACAAATTCATAATGGCCATTTTCAACTGTGAACGCTGTTTTCGGTATGTCCTCCGGTTCTATTTCAATTTGATGAAAACCTGAGGCTAAATCAAGAGTGGTAAAATATTCACACTTGCCTAGCTGATCTAATAAATCCGAAATGTTTGGAAGGGGGTATTTATCATCAATGGTAACTTGATTAAGTTTTCGAAAATCTATTACCATCCGCCATTTTTGTTTTCCGGAAGCATCAAGCTTCTTTGGTATCAGCCATATAGGGCTGCTGAAGGGTGAATTCGATTTTTGAATTATACCTTGCTCCAAAAGTTTAGATACTTGATCTTTAACTTCTTGCTTATGGACATACGGATACCTATAAGATTTTGTATAAATGGGTCTTTCGTCTGTAAGTTTGATTGAATGCTTGATTTCATTTGTGAAAGTGAGGTTATCTCCTTCTAAATAGAAAATATCCGAAAAATCTAAACATAAATCGATTAAATGCTGTCGTTCTTCCTCATTTAAATGATCAATACGTAAATTATCCAAAACTTGTTGTCTACGCTTGTTTTGAGTTTCTTGATCTAATATTTCGTTAAAGTTATTAATATTTTGAATATTAAAGGTCTCAAATGTAAGAGTAGGGAATGTAACTTCTTTAGGTAATGGATTCGAATTAAGGACTGTAGTCAAAAATTCTCCTTCATTATCAATGTTTACTACACAATTTGGAATAAGGACTCTATCTACTTGACATCCTAAAAGTATAGCTTCAACGTTCTTGAGGCTAGATTTCAATTTTACTACTTTTTCTACACGGGGTTCAATGGATATCGTGTTACTAATTTCAGATACATTTTGAAAATGTGACGTACTTGGAATATCGATTTCTTCAAAATTTTGAGTATTGACTACTTCAGAATTTGAATTACTTTCAATCTCAGTATTGGTAACATCAATTTCATAATTTGGAATATCATTAGACTCGTAATTTGACAAATTAATATTTTCGGGAATTGGGATGTAATTAGTCTCTAAATTGATATTTTCAGGATCTGGTGTATCAACAAAATTTTGATCGTTAGATTGTGATACGTCAAATTCATCTGCTCTATAAAGAGGAAACATCGCGTAATTTGTGGTTAAAATTCGCTGTCTAAGATCTATCTGACATTCGTAATGTTCAAGAATTCCATCAAATTCGATATCTAAATTATGGACATAAACTTTAAGGGGATCATTTTCTGAAAATGGTATAAGTACGGATTCTGAAATTCCTACTCGTTCAGTAGTAATTCCTTGAATAGCAATATTTTCTGGAAATCTAATTCTATATCTTTCACAAAATTTTGGTTTGAAAATACTAATTCCTGCTCCTGTATCTATAAGAAATTTAAAATCACCAGATGAATCTTTCACATAATATAAATTTTTCGAACTAACTGCATTTACGTTTTCTGGATCTAATTCGACTGACTGCCAGTTTTCAGGCTGGGGTTGGAATTGTCTAGGCTCAGGGACTGAACATCGTACTCTATCTGTTTCATATCCTTGAGGGGACCTAAAGGGGGTTTCTCTTTCAAACTGCCACTCCGAAAATCCTGATACTCATCAGTTGTAAAATACTGTTCATTTGAATTGTAATACGGGTCGAAATAAGGGTTATAATAAGAATTATAATAAGGGTCATAATAAGGGTCTGTACTACGATCTTCAAAGTATTCAGTAGAACTAGCTGCGCTTTGTTCATACTCTTCATAATAATAATTATCTTGATAATAATTATCAAAAAATTGAGGCTGATTAAAATGATGGGTTTTCTGTGAATTTTGACTAGGATATGCAAAATTCCTATTTTGAAAATTATTTGGGTTCCTTTGCATGTTGGGATTCGGTCTTATGACTGAAGGTCGATTTTGTTGTTGATTATTGTTAAACTGCGGAGAAAAATTAGATGGTGGTCTCTGCTGTTGACTGAATTGATTTGGCATATTGGTCGCTTGGGGAAAATTTGACCTATCCCTATAGGCCATAGGGTTTTGGAAATTTGGACGAAACTGTCCATTAAAATTTTGATTCCTAGAGACAAAATTAGAAGTATTTCTAACTTGACACTGTGAAGCAACATGTCCTTTTTTGTGGCATTGTGCACATATAACGGGTCTATTTTGGTTTTGTGCATTAATTTTTGATTGTCCGAATCGCTGGTTTTCTAAATAAGACAATTGCAATTCGCGCTTAATGTGCGAGATCGCGGTTATAATATCGGGTGGATTTCCTGACCTAACAACACAACCGATGCGTGGTTCTAGCCCAGTCAGCAATGTGTTCAGGGTCATTGTTTCGATAAGAGAGGATTGCGCTTGCTTTTCCTCTCGGCTCAGCTGTTGACGGTTTATTGCTGAATGCATTTTAGCATTGTGTGTCTGTAACCTTGACACAAATGTTAATGCTGATTCGCCGGGTAATTGTCTGATTCTTTGCAAGTCCGCAATTAACGAAGTTAAATCACGGATGTCACCAAAATGGGTTTCTAGAAGAGCTCGTATCTCTTCCCATGTTTTGGGGTTGCGAGAATTTACCAATTCCGCTGCGCGCCCTTTTAATTTATTTTTGAAATGTAGGGTGACCAAAGCTTTTTGATCACCGACAGCCATTGAATGTGCTGTCCGACAAGCATTAAGGAAAGTACTGAGTAGGATGGGGTTGCCATCGTACTCAGGCACAATCGAAAATATTTCTGATAAGCGATAAGGCTCAATTTCTGGACCAAACTCTTCATTTTGGGCCATTTTGAAAAATCTTAATCAATTAAATATTCTTAAAACTAAATGCGTGAGTTTATACGCTTGGTATTTCAAAGGAAATACAAATAATGATTATTAAAATGAATCTTATTTTTGCTTTGGTTTCGATACCTACTAATTTCAAAGGAAATTGTATTCAGTACCAGATAATAGAATATTACGAAAATGATAACTTTTATTGCACTTACTGCTTGTGCATCTTCTTCTTTTTTTCTGCGGTTGTGGAGTTCTTCCTTGAGGGATGGGGATCCGCCGATCTAGCGAGGACAGGCCTTGATCTCGATGACTTGCAGACTTTCTCAGCTTCCAGTCGGGAGGTTGCCCTTTTCTCTGCCGGTGCTCGCAGCCGAAGATTCTATTCGCCACGGCCCAACAGTTGAGTCGTTACCGTTCTAGGAGCTTCTGAAGTGGTCCAAGCCTACGGTCTGGGGAAGTCTCGTTCTAGCTCGTTGAGGTATCCCACTTCTGACACCAATTTGTTACGTTGGTAACAAATAAAATTACTTTTTAAAAAATTTTACTTTATTAGACACAAGCTTGTGTCTTCAAAACAAATGTTACAAAGTTACAAAGTTACTTATTTCTTAGATACTGACATATCGGAGTCTAACCGGGTTTATGAACATAGGTGTTATAGAAGCTACGGCTTTTATAGTTTTAAAATGCTAACTCAGCATCTGTGTCCTCTAGGGCACCTTAGCTAAACAAAGAGATGCTGTGAGAGCCTGTTTACTTGGGAAGTCGTTATCTTATGCTGACTAAGCGTCTGCTACAACACTGTTGCAAACAAAGAACCATTATGATAGATCAAATTACGTCTATTGCAACAATGTCGCTAACAATAGGGTATCTGTTAAAGGACCATATAACATGTATGTAATCAACCAGCTATATATTTTTCTACCAATAGTTTCTCCGTAAGAGTCAAGTTGCCAACACCATCCGGCAAAAATATTTGACTGTTATGGGATAATGATAAGTTTTCTGTGGATTTTATTTTTTCATTTTGAATTGTAATTTGTTTTGTATAATTGTTGATATTGTATGAAGTGTTGTTGGATCCTTACGGTTTCAATTTTAATTTTAATACCAACCTGAAGATGACGCGCTTTTAGCGTAGAAACGTCGTTGAATATTATATATATTTTTCAGAAATATATTATTGACTGTAATCCCAGGAGTTGATTGCTAAACACTGGATAACAACGGTCAGGATACAAAAGATACAAAAAGTAAATAAATGATAATAATCAAATAAATACCTGGTACATTCTACAGCCAGCTTCAAGGGTGAGTGCGTTAAAAGGTATTTTGGAAACTCAATTTTCAACATCCCATGGAATTAAGGAACAGTCCTTTAACTTAGTAATGTTTTTCACCACTCTATAACAGTGTGCCGACCACCACTGATCTCCAAACTGAGAAACACTATAAATTGTCGTTTTTTGCGTCAAAGACGGTAGCCGATCTCACACACGTTGCCTTTCGGTAGCATTTTGGCGACTAAATTACACGAGATTCAACAGGCCTTACGTAAAGAACAAAACCACCTACTATTGTTCTAAAAACATGCGCTGATAATAGCCAGTAATCTCTAGAATACTTCGACAGAATTTGTTTCCCGCACCGATAGGTAAAGAGGGTAGTGTAATCGCCAAAATTCTCGGCTTTGCGAGAATTCGCTTTTTGGGCGTTTTATGATGTCTACATAACGAAAATCTACGTCACTCATTTTTGTCCATCTGTCTGTCTGTCGGTCTGTCTGTTGGTCTGTCTGTCAGTTTGCTGTGGTATCGTAGGTAATGTCGCTATAATTTTGAAAATCGGTGCCTGGGCAGCGGTGTAATCAGCAAAAATTTCGTTTTTAGGCATTTCAGGGGTTCCTGATCATTTTCTACTTTTTTTTGAGTGGGGTGGAATTGGGGTGGTTGGGGGTGGGGGTTATAACACTGAAAAATTTGTTGTCCATTGACCTGCGAAATAAGGAGCTAGCGACACAGTACACTCTTTTAGGTCCATCCGAACATTGCCTTGCATATTATAGAAACCAAGGGATATAATTTTCTGATGTAGATATACGAGTATTGCTTTAGATCGTTCTATATTGTGTAGCGAGGAAACTGTTGAATTAATTTTAATGAAATTTTGACACAGTATTACCACCACGTTGAGGATGCGAAGCGCGTATGGTTTTTATAAATCGTGCTAGTGGCGGCGCAGAAATAATAAAAAAACTAAAAATATAAAAACAACTCGAACTTCGTTTTTAAGCGTTCTAGAGGTTCCTGACCATTTTCTGCGTTTTTTGGGTGGGGGTGAGATTGGGGTGGTTGGGGGGTGGGGAGTTGAAAAACTCAAAACTTTCTGTATTCATAATAAGCTGTCCACTAACTTGTGAAGGAAGACCTAGCGATATGTCACCTTTTTAGGTCCATCCGAACATTGCCTAGCCTACTACGGAAACTAAGGGACTTAGAATTTTCTGTATACATACGAGTATTAATTAATTGCTTGAGATCGTTTTGTATTTTGTAACGTGGTTTTTTTTTGATGGATTGACTCTAATCAAATTTTGACATAGCATTATTACCGTGGTGGGAATGGAAAACGCGTATGTTTGTTAAAAATCGTGTTAGTGGCAGCGTAGCAATAATCAGAAAACTAAAAGTATGAAAACAACTCAAACTTCGTTTGTAGATATTTTAAGGGTTATCATTTCCTACCTTTGTTTGGGTGGGGGTGAAATTGGGGTTGTTGGGGGGTGAGGCGTTGTAAAACTAAAAAGTTTGTAGTATGATAATAGGCTATCCATTGACCTGTGAAGGAAAGACCTAGCGGCATAAGACAATTTTAGAGGGGGGGGGGGGGGGACTGGCGATGATTTGGTTGCAAGGGATCTCAGACTAAAGCTTCATGCTATGGGAAAATAATAAACTGGTATCACCGTAATATGTGGGAACTACTGAGTCAATCAACTTGACTTCATTTCTTTGTCTTGTTTTAGGCCTGCCAGACGTACGCTATACATTCATTAATGCTTGCCAATTTGTGTTCAAGTTTGGCCTGTCAAGCTGTAGTTTCTAATTTTTTCTTCTCAATGCATGCTATATTGGGTTTTTGGTTTTTTTGAATTTCAGGTGATACCAGAAAAGATCCTTAGCATTATCAATAACTTTGCGGTACACGGTCCATGTCTAGTTTGCTGATCTGCTTCCTGTCTCTACTCGCCGAGTGGTTAGTCGTTGTTCCTTGATTTTCGCTCCTAGGTATCCGTTCGTTTCTTCAATGTATACTTTGCCGCATCATTTCGTAGATGCGGTTTTTAGTTTATTTTTTTTACTGCTACCCATTAACCTTTGACCAGAGAGGACAAGTCAATCGCTTCTACTCCTAAAGAAAAGGCAGACATCTTAGGAAGGCCCTTCACAGCCAATTCTACTGTAGACTTCCAAGGAAGTACTCCGACTACCACCATAAACATGAACTCGAGAATGGCAGAGATCAAATTTCAACATCGATGTATAAGAGGCGTCCAACTTCCAGCCATTGTCCTTAATCGCTGTGCCGCTGAGCTGGCACCTATTCTTTGCGTGTTCTTCAAACTATCGTATCAGCGAAGCGTATTTTCTTCTGCATGGAAGATTGGCTGCGCACAGCCCTTTCCTTAGAAAGTCAAAAAAAACCGATCCCACCAACTATACAGACCAGTAACTCTTCTCAGCATCATGTCTAAGGTTATGGAGACTGTCATCAACACACTGCTAGTGAAATACCTGGACAACAATAACATAGTAAGCGATCGCAAGTATGGCTTCCGTAAGCATAGGTCTACGGGTGACCTTCTGGCCTGGCATGAGGGAGTTCTAGTCAAGCTTACTGCTTATGGACTGCCACCTGGCCTGCTCCAGTGGCTGAACAGCATCTTGAAGGATCAATCTCTGTTTGTTGTAGTCGAAGACTGTCCGACGTATTTTAAATAAACTTCGTCTTCCTCAGGGGTCTGTCCTATCCTCTACACTTTTTCTGCTGTACCTCAACGAGCTGCTGGAGATAACATCCAATCCAATCTACAGCTTCGCAGACGGCAGTACATTAATATCTTGCATGAAACCAGACAAGCCACTATCATCCCAAGAGACGATACGTCGGCGACAGCAGCATGCCTCACAAAATCAACGTAGATATCAAAACAATTGTCGAAAGTACAGTTTAACGTACAGAAGACTCACGCAACAAAACTACAACTACAACCTTATCAACAATAACATGTCCTGCACAGCCACGTCATCGGTATAGCTTAAACGGCATCACAGACACTTAGAGTTTTGTTCCGCTGTAGGAAGATGTATACACCAGAGCAACTGCTGCTGCTCTACAAGGCCCAGGACCGACCGTCGTTGGAGTATAATTCCCATGTGTGGAGATGCGCTCCGAAGCACTCTCTAAAGCTTCTCGACACTATTCAGAAGAGAGCAATTAGATTAATCGATACGCCTAACCTCATAAAGGACCTCCACAGCCTGGAACATTGACGAAGGGTGGCTGACCTGTCCCTGTTTTACAGATTCTATCATGGAAGATGTTCAAGTGAGCTCTCCCAGGTAATAACACCAAAAGCCGTCCGAACGAGGAATACTAGAGCAGATCTGCGAGCGCATTCTTAACTGATCGAGGTCCCTACTCCCCGAACCAGTCTCCTCCAGCATTCCTTCCTTTGGAGAACTTCGACGCTTTGGAATGAGTTGCCGGGGAATTTGTTTCCCGACGGCTACAACCTGCAGCATTTCAAGTCTAACGTAAACTGATGCTTATCCTCTCGCAGCGCTTCTACAGCGCCATAGGCTTTTGCGGGAGGCAGACCATAAAAAAGACTAATAAAGATGTAGTGCATCGGGAGAGCATATTTTTGATTGATATAGACGTCCAGCTCAAAATATGTTGGAATAATATACTAATCCTGCGAGTTGGTCGATGATGTTTGTTACTGCAATATAGACATCATCATAGTTTCTGTTTAAGACTATTCTTCTTTGCACAGTTAAGCCACTTGGTAGCCGTTGAATTCCTTTATCGTTCTCTGTCAGCTTCTACGTGTTGTGAACGCGGTGGATTATGGGAGAAGCAAAACCGTGTGCTCATAAATATCCATTGAAACCCTGAAAACGGATTACAATAACGTCTAACAGCAGGCTATTGATTCCGCTTTCAAATCCTTTAATGCTGAAAGGAGCAGTATAGCAGCTTTTAACACTGATATGGAGATTGAGTTATAGTACTCGGGGTCGATATATTTGTGTCCCATTGTATACAGATTGTAAGGCAGGGTTTCGGTATGTATAAGCATTATGCTAGTCACTATAAGGGCTATTCAAATGCAACTGAATGAACATAGAAGTTTCATGAGTGGAGTTGCCTGATAATATAAACAAGAAATCATATTGCAAATAGAAGTTGTTGAGTTGAAGTTACGAGCGCAGGTGAGAGATTACCTATTGAAGTTCTTACAGTGAGTGGAGAGAAATCCCGAACGCAACCCAGAATATTATTTATTTGCTGTGCTGACTATACTCGTAATATAAGCATTTGAAGTTTTTTCACTCTATACTGATCAATTTGCTTGCCTTTCTAGGGGTTTCTTGAATTGTAGTGCTCTTGAGTAGTGGGTAAAAACCGTTTTGTGTTATTAACTCCCAGCAAGCTGGAAATCGTTTTAATAGCTCTGTTTGGTCCTAAATGTATGTCATCTGATTTTGCATTATACCAGGTGGTGAACCGAACTATTGGTAGCCAAAAAAAATGGAGTCAAGTTGACTGACTTAGTACTTCCCACACATAATAAGTATTTCATTTTATTGCTTTCCCATTGCATGAAGCTATAACCTGAAATCCCCTTGCAACCAAATCATCGCCCACCCTCCCGCAAAAAACGTCCAACACAAATACTCTCATAAATAGTTTCTTGCGTCTCCCTCCTTAAAAACTAGGACGCCACAGTTTCCATTCTGCATGCTTTAACTGAACGACGCAAAACGATCAGGAGCCTCTAAACCGTCTAAGCGAAGTATGAGCTGATGATTATTCAGACACCGGCGCGTTTTCCACTCTCGCCGCGATAGTCAATTCTGTTTCGAAATTTCATTAAAATCAATTTAATGACTTTTGCTTTACGCAATAGACATAGAACGAAATTAAGCAATACTCGTGGATGTATACATCACAAAACCACCACCAAGTCCCTTGGTTTCTGTAATAGGTAAGGAAATGTTCACATGGACTTAAAGGAATACGGCGGTACGTATTTCTTCCATAGGTCAATGGCCCAACTATTATGAATACAACAAATCCTTCAGTTTTACAACCCCCCACCCCCCAACCACCCCAATTTCACCCCCATCCAAAACAACGTAGAAAATGATCAGGAACCCCTAAAACGGCTAAAAACAAAGTTTGAGGCGTTTCTATTCTTTTTTTGTTTTTTTATTATTGCTGCGCACTGACACGATCTTTCCAAAACATACGCTTTTTCCATCCTCGCCGCGGTAGTAATACTGTGACAAAGTTTCATTGAAATCCATTTCATAACTTTTATGTTACTCAATACAGAACGATCTAAAGCAATATTCCTATGTAACTATTTTTTATCAGAAGTCCCTTGGTTTCTGGAATAGGCAAGGCAATGTTCGGATGGGCCTAAAAAAGGATGTTATGCCGCTAGGTCTTTCTTTTATAGGTCAATAGATGAGTACAACACGTTTTTGAGATTTACAACCCCCCACCCCCCAACCACCCCAATTTCACCCCCACCCAAAAAAAGTAGAAAATGATCAGGAACCCCTAAAACACCTAAAAACGAAGTTTGAGGAATATTTATTTTTTTTTGTTTTTTGCTAATTACTCCGCTGCCCCTGTACCGATTTTCAAAATTATACGAACATTACCTACTACGACCTTCCAGCATAACGCTGCCCAAATTTCGCCACAATCCATGCAGCGGTTACTGAGATCACGAGGCTAGAAAAACGCGCACAGACAGACAGACAGACCGACAGACAGACAGACAGACAGACCGACGGAAATGAGTGACATGGATTTTCGTTATGTAGACATCATAAAACGCCCAAAAAGCGTGTTATCTCAAAATCGAAAATTTTCGCGATCACAATACTCCCCTCACCTATCAGTGTGGGAAGTAAAAAAAATGACCAAATGTTTACACCTTTCTTAGTTTTTTGCTTGTAGCGCATAATGGTGCGTCAAATGGAAAACCTAATTTTACTCAATAATACGGAGGACCAAATTCTGCGTCGAATGCCATATAAATATTCTCCCATTAAGAAATACATGGAATAAAAGTTGTAGAGAATGAAATTTCATGTTTCATAGATACCTTAGTCTCTTAAACTTAGTTATTTATAATTCGAAACTTGGCATTAATTCACAATCGGTTTTTTTTCGACGTTTTGAGTCATGTAAGGTTAAATCATATAAAAATGTTGTACCAAACAGCACAAGCTCACTGAAACTTATCAAGTTTATCAAAAGTTTATACCGTATTATTGAAATGAATTTAGTGATAAGTAAATCAATCTTAGTCTTTAGCAGTTTGTGTGCAGTCAAATATCAAGAACACATAAAGTTTATTGATAAAATATAAATGCAAACACCGTATAAATCGATCGGCATGCCAAACAAAATGTGGCAGCATTCATGTTAGCATTTTCTTAGATATTGATGATCCTTCATTTGAGAAGCTCGCAAGGCGCGGCTGCATATCGTACTCTTCTTCGAATGGACTATCCTCAACTTTTTCTGCTTATTCGTCAAGGCAAGTTTCATTCTCATCCTCAAAGTTATAGTAGCGCCATATAGTTGGTTCTACACTCCTTTGTATATTTGCAGGACACAATATCAAGAATTTCAGCTGGAGCTCGCTCCTTGGTGCTCATGATGCGGAGAAGGCCAATGTTAATCCTACTCTAAGCTCAGCTCAGTGGATCCTTTGGTTTATCATACTAGCCCTGGAAGTGAAGGTACAACCACAGAATATGTTGGGCGGCAACTACATTTGTTGGAGGTCGGGAGGCCTGTTCGGAAGTAGGGTTTGTAGAGATTGTGAAAATATCTCATTGCTGATTTGGTCCAAGAAGGTTATATCTGCCATCGGCGAGTAGAGGGTAAAGTGAAGCAAACACACATTAGATCAGCGGTCCGTGCATTAACAGACAACGATATTTGCGTAAGAACTTGGCCACACTGGATGGGATACTTTTTATCGCAAATGCAACAATGATTCTATCTTTATGGTAGAGCGTACTGATGGCATACAAAGTGCTTTGGTCTGATTTTCTATTGAGCTGTCAAACATCAGCAATCACCTGCGATCAGCATCCGGCTTGCGATACAATGTCTGCAATTAACCTCAAACAGTAGCATCTCTAGTGTGTTAATCTGCACAGTCAGTGTCCGACAGATCTAGTTAGCCCTAAATGACGTTTTGAATTGCCTTCCCGATTGTTCATGTACCGTCTTAAACCATAATTGACCGCAGGCGGCCATGTATCTGCATTATGCGGCCTGGCGCTGATCAGAGGCGCCGGGAGCTAGGTTATCACCTGTCCAGTTTCAAATTAGGAGATGAATCCATGGCGAACAGCAGGGAGCCTACGGAATATAGAGTAATTATTTGTCATACATGATATTTTCGGATCAAAATACGTAACAGAAATGGTTGATCCGACAGATTACCAATGACAGTCCAAATGGTTGGAGCATACAGAGCGTTACCTTTACTGCTATACAACCTTAATGCGTCCCTGTACATGAAATGCTGAATATGGCAACAAGGCTTAGAGAGAAAGACAACATATTCCATTGCCCGCTGGATGGCACCACTATTGGCATTTCAAGAGCTTTCTAGTGAACTGTTTCTGACAGATTATTTCCTAACATCCTAACCTAACTTTTTATAAATTTTATATCCTCTTTCTTTGTTTACAATGTTCTGTATTTACCATCAACTATTATTTTAGCTTTTCGGTTAATTATTTTAGGCTTTATTCCTTATTATTTACTGTTACATATTGTATTTTTCAATACAGAAACTACCAACCATTCTGATCATCCTGAACATGGCGTCTAATAACGATTATTGTTGTGTACCACAGTGTAATTCTTTGGCCAAGAAAGATACTGAAAGAAAATTAACCTTTCATAGATTTTCTGAGGCAAATGCTAGGCAAGTTTATATAGAAAATGAGATGGGGAAGTATTTAATGGACCAAAGAAAAGCTTCGATCTTGAAACTAAAAATTGGCAAACAGGTGTCCAAATCTATGAAAGTGTGCTCTCTTCATTTTAACAAAGGTAATAACTGACTGAGATTACTGTCAGTGATTTGAAAAATCCATATAGATTAATATTTCTTCTCTCTAAATAATGAAGGAATATGTATTTATCTTTTATTGTAGGTTTAACCATGCAGAGAGGTCGAATTTTAAACCTTCACAAAAGCTTCCTGTTAGTACAGTGGGTTTTCCAGAACCAAAACCTCATCTGATCGAACTGATAGATATAAAAGGAGAGATAGAGGTCCATGCACAAGCAAAAATGAAGATCCTCAAGAATGTGATTTTGAAGTAAATGTTCAAGCTGCAGCAAACTTTGTGCAATTACTAAGGTCTACACCAGATATTTTTACAAAGCAGAAAAGTGCAAGTTAATACTGATAGAATTAATACATTGAGTGATCTGCTGAAAACAAATGCTGCCTCAAAAAGTTTTACAGGCATTAATAACTTTCAAATACTTGATTGTGTTGTGAATATGATAAATGAATCTTGTATAATTGATTTAAGGACACATCGTCTCAATGTGAGAGAAAGAGTTCTTCTTACAACGACAAAATTAAAATTGGACTCGGGTTATGTTACTTTGGGTGCATTATTCAATATATCGGGTCTGCTGTGCAAAACATATTTTTTGATTTTCTAACTGTGCTAAGTCAGGTTCTTCATTTCATTTATTTTCCTTCAGTAGAAAACTCGCCAAGATGTTTTAAAAATTGTAGAGCTGTTTTGGATTGCCTAGAAATATTTATGCAAAGACCAAGCTGCTTTTGTTATAGAGTAAAATTTTATTCACAATATAAAAAATCTACAACAATTAAATTCAAGACTGGTGTATCTCCTGCGGGTATAATCACTTTTATTAGTAGGTCTTATGGTGGTAGGGCATCAAATTGATTTTTGAAGAAAGTGATTTTATCAAAAACTTTCTCTTACTAGAGATTCAATTATGGTAGATAAAGGTTATCTTATTGATGATTTATGTGTAATGTATAGAATTGGCTTAATAAGACCCCCCATTTTCAAAAACCAAAAAGCTACAGCTAATAAAGAGATTGCTGCAGCTCAAGTGCACATTGAAAGATCTCCAATCAGAGATTAAAATTTTTTAAAATTATTAGTGGAAGGTTGCAATGGTCATTAGTTTCAAAAATTGATGGAATATTTTTAATTATCTGTAGCATAACCCCTATATTATCTGACGAAAGATTTTTATGAGCACATTTGAATTAGTTTATAATTAAGTTACTCTGATGAATTGTTTTTTAATTTTTTTTTACTACTATATTGTATGTTTATGTAAATACATTTTTTTTATTCTCAAAACGTTTTTATTCAGTATTATTCTTATACAAATTTATAATTTCTGGTTTGAAAATGAAACAATGCTATTGTAGACTAAGAAATTAGCCATCTATTTTTTGGTCACATATTATATATAATATTTCAGAAAAATAGTTTCTTTTGATTTTCATTAACATTGTTTTTGTAAAATCATAGTCAAAGTAAACAGTTATAATTTCACAGCTACCATCATAGCTTGCATATAAACACACATAACATTTGCTTAAATTTAGTACGGCCATGCCTAGCTGCACTTGTCCATAATACTTGTGCTTCTTCTTCAAAGTGTACCTTTCATTTTCATTTAAAATAAAATTTCACTCTTGAAAGCAATCTTCAATTGCCTTTGTGATACCTAAAATACAATGTTATAATTTTATGAGTATTCAAAAATGTGGTTTGTGATTTGAACATAATAATAATAAATGCCTTTATTAAGAAACAGATATACATCTGATGGAGATGACAGCAAATCCATGGCAAACTTAAGCTACAAACTGTTCTCACACTTAACCATGAGCTGCTTAGAGAGATGGTAAATGAAGTATAATCCCAATAGTGTAACATTTGTTTACGGAGCCACAAGTTGCTAGAGAGGATGATACAACACAGCTTGTAGAAAAAACCATAAGTTTGTGAACTCTTGTAGGCTTTTTTTGAACATTTCCACTTTGTAAACAAATATTTAAATGGCTGCACTCTACATCCTAAATAATAAAAATACTTAGACTAAAGTATGCAAGACGTGAAAAAATAAACACAGAAGCTTAAAACTGTAAAGTGACATATTAGCAAGGTTACAGATCATAAAGCGATTCCAAGCGATCAACCAGTAGTTGTTGTGGTTATTCCCTTGGTTAACCTTCAAATCACCCTATTTCTTGATAAACATAAGGCCTTTACGGAAACACTGATCTGGATCCAGATAGATCAGTTATATGTCAAACAGCTGTAAAGTGGCATTTATAATTCCATGAATTTAACAGACATGGAACAACGAAAAAGTTGGTTTAACAACAAAAAATAGATGGTAAAGTAAAGCAGCTACTGATCTGAATCATCTGATCGCAATCACTTACTGTACAACAGTGAACTACCCTATTTCTGACCGATCCCAGCTCACTTTCCGAACGCCAGGATCAGTGATCGAACTGATCGGGTTAACCCAATCACAGTTTCCGTAAAGGCTTGGATGTAAGAAGCGAAGTATGGGTTCAGATTGTCATTTGTCTTCAGTCAGCTGATCTGTATTTTGCATTTGAATTTTTTCTTTGAATATAACATCGGACAACAGTTTAAAACTACAATTGACGCTTTAGCAATGTAATTTGATATATTTGAAACTGCTCTAAGAAAATGTGTAGACCTTCCTTCTTCCCTATTTATTAAATTTACATCCAATTAAAAACCTATAAATGACAAACAACATAAACACATCAGCACAACTTAAACAAAGTAAACAGAAATAGTAAAGTACACAATAATATAACAATTATGATGTTTTGAAAAAGCTTCTAACCATTGTAAATACTGGTTACGAAGATGTCTAAGTGATGACATACAAAGGGCTAGTTCATGATGCCATCAAGTTATAACCAGGAATAGTTTCACTCGCTTGGATGACATTGGTTGTAACCAGTCGTTACCTGTGAACACAGATTACTCGCTTGATGGGATCGCTTATAGTATAATAATGAAGATAGTTACCTCAATACAAGCATTTAATTTCCAATAAAGCTATTGCTTCCCTATTCAAATTTAACACCACACCATCTGGTGCAAAGCCTAGCCATTTAATTCTTGCAGATTCTGTCATACCACAGTCTACTATAATATGGCCTGCCTTTGATACAAAAGCTTCTCTTGCAGATTTTTCGTACATCATGTCCATATTCATCTTCAATGTTTTCCGTAGGCATAGTTGTTGTATTAGTGTCTAATTCAGATGGATTCTTGATACGTCCTTTCCTAAAATATATATTTTAAATGTAAAATGGTTAATAGACATTTGAAAGTTGTATGAACTATTTTAATGTTTAATGTTTTAATGCTTTTCTACGGATAACTACCTGACTACTTAAAATGAGGCTGACTACCAGCACATATACTCACCTGTGTCGCAATAGCAAGGTTTGGTAAATTTTTAACAAAGTATTCAAATATAGATTTCTGCGCATTTGGTCATTTGGATTTAGGAATACATCACGTCTAGGAACTGCTGCTTTGACACAAGGCATGTCAAGTACAAGATTAGCCATATATTTATCCTGGACAATGCTTTTCCTACCAGACCAAGCACAAGCAATTTGTGGAAATTTCTTGGCTCAAGAATTACACTGTGGTACACAACAATAATCGTTATTAGACGCCATGTTCAGGATGATCAGAGTAGTTGGTAGTTTCTGTATTGAAAAATACAATATGTAACAGTAAATAATAAGGTGTAAAGCCTAAAATAATTAACCGAAAAGCTAAAATAATAGTTGATGGTAAACACAGAACATTGTAAACAATGTAAACAAAGGATATAAAAAAGTTAGGTTAGGAAACTAGTTCACTTTAGAGCCCCTAGAGAGCTCTTGAAATGCCAATAGTGGTGCCATCCAGCGGGCAATGGAATATGTGGTCTTTCTCTCTAAGCCTTGTTGCCATATTCAGCATTTAATGTACAGGGACGAATTAAGGTTGTATAGCAGATAAGGTAACGCTCTCTATATCGCGATATTCCTCTCATATCAGTTTGGAATCGAGAGCTCTGGAACTCGAAGTCATAAGAAGGTCAGGACACAAGCTCAAGCTTTTGCTAAAAAGACCACTCATACATAATGCTCGTCTTCTCGTCGAACCTGTTACATCAATCGAGGTCTGATTCAACTGTGAAGGCATATCACATCATTATAGTCAGAATGTCTTAACAGACATGTTGTGAACTCGCAAAATGCATTAAGTCGGAGCTAGAGTATTGCCGACACGAATATTATCAATACTTTTGAGAACTGTAGCTCGCCATCTTTCGCGATTTACTGTCAGTTCAGTCGCTCTTGATACTCATATCCAGTAACTGTTTCGTCGCATCCACCCAGCATGTAGGGGAACGGCCATGGCGCCGCCCACTCCGGGCGTAACCCTGAATTACAAGTTTCTCCATATTATCGCTTCTGTGTATATGTCCGAAAAATGTAAGCAATCGCATCAACACAATGGAGGATAGCCTCTTTGGATTACCGGGCTCATCCCGTATGGAAACGTTAGCTCGACGGGCGGTATAAGGAACTCTCAGCATTTTCCTCCATGTCCACATTTCAAAAGCATCTATGCGAGCTCGATCTGCCTTTTTAACAGTACAAGTTTCAAAGGCATACAAAAATATGGAGAACACAAGAGACTGAACCAGCGAGATTTTGGTAGCTCTGGTGATGTTATGGTCACGCCATATTTTAGTAAGCTTTGTCATGGCCACACGTGCCTGTTGAATGCGCCGTCGAATCTCTTTTTCACAGCTACCCGAATTGTCGATCAAAGAACCGAGGTACACAAAACTTTGAACTACTTCACAACGGCCTACTGACTTTATTGCTTGATGGTTAACCTTGGTCTTGTTGTAGTTAATATCAAGACCATATGCTGTACTGTGTTGTTCTAAGATGTTTAATAGAGCTACTAATTCTTCCTGAGAAGCAGCAATAAAGGTTGTATCATCAGCAAATCTTAAGTTGGATATTTTGCTCTCGCCAATAGTTATACCGCCATTCCAGTTGTCCAATACCAATCACAAATTCAGAGTAAATGTTAAACAACATCGGAGATGATACACATCCCTATCACACTCCTTTTCTGGTTACAGTGTGACCAGACAGGTTACCATCAATTCTTACACGAGCCGAATTAGACTCATAGAGTTGCTGTATGAGAAACACATACAGAGTTGGTTAGACTTATGTAACGACTATAAACCTGTTGCTGCAGGAAAGTTGCTGAACATCTGAGCGCACAAGGATGTGTCTTTTATGAAATTGCAGCATTTAACCTTTTCTTGTCATTGTTTGTAACTTTTCATGAATAAACACTATTATTAAATAAATTGACGGTTCAGATATTTGCTGGCTTTATTTTCTGTTCGATAAAGACCAGAAGTGTCCAAAAATATCCTTCTCACCCAAGCTTCGAGTAAAAACGCAACATACATAAACATGTCGATCAGAAATTGAAAACGGTAAGTTATTGTTTAGCTGATAACTCACTGATAGTCCAACCTCGGAATTGATTTTTTACATCTTTGTGAGTAACGTAAAGCCAATTTCCTCTTTTTGAAATTCTTAGTTACAGATCTCCGTCTTCTAATGTATCGTCGAGGGATTGAGATGTATCGCGACCGTTTTCAAGATTTAACTCACCCCTATGGTGGTGAGCGGATCGTGTTAATTGTAAATTAATGACGTGCGCCATGTCGTTGCCATTGATCGCCTTTCGGTGATTTATGTGTGTAAATTGCAACGCGCATGATTATTTTGTTGGTTTTTAGCGGACGGTTGAATGTTAAACTGTCGCCGAAGTCACGTACGGTATTTTTGACACCCGACCCCCAATAAATTATTAATGGGTGTAGCGTCGTGGTTTTATCGGGTCGATAACGACCTACTTTTAAGACAAAGTGTGGTGCGTACGCTAAGAGCGTTAAATAGCGGGATCGAGAACAGGCACGTATACATGATGCATGGAGTTTGAGTTTATAATTTAATAAATTAATAATTAATGATTATAGTGCATTACAGAAACGTATATAGCAATTAAGTGGGAAATTCTTACTTTCGTGGTACAACTTCGATGCCGATCAGAGGTATAGGTAAACTTTACCATCTTACCTGATATATTGCCCCTAAATATTCATTTGTGATGGAGCAAAGGAAATCAATAAAACTTTAGTGATAATGTAATGTCAAACATACTTAAGGTAGCGCCTGTATTTTCTTTTAAACCCTATTGTTTACAGTATTATAAAAAAAAGGCGGCATGCACACCAACAAAGGGATGTTGCACTAATTCTCCATTATCAGCGAGTGAAAAAGTTATTACTTTAAATGTACATGATTGGATAAAATACGATTACCTGAATCTTACTGTACAAGAAATTGTCGACCTATGATCCCAAACCACTGGAGTTGGAAAGTGCACCCTTTTAAATTATTACGGAAGAGAAAGACTGCAGGTGAAGTCCAGGCAGACCAGTAAAAGTCCTTGATGAAAACACTAAAAGTGTAATTCGAAGAACAGTTCACTATTTTTATTTCAAAAAAGTAGTACCTACCCTAGATAAGATTTTAATGAAGCTTGGCCAGGATGACAGTATGCGATTAATAATCAGAAAACCTTCATGGACGAGTTAAAAAAATATGGACTTTGCCTGGGAAAAGCATAACCGTAAAGCACTTTTTCTGGAAAGCGATCGAATCGTTTGCCGGAGATGAAAACGCTACTTGTGAAGTATAAAGTAGTACCGAGGGACAGAAGAAAATATTTTGTCTTGACGAGACGTGGACTAATAAAGCTTATAATTATTAAAGTATCAAAAATGTGGCAAGACAAAAATGTAAGCGGTGCTCGCCAAGCTTTCCATAGAAGGCCTGTCAACGGTTATTAAGGTACCTCCAGGAAAGAGAAAGAGGGTAATAATCGTTCCTATTGGAAGCGAAGAGGGATTTTTTAAAAAAGGTTTGTTGACCCTTTATTCTTCAGATTTTTTTTGAAAACTGACGTTCGATTGACCAGTAGGAGCGCTTGTTGGGGTGCGAAGGATTGAGTGGCCTGTTTTTATCATCGAAGCAAACTGTGGTGCGAGTTGTGTGCTTTTATAGTCGGAAAAAATAGTGCTCCCTACAAATCAAGCAACCGGTTGCAGCTAAAAATAGGTACTCGCACTACTTACATACTTACCAAAAATAGTTCGTTTTTGCAAAAATAGTTTACGAGCCATAAATTATATCTTTTCGTGAAGCGTTGTGTTGCGGTACTCTTCTTTAAGTTTTGCAGGGCACCCTATCTATAGATCAAAATGCTTTTCTAAACTTTGAAATATCTTGAGACAGCTACCCAAACTAAAGTGCAGAAAAAACCAATGGTAATAACAAAATTGAGTTTTGATGAAATAAATCACTAGCTCGGACACTAAATGCTATTTTAGTAAAGCTGACACTAAAAGGTTGAAATGATTACGTCTTTTATTGTTCTAAATTGTAATACTATTCGTATCCTTGAGTGGTTTCCTCAGGACTACTAGACGCTATTTTTAGTTTTTTCATAGCAGCAAGTGGTTCTTGGGCTGTTCAGCCGGCGTCGATACACTCCGGCGTTATTGCACATTTCTGGTTGACGATGGACGTTTCACGACTACGGAACCCAGTTCTTCAAATGTCGCCAAACAGATAATAGTGTCATGCGGATGCCATATTAAATAGTACCTACAAGGCGCATAAGTTCATCGAAAGAGGCTCACAAAAGCCTTACACAATACAAACTTTGACAGTACTAACACCTACGTGACAATTCATAGCTAGAATACCGAATTGTCTTTGTTGTCGTATTTCCCTGATCTTAGCATATTGTTAACAGTTGTGAACCTTATGTAATATCCACGACCAAGCTAGAGCAACAAGCAAATTAATCTTTTAGGAATCCGTTGCTAAACACCTTCGACGATATTCTTGTGTAACGGCGTTCGAGATGTATAAAAGGCGTAGAGCTCGACAGTTTAAAAACAAATGAAACATAAAATGGCATTACGAGAAAACTTAAAGGGACTTTTTCCAAAAAGGTCCGGTTTTGTCAAGTATAAGGATCAGAATTTGCATAATTGGCTCCTTAGCACGGCAAAAGGGCCATTTAGTTCGCAGCATCTACAAGGAGATGCAGAGCAAACACCCTACATAGTAGAGATGGTGAAAAACTGAAAAGGATCGACTTGATCGAATCAGTAAGAATCTTGAGTAAAGTTAGTTTGATTCGATTGGTCAGAGGTAGAATAGAACGTATCTGAAGTAGAATAGAAACAGTTTTATTCTAAAATGAATTGTCATCAACTAGAATATGGGCGTTCCGCAAAGATCTGTACTGGGACCCCGACTCTTAATATTATATGTATACATATAATTTGATTGGGACTGCTAATAAATACAAAATAATGACGTACGCTAACGACACAACTATTTACAAGAAAAATATAACGTTATGCCCAATGCAATTCTCTTAAACTCAACTATGATAAACCTCGGATAAAACTGAATTTATATTATTCAGCTCTAAAACCAAAATTGACTTTTTGAAAGCAACTATGCAATTTTTATGAACAAATCTCTGTTATAGCTCACAAACTACCAGAAAATCCTGGGTGTCTTGTTTGATGAAACACTGAGAGTTTGTGAACATTTCGCTGACGTACTTGAAAACTCTCATTTAGTACCGAGGTTACTATGATAAGAAACTGCTTAGGACTAAATTCATTAAGAAAGCTTGGTGCGAACAATTGGCTGCTTTTAAAATTCTGTATAGTATAACACTGTGTTGTCCCCGTTTAGATCAGAATACAGAAAGACTTAAACACAAAAACATCAGAATTGTTGTTGACGTCTTGTGAACTATTTAACTAGATTTGACCATATTTCAGCACGCATTAATGATGTGAGATGATTAAATGTTGAAAAGTTGTTCTAACACTCATTACTTACAATGGTTTACAAAAATAAGGCCCGATTTTATCAACATGCATATTTTAACAAAGGCTTTGGCAAAGCCTTTTTGTTGGATATTATTTAGCAAAAGCTTTCTATTGGGTATTGAGGCTATGTTGATGAGTATCATCCAATAGTATTTCATCAATATTGAAAACATAACGTCAAAGCTGGATGACACTTTTGTCAAAAATATTTTAGAAATTCATGATGATTCATGGATTTGCAACTTGATGCCAGATTTTTTATGTTTACATTATAACTATTGTATAATTACTAATTACAAAGTGCGATAATTTGTGACAGAGTCATAAAAGTAGTAGGTGTCAGTCACAGCAAGTACCTTATTTAATAATTACAAATCCCACCTCCGTCAGTCAAATGGATTACAGACAAATAAATACCTCTTTATGAAGATTGAAGAATCTTTTATTTACTGGATGCATGTTTGTTATAGACCTTCTTATAGAAATAATCACAGAGGATGTAAAGGTGCAGCGTACACACTGTAAGGCATACATAGGAATAAAAATCCCTCCTGCTAGTTGCTCCCTTTCTCCCTCAAAAGTATATCAAGCACCTGATTCACGTTTAACTATGTCGTTTCCTGTTTAGCTACATAAAATAAGGTTAATACGCCAGCTGGCTTTGTCGATTTGCCGTTCAGGATAGGCAACCAGTAATGCACATGCACACTTGGGAAATAGCTTGGCTAACAGCTAAATCGTGTGCTTAGCTTTTGAAATGTAACAAAATGCTATTTTCACCCCTTTTTACTATAAAACAAAAATGTACTGCATGTATTTATAATTATTATCGATAGTATAAATTACTGTTTTATTCCAAATAATGCAGTATCAATACAGTGATCAAATCTACGCGTTCTGTGGTATGTGATTGGTTGAGATTAGCAATTGCTAAACTTTCTGTTAAAAAAGAAAATGCAATTTTTCGCTCATTTAGGATGGAAAATCCGACTAGAAAAGATGGTTCACTATTGTCGGTGGTATATGTACCACCTGATTGAGGTAAACTTCAAGAGAAATCAATAGTTTTTGGAGAACCTTGACAAGTGCATGTTCTTGAAAGGGCCGCTCTGATTGGTCAAAGCCTTTGTTAAAATATGCATGTTGATAAAGTCGGGCCTAAATTAGGCAGGAAGCTTAGGAATAGTTTTTGGAGAACCTTGACAAGTGCATGTTCTTGAAAGGGCCGCTCTGATTGGTCAAAGCCTTTGTTAAAATATGCATGTTGATAAAGTCGGGTCTAAATTAAGCAGGAAGCTTTTGTGTTTATACAACAAACTTATATCTCGACAGGATATAATTAATATAATTCATCCAAACAGAGTTATCGGATTTCCATATAAATTCCATGCGTCACCACAAAACTTCAATACATACTAGATCCTTTAGGCAGTATCATTACTAAATAATTATCTACCGAATGAATTACAAAATATGTCTGTTATTAAATTGAAATGTAATTGCTACTTTGCTATTGTTTTTTTGTAAATTGTGTATGTACATGTTTATGTAAGTATGTATGTATGCCAAAAAGGTTATGTGAAGGAATGGCCTAGGCTAAACTTCGCCTATGTATAACGTACCATTATAAATTAAGCTATTTATTATATATTTATTTATTTGTGCGATTGTTTGGACACCTATTTTCTTTTTCTGAAGCCACAGCTTCCTGCTGGAGCAATCATTATTCTAGGAGCAACTTTTTTGCAAAAGCTGCTGATCAGCTTGTGCTAATCTTTTTGGTTTCTGCCAGAGCTAATTCATTTTGCAGAAGAGGCCGCCGATTTTGATTTTTTGGGGTTACATCTGTTATCCTTTTCTTTAAGGACCATACTATAAATGAAGGCTCTCCTGTTTTTGTATCTAATGTAAAACCATATGATAGAGAAATAATCCGTATAGTTTCTCGTGGTCATCTGAGTTGTCGTTTCCAAGAGTAACCTAACAATACAACTTTTAATTTTTACTTGCTTCTCACACAATCAGGTTTTCTACAGCTGTATACAGTACAATCCTTTTAGTTTACTTTCATGTTTTATAATTTTCGTTCCGGTATATTATGGTTGCTCATAGTCATACCTCATTGACCAGAAAAACTAACATTATCAAAGGACAAAGTTCGGCAACATAGGATTTGTGTTTTTAAATCAGCCACTAATCGACGTGGCATTTGGTTTTAAAAAATCGATAGATTCCAAATTATGGATCTGCCAAAGGTATACATTAAGGCGAAGTGAAAATTTCAAGATCATGCTTCCCTCAATTGTGGTGCCAGAAGTAAAAGCTATGCAATAAAATTTGGAAAAAAATCAGGAACTCCCTTTTCAACTTGAGTCCTTACCAATAAATATAAAATGATTGATTGAGAACCTCTAAACCATTCCAGATAACAATTCAGTGTGTATTTGTCGATCCCTGATTATTACACCTCCGACACTGCCAGGTATTTTCAATCGACACACATATTCCACTGCCGATGCCGTAACAAAAGTTTTCCAAAATTTTACAGTCGAGTTCATAGATCCGCAAAGTTCAAGGCATCAATGGCTTGGCACGATTTTTCAGCGTTTTATGAAGACATGACATTTTGAATCTTTTCTAATGCCACACTTTATCCATATTCTTGATATTATAGACCCCCAAATGCCGATTTTTAGCTGTTGTGACTCGAAGAAAGTATATTTGTTCCGATTTGTTCTTTTTGTTCGTGATCCGTTAGATAATTTCAATAAGCAGATATATTATTCCTGAAGAACAAACCAAATCAAAGCACTTACGTGGTTATGTGCTATGTTTATGCTTATGTGATGACTTTTATCAATTGACAATAATAAACTGAGGTACAGAATAGAGTTAGCATGAATTCAGTTACCGAGTGACGAGTATAATGTTCCAATTCTTTAGAGAACTTAGCTTCGCCACTAGGTCTATTCAATTTCGACAATCCCATCACTACACACCCAGTTGGCCTTCCTCTATTTTTGTGTTGATATCAAAGTGTGACACGGCTGATGCTCAAGAGCTTGGGTCAGAGGCCGTCGAGTTTTGTTAGGTGCTCGTTAGCTGGTCTTTTATTATCATGTTCATGAGGAACAAAGCTAAACTGGTATTTACGTTGAAATCCCAGAATACTGAAGGTTCGCCTTCAGTCCGGTATGGGTATAAAGCTTTCATACGTACGTGGGGTACTGTAAGAGAACCTACCCGAATCTGGAAAACATACCAAATGAGAGATATCAGAAACGGTGTTCATAACTCTGTTCGATTTTGATAACTTTTATTGACTTTATTACAAGAACTACAAGATGTAAAAGAAATTGAGAAGACTCAGTTAGCTAGCTTATGCTGATCCTTCTGGGTCCTTCTAGACTCAGGCCAAGCAACTATAGGGGAACTTCCCGAGGAGTGCCTTTCCTCCTATCACGTGCATGTAGATGGAACAGTCCCAATAGCTTCTAAAGATACAGCCCGAAGTATTTGCCAAAACATTTGCAACAAATTCTACTACAAATATCCAATTACCATCGGTACCGAGGGTGCCTCAAACTATGAGCAAGATAGCGTTCAAAATCTAAACAGTCAGGAAAGTGCTAAGGTCACTTGACATCAATAACGTGACTGGGCCCGACATGATTCCCTCTATTGTTGTGAAGAAGTGCGCACCGGAACTCGTCTCCATACTCAGACGCCTCTTTCGAATGTCTTAGACCCCTGGCATCTTCCTAAAAGGCTTCAAGTCGGCTTGTATCTAGCCAGTGTCAAATAAGGTATCCCAGCTGATCCAAATGATTACATATCTATAGTTCTGCTTTCGCTAATCAGCTAAGTGGCAGAGAAATGCGTCAACCTAGAGCCCATGAAATACCTCGAGTTCTACCACTTACCAAGGAATGGATCCCGACATCAAAGATTAATAGGAGATCCCCTGGCTTATGTCGCACATGTGTCCATTCATTTGGTGAGGCTCACCCCGTTGCTGTCGTTATTCCAAAGGCATTGACATGTAGCTCTTCTAAACAAGCTTCCGTCTTACGGTCATTCCGCTAAATCATGCGGTTGGTT
Organism: Callosobruchus maculatus; assembly: GCA_951848785.1. NCBI lineage: Eukaryota > Metazoa > Arthropoda > Insecta > Coleoptera > Chrysomelidae > Callosobruchus > Callosobruchus maculatus. The sequence goes on along the minus strand of CATOUR010000054.1, from coordinate 7,247,485 downwards.
AGCAGACCTTATCTCTGTCGAGGTCGACGGCTTCTCCTTTTCCTTCGACAACATCAACAGTGTGGTCCCACAGGGATCGGTATTGGTTCCGACATTGCTTCGGCACCACATTAATGATATGCTCTCCAGCACTATCAATCCAATTCACAGCTTTGCGGATGACAGTAGTTTGCACGAAGGCATTATAAGCAATAGACCGATCCCTGTGGACAAGCTCGATCGCAGAATGCTGGCAGCGGTTGCTTCGCTGTCAAAGGACCTGGATGCCATTACCGCCCAAGCGAGCACCCAGCTGTATTGAACAATTAGGCGCTGACAAGAATTTATTCTTTCAGGCTCCTAGGGGCCACATTGCAGAAAACATGATCTGGCAGGAACACGTGTTGTCAATTGGAACGGCTGCCAGAAAAAAGGTCGGATGCTTATTCAGAGCTAGAAAGTACTTCTCATCATCCAGCTTTCTCTCTATATACCACCTTCAATTTCTATCCCACCGATGTGCGGTTGGTGACCTCCCACTTTTCTAGCGGCGGCGGCGCTCGAAAGAAATCTGCTCCTCTGAGCGAGGCGCCTGAAAAGTAAATGAGTGGACAGGTTTAGGTTTTTTGTCGCACTGATTATATAAACTTGAATCAGTATACACACGGGACTGCCTCATCTTGTCCCAAGGCGGTTTATTCTTTATATATCAAGAAGCGAGCAGTACGTCCACATTTTTGTTCCCAGAGTCTTCGGGGCTTGGAATAGACCACCAGGAGTTGCAATTACTGAGCCAACGAGTGTTGGCTTATTCAATTCCCGCGTCAACAAATTTCCCCTAACATAACCTTTTTATATCCGCCGCGATACCGTAGGTAGTATTTGGATTTACCTTGGCGGTTTGCTCATCCAAAAAAAATTAATATCATTGGACGAAACGTAGTTCAGTGGTGATAATGGTGTAGGCATCTCACCTGAGTGAGTGTATCACATTTTTCATGAATATTTAGATATGAGAAAGCTTTTTGCGCGACGGGTGCCACGACTGCTAAAGATCGACCATAACACAATTCTGTGAGTACTTCAAAAGACTTTTTGGGGACATTCACCTGCAGGTTATGGCGGTATTTCTCTACCATAGATAAGATGAGGACACATCATACCACTCCAGTGACCTAGGAAGGCTTCTGTGAGTGAGCGTGCACCGAAGAAAGCTAAAATGAGTCTGTCATCCCAAAAAATTATGGCCACATTTTTCTGAGTCTTGTACAGTATCATTCATATCGAGCATCTTAGAAATGGTACAATGATTACCAGCCAATTCTGTTGACAGCTATGGGACAGATCTGCTACTATTTTGGAGCAGAAATGACGGCATTCAGCGAAAAATAAAGTGTTCTTTTTGTAACGTCATGCCAAAAATTCCTAATTTCAGGGTATGCACTGCAACCTCATCCACCATCTTTATTTAATATTTAACCCCTTCTGTCTAAGAAACAGCTGAATAGTAGAAGATTCGGGTCGAATGAAGAGGTCTTCATTGAAATAGTTGCTTATTTTGAGCGCTTTGGAAACCGTATTATTTAGAAGAAATAATAGTATATTGCTTCAGGAGTGGTAATGTTGAAATTATTAGCACGAGCCGTAGGAGAGTGCTGTAAAACAAGACGTGAGAGATTATTATTACCAGGAATTAATTACTATACTTTATTTACGGACGAAGCAACTCATAGTATTAAATAGATAATAATGACGATCTATTAACAACTTAACCTTACTTCTGCCACTAAAATAGACTGATCGAATTAACGTTTATTTAATCTTATACACCTACAAGAGATCAGTACTGGCATCTAGTAGGCGTTGTTTGTAAGTCATGGCTGGACCGTGAGTTATGAGAAATAAAAAAAGATTATTGACGTTGAACCATCGACGTATCGAGCTTAGTAGAGCTTATAAAAAATAACAAAAGTATTATTTGGCTGAAGAGTCTCGGATTAATCAAAACATCCTCGTATTATAATGTAGTATGTATATTCTCAAGTAGCTTCCGGTTCAACAAGGAGACAAGAAAATCACGCGAGTTACGCCACTGCATCGACGAGAGGAAGCAGCCGAGACAGCAGATTCAGCATTTTCCTTGTTTATTGTATTGCTTATCTGAAATGTATTATATATTCATTGTTTCAGTTATAATTTTTCAGATTCATTTTGCACGGCTAACAATCAACATTGTACTTCTTAAAAATAAATTTTATTAGTTCGGTCAATCGAATTGTAGTTTTCTAAAAACTCCGGTTCGTAAGCTCCCGAGTTAATAGGCGCAGCAAGCAGTAGGATTCGGTCGAGAAGTTTCGCCGCCGCCGTGATAACTTCTCTGAGTGAAACTCTTAACGGCCAGACGATCCTGCAGAAGAAGAAGCTACGTGGAACCAGACAGGGGTCGAAGAAGAAGCTTGGACCTCGTCAAGTGCATATTGGTGAGCCATCCTTTTATCCAAAATCCTTGTTTTCCGTGTTGGTGTTAGGGCAAAGTGGTCTCACTAGGATATCAGCGTATATGATATCCCTAGTTTAGTTTTAAGAGGGTCAATGCATATGATCACGTCTGGAAATTAGTGAATATAATCTTTCAGACATAGAAAGTAAGGCAAACACAAAGAAAAAAAAAGGAAAGCAAACAAGCACCAAGATTGAGGATTTACTAGAAATTTTCAACAACTTAAGCTTAGATAGTGATAGTACTAGTAATAATATTAGCACGATGAGTACCGAAACCCAAGTAAATTATCAACTTTTACGATTGTATATTGATACTATTCCAAATTTTAATGGAGACAGCAATACTTTAGAAATTTTTATTGAACACTGTGATCATCTAATCAGAACTTATACAAATTCGAATAATCAAAATGATCCCCTTAACAGTTTTTTGATTAGAGCTGTAGTAGGTAAACTAACAGGAAATGCTTTAGCTTTAGTTGGTAGTAGACCAGAAATTAGAAATTGGAATGATTTGAAAATACTTTTAAGACTTAGTTTTGGCGATCAAAGGAATTTAGATTGCTTAGTGCAAGAACTAATCGTAATGAAACCTCAGAAATCTGAATCATTTTTCAATTTTGGACAAAGAATTCAAAAAACGAGAAGTGCAATAGCTTCAAAGTTAATTTCGATGAATTTATCAATAGCAGAGAGAACTTTTCAAACAAAAAATTATGATGAGCTATGTTTAAAAACATTCATTCGTGGATTGACAGGTAGAATACAAGATATGGTTAGACTAAGAAATCCCGATAGTCTTGAACTAGCTATTTCGTATGTATTAGAAGAAGAAAATTTTATTCTTCACCAGAGACAATCAGGACAAAATCAAAATACTAATTCAACCCAGAATTTCCAAAATCGTGCACAGCCTCAGTTACCTCTTCAATTTTCTCATAATTCTAATAATTTCCCAAGATATCTAAATACGTTGCCACAACCTCGGAATACTTTTCCATCGCAACCCATTAATATTCAACCTAGACAAAATATGCCACCTCCTAGATATTTTACAAACCAACAAGTGTTTGGAAAACAAAATTTTCCTTCTAAAAATGTTAATGTATTTAAACCTACTGGGCAAGTTCCCCAAACAAAACCTGAACCCATGTCTACGAGTACAAGAAATGCAAATTTTCCAAAAGGAAATCAAAATAGGAATTTCTTCCAAAATTCAGGCCCTCGGAATTTTACTAGCCAGGAATTGCATAATTTACAAGACAGTTATGATTTTAATTACGAACAAAATGAAAATTATGAACAGTGTAGTGATAGTGCTTATTCCTATGACGAAAGTTTTGAAGAAGCGCAAGAAAGCCTTGACCTAGATCAAGAAACTCAACAATATAATTTAGAACAAAATTTTACTCAAGCCCAGCCTCCGAAGAATCAACCTTGATAGAAATTAATTTTTCACAAAATAATTTACCTTGTATTTATATACCAGAGTTAGATGCAAAATTTTTAGTAGATACAGGGAGCACAAGAAGTTTAATTTCTCCGAATCTAGCATACACTTATTTTCAAAACTATATTCAAAATGAACCATTTAATATTCAAACTTCTCATGATGTAAGTTATCATAATGAAGTAGCAGTGATACCAATTTTCGAAATTTTTGAATGTGAACAATGGCATAAATTTTATATTTTTAATTTTAATCCAAAGTATGACGGACTTATTGGTATAGATTTATTACAAAAGTTACAAGCTACTATAAATATTCAAAATAAAATTTTGGTTACACCTTCTAGCCAAATTCCTTTAATATTGGATGAAGAAAACAAGTTAAAAAAGAACTTTCAGCCTTGCAATTATAATATTATTGTTAACTCAGAGTCAGAACAAGTCATAAGAATTGTTACGAAAAAGGTTTAGGAATCTTAAAAGAAATAGATTTTGGTAATAATTTGATTTCGCCAGAAGCCCTAGTGAACATAGAAAATTATTTTGCAATTACCACAGTATATAATCCGAATTCCAAAGCATTCAGTCTTAGTATTACAAAACCTTTTGACATTGAACTTATTAATCCCTTAGAAACAAACTTTATGTCTGACATTCATGGAAATGCTGACATCACAAAAAAGTATGACAATATTCTGAAAGCCAATTTAAAAAATATTAACTTATCACATTGTAATGAAGAGGAAAATAGAGCAATTAGGAAATTGATTTTTGAATATCGAGATATTTTCTATAATGAACAAATTCCTTTGAGTTTTGCAAACGAAATTAAACATAAAATCAGATTAACCGATGAAACCCCAATTTATACAAAGTCTTATAGATTTCCTGAAGTTCATAAGCCAGAAGTAAAAAATCAAATTGAAAAGATGTTACAACAAGGTATAATAAAACCTTCGAATAGTCCCTTCAACAGCCCTATATGGATTGTTTCAAAGAAAATGGACCAGTCAGGTAAACAGAAATGGAGAATTGTTATTGACTACCGAAAATTAAATTTGCGAACAGTTGATGACCGCTATCCTATTCCTTGTATTACAGATATTTTAGATAAATTAGGAAGATCAAACTATTTCACAACTTTAGATTTAGCATCTGGATATCATCAAATTGAAATGGATGAAAATGATATTCCAAAAACTGCCTTTTCTGCATTAAACGGTAAATGGGAATTCACTAGAATGCCATTTGGTTTAAAAAATAGTCCATCTACCTTCCAAAGAGTCATGGATAGTGTGCTAAGAGGATTAATCAATGAAGTTTGTTTTTGTTATCTTGATGATATTATCATCTTTAGTACAAGCCTCCAGACCATATTGTAAAATTGAAAAAAGTCTTTGATAGATTGAGGAAAGCCAATTTCAAAGTTCAATTAGATAAGTCAAACTTCTTACAAAAATCTGTAGAGTATTTAGGTCACATAGTCACACCAGAAGGTATTAAGCCTAACCCTTCAAAAGTGAAAGCCGTAAAGAATTTTCCTATTCCAAGAACACAAAAAGAAATTAAATCGTTTTTAGGATTAGTCGGATATTACCGAAAGTTTATACCAAATTTTGCTAAAATCACGAAACCGCTAACGTCTTGTTTAAAAAAGAATGCTAAAGTTGTCCACACTTCAAGTTTTATTGAAAGTTTTAATACTTGCAAAGAAATGCTATGTAATGATCCGATTCTTATCTATCCTGATTTCACAAAAGAGTTTATATTAACTACTGATGCAAGTGCAGTAGCAATTAGTGCAATTTTAAGTCAAGGACCGATAGGTCAAGATAAACCCATAGCATATGCCTCTCGTACATTAAATGAAACCGAGCAAAAATATCATACAGCCGAAAGAGAAATGTTAGCTATATTATTTGGTTGTCAATACTTTAGACCTTATCTTTTTGGTCGAAAATTCACAATTGTTACGGATTGCCGTGCTCTTACCTGGTTATTCAACGTGAAAGAACCAAGTTCAAAATTAGTAAGATGGAGACTCAAATTAGAAGAGTTTGATTATAAAGTAGTATACAAAAAAGGAAAGTTAAATTCAAATGCAGACGCCTTGTCTCGTATACAACTCAATATTCATGAAACAGAATCAACAGTAGCCAACCCTGGAGATGTAGACGAAGCTATTTTAAAATTCTTAGAAGACATCGCTAATAATACTGCAAATTATGATCAAAATCCGGAAAATGTCGAAAAAGAATCACCCCCGAAAATAAATATACTTCAAGATGTGCAGGTTAGACGTCCTGACCCATCCGATGATCAAACTCCCCGTTCGTTATCAAAAGAAGTAGAAAATAGTGGTATCCCTATCCAAGATACTATAATCAATAATAAATTCAATCAAATTCATGTCTCTAAAAGCAGGCAAAATAAAATAACGGTTCAAAATAAACTAATTAAGGATAAAGAAAAGGTTTTAGAAAAAAGGAACGTAAAAGGTGATCAATGTGTAGAGTTTACAGTGAATCAAACAGTTTATAAAAAGAGTCCAAAAATCAGGAATAAAAAACATAATAAATTTATAGGACCTTATACTATCGTAAAGATCATAGAACATAATAAAGCTGAAATAAGAAATAGTAAAGGAAAAATAGAAATTGTTCATATGAAGGAATTAAGGAAGCCTCATTTGTTACAGGACGAAAATGAAAGCCACGAAAATCTTCCTGGTCCTTCTCGTAGTAACCAAACTGATAGCGAGTGAAGTTAAGGTTACAGAGTTATCCAATACCTCCGGTATTTTACCCTTTAAGTTAGGTAAAGCGAATATAATTGATAGAAAACATATATTTTTACATGATATTAGTTCAAAATACTTAGATAAGCATATATATAATTTAGTAAAGACGTATACAAAGCTGAACTCCTCTTTAGAGAAAATTACTCCTATGTATTATACAGTACTGAAGAATAAATACGATCAATTATTACCCATGATAACTGAAATGGAAAGTAAATTTCAAAATATGTTTTTCAAGAAAAATAAACAAAAACGAGGATTAATAAACCTAGGTGGATCCATAAGCAAGTGGTTATTTGGAACTTTAGACGATTCAGATGGCCAACGTTAAGATAATGCTATACAAAAACTGAATTCTAATCAGGAAAAAATTGTTAAGGAAGTAAATTGTCAAATCTCAATTGCAAAAAGCCTTGTCGAAAAATATTCAAAAACAATTGATTCAATTAGTGAAAATCAACAGAAGATTTCTAAATATATTGCTAATTATAAAAAATATATTGATAATGTCACTGATCAAATGCATATTTATACCATTTATGTAAGTACATTAGACCAGATTTTTATTAGTGCTAATGTTATTATTTCATTTTTGGATAACCTTGAAAATGCAATTATTACATTTGCTCAGCTGAACATAGTACATCCAGACATTTTAACAAATAAAGATTTAATACAAATTTTGGCAGATATCAAAAGATATTATAAACCTAATGAGATTTTAAATATTAGTTTGTAATCTTGGTATTCGATAATTAGTGTTAAATGTTATTATCGTGAGGAGAGAATCATTTTTGCCATCGAAATACCAATTGCCTATCCACAAACCTTGGAATATTTCCAATTATTCCCAGTTCCTACCAACCAAAGTACCATAATTATGCCCCAAAAACCTTATCTGGCTCTTGAAGAAGAAGTTTACCAATATATGGAGCAACCCTGTATCCAAAGTAGAAAATTCGTATATTTGCCGACAAGAAGAAATCAAGTTCCACCCTGAGGAAGATTGTGTATCAAGTCTAATCCTAAATAAGAAGCCACTGTGCCAGCCGATACCAGTTCAACCTCCAAAACTGATATTCAACCGAATCAATGAAGAGTATCTAATTATAGTTACAGAAGAAAGAATTAATTTGAAAGCCAGATGTCCAGACCTTGAATACCTCGCCATAAAGGGAAGTGCCCTAATCCAAGTCCCGATGAATTGCAGCCTAGAATACCAAGAATACCACTTTGGGAGTTCGAAACAAGAAGTATTTGGAAAACCCTTAATACTACCTGGAGTAATCAGTAACATATCAGTGGACTTAGCAGTCAAATTAAGACCACTGAAATTAGGGAAGATTCCGTTAAAAGAACTTCACAAAATTCAAGAAAACGTTGAAACTATGAATCAGTTGGTGATAGAAGAATCAAGCTCAAATCCAGTAAATTGGTTCCTATGGTCAATCATTATTTTAACAATGTTTGCCATTGCTACCTATATGTCAATCAAGTTTTTGAAAAAGAAATCAAGAAATCAAGAAAGGCCGAGAGAAGTCAAGGGAGTTCAAGAAAATTCGCCTTCAGTGCTTTTCCAGCCCGAAGTCTCTGTTTAAGAAGGGGAGAGTTACGCCACTGCATCCACGAGAGGAAGCAGCCGAGACAGCAGATTCAGCATTTTCCTTGTTTATTGTATTGCTTATCTGAAATGTATTATATATTCATTGTTTCAGTTATAATTTTTCAGATTCATTTTGCACGGCTAACAATCAACATTGTACTTCTTAAAAATAAATTTTATTAGTTCGGTCAATCGAATTGTAGTTTTTTAAAAACTCCGGTTCGTAAGCTCCCGAGTTAATTCGCGTTTCTCTACCGACGCTGAATATCGAGAAATGCACAACCCCGAGTTATCGTCAAGCTTTTGATTGTGAACGTCTACAATAGCACGACTAAGCTGCATTCAACGTAACAACTACTACTCTCAAATATCAGGTAAGGCAACCGTTGAGACAGCGTTGGCATATAATAGGGTAGTGAATCAATTGCTATTACGAGACGTGTTTATTATTTATTTATTTATAGGTACACCACCAACAGTTGCGTAACCAGTTACAGGTGGGAAAAACTGGTAATTATACAACAAACTAAAATGCTAAAACTTCTATTTCTGCATACATCCTTAATAAAGGATATAGAGGTACAAAATATACTACAAAATATATCAAGTTGATTTTGATAACCATTATAACAGTTTATCATTTCACGGTAGTCAATTATGTTATAGACCACTTTGTACAAAGAAATCTTTGTGAGATTTTCTTCTTGCATCCAATGAAATTGCATTATGCCTTTCAAGTAAAGAGTGATGCGGAGTGCCAATGTTAGGACAAACACCGTCTAATTCACCTCTTAGAAATTTGAGAAGTCGTCTCTGTAATTTTTCTAGCCACAACTAGTAACATATCAGGGGTTCCACATTATTCTAGCGTATTCAAGTTTTGACAGCAGAAACGTATTGAATAGCCATCATTAGTGTCATACTGATATCTCTAGTTTGGCTGGATTGTCTTGGTTTTAGTGAATTGAAATGTTCCGGTGATATACTCAATTTCTAATTAATTCTAATAGTTCTTTCTTTTACCATTTTATTCATGAAGAAAATTGCAAATAATTTACAGCTACCACCGGCAACAGCAAATTTCCTACCCCACCTTAAAGATGATGCAGCATCGTGATTGAATAATCGCTGCAGAAAATACTTAATACCTTTCTTCTACTAATTTTGTCTATCCCTTTTTAGACTCGACATGATAATGGCGATGGCTATCTGAGAGAACCTTTCGCTCCTGTTACCTCATGCTGCGCTGGCAAATTTACGTTGGCCACACAGTAGTTTTCACGTTTGTCGTCCGGCTCTGTATGATCACTTTGCTGGATAAATTCAAGGTTAGGTATGCTCCCACACTTGAGATATATTAATTTAAGGTTCCAGCTATAAGTATAGTGTTATGGTGAAAAGGTTGTTGGCTAACATAAAAACGAGGGCGATACAACAAGTATAGGAGTCACTCAATTTCTCGATACCATTCTAACGCTACGATTTGTCTTTAATTTAAAATTAGGTCTCAATTTAGGCGACTATCTCTCCATTGGTAATTCAAGGTCAACAAACAGCAAAAGTTACTGGGAATGACAGATGTGAATACAAATACGGTGAATGGGAAAGCGATTCGTAGCCTAATTCATGCAATTCTACCATCGTTTTTCCTAGATTAGTGGCAGGGTGCGTTATTTTGATGAAACAGCAGTTTTTTCTTCTTCAAGTGGAAAATAATTTTCCTGGTTCCATCCCTCAAGTGCTCCAGCAACGCTATTTAATAATCGCTGTCGATTGTTTGCCCTTTTGGCGATAATCGATAATACCATGCGTGTCCCAGAATACTGATATACTTACGTATTTATACGCTTTGGACCTGGCTCGTCACGTGCAGTCCATGCCTGACTGTTGGTTTGGATTTTGTATTGTAGGCACGAAAAAATATTCTCTTTAATGAAGTTACTAGTTGTTAAACTATGCTTCGGGTTGTCAAAGCGTTATTACTTTTAATCGGTTGTGAGCACCTTTGGCATCCACTTTTCGTATTTCCACGAGGCTCCCTTGATATCTACTTTTCAACCCTTATCAAGCCATACCTTGTATTTACCAGTATCCTTTTTCGCCAAAAAGCAATGCATTATCCGTTATTTAAGAGTAACAAAGAGCTGCTTGGCTATCAGTGCTATACCTTATGAATCAATTATTCGGCAGCTGTGTAATTTTACCCACCTAAGGTCAGCACTAACCGAAAATCATATGGACTTTATTCTAGTAACGCTATGATATGCGTAACATTACATAGTCAAGGTCAATACCCACTGTAGTCAAGGATACATGCTAGAAGCACAAATACGAATGACAAAGCCAACTCGGCTTATCACTGCTCATTTAAGATCAATGCCATACATCTAATTTATCATTTCAGGGTAAGAGTACTACATTCTATAAATAATTATATTCCCTTCGTTCAATCAGGTTCTGAAACAACTAACTGTAGAGAAATGGTCAAATTGTTGTATTGTATAGCAAACGATAGCTATGTGTAAATTACGCCAAATCTGCGGAACATTTTGCCGAATACAAGTGTTTGGCAAAATTTGCCGAGTTTACGGAATAGGCACTTCACTTGCCAATTACATGAAATGAGCAATTTTATTTAATCTTGCTGCGCGTACACGGAATGGGCAAACTAGCTATATCGCTATCTAATGAGTAACGAACACTAGACTGTACATTGTACACGCTGTTATTAGCTTCACCTGTATGTGGGTTTATGGGTTTGTGGGTTTGTAGGTTTATGAGCTGGTAACACCCCTTTGAATTAGGTTGGCTATCCCATCTCTATTCTCAAAACGATTGGCTATATCTAAATCCATTAAGTTGGCATATAAGTGCCTACGTCAGATAAGCATGCTTTCCCATGCTTCTAGAAAGATGGGCGTTGCATTTTGTCAAGCATGTGACAGTAACAGCAATACTGCGTCATTTGTTGCCTTAAACTGTAATGTGTCATGTGACGACTTGGCCCATATTTGGCTTATAATTGACGGCGCGCACGAGCTCTGGGCACCATGTCAAGTTTACATTATATCCGCAGGTAGCGCTGTAATCAGAACGAGGCTACGGTGGCTTTAAACGACCCCTGACGGGAGCGCTAGTTTGTTATTACTTCGTAAACTGATCATTTGATCAACGATATAAATACAATTTGAAGAAACCTAAAAAAGCTTAAAGATTAAGTTAACTAGATAATTAAAAATAACTATAGTTAAAAAACTAAAAAAACACGTTTTTAAAGAACATCGAACTAAAACGTTAAAAAAATAATGAACGAAAAATCATCGGTATTATTCTGAAAAAAGTGTGGGAGCTTCATGCCACATTATTCGTAAATCGAGCGCCCGACACTTTTTCATAATAATACTCGTTTGTTATTGTGCTTAAGCTTAATTTTAACTTTTTAGTTTGATGTTCTTTAAAAGCGTGTTTTTTTAGTTTTTCAAAATATATTTATTTGTAGCAAACTTAATAATAATGAAATACATATTTCTGAGCCTTTTACTACTCCTGCAAAGTTTGCTAATCAATTTTAACTCTTTGTGTGATCAAATTTTCTATTTCTATTGATGCTATGTTTCTGGCTATTTATGACTACTAAAATTTTCTCTCTCTATCTATCTCAATGGACTAGTATCATTAATTTTTTTTGGTTGCATATGATAGAGTACGCCATAAAAAGCATCTCATTTTTTTCTCCGATTTTTTGGGCACACTGCCCTATAGGCGAGCAGCCAATCAAAAGACAGATATGTGTGCTGTGCTGCCGCATTCTGATGGCGCGCGAAATGACGAGCGTCTCGCGACAGTAAAAGTTTGGCTGTATGGATCATGCGCACAAAAACTTTTACGTCAGGGAGAGTCAACGTTGCCATATTTGGTGCTACTCGTATATGCATAGATAAATTTGATAAATACTGATCAACCATGGCCGACTAGTGAGTAGAGTCGGCCATGGATCAACTGATCACAAACTCACAGAGTATGCAATGATTGCAATGCCTTATTGTGCCGAACATTTCCAGATTTCAACGTCGGTAGCTTTTTACTTTGCAAAGTAATACTACTTGATAATTACATATATCTATCCATTTCCATACTATGTATAGTGCCATTAATCCACAGTTAAATTCATAGTGGGTTTCTAGTACCTTACAAAATAATTAGGTACGATTTATTTCTACCACCCTGGTCACATTTCTAGTTGACAAGAGTGTGCAAATATGTATCTCCATTTCCAATAAAGTCTTTCTAGTTGTATTTATTGATTCACAATAAGAGTCACAGTCCTAGCAGGTAACATGCTTTGTCTGCAAGTTATTTAGAGGTTAGTGGATTATTATACAACTATTGCAATTAACTTCACAAAAAACAAAATGGATAAAATCAATTGAAACAATTATTCCTCCAGCTCAATTTCAACAGAATGATCCTTCAGATGCAAATATAGATTTCTATAATTGGGAAAAAATTCAAACCAGCCATGATAAGGGCATTTTAGTTTAGAATTTCTAGATGAAGGTGCAGAATAATTATGGAGATCGGAATACGAATTTTGCTCCTCAGGGTGTTCTTTTTCCTCGATTTTATTTTTTTTAGCGGTAGCATCATTTTCGAGAGGCACTTATGCACTTTGCGAATATGAGCATACAAATTTTTCCTCTCTTGAAAGAAAGAGTTCATAATGGTGGTGAGGTCAACCGTGGCTGACGGTCAACACAGTCCACAGTGTTCACACATATACGAGGTACGGCAACATCGCAATATAAGGAGCAGATGGGATGACGCGTTCTGCGCATGATCCACGCAGCCAGGCTTTTACTGTCGCGAGACACTCGTCGCGAAATGCCGGAGCTGTACGCGGGCTGGCTCATCTATCTTGTCTTCTGTTCCCGTCCGCGAGTCGGAGCTGTTCTTGGCAACGATGCACTGCTGATGATTCGCGCGGTTGGCACTGATTGGCTTGATCTGAATTCCTTTCTTTAAACTTTAGAATGGAGTTACTAAAAAACAAAATGACGTAGAAGGTAACGAAATGCAGCAGTACGTTTATTTTTGTATGCACTAAGCGGTTATAACAATTAAATCATTGTTCTTAACCTCGTGATACTAGTCCATTGGCTCTTTTTCAACCTATTGTAATCACAAACAATTTATTATGCAAAGAGAGAGACGCCACTGGCAGCAGTAAACTCTCCTTGGTGTAACGACAAGGCTCGTTCGCTTTTTGCCACTAGAGGCGCGGATTTTGACGCAGCAGCGTAAAGCCGATATACGAGGGTTGCTCTATACCTCCGTCAATCCACCAGTACGCAGACAGCTGTTTCACGCTTATTAGCGATCATCAGTGCGCCATAGGTCGATTGACGAAAGTAGAGAGCATCAATTTTTCCATGTTTAATAAACATGTGAAAGATGTGCGAGTAAGACAGAAGGAATTCTGCCGGTGCGCCATCTAGTACCCGAAGGTGACGGCAACCAAAGAGAGAGACGCCACTGGCAGCAGTAAACTCTCCTTGGTGTAACGACAAGGCTCGTTCGCTTTTTGCCACTTGATGCTCTCTACTTTCGTCAATCGACCTATGGCGCACTGATGATCGCTAATAAGCGTGAAACAGCTGTCTGCGTACTGGTGGATTGACGGAGGTATAGAGCAACCCTCGTATATCGGCTTTACGCTGCTGCGTCAAAATCCGCGCCTCTAGTGGCAAAAAGCGAACGAGCCTTGTCGTTACACCAAGGAGAGTTTACTGCTGCCAGTGGCGTCTCTCTCTTTGGTTGCCGTCACCTTCGGGTACTAGATGGCGCACCGGCAGAATTCCTTCTGTCTTACTCGCATATATTCAGTTTGTCGCATCCGCGTAGTCGGCAACAACTTACGTGCCTCAGATGTATAGTCAGCAAGGCGTTGCACATTTTCATGGAATGAGCACTAACGTTGCAGATTCAACGTGTTGTACGCAAAATTTACCTGATACTTGTATTCGGCAATCCAGCCGATGCGGCGTAACTCATACATGTGAAAATTAATAAATTCATTTATAGCATGTAAGTTTAATAATTCTTTCTTTAAGTCAATGGTTCTTTCTTTCTGAACAGAGTCCGTTTGGCAACACATTGAAAATACGACAATTGCTTCTACCCAAGTGGAGGACATCATAGCGTTCAGCATAGAGAGCAGCTCTGTAAAATAGGGCATAAATATAGATCACAAAAAAATTGTGAGCATTGTAAGGGCTTCCAATAAGGCAACACTAATACATCGCAGCCGCTGGTCATATCTTAACGCATCACTACAAATAATTGAAAAAAAATGCAGAGAAAGTATCCAATTTTAAATAATTAGGATGCTACGTCACCGAGCAACTCGACCCGGATAGGGAAATTAGATGCAGGATTGAAGCACCTCGACAACATCACAGAAGAGAGAACTCTGTTTTGCAGAGATAGTCTGAACTTAGGAGGAACTAAGGAATGATTAAATCACATATTTGATCTGTGCTACTGTACGGAGCTTAAGTCATGACACGGAATGCTTCTACAACCAACCATCTGTAAGCATTTAAAATATGGTTAGATATTATGGTATATGCTTTGTAGCATAAGACTTTCAAGGAAAATTGTTTATTCAAATCCAAAATTAGTTAATGCTACATTTAAATTGTAAAGTGAATCTGCAGAAGTCCCTGGCGTAATGCACCCTACAATGGTCTGAGAAGCTTTTTAGAGATTCGGATACAACTGGCCAATTTATCTCAGATCAGAGCCAATAACATAATAAAAACAAATAGGTTCGGATTGACATATCAGCGTGCGGTCGGATACTATTCCCAAAGAATAGCTGCGATATGGGTTTCCACAAAGCGTGATGCTTGTCTTACAATATCCAGTTATCCATATAACATTGATGAATGCTAATAATATCGTGGGTGGCTGTGCAAAGAAATGAAGCAGTTTCAAACAGGGCAAACGCAATTACTGTACAACAGTTAAACACGAAAACGACCAAATCTCGGCCATAGCCTCAGAGGAAATAATTACCGGATTCTAAATTGATAATAAAGGGCGTAGGAAGAAAACACATCTACTGGTTAAGGCACATCCGGGTATGGCCAGACATACACAGCGCTTAACAATTTTTTCGGTGTGGGTGAAAATAGGGATCAGTTCGCCACCGTGATTGCCAGCATCAAGGGGACGTGACGGACAAAATAAGAACAACATTTCACAAAGTATACGTCGAATCATCTCTACAATTTGCAGTATTCTGCTTTAACGTACATGCAGAGGATGCTGCATCAGAATATTTATCAAATATGATTTTTTGTCTGTCCGTACTAGAATACCGGAAAACTATTTAGAAACATGAGCAGCACTGTATGCGTAGAATTGGTTCTGTTAAATCCAGTTTTTGGTCCGGATCGTAGCGGACCGCGGAATCACGGGGCCTATAGCTGCGGCTTTCTTTGTTGCACAAGCCGCGGTCGCCTACGATGGTAGGCCGATCGATACCGCCCACAAATATGTCAATAACCTAAGTAGCCTGCCCGTTGGCCGCAGACCCAATATTACCAGCCATTTGCCTCCATAACTCCATGGCCAACTACGCTCTCAAAGCCACCCGCTCAAGGTCTACGATTTCATGGTAGCACGTTAAACGATATATACGCATCCAAGTATTGACGTTTAAGGTTAGAATGGATAATAGCTCAAGGTTATATGAGCAGGCACTACCTACGTTAGACTCCTTTTACATGACGCAGAAGCGGCACCGAATCCCGCGAGCGGGTTGGCATCACGATACCGCCACAGCATAGTAAACAACCAGCACAATAACTCAACATGGCGGAAATTACACGCGCATCCCCACTTTTGGAGGGTTTTTTTATAGGGATGCTAACGATACTTCGATACTTCTGCACTAATATCGAGTATTTTGTCATCGATACTTTTTGAGGCATTCCAAGCTGGTATAGATACTTTTGTATCGGTATCGAAAATAATTATTGAGGGGTGTAGTCAGTTGCACAAAATGCTCTGTACGAACCAAACGCGCCTATTTGGCTAGAAAATATCGAGTTGGTACCGGTATCGATATTTTTAAATTCGCATCTCCACATCATCCATAAACCCTCCCAAGGTCAAATTTTTTGGGAACCATTTTTATATAGGAAATCCTCAGAGATATTATGCTGGTTGTTTGTTGCTTATGCTGTGACACCGCGTTCAATCTTTTAGCTGCAGAGCACGATTCCAAAGCTGCCAAACTTACTCCTCAGTATATGGCAAGAAAATACTTGTATGACCCTGTACAAGTAATAGATATATGGTTATTTTTCCATGCGGAAGCTATATGTCTATAGATACACGTGTGCTGATCATGCATATGAGTGAACGACCTACGAACTATTATTATCATTATGTAAAGTGGTGCACAATATGATATGATATTTTTGGATCATATTGCATTGCCTATTTTTCTTGCAGATCATTTCGGGAAAAACATACTGGAAAATGTAGGAACATTTATTAAAAGCTCGTCAATAAGAAATGAAGACAAGTTGATTGACTCAGTACTTCCCACACATTATTGTGATACCAGTTTATTATTTTCCTATAGCATGAAGCTCTAGTCTGAGATCCCCTTGCAACCAAATCATCGGCAGCTCCCAGCCAACCCAAGTTTGATCCCCACCCAAAAAAAGGTATAAAATGATGAAAAACCCCTAAAACATCTAAAAATAAAATTTGAGCTGCTTTCATACTTTTAGTTTTTTTATTATTGCTACGCTGCCACTGACACGATTTCTAACACCTATACGCGTTTTCCATCCTCACCGCGGTAGTAACACTGTGTCAAAATTTCATTAGAATCAGTTTAATAGTTTCCACGTTACAAAATACAAAACCATCTAAAGCAATAAACACTCGTATGTATACAGAACATTCCAAGTCCCTCAGTTTCGGTAATGGGCTAGGCAATGTTCGGATGGAGCTAAAAAGGTGACTTATGTCGCTAGGTCCTCCCTCACAGGTTAGTGGACAGCCTATTATGAATACGATAAATTTTTCAGTTTTTCAACCCCCAACCACCCCAGTAGGACGTCGCTGAACTACCCCAATTGCACCCCCACCCAGAAAAAACGCAGAAAATGATCAGGAACCTCTAAACCGCTTGAAAACGAAGTTTGATCTGTTTTCGTACTTTTAGTTTTTTTGTTTCTGCGCTGTCACTGGCACGATTCATAAAAACCATACGCATTTTCCATCCTCTCCACGGTGGTAATATTGTGTCAAAATTCCATTAAAATCGATTCAACGTTACACAATATAGAACGATCTAAAGCAATACTCATATGATTACACCAGAGAAAATTCTAAGTCCTTTGGTTTCTGTAATAGGCAAGGCAATGTTCGGATGTACCTAAAAAAGTTATTTATGTCACTAAGTCTTCCTTCACGGGTCAGTGGACAGTCTATTAGGAAAGCAACACATTTTTCAATTTTACAACCCCCACTCCTCAACCACCCCAATTTCACCCCACCCAAAAAAAAGTAGAAAATGATCAGGAACCCCTAAAATGCCTAAAAAAGTTTGAGCAATTTTTATTTTATTTTGTTTCGCCCATGCACCTATTTGCAAAATTATAAGAACATTACCTACTACGACCCCACAGCATATCGCTGCCCAAATTTCATCAAAATCCATGTAACGGTTGCTGAGATTACGTGGCTAGAAGAACGCGTACAGACAGACCGATAAACAGACAGACCTACGGAAATGAGTGACATGGATTTTTGTTATGTAGACATCATAAAACGCCCAAAAATCGGTGTAGGAAGCAAAATCACAAAGCAGAGCCTCTAACATCTTTACCTCGCATAATTGCGTGAACCGATACTTATCCTCTCGCAGCGCTTCTAACAGCGCCATAGGCTTTCAGCCTTTGCAGGAGGCCGACCATAAAAAAAATCCTGCTTCAGCATATACCTGTATTGACACATTGTAACAGAATACTTAGACAATATTATTTCAGTTGGTAGATGCCCGTCCTAGAACAGAAGAAGACTGACTGTGAAAACACGAAGGCTTGAGCAGTGCAGAGCGTGTCCTTGTTAAATCCTGTCTCCGGTCAGGATCGTTACGAACCGCAGAAGCTCGCCGCCCATAGCTGTGGCTTCTATTGTTATTCACGCTGCTGCTGCTGCCCATGCGGGGTCATTCTATGCAGCCCCCGAATATGTCAATAACATAAGTGGTTTGACGGCCACCGCCTCAATATAGCTGGCTATTTACTTGGATATATTCATGACTGACAACGACCAGTTTAACTCGCTTAAGATCTACTATTTCAACGTCATGCCTGAAGACTATATTCATTGAAGTTTCTATTTCCAATGTTATAAAAATAATGAGT
This sequence comes from Callosobruchus maculatus, assembly GCA_951848785.1. Classification (NCBI taxonomy): domain Eukaryota; kingdom Metazoa; phylum Arthropoda; class Insecta; order Coleoptera; family Chrysomelidae; genus Callosobruchus; species Callosobruchus maculatus. The sequence goes on along the minus strand of CATOUR010000054.1, from coordinate 7,228,698 downwards.
ATAGCATAAATACAAGTGGTGAAGTCCGGCCTAGTGCCATTTATTCTTAAACAGGTCATTGAGGATAAAACTCTAACATAATTTAGCTCTAACTTAAAGCATTTATAATTGAGTAATATCTGATATCAGTAAAATACAGTTTCTTAGTGATTTTTTCGTGAAATTGTTTCTTATATTATCGAGCTATTGTCACGACAGCCGCTTTTTCTTGACACTAAAGGCCCGGTCAAACAGAGGGCGTTCTAGAACGCGGCGGTCCGGCGTTCCCTAACGCCGCGTTACCGCATTCCGTTGTTTGTACCGAACAGGCTTGCTTGACGGGTTAAGCAAAAGCGTTACGCCAATTTTTGTCAAGATATCTAGTGATTCAAACACAGATAAACTCAAAGCCGCGTTACAGCGTTCCATTGTATTGTTAGGGCGTTAGGGTGGGGACCTGACGTAACTTTCACAGTTTTTTTCCTCTGGGAGCCGTCAGCACTTAAGCCTTTAAGGCCTATTGTACTATAACTTCCAAGAGGAGGGACGGTGTACGGCCAGCACCATTGGAATGATTACACTATCATCCCGGACGGTCCGACGGTGTCCTCCGTCCGGGCCTTCCGGTCGATCATCCAAAGTGCCAGCCGCGTAAGATGCTTCGCTCAGCGCCCGTGTGGGCGACACCCACACGGTCGAAACTGAATGCCCTATGTTATATTCAGTCACCCACCCAAGCGCTAACCGTGCACAAGGCTGCTGCTCCCCCACTGTCGAAGGCAGACGCTGTTCATCGCGCAGCCACGTGGGTCCCCAACTTTCACAGTTACTTCACAACAGAGTACAATGTCTCGTAACCTTATCTCGACTTAACTTTTCTCTGCTACAACTCAACTCACCTACTGCTCATGGCGCCTTACATATACTTCATTGAACAATATAGAGAATAGACATTCAGACGACATTCTACAACGCCCATCCATCATTTTCGAAAACTCCAGATGATTCAATGACTTTTACACGTCAAAGATCTAACCTAACACTTTGACTTTACGTGACACACAATACACCAACACGTCTGACGACGATTAAGACAAGCAACTTATCGAAACTGGGTATTAGTAGAGAATTACGATTTTGGGGGTGTAAATTAGAGGAAATGTTTTATCTTTTCTTATTATTGTGTTACTCAATAACGTATCTGTTTTTGGTCACGTGACGTCCGATTCATAATTATCAATACGACACCCTGTATATTTGAGCATTTTTGTGTTCCTCCCGATGAAACAAGTCCAACAAACTCGCACACTTGGGGAGTGAAATGATTCATTCAAGAGTAACAGGTTCTTAAAAATTGTACCACTACCATTATGAAACACTAGCAAAATAATGATTTTAACTACTAGGTACATATTATTTATATGCAATCAATCCCAGTCCTTTAAGTACCTGTAGCTCGTGAATGAATCATTCTAGACCACAAGTGTGCTAGTTTTCTGGAATTGCTTTTTCAGGAGGAACACAAAAATCCTCAAATATACAGGGTGTCCTATTAATAATTATGAATCGGACGTCACGTGACCAAAAACAGATACGTTATTGGTAGCACAATAATAAGAAAAGATACAGGATTTGCTCTAATTTACACCCCCAAAATCGTAGTTCTCTGCTAATACCCCAGTTCTGATATATCGCTGGTCTTAATTTGTCGTAGAACACCCTGTATTATGGTGTTGGTGTATTGTGTGTCAGTTGTAATGTATCACGTAAAGTCAAAGTTTTAGGTTATATCTTTGACGTATAAAAGTCATCGAATCATCTGGAGTTTTCAAAAATGATGGATGGACTTTGTAGAATGTCATCTGAATGTCCTGAATTCTGTAGATGGTTCAATTACAGACATGTGAAGAATGAATGATTTTGGATTACGAGTTTTTTTGCACACTACAAAACTTTTTTGAGACAATCGCAGTTAGTTGTCATTCCTTAAGGTCTTGGTTATCACTTTCTGAAATACCGTATGTGTAGTTTGAGAAACAAGTGAGTTCTGTTCGAAACTGGAATCCCTGTTTTAACATGGCAAATACATATGTATAACTGTGTATACCCAGGCTTCTTAAAAAGATAGAATTTCGATCGTAGACTATGTCTCGAGCTGCAAACTCCATTCGTCGTCTACGTTGTAACAAATATACACTAGTTACAAGTAACTATCTTCACGATTTGCTGGGAATCCAGAATCTACTATCGGGGTAGGACGGTTTTGGTAAAAGGAATGCATCGTGACGACAATCGTGACATCACCCGGGTTTGTGAGCTGTCGGCGTGTCTTCAGTACTTGATCCTAAATTTTTTATTTTGATACAACTTTTGAATTATTGCGAAAAAAAGAAATAAAAATAGTTTTTTATAAGACCTATATAGTATGGTCTTTCCGTTTATCACAAAAAAAATCATCCAAAACCCCAATTGGCAGCATTCTTCTTCATTCTGCGGTCTCGTGTCTATATTTTTCTGGAATTTGCACAGACTGGCTGAATGAAGTGCACACCGTCTTTACCAAAGTATATGGCCAGAATATTTTACAGTTACTCTCGGCAAACTCTTTCATTTGACACTTATATTGCAGGGATGCATTAAAATAATTATTCCGCCATCTTGGATGGTCCGTCATATTTTATTTAGAATGACGTCACAGACCTTATCGTGTATTGTCATCCTAACTAAACGTGTAGGTATACAAAATTCAATCAGTTGAGCGATATCTGCTTTCAAATTCAGTAGCAAGATTCCATCTGAACAGACATACATACATTGTAGGTCAGATAAAAGCATTTTGTTTGAAAAGAGCCACTGCGCCAAAAGCCAAAATACCTGTTTAACATGATTTTCTATCGCCAAACTGTCCGTACTATAACAGTAGAAAACTCAATTTGAAAACATGAGCAGCACTATCTGCGTGGCATTGGCTTTGTTAAATCCGGTTTTTGGTCAGGCTCGTTGGGACCGCGGAAACTCGCGGCCAATAAATAGCTGCGGCTTTCTTTGGTGCACAGGCCGTGGCCGCCCGCACCCGCCCGATCGATGCCAACCCCGAATATGTCAATAACTTAGTGGTTTGCCGGTTGGCCGCCGGCCCAATATGGCCGGCCACTTGCCTCGATAAATTGGTCAATAGCGTTGCCTATACCCGGTAATATTTCGTCGCCCAAGATCTAAGCGGCTACATTCTTTCTCTGGGAAGTTTGTTATACATCAAGTTGTTCCAAGGCGTGCTTGGCTTTTCGTTGCCTGCCTTGGGATGCAGCTGAGATTGCCTGGAGCTGCAGTTGCATTGAGAAATGCAATAGTTCGGATGTTAGCAAGAAGTGTTGGGATTCTGAAACGAATAATAAATGTAGGGATGGGGTAGTGACATGATTTACGTCAAGCATGGGAATGGTGACTTAAGACTGATTTAAAACTAAATAATTATATAGGGTGGTCCACTTGTTGGTAACAGGACTTAAGCACTGATTTTAAGGTGCTAGCTTCATGTAAACGTGTTGGCACAAGCCTAACAGCTTCGTTTTTAAGATGTAGGGTGTCAAGTGTGCTACGAAGTTGATCTTACTTCCTATATTAGTAAATGAGGGGAGAATTGCATTCGCGAGAATTTTCGATTTTGAAATAATACACTTCTTGGGCGTTTTATGATGTCTACATAACGAAAATCCACGTCACTCATTTCCGTCGGTCTGTCTGGCGGTCTGTCTTTTGGTCTGTCTGCACGCGTTTTTCTAGCCAAGTAATCTCGGTAACCACTGCATGGATTGTGATTAAATTTGGGAAGCGATACAACGTGAGATCGTAATGCTCCTATAATTTTTAACATCGATGCATGGGCGGCAGAGTAATTAGCAAAAACAAAAAAATCTAAATATTCCTCAAAATTTGTTTTAGGCGTTTTAGGGATTTCTGATCATTTTCTACTTTTTTTGGGGGTGGGGGTGAAATTAGGGTGGTTTGGGGGTCGGGAGTCACAAAACTCAAAAATTTGTTTTACTCACAGTAGGCTGTCCATTGAACTATGAACGAAAGACCTAGCAGCTTTTAGGTCCATCCGAACATTGCCTAATACGGAAATCAAGGGACCTAACATTTTCTGAAGTATACAGACGAATACTGGTTTAGCTCGTTCTGTATTATGTAACGTGGAAACTTTTGGATTGATTTGAATGAAATGAAATAATACTGTGGTATTATTACCATGGCGAGTATGGAAAACGTTTATGGATCTTAGAAATCATGTCAGTGCGCCGCAGCAATAATAAAAAAACTAAAGATATTGAAACAGCTCAAACACCGTTTTTGGCGCTCTATGGGTCTCGTGATCATTTTCTACCTTTTTTGAGTGAGGGTGAAATTGGGGTACTTTGGGGGTGGGCGAATGAAATTAAATTTTTTTGTTTTCATAGTAGGCTATCCATTGACCTGTGAAAGAAAGACCTATAGCGGCATAACACATTTTGTTTGGTCGGGCGGGCGATGATTTGGTTGCAAGGGGTTTTCAGACTGTAGCTTCATGCTATGGAAAAATAACAAAGTGGTATTACCGTAATGGGAAGTATTGAGTCAATCAACTCTTGACTTCATCTTTTATTAATCTCTCAAACATAATATAGCCGATTTCTTTGTAATTTGGAAGTATGTTCACTGCAACACGACGCTAAGGTACCACTGACTAGAAGATAACTATCACTTCCAGTGGCATCTCGGGGAGTAATGCCAGGTTTAATATTAGAGGCGGGGGTCGACTCGCGTTGTCCACCCTTCGGAAGTTTACTTCCCTTGGGTGGCGAATAAGAGTCGTCGAGTGTCTGCCTTCTCGCGTCATATACAGGGGGAGTATATGCGGCACCGCTGTGCGCGAGATATAGGATCCAGCACAATAAAAGAAAAATGTTTTCTTTATCTTGCGTCCAAATGGCACTCCAGCGAGGGCGAGCTGATGGTGGGAATGATGGACCCTGTACAGGAAAAGAAAAAAAAGGGCCTGTCATTTCCACTATCGGCGCCCAACACCCAGCAGTGTAACGATCCCGGTTTTCGCTGCTGACCCAAGCGCTCCTACCCTCTCCTCTGCAAAGCTATGCCGTCGGACATCACACATGAAGAGATCTTTGGTAGGTCCAACCATGGCGGACAGGTTTGCAGTGCTTCCTCAACCCTCCTACCAAATACCTCCCCCTATCCTAAACCCTATACGATGGAGTGACGACGACCGTGGCTACGAAATGGACGACGAATTGGCTGCCAATCTGGAACCAGTGGACTCTGCGCCAGTCCTCTGGCATATAGCGTAACCACGACCCGCACCTCAGCGACTACAGTGGGGCGAGGCAGCGAAACGTCGTGCGGACTTGTGGCCGCGGGGCTTGCCTTGACTGGCCGGCCCGCGAGGAGACAGCCTCTATAAATGACCGACAGCGAAGTCGTTAAAACCTTTGGGGCACCTGGGCCACCCCATCGTAATAAGTCCCTTCTCCCCGGAACGGGCGCCACCCCGGTGGCGTGACAATTACTGCGTCCCATGATCGTGGGAACAATATGGAAATAAATGAAACCAAAAAAAAGATAGAGGAAGTGAGAGAAGAGAAAATGTCGAGGGCTAGATCGGCCGAACGGCAGTCGTTAGATAACGAAGAAGAAGGAAAGAAAGTGGAGTACAAGTGGGAGGATGCACCAGATCCATCGTTGAGGAGAAGTGCATTAAATAGGTCACCACCACCCGGTCAAGGAGTAGGTTACCAAAGAAGCGGGAGAAATCAAGCTGAAGCTCAGGAGAAGTCGGGGGAAGCTCAGGTGTTGATGCCACAACTAGAATCGAGAGGCAGAGCTAACTCCTTTGAAAGCTGTTTAGGGTTTGACGATAAGCCCATGTCAAAACGAAAATGGATTGAGTCACCTGAGGATTCAAAATCAGAACAAGAAGAGCAACAAAAGGCGTCAACAGAAATCAAGCTGTACATGAGTAGGCTAACAGAGACTGCGAGGGATTTGAAGGCTTTAGTTAAAACCATCCCAAACACCAAGGGGGATATTAAAAAGGGAATTCTAGAAATAGGTAGGCAAACGGAGAATTTAGAGAGAAAAATACAGAAACTTGCAATTGGAAATGTGGGGCAAGAGCAGAGCCAGACAAGCAGGGAGGTTGCCACTGTTGGCACTCAAGCCGACATGGTGGAAAAAGAAGGGAGTAGGACAAGCAGGGAGGTAGTGTCGGTGTCCAAGCCGATGTTAAGGATATCGTTGATGTGTTGGAAGACAAGGAGAGACAGAAGTTAGCATTTCTATGTGATGTAATAAACAAGGGTGAAAGTTTCGTCTATTTAGGAGCAATACTAGGCGAAGAATGGCCGGAGGAAGTATTTACTGCTACGAAACTAGAAAATGTAAGAATAAGACATGACATGGATGGCTGTGATCGCAAATCCTGATGAACTGGAATAAGGAGGAGCTATGAAAAAAGTAATCGACTTATTGCCGGATATAAGAGAGCTACTGAATTGCGAAGAGCTAGAAGGCAGGGTAGAATACATGGTGAACATAACCAAGATAAAATCAAGCAAGGAAGAGAGCCAAAAAGAGATATCCAAGTACATCTACACGATACCATTCGACGTAGATAAAAATGGTGTAAATAACGTACCTCTGCTATATGACAAGATAGAAAGATGCAAGAAACTGGCTGAGGAACACAACAGAAGTGTCCTAAATTTCATAGTAGCAGAAGGTGTCAGTAAGGATTATGTAAGGAAGATCCTAGAGTTTCAATGTAAGGACAAAAAAATGAGTGTAAAGATCTTACATGAGCAGCAAATAAAGGGCAAGAAAAGGGAAGGCGTAAAGATAGACCAACCAAAAACCCTCAACCAAAATACAGGAGAGATGGTGGTAAAAGCTGGAGAAAAATCATATTCTGAGCTACTATGCGAAATGAAGTCGAAAGTAAATATAGACGAGTTAGGAACACAAGTTAAGAATATGAAGAAAACAAATAAAGGAGATCTTCTGCTTCTTGTACAGGGTGGGAGCTAGCAGTCAAGTAAATTGAGAAAAGCGCTAGAAGATAATATGAAAGATATACACGTCTCAACATTTTTCATATCTGACATAGAGGGTGATATCACAGAAAATCAGATATTGAAAGCGCTTAATAAAGCTGCTGGCTGTCCGGAGGATAGCAAAGAATACTTCCAGATAGCAGCCTTGAAAGAAACTAAATCAGGTAATCTAACAGCTACAGTAACAGCAAACAGGGGTACTGCTGCGGATATCCTAAGGGAGGGATCAATCAAAATAAGCTGGCTGTATTGCGCGGTGAGAGAAAGGGTAAATGTCACCAGATGTTACAGGTGTCTAGAGTTCGGTCACAGGGGACAGGAATGTACAGGAACCGATAGGAGCAGAGACTGTCTTAAGTGCGGTCAAACAGGCCATATGGCTAGAGATTGTGAAAATGAAGAAAGCACTGTGCAAAAAAAAGGGACATAGAGCAAACTCTACAAAATGTTACTTTTTCAGAAGAATTACAGCAGAGACAATAAGAAGGGGTACCAATAGAAGATAATCATGAAAGTACTCCAGACAAACCTCAATAGATCTAGAGTAGCACATGACATGGCATTTGCGACTGCATTGGAAAAAAACGTAGATATAATTATCTCAGCAGGACCTAACATAGCCACCTCTAGGAAATCAGGCTGGTTAACAGGTAGTAATTACGATGTTGCTGTATATTTCTGTAACAATAGGATCAAAGTGCATAACATACATTCTATGGAAGGTATCTTATGTTTACAATTAGAAGACTTCAGTATCTTTTGTACCTATTGCTCGCCAAACATATCTACAGAACAATTCGAGCTCTACCTCAACAGGCTCAGAGACGCCGCTAACGATTCTATGGGAGAAAATATTATACTAGGAGATCTTAACGCAAAGTCATCACAGTGGGGATCACCGATTACTGATAGAAGAGGGGCATTGTTATGTGATCTAATAGCCGAAATGGATTTAACGATCTTGAATGATGGTATAACGCCTACATTCTCTAGGAGATCCAGTTCCTCATATATTGATATTACACTGGCAAGTCCAGGAGTGGCAAGACAGTGTGTCAGCTGGAACGTATTGGAGAACGAGACTATGAGCGATCACCGACACATACTATTTGAAGTTCAAAGTAAAGGAAAATCTAAAGCTAAGATTACACAGAAGCAGAAAGTACTTCTTGATAAAAATAGGTTAATGGCGGAAGTGAAGGCAAATGCAGAGATTTTAGGTAATCACGAATTAACTCCGATGCAGCTTACTGAGACACTGAAGCACGCCTATGATCTCAGTACAACTAGACGAAGGAATGATGGAACAACATTAGTACCTTTTTAGTGGACTGAAGAGATAGAATCGAAACGTTTGGAGTGTATTACAGCTAGAAGAAAGGATACAAGAAGACACAGAAGTAGCAGACCTTTGACTGAAGATGCTGACGCTGACTACAAAGTGAAAAAAAAAGGAGTTAAAAAAGCTCATATTCCACGCAAAAAAGAAACTGTGGAATGACCTTTGTGAAGATCTGAACAACGATGTATGGGGAGATGGCTATAGAATCGTCAGCAAGCGACTAGTTAATGCCTCACATCCGGAAATGACCGCAGAAAATAGGCGTAAGGTAGTGGAGGGACTATTTCCACCATATCAGGATAAAGAGATAAAAGGTACTGAAGTATTACAGGATGTAGAGCCCTTCAGCATCAGTGAACTCAGGGCAGCTGCAGATTGTCTCAAGGACGGAACTGCCCCTGGAATTGACTTTATTCCGCCTGAAGTAGTCAGATGCACGGTAGAGGCTGCTCCGGAATTTCTTCTGAGCTTTATGAATACCCTGCTCAGCAAACAAAAATTTTCGGATTCATGGAAGATCGCCAAGGTGATATTGATATGGAAAACAGGCAAACCAATGAATGAACCTTCCTCGTATAGGCCAATATGTTTGCTAAACACGCTATGCAAGTTGCTCGAGTTGCTGCTGAGGCGACGCGACGCATCGAATCCGAGTTGTAGGACGGAATAGGGCTATCTGCAATGCAGTTTGGATTCCGCAAAGGAAAGTCCACAATCCAAGCTGTGGAAGAAGCTATGCATATAGCAAAAACAGCCAATAGCAAATGGTGTGTGCTCACAACACTAGACGTGCGGAATGCATTCAATTCCGCCGTGTGGAGTGGTATAGTTCAGGAGCTACGTAGAAGGAACATATCAGATTATCTAATCAATTTTATTATAAGTTATTTTAATCACAGGATAATTAGATTAGACAAAGAGGATATTGAGGTCTATGCTGGAGTACCGCAGGGTTCGGTATTAGGACCGATACTCTGGAATATTTATTACGACGGAGTATTCAGGATAAAGCTACCAGAAGGGGCCAGGACCGTGGGTTTTGCGGATGACCTGGCACTCATAGTTTGTGAAAATGACGAAGCCGGCCTCAAACACATAGCAAACTGGGCACTAGAACCCATTAATGACTGGATGCAGGCGCATAACCTAAAACTAGCCCCACAGAAGTCTGAAGCGGTGCTTCTTGCTGGCGCCAGAAGAAAAGCAGAAGACCTACGGTTTGAATTAGCTGGTCGCCATATTAGGCCTAAGAGTGCTATAAAGTACCTGGGCATAATAATAGACTCTCAGAGCACATTCGGACCTCACGTCAAATATGCGATGGAAAAGGCCGAAAAGAGGGGGGCGCCGTTGTCAAGATTGATGCCAAACATAGGAGGGCCACGTAGCAAAAAGCGCGAAACGCTAAGCGGAGCGGTCTAGTCCATAGCACTCTACGGAGCCCCCATTTGGTACAAGGCATTGGAGATGAAGAAGTATAGAGTAATGGCGGAAAGAATGCAGAGACGTATGCTGCTCAGAGTTGCGTCTGCGTATCGTACGGTGTCCGCCCGAGCCCTCCAGGTCATCACTGGAAGTATTCCAATAGAGTTGATGGTAGAGGAGCGGCGATATATGTTCCACAGCGACACTGGTAACCTCCCTGAATGCAAGAGAATTGCAAGACTGAGAACCCTTCAGCTATGGCAACGGATGTGGGATGACACAACCGAGGTGGGCCAGTGGACCAAAAAGCTAATCCCAACTCTGTCAGAATGGGCTAACTGCCCCTTCAGAGAAGCAAACTATTTCCTGACGCAAATATTTACCGGACATGGCTCCTTCCGAAGTTACACAAAAAGAATAGGAAAAACAGAAGATGAAAATTGTATATACTGCGGACTAGCTGACACCGCGGAGCATACGATGTTTTACTGTGATAGGTGGGCCGATGCACGATTAGGGGCACAACTAGAATTAGGAGCTACAGTAAACATAAGTAACTTCACAGCATTACTACTAAAGCACAGATCAAGTTGGAGAATACTTAACAAAATGGTTAAAAAGATTATGACCCAGAAAGAGAAAGATGAGCGAAGTAACAGAAACGACGGTAACACTGATTTTATATTTTCGTGACCGTAGATTTCAAACTTGGTTTTTTCTAATGGTATTGCGGTCAATTAAATGAAACAATTTTCCTTTCCACGACGTTTCGGTTTATTATAAATCTAAACCATCGTCAGGTGTCTATAAAGAATGATAAAAACAGGTAAATATGGTGTCTAGTCAATGAAATGTATATATATAAGAAAACATCTAGTAAAAATGAAAATTAAACCTTACTTAGCAATATATATAACAGAACAATGTACAATGAAAAAAAAATTGTTTTTTTGTTGATTAAAAGAAAATAAAATAAAAACACTACTTACAATTTGTTTTAGTTTGCTACATATTTTCAAGCGAAACTGTCCCTGAGGATTCAGGAAACAGAATGACCATTAAAGTTTGGAATTATAAGATGCCATAAAATACCAGATGTTTAGAAAGTGGTGGTGACAAAAGCTAGAGAGTGGGTGTAGGGTGGTAACCTAACGTACATATCTGTATTAATGATTTATTGATTTAGATAAGATACAGAAACCTCATTTCAATAAGCTATTGTAAATATTTCCTAACCTGTCAACATCAGACCTAAAGTTTATAGCTTTATTATTATTTTTAATATAAATCATTTCTTTTATATTTCTTTTATAATAATTTTTTTCCTGTGCAAGAATTTTAGGATTTTGGAAGTCAAATTTGTGTCCGGTTTCATATGTATGTTTACTTAAAGCGGTTGATTCTTTTCCGTTCAATGTATCGTACCTGTGATTATAAACTCTATTCTTTAAATATTGTTTTGTTTGTCCAATATATACCCCATCGCAATGCTGACAGTCTATTTGGTAAACTATGTCCGTTTTATTATTTAAGTCTATGTTTGGTTTAAAATTATTGTAAAATTTATTAGTTGAGTTTGTAGGTTTGTTTGCTATTTTAATATTATATGGTTTTAGACATTTTTCTATTTGTTTATTTATTTGAGGTATATATGGCAGGCTAATATATTTATTTTCTGTTTTTTGTATATTGTTCTTTTCTTTGCTATTGTAAAGTTTATTAATTCTGCTTCTAATAATTGGATTGAAAAAATGTGGAGGGTAGTTGTTGTTAATAAGTGTGTTCTTAACTTTATTTATATTTTTGATTCGGTTACTTGGTTCAGTGAAATGAATGGCTCTATCTATAAGCCCCGTTACAACACTTTTTTTATATGAATTTGGAACAAAAGAGTTATAATTTAGGTATGTGTGCTAATTTTTCCTGCATTATAATGCAGGAAAAATTAGCACAGCTTGGTATACTAAAGATGTATGGTCTGGGAGATACCTAAATTATAACTCTTTTGTTCCAAATTCATATAAAAAAGTGTTGTAATGGGGCTTATAGATAGAGCCATTCATTTCACTGAACCAAGTAACCGAATTAAAAATATAAATAAAGTTAAGAACACACTTATTAACAACAACTACCCTCCACATTTTTTCAATCCAATTATTAGAAGCAGAATTAATAAACTTTACAATAGCAAAGAAAAGAACAATATACAAAAAACAGAAAATAAATATATTAGCCTGCCATATATACCTCAAATAAATAAACAAATAGAAAAATGTCTAAAACCATATAATATTAAAATAGCAAACAAACCTACAAACTCAACTAATAAATTTTACAATAATTTTAAACCAAACATAGACTTAAATAATAAAACGGACATAGTTTACCAAATAGACTGTCAGCATTGCGATGGGGTATATATTGGACAAACAAAACAATATTTAAAGAATAGAGTTTATAATCACAGGTACGATACATTGAACGGAAAAGAATCAACCGCTTTAAGTAAACATACATATGAAACCGGACACAAATTTGACTTCCAAAATCCTAAAATTCTTGCACAGGAAAAAAATTATTATAAAAGAAATATAAAAGAAATGATTTATATTAAAAATAATAATAAAGCTATAAACTTTAGGTCTGATGTTGACAGGTTAGGAAATATTTACAATAGCTTATTGAAATGAGGTTTCTGTATCTTATCTAAATCAATAAATCATTAATACAGATATGTACGTTAGGTTACCACCCTACACCCACTCTCTAGCTTTTGTCACCACCACTTTCTAAACATCTGGTATTTTATGGCATCTTATAATTCCAAACTTTAATGGTCATTCTGTTTCCTGAATCCTCAGGGACGGTTTCGCTTGAAAATATGTAGCAAACTAAAACAAATTGTAAGTAGTGTTTTTATTTTATTTTCTTTTAATCAACAAAAAAAAAATATTTTTTTTTTTCATTGTACATTGTTCTGTTATATATATTGCTAAGTAAGGTTTAATTTTCATTTTTACTAGATGTTTTCTTATATATATATATATATATATATATATATATATATATATATATATATATATATATATATATATATATATATATATATATATAAAGAAATTTTAACATAGCTGGCTAAGCACGCAAAGGGAAACAACGATAGCTGCCGACACGTGTTTCGGACTTATTGGACCTCTTCAGGGCAGCGTAATCTAAGTCAAGGATGGTAGGACTCAGAGATGAAAAGTACCAGGATGTCGTAACAGGGGACCAATGACACATTTGCGGCTTCGGCTAGACACACCCTCTACTTTGGAGAGCCAGAGTACCAGCGTCGCCGCGGAGATCACTATAATCCACCTGTACGGCGGATCCTAAAGCCAGAACGAACTACAAAAAGAAACATTTAGTGCGTGATAAGGGTTATCAAACCAAGAAAGAAATTTTAACATAGCTGGCTAAGCACGCAAAGGGAAACAACGATAGCTGCCGACACGTGTTTCGGACTTATTGGACCTCTTCAGGGCAGCGTAATCTAAGTCAAGGATGGTAGGACTCAGAGATGAAAAGTACCAGGATGTCGTAACAGGGGACCAATGACACATTTGCGGCTTCGGCTAGACACACCCTCTACTTTGGAGAGCCAGAGTACCAGCGTCGCCGCGGAGATCACTATAATCCACCTGTACGGCGGATCCTAAAGCCAGAACGAACTACAAAAAGAAACATTTAGTGCGTGATAAGGGTTATCAAACCAAGAAAGAAATTTTAACATAGCTGGCTAAGCACGCAAAGGGAAACAACGATAGCTGCCGACACGTGTTTCGGACTTATTGGACCTCTTCAGGGCAGCGTAATCTAAGTCAAGGATGGTAGGACTCAGAGATGAAAAGTACCAGGATGTCGTAACAGGGGACCAATGACACATTTGCGGCTTCGGCTAGACACACCCTCTACTTTGGAGAGCCAGAGTACCAGCGTCGCCGCGGAGATCACTATAATCCACCTGTACGGCGGATCCTAAAGCCAGAACGAACTACAAAAAGAAACATTTAGTGCGTGATAAGGGTTATCAAACCAAGAAAGAAATTTTAACATAGCTGGCTAAGCACGCAAAGGGAAACAACGATAGCTGCCGACACGTGTTTCGGACTTATTGGACCTCTTCAGGGCAGCGTAATCTAAGTCAAGGATGGTAGGACTCAGAGATGAAAAGTACCAGGATGTCGTAACAGGGGACCAATGACACATTTGCGGCTTCGGCTAGACACACCCTCTACTTTGGAGAGCCAGAGTACCAGCGTCGCCGCGGAGATCACTATAATCCACCTGTACGGCGGATCCTAAAGCCAGAACGAACTACAAAAAGAAACATTTAGTGCGTGATAAGGGTTATCAAACCAAGAAAGAAATTTTAACATAGCTGGCTAAGCACGCAAAGGGAAACAACGATAGCTGCCGACACGTGTTTCGGACTTATTGGACCTCTTCAGGGCAGCGTAATCTAAGTCAAGGATGGTAGGACTCAGAGATGAAAAGTACCAGGATGTCGTAACAGGGGACCAATGACACATTTGCGGCTTCGGCTAGACACACCCTCTACTTTGGAGAGCCAGAGTACCAGCGTCGCCGCGGAGATCACTATAATCCACCTGTACGGCGGATCCTAAAGCCAGAACGAACTACAAAAAGAAACATTTAGTGCGTGATAAGGGTTATCAAACCAAGAAAGAAATTTTAACATAGCTGGCTAAGCACGCAAAGGGAAACAACGATAGCTGCCGACACGTGTTTCGGACTTATTGGACCTCTTCAGGGCAGCGTAATCTAAGTCAAGGATGGTAGGACTCAGAGATGAAAAGTACCAGGATGTCGTAACAGGGGACCAATGACACATTTGCGGCTTCGGCTAGACACACCCTCTACTTTGGAGAGCCAGAGTACCAGCGTCGCCGCGGAGATCACTATAATCCACCTGTACGGCGGATCCTAAAGCCAGAACGAACTACAAAAAGAAACATTTAGTGCGTGATAAGGGTTATCAAACCAAGAAAGAAATTTTAACATAGCTGGCTAAGCACGCAAAGGGAAACAACGATAGCTGCCGACACGTGTTTCGGACTTATTGGACCTCTTCAGGGCAGCGTAATCTAAGTCAAGGATGGTAGGACTCAGAGATGAAAAGTACCAGGATGTCGTAACAGGGGACCAATGACACATTTGCGGCTTCGGCTAGACACACCCTCTACTTTGGAGAGCCAGAGTACCAGCGTCGCCGCGGAGATCACTATAATCCACCTGTACGGCGGATCCTAAAGCCAGAACGAACTACAAAAAGAAACATTTAGTGCGTGATAAGGGTTATCAAACCAAGAAAGAAATTTTAACATAGCTGGCTAAGCACGCAAAGGGAAACAACGATAGCTGCCGACACGTGTTTCGGACTTATTGGACCTCTTCAGGGCAGCGTAATCTAAGTCAAGGATGGTAGGACTCAGAGATGAAAAGTACCAGGATGTCGTAACAGGGGACCAATGACACATTTGCGGCTTCGGCTAGACACACCCTCTACTTTGGAGAGCCAGAGTACCAGCGTCGCCGCGGAGATCACTATAATCCACCTGTACGGCGGATCCTAAAGCCAGAACGAACTACAAAAAGAAACATTTAGTGCGTGATAAGGGTTATCAAACCAAGAAAGAAATTTTAACATAGCTGGCTAAGCACGCAAAGGGAAACAACGATAGCTGCCGACACGTGTTTCGGACTTATTGGACCTCTTCAGGGCAGCGTAATCTAAGTCAAGGATGGTAGGACTCAGAGATGAAAAGTACCAGGATGTCGTAACAGGGGACCAATGACACATTTGCGGCTTCGGCTAGACACACCCTCTACTTTGGAGAGCCAGAGTACCAGCGTCGCCGCGGAGATCACTATAATCCACCTGTACGGCGGATCCTAAAGCCAGAACGAACTACAAAAAGAAACATTTAGTGCGTGATAAGGGTTATCAAACCAAGAAAGAAATTTTAACATAGCTGGCTAAGCACGCAAAGGGAAACAACGATAGCTGCCGACACGTGTTTCGGACTTATTGGACCTCTTCAGGGCAGCGTAATCTAAGTCAAGGATGGTAGGACTCAGAGATGAAAAGTACCAGGATGTCGTAACAGGGGACCAATGACACATTTGCGGCTTCGGCTAGACACACCCTCTACTTTGGAGAGCCAGAGTACCAGCGTCGCCGCGGAGATCACTATAATCCACCTGTACGGCGGATCCTAAAGCCAGAACGAACTACAAAAAGAAACATTTAGTGCGTGATAAGGGTTATCAAACCAAGAAAGAAATTTTAACATAGCTGGCTAAGCACGCAAAGGGAAACAACGATAGCTGCCGACACGTGTTTCGGACTTATTGGACCTCTTCAGGGCAGCGTAATCTAAGTCAAGGATGGTAGGACTCAGAGATGAAAAGTACCAGGATGTCGTAACAGGGGACCAATGACACATTTGCGGCTTCGGCTAGACACACCCTCTACTTTGGAGAGCCAGAGTACCAGCGTCGCCGCGGAGATCACTATAATCCACCTGTACGGCGGATCCTAAAGCCAGAACGAACTACAAAAAGAAACATTTAGTGCGTGATAAGGGTTATCAAACCAAGAAAGAAATTTTAACATAGCTGGCTAAGCACGCAAAGGGAAACAACGATAGCTGCCGACACGTGTTTCGGACTTATTGGACCTCTTCAGGGCAGCGTAATCTAAGTCAAGGATGGTAGGACTCAGAGATGAAAAGTACCAGGATGTCGTAACAGGGGACCAATGACACATTTGCGGCTTCGGCTAGACACACCCTCTACTTTGGAGAGCCAGAGTACCAGCGTCGCCGCGGAGATCACTATAATCCACCTGTACGGCGGATCCTAAAGCCAGAACGAACTACAAAAAGAAACATTTAGTGCGTGATAAGGGTTATCAAACCAAGAAAGAAATTTTAACATAGCTGGCTAAGCACGCAAAGGGAAACAACGATAGCTGGTAGTTCGTTCTGGCTTTAGGATCCGCCGTACAGGTGGATTATAGTGATCTCCGCGGCGACGCTGGTACTCTGGCTCTCCAAAGTAGAGGGTGTGTCTAGCCGAAGCCGCAAATGTGTCATTGGTCCCCTGTTACGACATCCTGGTACTTTTCATCTCTGAGTCCTACCATCCTTGACTTAGATTACGCTGCCCTGAAGAGGTCCAATAAGTCCGAAACACGTGTCGGCAGCTATCGTTGTTTCCCTTTGCGTGCTTAGCCAGCTATGTTAAAATTTCTTTCTTGGTTTGATAACCCTTATCACGCACTAAATGTTTCTTTTTGTAGTTCGTTCTGGCTTTAGGATCCGCCGTACAGGTGGATTATAGTGATCTCCGCGGCGACGCTGGTACTCTGGCTCTCCAAAGTAGAGGGTGTGTCTAGCCGAAGCCGCAAATGTGTCATTGGTCCCCTGTTACGACATCCTGGTACTTTTCATCTCTGAGTCCTACCATCCTTGACTTAGATTACGCTGCCCTGAAGAGGTCCAATAAGTCCGAAACACGTGTCGGCAGCTATCGTTGTTTCCCTTTGCGTGCTTAGCCAGCTATGTTAAAATTTCTTTCTTGGTTTGATAACCCTTATCACGCACTAAATGTTTCTTTTTGTAGTTCGTTCTGGCTTTAGGATCCGCCGTACAGGTGGATTATAGTGATCTCCGCGGCGACGCTGGTACTCTGGCTCTCCAAAGTAGAGGGTGTGTCTAGCCGAAGCCGCAAATGTGTCATTGGTCCCCTGTTACGACATCCTGGTACTTTTCATCTCTGAGTCCTACCATCCTTGACTTAGATTACGCTGCCCTGAAGAGGTCCAATAAGTCCGAAACACGTGTCGGCAGCTATCGTTGTTTCCCTTTGCGTGCTTAGCCAGCTATGTTAAAATTTCTTTCTTGGTTTGATAACCCTTATCACGCACTAAATGTTTCTTTTTGTAGTTCGTTCTGGCTTTAGGATCCGCCGTACAGGTGGATTATAGTGATCTCCGCGGCGACGCTGGTACTCTGGCTCTCCAAAGTAGAGGGTGTGTCTAGCCGAAGCCGCAAATGTGTCATTGGTCCCCTGTTACGACATCCTGGTACTTTTCATCTCTGAGTCCTACCATCCTTGACTTAGATTACGCTGCCCTGAAGAGGTCCAATAAGTCCGAAACACGTGTCGGCAGCTATCGTTGTTTCCCTTTGCGTGCTTAGCCAGCTATGTTAAAATTTCTTTCTTGGTTTGATAACCCTTATCACGCACTAAATGTTTCTTTTTGTAGTTCGTTCTGGCTTTAGGATCCGCCGTACAGGTGGATTATAGTGATCTCCGCGGCGACGCTGGTACTCTGGCTCTCCAAAGTAGAGGGTGTGTCTAGCCGAAGCCGCAAATGTGTCATTGGTCCCCTGTTACGACATCCTGGTACTTTTCATCTCTGAGTCCTACCATCCTTGACTTAGATTACGCTGCCCTGAAGAGGTCCAATAAGTCCGAAACACGTGTCGGCAGCTATCGTTGTTTCCCTTTGCGTGCTTAGCCAGCTATGTTAAAATTTCTTTCTTGGTTTGATAACCCTTATCACGCACTAAATGTTTCTTTTTGTAGTTCGTTCTGGCTTTAGGATCCGCCGTACAGGTGGATTATAGTGATCTCCGCGGCGACGCTGGTACTCTGGCTCTCCAAAGTAGAGGGTGTGTCTAGCCGAAGCCGCAAATGTGTCATTGGTCCCCTGTTACGACATCCTGGTACTTTTCATCTCTGAGTCCTACCATCCTTGACTTAGATTACGCTGCCCTGAAGAGGTCCAATAAGTCCGAAACACGTGTCGGCAGCTATCGTTGTTTCCCTTTGCGTGCTTAGCCAGCTATGTTAAAATTTCTTTCTTGGTTTGATAACCCTTATCACGCACTAAATGTTTCTTTTTTTTTTTTTTTTTTTTTTTTATATATATATATATATATTTGGCCCGTGGTACAAGTGAGGCTAGCTCGTGCAAAATCTGCATAACAAGTGAGGACTGCGACCAAGTGAGGACCAATATACGGACCTCACAAGGACTTCGCTTGAAATTTTTGTGGTGAGTTGCGGATATGGTCTTGAGTCAAATTTGAAAATTTCAGCTGGTCCTCATTTTTTTCGTTTTATGGTAAATGTATACATTTTAGTTCACCGCTTTGGCACCAGATGGTTTCTCGAGTTTGTATACCGCCACCCCATATACGTTACATACCAGTGCATGCGACAAGTGAGGTCCTGAAATTCGGCAACGATGAAATACCGGCAGACTAATGCCTCTCACGATATTTCGCCTTTTCTTTGTGTACTTGATTGTTTAGCTTCCCATATTACACGTTGCTGTCTTTGAGATGAAAATTAGGTGTTGCGAGTCATAATTTTGTTCACAAGTGCCCCATCATGAGGAACTTTTGGAATGAGATCTAAGCGGCTTTTATGGCAGAAAAGTTTTAGATTGCAGGTCATCGCTCTATGCATGAAGGGTTTAGGAGTAGGATCTTCGGTATAGCGATTACTAGACAGTTCTGAAATCATGAACCATGCCCTTATGCGTGAGAACCAGCAGGTGTTTCAATTAGTTTAATATCGAGTGATACAATTTTCGTTTGGAATCTAAGATGGTCAATTCAACTGACGTTTTAGATACCGTGTGATATGCCTTTTGAAATTGTTAAAGCTCATTTTTGTACAACTGAGAAGCATATTTTAGACTTAGGTAAAAAATGGGAGAGAGTGTCTGAGAGAGTAGAGTGCTATCCGAGTCAAATCGTTCCAAGTTCGTCAGATTTTAGCTGCTCCGATAAGCATCTTAAGAGTTTTTGGTCTGGCTTGACCCGATTTCACTCGTTTCATGTCAATCCAGCTTCAGCTTTAAAAATTCGATAAGTTATAAAATACTTTTCTTTTCAAACATTCCAACAAAATATGCGAATTCCTCTCAGAGTATTATGTGATAGATGCAATACAGGGTGGGCCAATAGTGAATAGACGGAGGATTGTTGACTTAGAAGGATATTTCAAAAATCCGTTACTTGATCATGGTAGGGCCCCTGAAGGTTATAACGTTAAAATACTTTCACTCAAACTTTAACGTTTATATAGGCTGATTATCAAACTAACATTTTTTTAATAGAACCGCCTATATATTATTGCATATTTGAATTGCTTAGTGAATTCTAGTGTGACTTCATGTATCTTATATGGAACTTTAAACGGACCGTTTAGGCGCAAATCACTTTTTTTTGATATAAGTGGGTATAAAAGAAAAATTGAATATCGCAGCGATCATAAAACTTAGAAGGCCGTGACTTTACGGTGTGACTAAGCATAAAACGTGCCATACTTGGAGAAATCAGTAGAATAATTAATGAAATTTCAATCACATGTACCTTGATTATTTCAAATGGGAATGCCTAATTTTTCTTATACCATCGAATCTAAAACTTGATAACCTTTCCAATAATGTAGGATTGTTGGAATCAATCTTTTTTAATTTTCATGTTATTCCAAATTTTAAGTCAAATCGGTGTTTTACACTTTCCCAGCTTCTAAGTAATCTAGCAGTCCATGAAAAATAAACAAAAACCTGTTCAGATGGAAGAAACCAACTAACTTGGCATAAAAACGCAAACAAACTAGATTAGTGAGGTAAGATTATAAAAATGTCTTACAAGATATCAGCTCTAACCAGAAACGACAGCGGCAACAAGAAGGCTTACTTTTCACAGCCTATTAGCTATACGCAGATATCCAAAATCAGTACAAAAAAAATTAAATAAAAGACAAAATACCAGCGATCGTTACTGGCAGGGGAGTATCTATATTTTCAGAATAAATTTTCACATTTGGTTCCATAAAATCGCCGTAAGTCAAAAGCCTGGAGCCCTTCAAATTCTTCACTGGTACTTCTACTTATTAGCAAAATCGCAAAAAATGAAAACTGAATTGCAGTATGTTATATGATAAAACATTATTTACTTGGTAGGAACATACATGAAATAAACACAGTTACAACATGGAGTAATAAAAAAATCTAACAATCACATCAATAGATGCTCAGAGTGCTCCAGTTAGAGGTATCTTTACTTTTGACTTAACAGAGATGACTACTTTTCTATCCCATTAAATGTGAAATTTCATTCTGACGATGCTAAACTGTCAGCAGCAATCGTTGGTAGTTTTTTTTTTGTTTCAATATTTTTAATCGTTTTTTGTTATCAAGCTCTAGTAGATCTCAATAGCTGGTAGGCTGTGGAAAAATAACACTTCTGTCATACGCCAGCTGGTCATTGTCATTAGATTTCTTACCGCTGTTGTTAGAGATTATGTGTTGTAAGGAATTTCCGTTTGTTGTGTTGTTTAGTTTGTTTGTGTCTTTCTACTAAGTTAGTTGGTTTCTTCCATCTTAACGGGCTTTTGTTGTTTTTTCATGACTTGCTAGATTTCTTATAAGTAGGAAAACTGAAAAACACTGATTTGACTGAAAATTTTAAATAAAATGGAAACTAAAAAGATTGAGATCGAGGTAATCAAATCCTGCATTTGATTCTGTAAACAAAAATGGGTATTCTTATTTGAACAAATCAAGTTCTCTGTGACTGAAGTTTCCTTAATTAATCTACTGATTTCAAGTACAAAAAAAAATTAAATTTAACCGTCTGACCTAAGGTGACGCATCTCATGCTTAGTCGTACCGCAATGTCACGGCCTTCTAAGATTTATAATCACTGCGATATTTAAATTTTTTCTGATACCTACTTATATCAAGAATGCTGATTTGTGCCTAAACGGTTCGTTAAAGTTCAATATAAGATACATTGAGTCACACTAGAATTCACCAAGGAATTCAAATATGCAATAATGTATAGGGAGTCGCCTTCAAAAAAATGTAAGTTTGATATGAACCACCCTATATAGACATCAAAATTTAAGTGAAAATATTCAACGTTATATCACTCAAAGGTCCCTACCATGACCAAGTGACAGATTTCTGAAATATGTTTTAGTAAGTCAACAATGCTCCATCTGCTCACTATTGGTCCACCCTGTATATGTGAATGAACGTATCAAATGTCTCCTGGGTCAGTAACGAATAAGTTGAAAAAGTATATAATTTCATATTTTTAGGCCAATGGAGGGTATTTTATGTTTACAACAAATTTTCAAGGTTTCCCCCCTCCCCACCTTAACAATTTCAGCCCCTCCCAGAAATGGTAGATGATTAACTCATAAAACGCTCAAACCGAAGTCTGAGGGGTTTTGCCTTTTACTACGCCAACGCACAGCTTTCATGAAATGAAGCTTTACCTATTACCACCCAGCAGCATGCCGCTTTTCAAATTTCATCCACTTAAAAAACGCCACTTAGGTACACCTAAACCATATGACCAACTCTGTTTAATTAAAATGAACTATTCTTTTAGATCGATAAAAAAATACTCGGGTGGTCCTCAGTTTGCCGCGTATATCACCCGGTCCTCGTTTATCAGTTCTAATAGTATGAACAGGTATACACTGCACACATGACGTGAAAAAGTCGAAACTAGCATAACAATACTGATGTTTGAGTCCTTTACGGCCGCCACTTGGCCTCGCTTATTCCTCCTACTTGTATAAAGATACTTATGTATACTTATGTGCAGAGTGCAGCTGCGGCCTAAATAATCTCTGGTAGGATTTTTGTGTATTTTTTTATTTAAACTTTTGTGCGCCCCCTTTCAAAAATTCAGGAACCGCTGCTGTTCCACAGTTTAAAAAACATTCTCTGTCCACCTTTAAAGCTGAACTCCAGTAGTATTTAGCTGTTACATCGATTTTGCTAGTAGAAACGGCAGTTCTACGTGAGCAGCAGATGTGTAGTCACCGAGGTATCAAGCCTTCAGATTACGTTACTGAGGACAAATTTTCATTTGATTTTATTTGTCAAGGAATAGGTAGGCACAGAAAAGGTCTCAAAGTAACAGATTTATTTGGAACGTGTCGGCAGATGTTTCGTAATATCTGTTTCAGATGTCATTGCCTATACATTTCAAGAAGATAATTGAAGACAACGAATCAATCGACACATCATGATACTTGAAAATCTTATAGTAAATAGAAGTCTATAATCGACCTTATGGATCGATTTACGTGGAGACACGTTTTAGGACGCTGTGCAGATAAATAACAAAGTTCATTGACCGCAACGGTAGTATTTCATCTAAACTAATCGAACAGGAGGACCAATGAATGGTAGCTTAGACGGAATAAGCAATCAGCAAGCATATCCAGGGCCGGTTCAAACCCCCGCATGAGTATTCCCATGAATGAAATAACTACTAAAATAATACAAAATAAAAATAATCAAGGATGCTTTCTCCAAGCTTAGTGATTTATTCTACTACCAACCAATCCCTCGGTGCTCATGACACATAAGCAGCGATACAATCTATACAGATGTTTAACAAATTAAGACATTACATATTCTTTTATACATGAACCCCTCCTAAGGTCACCATGAACCCCCTCCATGGTCAACGCCTAGCTACGGCCCTGAGTATATCTCTGTACTAATAGGAGAGAACAAGTGATCACCGGTACAAAACGATCTGACAGTCTTAGTATTTAAAAAATAGTTGCACTTTTTCCACATTCTCTGTATATCTCTACGATTAGAACAAATATGAGAGGACCGGTAATGTATAAGGCAATAACCGAGGTCCACATGCATATTAATTAATCGATACCACCCTACCATCTGAAATGCCTTTCGCGCCTTTTTATGACCTCTGCTTCTTTTTAGTTAATTTTATTTCCCACACCGATAGGAAATTGTGATAGTTATTGTGATCGCGAAAATTTTCGATTTTGAGATAATACGCTTTTTTGGGCGTTTTATGATGTCTATATAACGTCGGTCTGTCTGTCTTTGCGTGTTTTTCTAGGCTAGTCACATCAGTAACCGTGGATTGTGATAAAATTTGGGTACCGGTATCCTATGGGGTCCTAGTAGGTATTGCTCCTATAATTTTAAAAATCGGTGCATTGGCAGCGGAGTAATTTGCAAAAAACAAAAACCTCGTTTTTGGGCGTTTTAGGATTTGATGATAATTTTCTACTTTTTTGGGTGAGAGTGTGATTGGGGTCGTTGGGGGGGCGGAGGGTTGTAAAACTCAAAAATTTGTTGTATTCATTATAGAGATTTTCATTAAAATGCAGGCCTCCAAACTAAAACCCTAATAAAACAAAATTGTATTGTCGGATTTCGAAATTTTTGGTATTAGTCCTTAGAAAATATGCTATCACGTCATTACCAACTAAAAAAAGGGATCAGGTATAACACTCTTGATAGTGTCAAGATTAGCATGCTTTGAAAAGTGACTTCAAAAACGTTACAAAAAGAGAAATCTTTAAAATATCACCAAATAATTAACCGTGCACTTTACGGTAAACACATGCCTTTCTAGTTGTTCATTGGTACCATAAGCTTGTTGTAAATGTGTACATATGCAGTAAGAGATTTAAACTCTAAAGGCATATTGGATCGCTAAGAGTGCAAAATTTCAACAGACGGTTTGGCAAAAGCTTGTCATCAGATTTTTAATTTTTGTTATGGTTACTTGAATAATGTGCTATCACATCACGATTAGTCATAAAAAGTGATCAGTTGACCAAAACTTCGGTATATGGTCTCAAAACTATAATTTTAGATAACTTCAAGTTGCGATTTAAAATAGATTCGTCTTAAGAAGTTAGGCAAGCAAACAGAACATGCAGACCACGTTATAAAGTGTCTTGTAACCGTAGATTTTTAGTTATGTATGAATTCATCCGTCCAAAGAATCCTACTTAAAAAAGTTGCATCTCCGGCATCCACATGAAGCATAAGTCGACAAAAATCCATTCTTCTGACAGGATCGCCTTCCTCCAAAATGTGTACTGGCATGCAATGGTACGGATGTACGGATACATACCAGTTGTTTTCGCAGTGAACCACATCTTCCGCTAAGAAATACCAGCAACAGCGTAGGTGGAGCTGTAGGATGATTTCCGTGTATGCGTGAACACCAACGCCGTTGCCCGCTCTAAAAGTAGAGACGCAGCTGTCACAACCCACTGTATCTTAATTTGCGCAGGCGTGCGTTCGTTACTGTTGATCCACAGCACAAAATCTACAGTTTCAGCTTTAGCGTATGTATGTTCATGACTGATCCATAATACGAGGTTGTTCCCTAAAGATATCATGCTTAATTTTCTACTACTTCGTTCTGGATTATTTACAACCTCTCATTTATACACCAGTGAAAATCTATGGATACACGATACTTTATAAAGTGGCTTGCATGTTCTGCTTGATTATCTACCATCTTTTAAGAAATTACCTAGCGACTTTTTAAGACGATTCGATTTTAAGTTAAAACTTGAAGTTTTCTTCTAATATCATACAATTTGTAGACCCTATACTGAAGTTTTAGTTGATAGATCTATTTTTTATGATGTAATAGAACATTATTAAAGTACATAAAAATTAGAAATCCGATGACACTTTTTTGCATACGGTTGTTGAAATTTTGCGGTCCCCGAGATCCAATACACCTCTAGAGCTTAAATGCAATTTTGTTGCCTATGTTTACCACATTTATAAGAAGTTTGTGGTACCAATGGATAACTAGAAAGATGGGCATGTATTTACCGTAAAGTACGTGGTTAACTATTTGGCGATCTTTTAAGATAAATTCCTTTTTTGTAATGTTTCTTGATGTCACTTTTCAAAACATGCTGATTTTGATACTATCTCGAGTTTGAGTGTTTGATACATGATCACTTTCTTTTAGTAAACAATGACGTGACATCGTCTTTTCTAATCACTAATACTAAAAATTCCAAAATCCGACGATAAAATTTTGTTTGATTATGGTTTTCGTTTGGAGGTCTGCATTTCAATGAAAATCAAATTTAGGTATCTCTGAAACAGTTGAAAATCGGACTCTACTTTATATGACTTTTTTGTTGGAAATAAGACTTCTCCTAAAGTATTTTCCATTCGTCCATTGACCTGTGAAAGAGTGCTAGCGGCGCGGCGGCCCTGTAGGTCCATCCGATCATTACCTTGCCTACTACAGAAACCAATGGCCTTGGAATTTTCGGATATATGCATACGAAAATTGTTTTAGATCGTTAATGAAACTTTGCCACAGTATTATTACCATGCCAAGCATGGAAAATGGGTATGCTTTTTAGAAATCGTGCCGTCACTACGGCGCAGCGACAATAAAAAAGCCAAAAATATAAAAACAACTCAAACCAGTTTTTAGGCCTTTTGGGGGTTCCTGATCATTTTCTGTTTTTTGAGTGAGGGTGAAATTGAGGTGGTTGGGTTGGAGGGTTGCAAAACTAATAAAGGTTTTGTATGCATTACACGCTCTCCATTGACCTACAAAAAAAGGACCTAGCGACATAATACACTTTTTAGGTTTATCAGAACGTTGCCTTGATTGTTACAGAAACTGAGGGATTTTCTCTGACGTATGTTGTATACGACTATTGCTTTACATAGTTCTGTATTATGTAACCTGAAATTGATTTTAATTACATTTAGACACAGTAGTATTACCGTGACGATGATGGAAAATGCGTATGGCCTTTAAAAATCGTGTCAGAACTAAAAATATAAAAATAACTCAAACTTCGTTTTTAGGCGATTTGGGTGTTCCTGGTCGTTTCGTTTCATCCAATTAAAGCTCGCAGAATAAAACCAGTGTCGATCTAGTTCCTATGGAGAGGAGTATCAAGAAACTATTTACTAGAGTTTTTGTGTTGGATGTTTTTTGAGGGCAGGAGGGTGATGATTTGGTTGCAAGGGGATCTCAGACTATAGCTTAATGCAAAGGGAAAATAATAAACTGATATCACTTTAATGTGTGGGAAGTACTAAGTTAGTCAATTATCGTTCATATTGATTGAACCTCATGTATAACTGTACAGTACAAATTTCTGAATTCATAAATGTTGTACCCCTGTCAAGCATATCTACCCTTATCTAACAGTATATTCTCGTTACAGATTTGTTGCCTTTCTAGCTAACTTTATTGTATCACAGGCATAGACACGTTTTATGACGCCAAATGCCAACCGAAAGTGCAGTCAACTGATTCACGCGTTAGATTAAATCAATTTTCGAATTACGCGTCTACAAATGTTGAATAATTCCCAACACATGGTCAGATATTAAAAAAATAGAAGTCAAGTTTATTGATTCAGTTCTTCTCAGGAATACTTGTTTTTAATAACGAAGGGCGATACCATTTTCAACATCAGCGATTTAGCAAGTGAGTCATGTCCTATTTCAGTTGGTCTGATTGAAAAAGTCTTGCTCCTGTAGTCGCAGTGCCTAGACTAGTTAATAAACGTTCAAAATAGATCCGTTGAACTAAGTTACCTGAATTCGCCGTTATTGACATGTTCAGATTATTAGCAAAATTTTGGTAATTAGAGGGGTCGAATTTTTCGCTATATGTGCCACGCGGTATCTACATCCCTGTAGTCGAATTTTAACAAAGGAAAAGGTTAATTTTACATTTAGTTGCATTTATTTTCACTTAGTTGAAATCCGTAGTAGCACATGTTAATGAATGTTATTTTACTCCATGAAAGCTGAATTAGTATATCTCTTTACGAATAGGAGGAATAAGTGAGGACCGCTGGCGGTGGTGACTCACTCGTAGATATTAGTATTGTTAAGCTAATTTCGACTTTTCTGCATGTCATGTTTCCAGTGTTTACGTGATTATGCTATTAGAACTGATAAACGAGGACCGGCTGACATGCACGACAAACTGAGAACCACCTGAGTATTTTTTGTAAACGTCTTTCCTGCTCTTCTCATGTAAACGACAACTGCATTAAAACCAAATCGGCCGCACAACGAATACATCACATGAAAGTCTCCTGTGTGCATGCCGAAAGTTGCGTTTTTAAGAGGACGATATTTTTATACATAGCAGCATGGTGCTGGGTAGTAATAGGTAAAAATGGAGTCAAGTTGATTGACTCAGTACTTCCCACACATAATGATGATACCATTTTATTATTTCCCATTGCATGAAGCTATAGCCTAAAATTCCCTTGCAACTGAATTATCGCCCATCCGCCTCCAAAAACAACATCCAACACAAAAACCCTCGTAAATAGTTTCTTGCGTCCCCCTTCTTAGGAACTAGGGCGCCATAGTTTTTTTCTACATGCTTGAACTGGACAATGCGAAACGATCAAGAGCCTCCAACCCGTCTAAAAACGAAGTTTGAGGTGATTTTAAGTTTTTGGTTTATTGATTATTGCTGCGCCGCCTCTGACATGGTTTTTCAAAAACAGAGTCGTTTTCCATTCTCGCAGCGGTAATTCTGTGTCAAAATTTTATTAAAATCAATTCAATAATTTTTGCTTTACGCAATATACATAGAACGAAATAAAGCAAAACTCGTATGTGCAGATCACAAAATTGGTTTCTGTAATAGGCAAGCCAAAGTTCGGACGGACATAAAAAAGTGCAATATGCCGCTAGGTATTTCTTCTTCAGGTCAATAGACGGACTATTATGAATACAACAAATTTTTCAGTTTTACTACCCCCCACCCCCCAACCGCCCCGATTTCACCCCACCCAAAAAAATTTGAAAATGATCAGGAACCCGTAAAACGCCTAAAAACAATGTTTGAGCTGTTTTTATATTTTTAGTTTTTTTATTATTGCAGCGCCGCCACTGACACTATTTATCCAAAACATACGCGTTTTTCATCCTCGGCTTGGGAGTAATACTATGTCAAAATTTCATTAAAATCAATTGAACAATTTTCGCGTTACGCGATATCGAACGATCTAAAACAATACCCGTATATGTACATCATAAATTCTGATAAACATCAATTCAGTAATTTCAACATTATAAAATACAAAACTATCTAATATGTATACATCGGAAAATTCTCAAAGTCCCGTGGTTTCTATAATAAGCATGCAACGTTCGGATGAACCTAAAAAAGTGTATCATGCCGCTAGGCTATTCATTCACATACTAATGGACAGCCCATTGCGAATAAAACAAATTGAAAAAACTGAAAATCAGTATTACAACCCCCCACCCCCCAACCATCCCAAATTCACCCCCACCCAAGAAAAAGTGGAAAATGATCAGGAACCCCTAAAACGCTTAAAAACGAAGTTTGAGGCATATTTGACATTTTTAGTTTTTTGCTAATTACTCCGCCCCCCGTATAACGATTTTCAAAATTATAGGAACATTACCTACTACGACCCCACAGCATAACGCTGTCCAAATTTCATCACAATCCATGCAGCGGTTATTGAGATTACGAGGGTAGAAAAACGCGACAGACAGACAGACAGACAGATAGACCGACAGACCGACAGACCGACAGACCGACAGACCGACAGACCGACAGACCGACAGACCGACAGACCGACAGACCGACAGACCGACAGACCGACAGACCGACAGACCGACAGACCGACAGACCGACAGACAGACGGACCGACAGACAGATCGACGGAAATGAGTGACGTGGATTTTCGTTATGTACACATCATAAAACGCCCAAGAAGCGTATTATCTCAAAATCGAAAATTTTCGCGATCGCAATACTCCCCTCACCTATCGTGTGGGAAGTAAAAATTCATTTTATAAAAAGCTTCGCGTTGGTGTAGTGAGAGACAAAACCCCTCAGAATTATTTTTATAAGTTACCAATCATCTACCGTTTTTGGGAGGGGATGAAATTGGGAAGGTGGGGATGGGGGAGTCGAAATCCCGAAAATTTCTTGTAAACATAAAATACCCTCGATTTCCCTAAAAAATATGAAATTCTAGACTTTTCAGACTTATCCGAATACTGACCTAGGAGACATTTGATACCTTTATTTACCTATACAGGGTGGGCCAACACTGGGCGGACGGAGGATTGTTGACTTACTAACACATATTTAAAAAGTCTGTCACTTGGTGGGGGGTGGGAACCCTTGACTGCTATAACGATAAAATATTTTCACTTGAATTTCTAAGTTTATACAGGGTGATTCATAATAAAATTACATTTTTAAATGAATGGAGTGGAATATATTATTGCGTACTTAGATTGCTTGGTAAATTCTAGTTTGACCCCATGTATTTTATATGGAACCTTAAACGAACTGTTTAGGTGCAAATCACCATTCTTGGTATAAGTAGGTATCAGAAAAAAATTGAGTATCACAGTGACTACTAATCTTAGAAGGCCACGACTTTTCGGTACGGCTGAGCATAAGGTGCGTCAGACGGTTAAATTTGAAATCTTTTTGAACTTGGAAAAATCAGTAGATTAATTAAAGAAACCTCGGTCACAGATAATTTGATTTTTTTCCCTATTATGGTCAAATTTTAACAGAGTTCTTATCTAAGCTACCAAATTACCTACATCCCTGCAAAGGTTAATTTTACATTAAGTTGTATTTATTTTCACTCAACTGAAATCCGTACTAGCACATATTAATGAATGTTATTTTACTGCATGAACGTTGAATTAGTATACCTCTATACGAATAGGTGGAATAAGTGAGGACCGGTAGGCGGTGGTGAATCTCTCGAAGATATTAGGATTGTTAAGCAAATTTCGCATTTTCTACCTGTTATGTATAATATACAGTGTTTACGTGTTTATACTATTAGAAGTGATAGACGAGGACCGGGTGATATAGACGACAGAGGACCACCTGAGTATTTTTTGTAAGCGTCCTTCTTGCCCTTTTACTATTATTGATCTTCAAGTAGGTATATTTTCGGATCGATCTGAAATTCATGTAACCGTCAACCGTACTGAACCCGAATCGGCCGCACAACGCATATACAGGGTGAGTCAAGCTCAACGCTTCGGACTCTTGTGACCAAACGATACCACTTTTCGAAAAATCGACTTTGCGAGTGTATGTAGGTCGAGTTGGACTACATTTAAAAAATAATGACCTTTCTACAGGGCGTCTAATAAAAGCGTGACATATCAAAGCTGTTTTTTTAAATGGAATACCCTGTACATTATTGCATATTTAGACTCCAGTGCATTTTAGTGTGACTTTATGTATCACACATGGGACTTTAAGCGAACCGTTTAGGTACAAATCACAATTTTGGGTATAGGTAGATGTCAGAAGAAAATTGAATATCGCAGCTATTATAAATCTTAGAGGGCTGTCACTTTGCCGTGTTACTAAGCATGAAATGTGTCAGCTTACGTTAGACGGTCGAGTTCGAATTACATTTGTACTTGGAGAAATCGGTAGATCAATTAAGTAAACTCCAATCAAAGGTAACTTGATTTTTTCAAATGGAAATGCATAATTTTTTTTATACCATCGAATGTGCAATTTGATAAGCTTTCTAATGATATGCGGTTGTAAATATAAATCTCTGGCAGTTTTGATTTAATTTCAAACTTTCAGTAAAACCGGTGTTTTTCAATTCTCCTACCTATAAGCAAGTTAGCAGGCCATGAAATATGAGCAAAAAACTGTTCAGATGGAACAAAACAACTAACTTAGCAGATAGTTATGGACGAACTAAAGTAAAAGGACAAAATTATAAACATGACTTACAACAAATCAATTCTAACCAGAAATAGCAGACATAACACATCTAAGGTCAAAAAGCAGCTGGAGTATGACAGAAATAGGTATTTTTTACAGCATACCGGCTACTACAATATTCTAAAGATTGAAGAGTCACAAAACCATTGTGAATTTTGAAATGTTGCTGGCAGCTTAATAGCTTCAGAATACAATCTCACATTTCATGATTTAAAAAAATAGTAACCGATACCTCTGACTGGAGTTCTGCAAATTTTTCAATACTCATAAGCAAGATCGCCGAAAATGAAGAATAAATTAAAAATCTGCTCTAATTATTAAACATAATTTATCTGACAGAAAATTAAAATATGATTTGTCAGTATTCCTTTTTTGTGATCTTGCTAATAGATACTGAAAAGTTCAAAGGACGACAGTGAGAGGTATCATTACTTTTGCCTTTGACGGAAATGGCTACTGATTTATGCCATTAAATGTGAAATTGCGCTCTGAAGATATTAGACTGACGGCAACGATCGCTGAAAGTTTTGCTTTCATTTCAAAGTGTTTAGTGATTTTGGAAATTTTTAATCTGTAATACATTGCAGTCGCTAGTAGGTTGTAAAAATTATCCATTTCTGTCATACTTCAGCTTCTCTTTAACCTTAGGCATGTTACCGCCGTTGTTTCTGGTTAGAGTTGATTTGTTGTAGGGAATTTTTATAATCTTGTTCTTTTACTCTAGTTCTGCTGGATCTTTTTGCGAAGTTAGTTGTTTTCCTCCATCTGAACACGATTTTGTTTATATTTCATGGCCTGCTAGTTTGTTTATAGGTAGGGAAATTGAAAGACACTGATTTGATTGAAATCTCGAAATTTAATAAAAACTACCACAGATTGATATTCACAACCTGACATAATTAGAAAGCCTATCAAATTGCACATTTGATCGTATAAAAAAAATTATGCATTCCCTTTGAAAAAGTCAAGTTACCTTTGATTGAAGTTTCCTTAATTGATCTACCGATTTGTCCAAGTACAAATGTAATTCGAACTCGACCGTCTAACGTAAGCTGATACATTTCATGCTTAGTAACATGGCAACGTCACAGCCCTCTAAGATTTATAATAGCTGCGATATTCAATTTTTTTCTGACATCCACCTATACCCTATATACTAAACGGTTCGCTTAAAGTCCCATGTGTGATACATAAAGTCCCACTAACATTCACCCAGGAATCTAAATATGCAATAATATACAGGGTGTTCCATTTGAAAAAAACATAAGTTTGATATGTCACGCTTATATTAGACACCCTGTATGAAAGTCATTATTTTTAAAATGTAGCCCAACTCGACCTACATACACTTGCAAAGTCGATTTTCCGAAAAGTAGTATCATTTGGTGACAAGAGTCCGAGGCGTTGAGCTTGAGTCACCCTGTATAACCTTAAAATGACCTGTGCGCATGCTGAACGTTGGAAATAATGTAAAAACGAAATGAGTTCTCGATCTAAAGGAATAGTGAAAATTTTAATTAGACAGAGCTGGTCGTATAGCTTAGGTGCACCTACGTTGCATTTTGCATTTTTTAAATGGATGAAATTTGGATAGCAGTATGTTGCTGGGTAGTAGTAGGTAAAGCTGCACTTTATGAAAAGCTGGGCGTAGGCGTAGTGAAAGATAAAACCCCTCGGCCTTTGTTTCAAGCTTTTTATGAGTTTTCAATTATCTGTTATTTTTTAGGAGGGGATGAAATAGGGAAGGTGGGGAGAGAGGGAGATGAAATCTCGAAAAATTGTTGTTAACATAAAGTACCCTCCATTGCCCTAAAAAATATTAAATTCTATGCTTTTTAGACCTACACGAAAACTGTCCTTGAAGACTTACCTACATTCTTTTTTGATACCCATTCATTACACTTAGGGCCAGTTTCACTCGTCTCTGATAAGTTTCGGATAGCGTATCTGTCACATAGGCCCATATCATTTATATGACAGATAGGCTTTCGGTCTGTCGGTTTGTCTGTCTGTTACACTTAGAACCGGTTTCACCGGTCTCTGATAAGTTTCAGATAGCGTATCTGTCAGATAGGCCCGTAATATTTATATGGCATTATCGGACATGTAGGCTATCGGTCTGTCGGTTTATCTGCCTGTCGGCGTTTTTCTATCCTCATAATCTCAGTAACCTTTGCACGGAGCGATATACTGTGGGGTCGTAATAGGTAGTATACTGCTATAATTTTGAAAATCCGTGCATGGGCGATGAAGGAATTAGCAAAAACAAAAAAAGTCAAATATTCCTCAAACTTCGTTTTTAGGATTTTTGGGGGTTCCTAATCATTTTGTACTACAGGATGGATGGTGGAGGGCTATGAATAGAGATGGGCATATCGGGTCATTTTTAAGATGCGGATCACCGGATCTAGAACACCTCAAAGATCCGGAACAGTGATCCGGTTCACGGGTCAGTCGGATCCCGACTAGCGAAGGCAATCGTTCACCTTCGATCTCAAGATCTCAAGATCGAAGGTGAACGATTGGTCAACCGAAGCACGAAGGAACCGCCCAATCTGGGTACTCGGTGCAGACAGAAATGAGCCAGTACAGTACAGTACACTTCATGTATAATTTATTAATTTGTTTTATCTTTATATCAGATGATATTTATTTTTTTATAAATATGTACCTAGAAGATGTATATGTATTAATACTATTCTTTATAAATTTCGATTTGAGTAAATAATTATTCAGTTTTGAGTTTCTCGTATTTGTTAAAATACACTCCTAGCACGTAAAAGGAATTTTTTGTCTCTACTATAAACAGCCACAACTCATCATACAAGAAAAATATTCATTTATTATTCGCCCTAAAATATCTATCTAAATATTCTTTTAAATTCAGATCCCAGAACATTGAGCATTATGGCTATCCTGTAGCTTAAGCAGAACACTGAACCGAAAACTGAACATCGCCAATCGTCAGATCGACTGACCGACATATATCGCCGTGACACGCACCATCCTGCTTTGTGATTCTGATGAACAAGCCGCCGAATTTGTGACCCGACTGACCCGTTGAGATTAAATTTAGGATTCGGTTCAGTTAGGTCACCTTAAAGATCCGGATCAATGAACCGGATCAGAACCGTTCTACACATCTCTAGCTATGAAAATGAAAAAATTGTTGTATTCATAATAGGCTGTCTAAAGCTTATCAAAAAATGGCCAAATATATGAAACTTGTCAATCTTGGGTTAATTCCGCATAATGATGTAACATTTAATAATGTAATGTAAAATCTAAATGCTAAAAGTAAAGCCATTACACACACACATACAGACTACACGCAAACACACTGACCTGTGAGAGAAAGACCCAGCGGCATAATACACTTTTTTAGGTCCATCCTAACAGTGCTTTGCGTATTGCAGAAAACAAGGGACTTCGAATACGAGTTTTGCTTTAGGTCGTTCTGTATTTGGTGGAAACTTTTGTTCGATTTTAATGAAATTTTGACATAGTATTATTACTGTGTCGAGAATGGAAATGCGTATGGTTTTTAGAAATCGTATCAGTGGCGGCGCAGCAATAATGAAAAAAACTAAAAATATAAAAACATCTCAAACATCGTTTTTAGGCGTTTGAAACGTGACTGATCATTTTCTACTTTTTTGGTAAGGGAGAAATTGGGATCGTTAGGGGGTGATGGGTTGTAAAACTGAAAAGCTTATTGTATTCATAATAGGCTGTCCATTGACCTGTGACACTTTTTTAGATCCATCCGAACACTGTCTAGCCTATTGCAGAAACCACGAATTTCCTGATGTATACGTAATAATGGCATTGCTCTAGATTGTTCTGTAGCGTGGAAAATATTGAACTGATTTTGATGAAATCTCGACACAGTGCGAGTAGACAGAAGGAATTCTGCCTGTGCGCCATCTAGTACCCGAAGGTGACGGCAACCAAAGAGGAACGCTACTAGCAGCAGTAAACTCTCCTTGGTGGAACGACAAGGCTCGTTCGCTTTTTGCCACTAGAGGCACGGATTTTGACGCAAGCAGCGTAAAGCCGATATACGAGGGTTGCTCTATACCTCCGTCAATCCACCAGTACGCAGACAGCTGTTTCACGCTTATTAGCGATCATCAGTGCGCCATAGGTCGATTGACGGAAATAGAGAGCATCAATTTTTCCATGTTTAATAAACATGTGAAAGATGTGCGAGTAGACAGAAGGAATTCTGCCTGTGCGCCATCTAGTACCCGAAGGTAACGGCAACCAAAGGGGAACGCTACTAGCAGCAGTAAACTCTCCTTGGTGGAACGACAAGACTCGTTCGCTTTTTGCCACTAGAGGCACGGATTTTGACGCAAGCAGCGTAAAGCTCCTTACTAAAAGGAAAAATATTAGTCAGATATTCTTAAAATTCACACAAAAATAACAAAAGCAAAGTCTATTCGCCTATAAATGGAAAAACAATGTAGTTACAAAGATCTATATAACACTGATTCTAAATCAATTATTTGGAGGATTCATGACCATATGTCTATGGGAGCAGAACATGATGTCAAAGCATTTGTGAATTCACACATCATTGAAGTCCATCAGGTTACACGTTACAACAACACGGTAGTTGTTGTAAAGTGTAATTTAAAAAACACCTATTCAGTAAAAGTCGTAGAACGGCTTATATTGCGGTGTCATTTTGGCAACACAGCTATGACCTCGCTTGGTGCGTTGTATACCGATTTCGGACCTCCGTTGTTCTCTGGGATAAAAAGCGGGTATATCGTGGCTCACTTAATTCTTTCATTGAAAGGTCCTCACTTGTCTCGATATACACGTATCAATTTTCTCATCGGTAAAATAGCTTTCATGTGTATATTTGAATGTTTCTTATCAAATGGCACATCTTCGTAATATCTATCATAAAATGATGCCATTATCTCGTTGTCCTCACTTGGTCACTAGTATGTACTGTCCTCACTTGGTGCGCCAGCCAAGTATATATATATATATATATATATATATATATATATATATATATATATATATATATATATAGGTGCCGAATTTACTGGAACTACTCATTCTCCACGCTCGAGCTTATACATGCAAATAAGCCCGACATAGTCCTCCTCGACTACCAACAAAAGACGATGTTCGTTATCGAGTTCTCGGCACCTGCCGAGGGGAACATCGTCTCTAAGGAGGAGGAAAAGCGGACCAAGTATCAGGAGCTCCTCGGACAACTTCGCAGGCTCTGGCCGGACTACACTGTGAGTCTGCTAGTAATGGTCATTGGATCCCTAGGTGGTATGAGGGATACGCTGCTCTCTGCACTGCGCAAAATGCCGGTGTGCCGTGCGGCGGCGCACATCTTAGCCGCCAGAATGCAGAAGGCAGTCATCCATGGGTCCCTTCGTCTGCTTAGGATGCACGATACGCGGACCCAGTGATTGCTCACCTCACGGTGTGAGGAGTAGTCGCTGGGGAATGGAACAGCAGCCCGGTGTGTCGGAGCCCGGGTTGCACCTTTTTTGTTTTTGTTTTGTCTATATATATATATACATTTCATTGACTAGACACCATATTTACCTGTTTTTATCATTCCTTATAGACACCTGACGATGGTTTAGATTTATAATAAACCGAAACGTCGTGGAAAGGAAAATTGTTTCATTTAATTGACCGCAATACCATTAGAAAAAACCAACGACGGTAACACTGAAGATCCAGAGGTATCCACTCCGAACCCCGAATCACCAATGGTGGACGGGGGAGTAGGAAACAAATACGAAGAAAATAATTATATAATTATTGAGGGGTGTAATCAATTGCACAAAATGCTCTGTACGAACCAAACGCGCCTATTTGGCTAAAATATATCGAGTTGGTACCGGTATCCATATTTTTATTTTCGCATCTCTACCGAAACTTCACAACCGTAAAATCATCCCAAGGTCAAATTCTGTGGGTTCTGCTGGTTGTTTACTATGCTGTGGAATAAACCGTCACGGCAACCAAAACACCAAAACGGATCGCTGAACGCACGTACTATTCGACAAGTTTCGCTTAGCACTTTAAAACGTTTTGTTTTGAATGAATTACGAGCATCGGGCTCATCCAGCTCACCCCTCTATGTTGAAAGTTTAGTCGCTAAGTTGCTAAAATTTGAAAATATATAGTAAATAGCATATAATCCCGCTTTAAATGGTTTTGAATACCACAAGAAAAATCCATCGTTGGCTGCAGTACTTTTATGCGGTTTATAGAGGAGCGGTAACGATTTCAATGAGAAATCTTCGCAGCACAGGGTCGACGTTGGAGTTGCGGTATTGTGTGCAATCGTTTGTAACCGGACTAATCAAATATTAACCGGAAGAAAAAGGATTTTTCCGGAAGTTTTCCGACCAAGTTGCTGCAACTGATACGGACTGTTAGGCAAGTTGAAAGCTGAAGAGCTACTGAATAGGATGTCGATTAGGAGCACGTAGCTCTACTATGAACTTCTTAACTGCGGTTTGTAGTGAAAAGAGGACGCTTATTCAAGAGTTTTGACTTTCGATTCTAGGTACTGGAAATCTGCAGTCTGCTCTTATACATAGGCAAGAGAAGTCTTATGATAATAAGCATTTTTTAAGCTCAATTAATAACACACTGCCTATCAGTGTCATTATCATCATAGCCACAATGTCTTAACAGACATGTTGTGAACTTGTAAAATGCATTTACTCATTTTACGAGTATCTCTTGGGATATCTTCAAGATCTTTAATGCAGTAGTTTCCCATTTGCTTTCTGCATCCTCATGCCGTTGACCAGAAGGTATCTACTGGTTCGTCCGCCTTTAGGGGCAATTTCTCACCCCAAGGACAAGAAGGTGTCCTGACTCTTCTCAACTCGTCCACCCAGAGCTGTTGGTTGAGAAGAGGTTACTGCTTATACCGACAGTAGTTCGGTTCCTTTTAGTCGCCTGTTTCGACACGCAGGATATACGATGGGGGATATTCGAACCCGCCCCCACACGGGGGTTATCAGTGTCACCGTAGGTTTATTCGCTTTGCATGTCGCAACATCGGTCTATCTTTGACAAACATTAAACAGTTTTGCTAAATTAATTTGAAAATCAATCACCAGAAGGAAATAAAAACATATCCTTTTTATACTTCCCACAATCAGATAGATCAGGGCATTATTGTGATCGCAAAAGTTTTTAATTTGGAGATAATACTCGTTTTGGGCGTTTTATGGTACCTACATAATGAAATTTCATTCAACCTGTTTCTCTGTTGCCATTCTTCTAACCTCGTTATCTCAGTAACTGCTGCATGAATTGTGATAATATATGGGTAACAATTGGCTGTGGGGCTGTAGTAGGTAGTGCTGCTATAATTTTCAAAATCCATGCATGGGCGGTGGACTAATTAGCAAAAAACCAAAAACTACTCATTCTTCATTTTTTTGGTGGAGGCGAAATTGGGGTAGTCGAGGGTGAAAGGGTTGTAAAACTGACCTTTGAAAGAAAGATCTAGCGCCATAATACTTTTTTTAGTTCCATCCGAACATTGTCTTGAGTATCGTAGAAACCATGGCTGACGGCTCTCGGGAGTTGAAAAAAATCATATCAACCAAGGCGCTTAGAATTGTCTGATATGCTCTTATACATACGAGTATTGCTTTTGATCGTTCTGTATTGTGTAACCTGGAAACTATTAAATTGATTTTAATGATATTTTGATACAATTTAAGTGCTGAGGTGAGGATAGAAAACGCATATGGTTTTTAGAAATCTTGTCAGTGGCGGTGCAACAATAATAAAAAAAAATAAAAATCCAAAAAGAGCTCAAACTTCTGTTTTAGGCGAGGAGGTTCCTGATCATCTTCCACATTATACTTCACACACCGATAGGGGATAGGGGAGTACTGTGAGCGTGACATTGCGATAATACGCTTTTTGGGCGTTTTATGAGGTCCACATAACGAAAATCCATGTCACTCACTTCCGTCGGTCTGTCTGTCTGTTTGTGTTTTTCTAGCCGCATAAGCTCTGTAGGTGTATGATATCATCAAAACCATTTTTAAGGGCAATAGATTATCCTTCATGAGAGAAAAGCACTTTGAAGTTCCCTCATCGCCATCTTCTCTTTCACCCTAATTTACACATGAGGGTTTTGGAAACATTTAAAAACGAAGTTTGGAGTAATGTTGAGCATTTTAAAGATTTGCTAATACACCATCAGATCTCAAAAGCACCTACTCCGACTTGACCGCATATTTCACTCCAAGTTGCACTAAAATCGGTGAAGCGGTTA
Source organism: Callosobruchus maculatus (assembly GCA_951848785.1). NCBI lineage: Eukaryota > Metazoa > Arthropoda > Insecta > Coleoptera > Chrysomelidae > Callosobruchus > Callosobruchus maculatus. The sequence goes on along the minus strand of CATOUR010000054.1, from coordinate 7,188,867 downwards.
CTAGGCTTACAGTGTAATCAGGATGGCGGCAAACAGAGAAACGGGCGGTCGAGCATACAATACATATGGTGTAGCAAGCAGGAAATAAACACACGGAAAGCAGAAACAAAATCACACTTTTATGAAAAGGAACACATTAAATAAGTTAGAAACTCCTCTCTTGTTTATACTTTTCCATTTTCCTTTTGTTGCCAGTTAGCACCTCCGCTCATGGATCGATGTGGTTGACGCGCGACGCATTTTAAATTGTATGGGACTTTCACGTCTGCCACCTGCGTTTATACCAAACTAGCAAAGATGCACTATAAGCCGCGAGCAGAAGGACTGTTCAGTTGTAAAGTTGTTTTACTGCTACTTCGTAACACTAATTTGCTACTTAAATGCAGTCCAAACCGCCATTTTGCTCCTTGCAGCATATTTGTTCTTTAACGAAATGTTTAGAGCGTTCTTGTTTATACAACATATTATGCGATAAATCTAAAAGTGTTGGATAAACGCTTATTAAAGCATTATCATGCAACAGACCACCTGGCTACATAAGATAGCTACGTAAGGGTTCTGTAAGAAAGACCTTCTGACCTGTTCATTTACTTTTGTAGTATTTATACAACAAATCTTCATCCTATTGCTTTAGTCTGCGAAGTGTGTGTTCTAATCGGGACACTAATTTGCTGCTTGAATGCGGTCCAAAAAGCCATTTTGCTTCCTGCAGCATATTTGTTCTTTAACGAAACGTTTAGAGCGTTCTTGTAGCAAGTTTATACAACATATTATGCGATAAATCTAAAACTGTTGTATAAACGCTTATTAAAGCATTTCTATGCAACAGATGACCTGCCTACATAAGATAGCTACGTAAGAGTTCTGTAAGAAAGACCTTCTGACCTGTTCACTTACTTTTGTAGTATTTATACAACAAATCTTCATCTTATTGCTTTAGTCTGCGAAAAGTGTGTTCTAATCAGCACACTGCCCTCAGCAGAAGATTCTATACGACTGTTGTTTATTAGCTGTTAGAAGCTATTAATGACAACTATATTGGAGCGGTGACCTAGCAGAAAATCTTAGCTTGGGATATTTTTGTTGTTTAACGTACCTAGAAACAGCCTTACAGCGTTTTAACTTCTGATGAGTATTTTAGGTTATAGGCGCGCATTTGTGAATGAATAGTTACAATGTCTGATTTTACGAAATGGAAAAAATGAAAAGAATTTCCGGATTCTATAGAAAAACATAATTCAGAAAATAGTATGCTCGAACCTGCTGGTATAAATTCCAGTCAAGGTCACAGCCAGAGTTCCTACAGTGGCAAGAAAACAATAACTCCAACAATGCAGGAGGTGAACAAATAATTGGCTTACAGATTTTGAACCTACTGAATGATTTGTATAAATGTATACGCAATATTTCATAAAAGCACTCCAACCGCATAACCTATTTTAGTACTGCGAGACATCCATAAAAACAGTGTTGCTCTATACAGCATTACTTAAGTAAATTAAAGGAGTAAATGTTATATAACGGCTCTATATCTACTGCGAATGGGGTGAAATCCCAATTCGGTGACTTACTGATCGAATTCGTAACTACGCCAAATTGCTGTATGATAACTTCCCATAAAACAATTTCGTCCTATAAGACGACATTTAATATGGATGAAACTTTGCCACTCATGGGTATTATAACCAGTATCCATATTGGTCAATTAATATGCCCATGCTTTGTAGGTCATTTGATTTTGTTTCAGCATAATAATATATTTTTATATACAAATGTGCTCAAATGTAGTAATTGTGATGATTCCAATATAGGAAAGGCATAATCTTGTAGTTCGAAATTAAAATTCAATATATAGCAGTGTTGAAATATCCAACAAATACCAATCGCGTGAAAAATTTTATGCAAAATCCACAGTAAAATTTCCTGCGCAACGAAATCAAGCTCTCTGGATGCAAAATATTGGATCTGTCAAGGATACTACTCAAGATTATTAATGGCAAATATTTCCACAACAAGATGGATTCATAACATATGTCGTGCCATAAGAAGCTAGAATAACTTGACCGTATAAAATATTTCTACTTCATTTATTCAGTATTTAGAGAATCATTCAATTGGATTAAAGTTGATTCATGCAACAAAACAATCGTATAGATGTTGTAAAGAAGAGGTTTTTCTGTCACATCATTGATGTACCCAGAACATTTACGCAAACACTATACAGGTTTTGAAGAGCTGTCACATAGTAGTGATGTAAGGATTCTTTAGCAGCTGCAAGGACGTTTATACAACTGTTGCTTAACAGTTGCTGGCAATCTTTATAGAACATCGTAAACGATGCTATATAAGTTGTGCCCATTTTGCCTATATAACTGTTATGAGAACGTTTTGCAAACGTTCTAGTAGCAAATAGTACTGTGAAAGAAAAGCTGTGTTAACGTTCTTACAACTTTGAAAGAACTGAGAATTGTTAGTTGGGAAGTCGCACACAGGTGGATAAATAAGTCATAAATTTCAGTTTACCATAGTCCTTTATCTTATCTAGTGATTACACGTGGGACTCCTGGATCCGCGAAGCTTGCACTGTTACTACATATAATTATAAAATCAACACTGATTCGATTGTATAACCTCAAATATTTACCGCCATCAGACACAAAAGATGGACGGACCACTAGAACTACACTTCCATTCTGTTCGCATACAATTGAAAACGACGAGACTAAAAACACACGACGATCATCAAACGACCCGTTAGTGGCACCCCAACATTTTGCATGAGAAGCAGAATCGACGTGCATCGGGCATCGCGTCGACCACATAGACAATAGATCCGTATGCGGAGGCGCTTAGTTTTAGCATTGATTAACTTATTTTAAATAAGTTAGTCAATGGTTTTAGTAAACACACAATCTTTTGTAACACATTACAACTGGAGAATTTACAAATGAATGGAGTAGAATATAAATATTTGGGGTATTGTTTAACAAGCAAGGGGCAAGTAATGATGAAATACAAGCAATGATATAAGAGAAGACAAGCCATTGGGACATTGAACATTGTTTTGTTGGAAAGAAACATAAGGAGGCAGACTTAGAAGATAATATACAATACCATAGTGAGAAGTATACTCACATGTGGAGCAGAAAAATGGAACTTGAGTAAAAGTGATAGGAAAAGTTATTGGCTACAGAAATGGATTTCTTACGGATATGTTGTAGGAGATCGAGTCAGGAATTATGTTGTTAGAAGGAAAATGGGTATGGATAGGGATTTAATTGGCGAAGTTGAATAGAAACAGCTAAAGTGGTTCGGGCATACAAAGAGAATAGGAAAAGAAAGATGGCCAAGAAAAATTGTATAATAGACGAGCAGGAACAAGGGAAAAGGGGAAGATCTGAAACTGGCTAAAGGGGTGATGTAGAAGAGGCAATGGAGGTTAGAAATTTGAATGAGTGTATGTGTTTTGATAGGCCAGTATGAAGACTGGGTACGGAGAAGCAGCGACCGCTGTAGAAATCCGTTTTTATACAGGGTGTCCCTGACTTTCCTTAATACATCGTCGCCTTAGAACCAAACTATTCTATGTCCAAATTATTTTAAAATCAAGGTCTTGCTTCCTATTTAGTCTAAGTCCAATGCCCTTCACGCCAATATATAAAAGTGCATATATCACATGTAGTTTCATAGATACACTGTGACCATTTTATTCCATCTCCATTTAAACTCGTAAATATGCGGACTGAAATATACTATGTACTCTTGTGCAATAAGAGTGAGGGATGTTCGTCACGTGGGGACATAGAATAAATTGGCGCAAATGGTCTGCACGATTTGTTTTCATAGCTGTTGTGTCAGTTGCGTGAGTCTGTGGTACATTTAGTGCTTTTTGCGGATATAATATAGTGTAATCAACATGAGTGATACAGAAGAAGAGCATTCTGAGCTTTTCAAGACTCGAGTTCAGAATATTCGGCCCCTACCTCAATGTCTTCCAGAAGACAAAATCGTACATATCAAGGCATTAGCAAAGCATTTTTCAGCAGTGGACTTACAATTTCTAGAAATGTATCATTAAAGATTTTTGAACCTGATTAGTAGTTTAAGCTGAAGAATATTTATTTGAGTTTCGGCTACTTTTCTCACGTAAGTCATCCAATTTACAGGTTAGAATATTGTTAGTCATACTATGATTAGTTTTTCATTAAATAAAAATTGTAACTATAAGGTACTGAAACAACAGGATATGTTATTTTTTATCAATACGTATATTGTATATTATATCGTAAGCTTGCTTTGTTCTTAATTTCTTTCGTAATGGTTAGGCATTATCGTAATTTTTAGTCAAAATTATTCTATGTCCAAACAAAATTGGCTTTATTATTTTTTCTCGAAAAATTTGTTGACACTATTTAATACAAACCGCATGCCTTTAAAAGTAAATAGCATAAAATTACTACCAAAAATAAAATTACACCATAATCCATTTACTATTATGATAGCGGAGCTCCCAAACCTTAAAATCGTTCCCCTTTAAAATTTGCAAAATTGGACATAGTATACCCTGGTTCTAAGGCAACGACATGACATTCTAGTACCAAAAACAAGGTTTAAACAAAAACTAAGTGGATCTTTTGGAGGTACTATAGGGTCCATCATACCATGCTTAAACTTCTTTTTGTACGTCAAGCCTTTAAACTCACCCCCAACTTTTTTTTTCAAATAGCACCCCATAAGTTTTTCTATATAAATGATACCCCTATCTTATTCAAAATCTTGTGGTAGCTTCGATTTTATACGCAAACTTATTTGTTGCGTGAAATCATAAGCATAATATAAATAAAATAAGAATATGTTTGACGCAAAAATGAATGAAAAGGAGAACTAGGTGGATTTTAAGGCGTATTTGTTACTTACTTTCGAAAACAAAAGTGTTTTTTATTCTTTCTTATTACGAAAATGTTACGCTCCAAAAAATCATTATTTTATTAAAATCCTCATTTTATTTATCTCATGCTTATGAAATTGGGAAGAAAAGTTGGTATGTTGTATGGTATGGTATAAAGGTATGAAATAAAGGCACCGCAATATTTTAAATAACAAAATGACCTCATTTACGTGGGAAAAGTGAAGTGCTATTTGAAAAAAAGTTGGGGGTGAGTTTTAGGGGTTGAGGTACAATAAAAATATTTCAAAAGTATGGTACGATCATTTTAACTGTTTTTCTTACGAAAATATTACGCCTCAAACAAATTATATTTTATTTACGCTATGCTTATGAGCTTACGAAAAAAGTAGGTTTGTGTATAAAATCAAAGGTACTACAAGATTTACAATGAAATTAGGACTTAATTTGTGTCGGAAAAACTATTGTGTGCCATTTGAAAAAAAAATGTTGGGGGTGAGCAATAAGGATTTCAGTACAAAGATATGTTTTGTGAGCATGGTGTGATAGACTCCATAGTACGTTCCAAAAATTCCACTCAGTTTTCGTTTGACCTTTTTTTGTCATGAGGATATCACTTGTGGTCAAAGAAATTCAGGAACACCCTGTATATACAATTTTTATTGATCTATAGCTGATAAGCTTCTAGGCCACCGTTTGCCAGAGACACATTGACGTAAGCCATTTCCAGGTATAGTTCTGGTAATGCTCAGATCATACAACATTCAAAAAGAATCATTACGAATTCTAAACTCTTCGTGATTATAATGCCCGTCTTCTGATGTGGAAAGTATTTAAAGGGGGATTAATTGCCATTAGCACAAAATAGCGAACGAATGATTGACACACCCCTGCAATGCTGCTTAGTTCACCACTGTAAGGGTGAATTCTCTCGGATATTGACTTCTGCCATTCTGCTTTAATCTCAGTTCTCCTCAAATTCGCATTGTCATCAAAACTAACTTCTCACTTTCCGTACACTCAGTAACTTGTAGACTATGAAATCGTCTTATACGTGTATACATTTACGAGGGAGGGTGCTTATTCCTCTGGAATAAACTATCTAAATAATTTAGAGGCGGTGAATAACGTAGTTTGCAATGATAAGTTACACTACTGTATCAAAGCCCAAAATTCTCCGAAGTTTTCTTAATTTCCCTGTGGCTTATAGAGGCACCTAATTTCAAAAATTAGTTTTGCCCAATAAAATCTTACTTCCATCGAAGCCATTCTTTTTACTTCCCACACCGATACGTGAGGGGAATATTCTGATCGCGAACATTTTCGATTTTGAGATAATACGCTTTTTGGGCGTTTTATGATGCCTACATAACAAAAATCCACGCCAGGTGAATTTCGGGGGGTTGGGAGGGGGGGGGGGGAATTATGAACTGGTATCACCGTGATGTATGAGAAGTACGGTGTCAATCAACTTGACTTCATTTTTAGCTTTGAGTGAATAGAGCTTATGCCTCTGTCCATCCATCCGTCTGTCCGTACACAGGTGCTAGAGATCAACTAAATACAGATTCGGAATCAGCGTGAAAGAACTAGCCCAGGAAAAGTCAGGTTATGTCCAGTATCGCTTCCGGTTTTAAAAAGATAAAATTTTAATACCAACAAATTCCACAGTGAGAGCCCCGTTCGAATTTACTCAAGTAAATTTTTTCCTACCTTATTTGTAGCGTCTACCTGTACCTATTCTAAATTATATGTGAGAAGCTAATCGACCTTGATATTTTAATGGAAAGATAAACAAGGGGCCCAGTGGGGCTCAAGAGCTTCGATCTTGGCAAAGACCTCTCCCTTCAATACAGAATAGATAATCCAGATGCTACCAGAAAATGCCGAAAAAAGAACTAAGTGCCAGCGGATTTGAACCCGCAATCTCTGGAGTTCTAGTCCGACAGTATGCCAGCTCAGCTACGATAGACATCATCACGTCAACAAGATGCGTCGGATTATCACGCCAATGGGGTATTTTCCGAACAAAATTTTATGACGGAATATTGATGTTACGTCCCCAAAAACCATGCAACTAACATTTTTACTTTTTACTGTGAACGCGAAGTGGCTTAAAAGCACCTGCAATGTTCAAACATAAAATTTCGCGCCAAAGCTGTGACGTAATAAATCTAAGCGTAACGTAATAAGTCTTTCGTGGAGCTATCCTCAGAATGTGACTTTAGTCCTTTCCGGAAACAGTGACCTGGATCCGGATAGATCAGTTATACGTCAAACAGCTGTTGAGGGCTGTTCCAAATTACGGTACTATCACCGTCCCAGAACTGTTTTCATCATCCTCCGCCCATTTTGTGTGTTTTTAGAACTGTAAAATTGGCGGGGCATGATGAAATCAGTTCTGGGACGGTGATAGAACCGTAATTTGGAACAGCCCTCAACAGCTGTTTGACGTATAACTGATCTATCCGGATCCAGATCAGTGTTTCCGTAAAGGCCTTATACCTTGTCGTCTTTTCTCCATCTACAGACATAACCTCCACTCCGTATTGATATTGACAGATGTTTGTTTACATCATTTCATGATCTATCTTGGTTAAATGAGATACCGTGACAGTCGTGACACTAGGTGAGGTTATGTATGCATGACACTAGTGACAGGCTGTTAAAGACGAGTAAAATTGTGAAAAGTAACTATGAAACATTCTCAGAGTAAACTGCTAATTACATAACAATGCAAAAAATAGAATAGATGTGCAGTATAACATTTATAGTCTACAAAAAGAGGGAAACTAAATAAACATAAAATAAAGTTTACATCCTTTATAGAAAAACTATGCAAAATATTAGCAGCGTGACATCCTTGAATCTACGCTCAAATCAAATTAAAATAGTTACATCCTATCTACATCCGGCATAAAAATCACTTTTGATTGGTTGATTTCTTAGGCGGGAGGTTTAAGAGATTTAAATGAGCTCTTTTCAAAGGGGCGATTTTCAAAGTCTATCTTTATTCCACGTGGGCAGAAAAAAATTGAGCAAACACTGCCATCATTACAAATTATTTACAAGCTATCCAGTTCAGCCATTAAACGGGCAATATTAGCAAGTTGGAAAATACCCCATTGACGGTTCCACCGCCGGCGCCGCCATCATTCCCCACGCAGGGGTTCTCTGTGCTGGCTCGACCCAGTGACATCTGGAGTCCAACGTGGTCGGAGACTGTTACCGACACAACAGATTTCCTCCGGTGACACAGATATGAGCCGCTCCCGCTGGCAGTCGTTCCTTTTACGTCATTTTCTGGTAGCAGCATTTGATCCGACATGCAGCGAAGAGCATGAAAAATTGTAATACAGAATAGAGAATATCTACTTGCTGTCAAAATTTTAAGCAAATCAGGGCGTGTTCATGGAAACTTATGGTCGGTCTTATATATGATCCAGCTTGAACCCACATAGTAGTTGCCTCGTTAGATGTACCTTCATTTCGATTAATTGTTTGATAACTGATTCCACAGCACTATGTGTAACATCATACCAATTAGCTGTATTGATTTTAATAACGTATCATCATGTCCATGTATCAACCATCAACGGCTTAGATTAAATAGCGCTAATATCGCCAATCATTGTACGGAGTTTCTGGAGTATTACTCGTACAGCAGTGCTTGGTTAGTAAAGTTTTTGCAAAGATGTAGTTAAGCAGTATTTGTACTGGTTTCTGAATTATAACCTTTTTGCTTGGAAAATATAAAATATAGGTTTATTCATTTCTTTTTTTATTTTATTCAGCTTATTATTTATGTTTAGGTTTAAAGAAAAAATACAGGTTTAGTTAATGTTAATTGTGTTAAAGACTTGGGTATCCTTCTTGATTCCAAGCTTTGTTTTTTGGAAGACATAGCAAAATTACTAATAATGGAATGGCATTGCTGAAACTTGGTCTCAATACAAGAAATAGTAAACATCTAGGAAATAACACTTTTAAAATTCTGTATGGTGCATACGTTAGGTCAGCAATTAAATATGCATCTGTAGCAAGGACTCCTTATCACGAGGTGCATACTGATAACATTGAAAGTGTTCAAAAAAAGTTTTTACGCGTAGCTGCCTGGCGGGCTAATATCAATGTTCACAATAATAGATACAACCCTTATTATATTGACTATAACCCTGCATTGTTAGTTATCTACATTGGAGTCCAGGAGGGCTCAGTCTTTTGTATATTTTTTATTTAAATTAGTTGTAGGACATATTGATTGTGGGCTCCATATACTTTTTTGTCTCTCAGACCTTGACCACTTCAGATTTCCGTTTCATAAGTTTAAGTGTCTAATTTCGGCGCTAAATTTGATGAAATAGATACGCTTGTTTTAGTAGTAGCAGTAGTAGTAGTCATATAGATTTATTTAGCATAACTGCTACAATATAACTGTTGTAAAATTTAATTACTTTAATTTTGTCATTATTAAGCAAAACAGTCATTGGTGTTCCATTTAAATGTTTGTTTATTATACATTTTGTTTTATTGTATTCAGTTCAAGTTTATTTAAATCTAATCAATTGATAATTTTCTTCAAATAATCATTTGGAAGCAGGCGACAGAAAAGATCTGCCTTGTGTGCCATCTGGTACCCGAAGGTAACGGCAAACCAAAGAAAATCGCTGCTGAACAGAAGCTCCTTTTCTTGGTGGAACGCCACGGCACCTCCGCTTGGCCAACCAGAAGAGCGCGGATTCTATATGCTGCTGCATATGAGAGTTGATATACGAGGGTTGCTCTATATCTCCGTCAATTCACCAGTACGCAGACAGCTGTTTCACGCTTATTAGCGAGCATCAGTGCGTCATAGGTCAATTGATGGAGATATAGAGCAACCCTCGTAAATCATTTGGAAATTCCAATGCCATGTCTAATTCGATATGTATATTAAAGTATCGTCAGCAAATAAGTTTTGCCTAATGTTTTCGATTTTGGGTAATCACAAATTTTATATATACCTTTAGTTATTATTCTTTTGCCACTGTGTAAACTTGAGTATCTTAAATAATTGTAAATATGGAGTTTTCCGTTAATAAATAAATAAAATAAAATAAAATAAAATCAGCAAACATACGATCTTAAACGTTGGAGCAAATGTACCGTGATGCAATAAATTTAGGTAATCTCAAAGGGACTTGGATGAATGAAGGAAGGAAATGAACTCTCTGGCGACAAAAAAACAGCAGTGGATAGGCCTACAAGCAAGCTCAGGACCCAGGGAATTATTCCTCCTACCTCGCTTTGCAAGCGCATCCGCCATTCTATTACCGCAAGCTCCAATATACCTCGGCACTTACACAAGTGGCAACTAATGGCAACTAATGTCTTGCCACAATGGCCAAGACCTTTCTACATTGTAAAACGGCCTTTATATAAACCTGCAAGCACTCAATGCTTTTAATGCTGCCTGGCTGTCAGAGCAGATAACAGTATGCATCCTAGGTCCCTGAATCTTGTGAATAGGAGAGGCAAAAGTTAAAGTCGTGTACATTTCTGCTTGAAATACCAAAGCATATCTTCCAAGAGGGAAGAAGAGCTTTGTTTTTGCCTGCAAACCCCAGCGCCAGAGTCTTCATCGGCAAGTGAGCCATCTTTATACTAGACTTGCCCTCGCTCCTCAAAAGGCTGTCTGCCACTTGACCTCCACTCCTCCCCTGTAGGATACTCAACCGGAAATTTACAGTCAAAGCAATATGTAGAAAAAATTATATCGCTCCTCATATATAAGTTAGGGTCATCCCCTTGCAGTGACAGAGTGTCCCCTGCCAGGATTCACAAAGACCAACTGCCCTAACTTCCACACCCTTGCCCCCCTGAACTACCAAGTCAAGTGAAGGGAGATTCAGCAAAGGGGTTCACTGTGGATTACGTGGCACCCAAAGTGATATGTAGATTAAGAATGTATTTAAATTGCCTGCTTCAAAAATAGTTTCTAATCTTATGCCAGTACGCCAGCTGTCACCATTTAGGTTACTATCGACACTTGTACTGAGGTATGTTTAGTTAAATCTCAATATTTTTACCAGCAGGGTTCAGTTGCCTATACACTTGTCAAGTATATCTTTTTCATTTGCGTTAAATTGTTAATTTAAGGCTTACAGCCTCCTATTCGTCATGCTGTAACAAACAAAACAGACGCAGGTAGACTCCCTTTCAGTATAACCATATACTAATCACTTACCAAGTTCAATGAAAACAAGGCTGCACGGCTTACCTGGAAAAAATCATAGTAAGTTAATATGTGTATTGAATGTGAAGGGATAGTGCTACCGTGGTTGACATTTTGCGTGCTAAGGTGATCTCAAGCTGTCAAATTCAGGTCATAGAAAGTTGCCGCTAGGTTAGGTGTTCCACAAGGATCTTATTGTAGTCCACACATAAAGTGTTTTTTTATATACTTACTTATGCGCTAACTATATCAGTATCATCAGGGGATATTTAGACTGATCAAGACTTAGATTTGGAAGAGTTTGGTCCAAATCCCCAAATCTTCCTATGAAGAATATTTACCGAAACACGTTTTGTGTTTGACAAAACCGGTATGGAATATTGAAAGGTGGTTAGGTTAGGCTACCTATGTCGCGTGAAAACTAGATATGTAAAAACATACGTGATGTTACATTTTAAAACAAAAAAAAAATGTGCTAAATAGTTGTATATTTTCCACATCTCAGCCTTTTGGTTAAAAGCGCTACTTTGGCATAATATTGACTTCTAAACGTACTTCAAAACCTTTTTAGTTTTATTCTTCACTTTGGAAAAACGGCTGCAAATTATCCCGTTTGAAATTAGTTAGAAAAGTTTTTTAATCTGTTCGACAAGGCCGTCTAATGCCAGCCACAAACGGTACGGTCTACCGGAAACGTCACCTGTGTAGGTACACGCAAATAGGTCAACAGCATGTGTGGCACGATCCAGTACGCCAGAAAGGTCGAGTACACCGTACGATGCTTCTGAAAGTTAAGGATTTTAGATGTTGCTCCGGTCGCCCACACAAGTTAAAATACCTGCACAGTTCAGTTGCCCATACACGCTCCGACCTGCTTACGCAGGTTATCTGTACAGTGTACAGGTGAACCTGTTCGGTAGACCATAGCAAGTGAAGCCAGCATAAGTAAAATGATATCTCTGGTTGAGCTAGAAATCTGCACCAAAAAAGTCCAAAACATGCAAAAACACCGAGGGACGTTAAACTCACGTAGGTGCGTTTTTTCAGCACATCCTGAAATTAAATCATCCCCTGGCAGCGAGAGCAGGAAGGGCAAAAAGCATAAAATTGCAAAATCCTCCCTGAACGAGCGGCTTAATGGCTCGATTTGTATGCAGTTTAGGTTTTTTCAGACGCCTCCCCATACTTCATCTTCAATACATAAACGTTAACGATCAGAGAAGCCTATTAGACGGAGTCGCTCCCGTTGGCATCACGTCTGAATTAAATGGTCTATCTGCAAATTTAATACAGATAGGAAAAAGTCGAACGGCGCACTTCGGAGACATGAAGGTAGATTGGGAATGCTCATATTTATATACAGGGTATAGTTGAAGCAGTTCACACAAGGAATAAATATTGAATGGGGATAAGGTATGTACTTGTACAGGGCAAGTGAGTGATGGATTGAGGGCCGTTATCTCTTACTGCGGAGAATTAAGAAAAATGTTAAATCTAATAACGACTTTTTGTACCACCAGAAATAATGAATGTCGTAGCTATCGTTATTTTGAGCATGCTTAGTAATAAGTAACAAGTAAATGATTCCCAGAAGAGAGCAATTTGACTAATCGATACGCCTAACCTCACAAAAGACCTCCCCAGCCTGGAACATCGAAGAAGGGTAGCTAACTTGTCCCTGTTTTACAGATTCTATCACGGAAGATGTTGGAGTGAAGCTCTCCCAGATAATAACACCGAAGGCCGTCCGCACGAGGAACACTAGGGAGGCTCTGCGAGCTCATCCCTACCAGGTCGAGGTCCTTACTCCCCGAATCACTCTCCTCCAGCATTCCTTCTTTTGGACAATTGTGACGCTGTAGAATGACCCATCGGGGAATTTGTTTTCGGACGGCTACAACCTGCAGCGTTTCAAATCTAACGTGCACAAACACGCAGCACTTCTATAGCGCCACAGGGTTTTAGCATTTGCGGGAGCCTGACCATAAAATAAATATCGATGACGAAGGTCTGGCGAATAAGGATAACGATTTTTGCCGATATTTTTGGTACAGAACTGAAAATGTTTTGCATAAGACAAAGGATTGTAACATTCAATGGTATCCGCCTTCTACCCATATTAAACCTCAAATGCTGTATGGTGTGAGATTGTACTAATACATGATATTCCTTCGAAAAGGCGAATTCGTTGCTTGTTCCTTTGACATGGGAAGATTAAAGTCCATAGATATGTCTGCCAAGACAACTTCACTTTTTAACGGTAACGACAGCCCATTATGAATATCATCAATGTTGAATATGCCCTCTTTCCCATACTCTCCATGTCTCCACAAACATGCAAAATGATCCGGAGCTCTTGAAAGGTCAAAACATTTTGGAGCAGTATATCCGTAAAGCATATTGGCATCACTAGCGTCAGTACAGCGGTTACTGAGATTGCGTTGGTATAGAAACGGTGACGTACAGGTAGTCCGATAGGAATAAGTGACATATTTCCTTGATGTAAGTATGATAAAGCGTCTAAAAACATATACCGGGTGATGTCCCAGAATTTCCTTGACACGTGATATTTTCGTAACGAAAATGGTTCAAGCAAGAACTGAGTGGTACTTTTGAAGGTACTATAGCGTCTATCATACCATGCATTCAAAACATTTTTTTTTGTACGTCAACCCCTAAAACTCACCCCCAACCTTTTTTTTCAAATAGCACCCCATAGATTTTCCTACATAAATGATATCCCCATTTTATTTTAAATTTTGTGGTATATTTAATTTTATATGCAAACTTATTTTTTCCGTAAAATCATAAGCATAAGGCAAATGAAATGATAATTTGTTTGACCCCTGATATTTTTGTAACAAAAACCGATAAAAAAGAATAGTAAGTGAATTTTTCAAGGGTAGTGAATGACCTATCATTACTTGTTTATGAACCATTTTTTTCTTACTTAAACCCCTGGAATCCACCCCTAGCTTGTTCTTTCACATTTCAGTTTTTTTCGTTTAATCCATGGAATCGTAAGCATAAATTAATTAAAACACATGTGTGGAAAATATTTTTTTTATTACCAGGGTGTGCCCTGCACACGGGCGTCAAAATTAACGATAAATTGCAGTAGGGGCATAAAAAGTAAGGCAATGCGATAATTAAATTTAAGTAAGGAATTTATTTTTCCAGGCAAAATTGTGGATTGAAATTTGAAAGAACTATCTAGGGGTGGATTCCAGGGGTTCAAGTAAGAAAAAAATGATTCATAAGCAAGGAATGATAGGTTATTCACTACCCTTGAAAAACCTTTACTTTTCTTTTTTATCCGTTACAAAAATATCAGGCGTCGAACAAACTATCATTTAATTTGTCTTATGCTTATGATTTTACGGAAAAAATAAGTTTGCATATAAAATTAAAGGTACCAAAAGATTTTAAATAAAATGGGGATATCATTTATGTAGGAAAGCCTATGGTGTGCCCTATAGTACGTTCGAAGGTACCACTCAGTTCTTGCTTGAACCGTTTTTCGTTACGAAAATCTCACGTGTCGAGAAATTTTGGGACACCCGGTATATGATAATCGAACATTTTTGCGATTACAATACTTCCCTCATCTATTATGAGAAGTGAATTTTATGTACCTCATTCATTTTACCCAGCTTTTGTTTTCCACCTAAGTGTATATAAAACATTGTGTGAGAAATCAGTATCCCACTAATATTAGATCACAACCTGGAATCAATTTCCCTATTTAAGCGGCTAGAGTGGATTTAACTTAATACCGTTTCAGACCTCTTAAACCCTGCTAAATATAGAAGCACATCGTTCAAGGGAAACGTAAATCAGTGACTCTGCCATTTCCAAGGACCTCGATAACTTATTCTCCGCACTTTTAATATCTGCGCTGAATATCTTACAGATCGTTGACTCCAAATACAATTTTCGGCTAATAAACCGCTAAAATTATGTAAGAAACGGATTTTATCCCGGCTGAGAGTATTTTTTCCATTATGTTTTCTCTCTACTTCTTCCTTTCTTGGAGCGGAGTACCCTTTTGGCGGTTTGGGTAAACAGCGACAATTGTTGTCGTTTGCTTTCGGTTGTGTAAACAGACATCAATACATATGAGCTTATATGGACTCAAATGACTTTCGAGAAACCGATAAATGTACCTCACGCGTGGAGACAAATCACCAAAGACATTTATACCATGTTTCATGCTATCACCCGCATGTTGCGCTCTCAAATCAAGGTGCTACCATTTTCTGGAGGCACGGGTTTGAAACCCGCTGGTAGTCGGTACTTTTTCCGGTATTTTCTGGTGGTGCATGACCAAAGATAGCATATTGATTGAATATTGAATGTAGAAAAAGGTCATTTGCATCTTGGACGCCTTTGAATGCATCTAAAGAAATGCTCAACTCCTTTGAGAAGATATGTGATTGATAAGATTGAGTTCTATTACTCCATGTTGTAGTTGTACTTTTCTAGTCAAATAAATAAATTGTGTTTTATAATTTGAACATACTGCAATTCAGTTTTCATTTTCCGTGATATTGCTGATAAGTAGGAGTACCCACCGAAGAATTTGAAGGGCTCCAGCTAGAGGTATCATTGCATTTGACTTACGGAAATGACAACTTTTTTATGGCATTAAATGTGAGAATTTATTCTGGAGAAATAGATATCGTAGTGCCAGCAGTGTCGCTGCCGCTGGTATAGCTTTCCTTTTATTTAAAAATTTCTTACTGATTTTGGAAATTTGTCAATAGCTAGTAGGCTGTGAAAAATACGCATCCTTGTTGCCACTCTTGTCTCTGGTTAGGACCGTTGTGTTGTAAGGAATTTTTTTATATATGTCTTACCTCATTACTTTATACCTTTTGCAGCTGTAGTAATAATTCAAAACGGTCTAGTTAATTTTCCAACTCGTCAATAGGGTACTTGCAGAAAAAAATATTATGTCGTTTACGCGTTCCTTAAAGTCTAGTAAATATGACAAAATCACTTGTTTGGTTTTTTGGAATCGGCTGTAAGAGATATTCCAAAAATTATTTCAAATGCCGGAAAATGCCGCGCAAACAACCCCTAACGTCAGTGATCCTATAGTGATGGGATGTAAAGTATTGGTATTCGATATCGATAGCCAGTACTAACCTAACATGTTGACATTAGGTGCTTTCCTTTTACATCTGCACTTACTCAGATCACTTAAAAATGAGTTGGCTCAGCTCAGTTGGAAACCTCAGATGCGCAGATGCGTTAAAGGAACGTGTTTGTGCAGTTAAATGTCATTCCTCAAAATTTTGTAATATGCTATGGTTCTATTATCTGTCGATCCTTTCCATAACCTAGTTTTTTACGTTTTTCGTCACTCACCTTACACAATCGACTATCCGTACACCATAAAACCGGAAAAACCTGCTGAAATTCAAACTTACATAAAATCCTAACCTCATTTATTTGACATCTAAATGATCTGAGACAAGTGATCTACCTTTCGAGCTTGTGCAGATGGGCTTAAGTGGGGGTAAAATATCTCACTTTCAGAAAACAAAGGAACGTACATCGAACTGAGTCATGACGTCACAAGTGAGATTTATCAGATAAATCAGGTAAAAGGAAAGCGCCTATTGGTCATTATAACCACAAAACACAGTCACACACAAAAGTACAAAAGTCAAAAGAATAAAAGTTAGGCTAGAGGCGCTTTCCTTTTACCTGATTTATCTGATAAATCTCACTTGTGACGTCATGACTCAGTTCGATGTACGTTCCTTTTGTTTTCTGAAACTGAGACTAAAGTGAGATATTTTACCCCCACTTAAGCCCATCTGCACAAGCTCGAAAGGTAGATCACTTGTATCAGATCATTTAGATGTCAAATAAATGAGGTTAGGATTGTATATAACTTTGAGTTTCAGCAGGTTTTTCCGGTTTTACGTGTATGGATAGTCGATAGTGTAAGGTGAGTGACGAAAAACGTAAAAAAAACAGGTTATGGAAAGGATCGACAGATAACAGAACCATAGCATGTTACAAAATTTTGAGGAATGGCATTTAACTGCACAAACACGTTCCTTTAACGCATCTGAGCATCTGAGGTTTCCAACTGAGCTGAGCCAACTCATTTTTAAGTGGTCTGAGTAAGTGCAGATGTAAAAGGAAAGCACCTTAGATTACTAATTCGCTTTGTAGGAATGGGCTTGAATTAGATTCTATCTTTGGATTCATTCATAATGGAATGCGCCGAAATAAAATGATGGCTTCGATTAGTTGCGAATCTCGGTCACAAACAGGATGAACTGTAATACCTGTCCGATATAAAAATGTATTGCAACGAAAATGCTAGTGGGTTAATTGCCTGTTTCAAATATGTTTAAGTATCAATAAACTGAGTCGCATTGTTAAAGAATTCAGATCATCTCTAGTTTGCAGTTGAATCTCACTGACCTGCGCTGTAAGTAGCAGTACCGATTGTCGATATCGATAAGATACCTGTGACGTCAGCCCTTGTTTTAAGTCACGTGGAAAAATTTGAATATATCCTTATTTTATTTTGCAAATATCTTTTTGTGGCAGTCAGTAAAATCATGTTTTTTGTTTCCTACTGCTTCTTGATATGGTTTTGTTTACGCTATGTATACTCCCGAGACGATTTCACGACCTCTGCAAGTACCCTATTGTAAAGTCAAACTGACAGGTATAAATTACACCTGACAGCTTGAAATTGTGAGTGACGATGAGTTGAAAAATTAACTTTGCCATTTTGAGCTATAAGTTGACGCTTTAGAAGCTACAGCTGGAAAAACTACATTGTTGGAAAGGTTATAAGATTTTACATTTAATGGTATAAAAAAATTAGGCATTCCCGTTTGAAATAATCAAGTTACCTGTCATTGAAGTTTCCTTGATTAATCTAACGATTTCTCCAAGTACAAAAATTATTCAAATTTGACCTAAGGTGACGCACTTCATGCTTAGTCGCACCACAAAGTCACGGCCTTCTATACACCACCACTTATACCAAAAACAGTGATTTACGGCTAAATAGTTCGTTTAAGGTCCCTTATATGATACATAAAGTCACACTAGAATTCACCGAGGAATTCAAATGTGCAATAATATATACGGAGTTCTATTTAAAAAAATGTATGTTTGATTTGGATCGCCCTGTGTAGACGTCAAAATTTAAGTATAAATATTTTAAGGTTATAGTCCGCAAGGCCTCCTACAATGATCAGGTGACATATTTTTTAAATTCGTTTTAGTAAGCTCACAAATCTCTGTTCACCATTGGACCACCCTGTATACAGTACTGCAAGTAGTGTTCCTGTGAATATAATTACTTTGCAGAGGAAAAGAATTCCCAGGTCCTAGGAGGTCAATTGCGTAACAATGACAAGATAGAAAATTGATGGAAGGCGACGCTAATATTCGTTTCGCTCCATCTCCAGTGCAGTATTAGCTGAGAATAATAAAACTGAACTGAACAGTTCTGTCTGCGCATGCGCCAGATATGCTGTTTTTCAGTCAGTTGCTTATAGTCCGGTATCAGCTAAGAATATTTGTTAATCTCGCATGATTGTATTCTTGTATTATCAAGCTCCCGTACTAGAATAATTGTCAGCAGGATACTAATATGCGGTTTCATCGTCAAATGAGAGGATTCAATGTCATGGAAAATGGCACCTACGATATCAGAGGAAGATGCCGTCGGCTGTCAGTTCTCATTAGTTTTGCTATCCTTTGTTAGTAGTCTAAAGATTATGCACCTTAATAAATTGAACTTCAATTCATTGAACAGACGTTTGGATGAAAATCACCCGACAATCACAATCCGTTTATTCTTTTAGCCACGACATTATCTAAGTGAACAATATTAAGGTGTATCTGTACGCGTGATTACTATTGTTTTGGATTCAGAGGGAGTCCTACTTGGATGATCTTCTCCAACCTCATCCTCATGTGCTTTGTATCAAGGGCCATCGAATTCAGCTTCAATTACTGTCTTCTATTGACTTTATAGTCGATTGAGTAGACGGACATAGGCAGTCGGTTGTCACTGTTATTACAAGTATTAGGTATCATTGGCTAAGCTTCACTGCACTAATTGAAGCTTTGTTATAGTCGGAATGTACGTTGTATGGCAACCGCACTAGTAATCGCAATTATCCTTTATAATTAGTCTAAACGCAGTATAACTAATGTGAGACATTTGAGTATAGTTGGTGGAATTGAAGTGCTGTTGGAAATGAAATAAACGGGATTTATCTATCACAGATAAGCCACAGGATGTACTGGCTGATATATATTTGTTCTGTATTCGCCAAATCGTTGTCAACTCGGTGTTTGAAGCTATTTATTCAAGGTGCAGTGACCATATTATTTTCCGTAAATATATTGAGCAGTTACTTGAAAAGTAGATATCCTTTTCAAATTCTAGTTTAAACGAATAATTATGTTTGAGCTAATTTAGTTTTCGCCATAAATCGTAGTATTGGTACTGTATAGTTTTACATTCACCACCTAAGAAATATGTACATATTTCTAAACACATTTGATGTATTTCAGCTATCTATGACTGAGCCAAGGTGATTTCCAACCTGGCTTGAACAGAACTATCAGAAGATTACTTATTTATTTCAAGGCCCAAACTAAAGACGGGGATATATTCTTGACTAACAAATACGAGTATACCTACACTTGCAACAAGAACATCTGTTCTCACTATAAGGAAGTTTACTTGATGAGTAACTTATGGCTAATTTGAAGCAAGAAAAATATATTTTGATTTCAATACTCACTCTAAAGAAATATTATCAGACCGAGAACATAATTTTCTTCCAACTGAGCTCCTACTATTTCGATCAAGAATACAGACAGCCTTACAGTTTATTCCGGAGTACCTTTGACGACATGGTACTCTTGGTTCATGCACATTGACAGACCGCCACAATAGGCCTTATAGATATTTGTAAATAATTAATTGATAATTTTGCCTGTGTCTGTGTTTTATTTGTTATATTCTCAATCATGATAGGTTTATTGCACAGTTGGGGTTGTAACAACCTCACAAGTCTTCATATGTAAGTACGAAGTATGTGCTATGCAGTATACCCATTTATTTAAGTAGTTGCCAATGGAAGTAGACAGTGGCAAACCGGTGGGCGTATCATATTCATCTAGTTCAAAGGTACAGGTACATATTCTCTATATTCTGTGGTAATCGGCAGTTTTCAACATAAATTTGGACAAGTACTAGATAACATAAAATTTCCGAATGATTATACCCTTAGATGCCTGTTCTAAGAAAACCAAAGTATTGAGCTGCTTGCGCCAAGATTATGAAATGCTTCAGTCAATATATTATCCTTCTTCTTCATTCTTTTTTTTTTGTTGTTTTGTTTTCAAGATAATAATATGCTTGATTTTAGATTTCGACTTACTTACTTTTAAGACTTTCGCAGTTTTGAATTGAAAATATTCAGTAATATAACCACCCTATACGGTCAAAGATATCACATTCTTGGCTTAAGAGTATCACATCTTTCCGCATATAGGAAGACATGGCATACTTAGATGAGATTATATATTCTTGATCCAATAATTTATTTTTATATGTGAACAAATACTTGGATGTTTGTTTTTCAAGATTGGCTGACTAACCTTTAGCGCTATTTTGGCAGCTTTTTGAGTTGTTCCGTCACTTCATCTTTCAGAAGTACTGAATTGCTTTTTTTTGTACCTAAAGTTATAGAATGACACGATTTGTTCAATAGCGTTATCTCCTCTGCCAGCCTGCGATAAGCAGGTTCTTGAGCTGTAGTCGTGCATTTGGTATTTTTTTATGTGGTGGGATAATTTGTATGTTTATTAATAGTTTATAATATCATTTGGAGTCCATCTTCTGATCGCGCGGTGCTGGGCATAGAATGTTGAATGTTTTTACCTTATGTAGTCCTGATATAATTCAAATTCCTGCACCAGTTGTGGTAGTCTTTCGGCTATGTATGGCTCGTTGGCGTGGCTTGATAAACAACGCAATCACGAGGCACAGCTCCAAAGAATAGATGTCCTCATGCATTGATATCAACTGATGCCAGTTTACCAACTGTTCAGTACCCACGTGAATAATCCACTTGGAAAGAACGTCATGAGGTAAACAAAACTGCCTGTTACATTGCGTTCCACAACTAACAAATATCAAACGTCACTTAAAGTCACCAGTATACCGCATAAAATAGAAGTGCCGACCTGTTTTAGGATTCCCATCGTACTAAAATAGAGTACCGGCTTGTGCAAGCTGATCCAGCTTAAATTCTATAAATGTCCGCTATTTTCAAGCGTCAATAGACTTGAGTAGATCAAAACTCATATACAGGGTGAGTTTTTAGTACCGGCTCGGTCGATAACTCCACTACTGTAGAAGATATCGAAAAAAGTTGTATATAAAAGTTGTAGCCACTTGTATGCTCCTTACTCAGAAAATATTTATATTTATACAGGGTGATCCATAACTACGTGGTGATGCAAACATGCATTTTTTTAAATGGGACACCCTATATATTATTCCATATTCAAATTCTACTAATGATTTCCGTTATTTCAATATAGGGTATTGTTACATTATACAGGGTACCTCAAAAGTTATGACCATTTTTATATCCAAATCACGGTCAAATGAACGTACTGTATATCAAAAAGTAATAAATCAAACATTATTTTTTTTTACATGAGAAGATGAAAAGTATCCTCTAGTTCTAAAATCCATAATCCATAAAAAAAACCTGTGACGCATATTTGTATACAGGGTGATGTAGTATGCAAAATCTAGATTTTCTCTCTTTTTTTAAATGTAATCCCCAATATTTTATTATACCAAAGAATTGCTTTTAGTATGCTCTTTCATCTTTGTATAGCACTTGTTATGGCTGCATCCATTAGTTTCTGAGATATTTCGATTTTTCTACAAATTTTAAATATACCTTCTATTTGTTTACTAAAATTTATTTATTTTGAGAAAATACTATACTATTTTGTTTTTGCTTAACAAACAACTAAAATATAAGGCCATAGTAATACTTTGTCAAGTCAAAACACTGAATTAACGATATAATATAGGTCAAGTGTGCTGAGGAATCAATGTTATAGACGTCATGCATAATTATCAAGCAGATGTATCAGGTAGGCCATGAAATATCAAACGACACGGTCAAAATAAAATGAGTCTTCAATATTTCAAACGCATTAGTTCTAAACTGCCTCCGTTCTGGATATTGCTGTTCATAATTGATATAGGTATTCTAGAGGCAAGTAGACAATTTCTCAAAGATCCTCCTAAATACCCTCAAAGGAAAAATTAATTTTTAAAGCTGGTTTTTCACACAGTACGGAATTATTGAGCAGGTTATGAAAACTGTCATTTTTTCAAGGCACGCCTGATAAATCTGCTTGATAATTATGCATGACGCCTACAAAATTGTTTCCTCAGCATACTCGACTTTATTATCTCGACGATTTAGGGTTTTGACTTCATCAGATAGTATCGTGACCTCATGATTTAGTTGTTCGTTAAATAAAAAACAAATTAGATAGTACTTTCTCAAAATAAATAAATTTCACTACACAAATAGAAGCTATATTTTAAATTTACCGAAAAATCGAAATATCTCGGAAACTGATGGACGTAGGTACAATTAGTGTTATACAAAGATAAAACAGCATATTAAAAGCAATTCTTTGAGATAATAAAATATTGGGGGTTGTATTTAAAAAAAAGGAGAAAATTTGGATTTTGCATTCTACATCACCCTGTATAGGAATATGCGCCACGCGATTTGGACATAAAAATGGTCATAACTTTTGAAATACCCCGTATAATGTAACAAAACCCTATATTAGAAGAACGGAAATCATTAGTAGAAATTGAATGTGGAATAATATATAGGGTGTCTCATTCAAAAAAATGCATGTTTGCATCACCACGTAGTTATGGATCACCCTGTATAAATCTAAATATTTTCTGACCAAGGAGCATATCTGTGGCTACAGCTCTCATATACAACTTTTTTCGCTATCTTCTATAGTAGTGGAGTTATCGACCGAGCCGGTACTAAAAACTCACCCTGTATATGTAAACGGTATGGAAATCCAAGTCAGAGACACAGACAGACATGTAGAGAATCCAGGTACTGGTTTTCAAATGTCCTCCAAATGACACTTTATCATCTACATAACTTTTGTCTCGCATGATTTGACTTTTTCCTTTCAGACTATAATTCTGAATATTTTACAATGATATAGCACACAATTTTGATCCATTTAATTATTATTCAGAGGAGGTTATTTTGCCTTTATACTAGTGTTCCAAGATTATATTACTGCTACAATCGTAATATGTTATTATTTTATAACAACACTTTTTCAATTTTTCAACCAGTAACCGGAAACAAGTGAATTCAATAGTGTTGACTGGGATATCTATAAAGCGACAAAGCATTGTTGTGATAATGAAGTTAAAAAATGCTCAACTTGATAGTGTTGTAGTGATTTGTGTTTCAGAATTATCTGTATGTCTTTGTGTATAGCGTGTTTTACACAAGCTTCGTATTTTATACATATATCTTTTATCAAATCCCTGGGCCAAACTAGTGAGTAAAACTTTCAACCAGTCTAATCTAAAAAAAAGTGTATCACCGTAGCCATCTTGGTGGTACATCTAAATCATCTATGCACTGACCCTGTTATCTAAAATTATAATTGAGTGTTTAAAATTTTTAAAATAATTTTATAGTTAGACAGGTCTGATAACGACCAGTTAAAAGTCAACCAACTACAAACATACTACTCTTTAATAAAAGACGAGTTTGTGGTATGATTGACGAAGGCAGCTCGTATGTGACGAGAGAACTTTTTGATTCACCCTCTATAACAAGTCGAACGGCAAATATAATCGGGTTATGCCACATTATACATGTTGAAACTTCTACGTATGGCTGTTGTTGTTAAGCAACATTTTTAAAATAGGAATCATTATCAAAAGCTACTACTTTTTGCATCCCACCAAGATTTATATTCTTGGTGTTACATTTTGATTGAGTGAAGATTTTCATATCTTATGCGCACTTTATGCATGTATTCATAATTTTGTTGCAAATTCTATAACACGAAATACAGAATATTGATAATATGATTTAACATGCACCTAGTACGGAGAATACGCTAACCCTTACAAATATTTTAGATAGCTTTGGGTCCTTTACTACGCCACTGTCTGGCATACTTCAGGCATCTACTTGATATGCAGCAGAGGCCACATTCTGTGGTGAAGAAGGAACTGCAAGGACCCCTATAGCAGCCACCAGTTGGTCATTTGTAGTATTGATTTCGGGCTTTTCCAGCCGCCAGAATCCAAAGACGTCCTTAGGAAATTGTTTCAAGGGGTATGATTTATTTTAAATGGGAAAGATGTCGTTGTAGCTAGATAAATTGCTAAACTAAAGTATCAGAGTACGGTTTTGATACTACGTGTATACAATATAAACCGATATAAGTAAATATGATTCTTTTTGTATGAGAAGGGGTTTATAGTTCAATAAATTTATTGTGAAGGTATCAGAATACGGTGTGTGTCTATATAAATTTACCAATGACACATTTTGGAGACCTATTTGTGATAAAATAAATTCACATTGCTTAGTCGTTCTAATTGTGTCCGTAGAATCAAAAGCAGCAAATTCAGTGCCCTTATGAAAATAGTGCTCAACCCTCGGCTCAACCCTATCGCCTCCACATTAGTTTTTCCTATTTTGCGTCTTTGAGTGATTACATTTTGCTTTACAAGTTTTTTTAACAGGTTCTTGTAGGTCAGCTCCTAACGTGGAAAAAATATATTCCATTCCGAATCACAGTCTGGTTAGATCTAGTTGATTTAGTAGGTGTCAGTCATTTATATATCTAGTATGACATACTGACAGTGTGAAAAGGGTACCTAGAGCAGTAGAGCATTAGCTTCAATTTCATTCCTCAATTATTTTTTCATTCATTTTTTCATAATCTCAAGTTCTCTATCACAGTTACTTTTAGCTATAACTTCTTAATTTTCATTATTTCACTTTTCCCATTTTTTAGGTGATTAAAGTTCTTTGCCTTTAGTAGTAGTTCTATATCTAAAATATTTTTCTATCAAAAATATAAACAGCGATTCTCCATGTAAGTTGCTTCACACATAATGAATACATGGCGTTACACCTGCGTGAACTCATCTAATCGTGATGGAAATTAAAACTGTACCTCAAAAGTCGATATGTCTAATATTGGAGAATCTCTTCACCCGGTCGTTTTTTATTAATTATGAACGGATTCCTAAATATTAATTCTGGACAGTAACTGCATAAGATATTTGAGATGTCAAAATTGGCATGCCCAGTTATTTGCTTTTTACCTACACACATTGTCTTTTACCCTGCTTGACAGCCCACACTCTCTCCGGTAACTGTCCTTTTCCATTTCATCTAGAAAAATCCAATTTCTTGGCGAGTCTCGCCCTAAGGAGAGCTAAAAGCAAAGCTCGCGTTTCTATTCACCCGGCAGATTCCCTTCCGATTGCGGCATATGTGTGCCACAGTGGATTTGCTCATAATTAGAATTGATTCGATGTGGCGAGCTACCTCAGGAGGGTCCACAATCATCGTATAGTCCTTTGGAACATGGGTGGCCGATAGACATCCCTACGTAGGGAGCTAGGGTTGGAGGTTAAAACTCCAAGCAGGACTTTGTTTCACCTTTGTCCTAAAGTTTCAAGTTGTTTAGCTTAGAGATGTTTTTTTGAAATACCGTTTATTTCTTGATAGTAAGTACTTATCACAATAAAATTTGACAATTCTCTAAATGGTACCGAAGGTCCTGGACACAAAAATAATAAACAATAAATATTGCCTATTTTTTCCCTGACTAGATTTGTGCTTAAATACATTATGTACTAGATAGTTAGCTATATGATCAGGTGCTGTTTTAGATTGTACAAGAAGCTTAGATCTAATTTCAGCTGATAGCCACTCAATTTAAAGCTATATTTGTTAGAGTTATAAGCAGGATATAGTTATATGGGCTTTTATCCTGGTAAGATGCTCATGTGTTTCATTACTTACATTTTCAGGTTCTAAGATTTCATCCAGCTGACCTTTAGGCCTGAGGAGTAGGCTTTCAAGAAGCATTATAAAAAGTTGGGCAAAGTTGAAAAAGCTAGTTCAGCAATAAGCATCACTGCAAAGTCCTGCAGATAAATATCAAATACTTTTGGTGCTGAAGGTGCAGTTTCAATAATATGAAGACCCGCGTTGAAGGAGACATGTTCAAACTTCTACTTCATTATCATCTTCGAAACAGTTACATTCTGCTCGGGAATTATATTCATCGGCGTCAGAAACATTAAACTGTTGATGTGCTTTAAGTTTTCCTGGTGGGATTGGAAGTACGGGTCGTTGTACGATCTGATGTCCAAAAACTCCTTTAACAAATAGAGGGTTCGTTTACTTTTTAGCAAGCGGTAAAATCCATGTCACATCTTTTGTGCACCAATACAGTCTAAAGATATTCCTAATTGAATTTTTAGTTTTAAAAAGCAGTCGAGGAAGGACGAATACTGGTGTTATTAGAATTTGTAATTCATTATCAGATGGTCCATTCAACTCGAATTTTTCCACATAAATGGAAAATATTTGACGTACCCATGTGCATTATGAATGTTGTACATGCATATATTAATGTAAATTGATAGAGATAAGGAAAGGTTATTAACACAGCATAAATGAGGGTCTTAACCTCAAGCCACTGAAGTGCTTCCAGTGAAATAGATGCAATGTTAAGGTGGCAAAATATGACAAAATTATTGCGAATAGGCTTTTTTTTGTTTTTTGGTTACTGGCACTAGGAACTAGTCCCATTAGCCAGAAACAATATGTCTATATTTTGTTTTTTCTGCTAATGAAATGCTTCAAGGCGAAAAATCACCTCCCCTACACAGGACTGCTTCATAAACAACAGGCTCTGCATTTTTTTTAATACTGAATTTGTATACGTTACGCATACGCAAAAATATTCCTGCAGCTAATAGAACCGTCCTAATTCATAATACCTATCGCGTAGTGAGTAACCTAAAGAGGACAACCATACAGAACCCTAAATAGGAGGGATGTGGGATAGGATTAAACAGGGTCACAAGTTCTTCTCGCCTAAGGACGCTTTAAGCATTTCGATTCGTACAAACAACATATAGGGAAGGTATTAAGTGTAGTCTTGAATGCTGTACATGCATATATTAATGTAAATTGATAGAAATAAGGAAAGGTTATTAACACAGCATAAAGAACGACCTTAACCTCAAGCCACTGGTGTGCTTCCAGTGGAATAGATACAATGTTAAGGTGGAAGAATATGACAAAATTATTGCCATTAGACTTGCAACAAATAATCTATTTATTCTTATTTCGCACAGTGTAAAAACCATAAATTTGGTTTTCTTAAAACTCATGTTTAGTCCATAACTTTTACAACTGTTATATAGGTATTGCTCGACCGTTTGTAGATCTTCCAGTCTATCGGTCACTACGACAGTCTCATCGGCATAATGCATATTATTTATGATCTGTCCATTTATGGTAATTGCCTCTTGGCAGTCATTTAGGCGTTCACTGAAAATGGCCTCACTGTATACGTTAAACAAAAGTGGGGAAAGTACACAACCTTGGCGAACGCCGCGCAAAATCTCCGCTTCATCAGAAAACAACACAGCCCTACCTCCTAACCAGCTATGTGGCAAATCTTCTACCGTCTGCCCTGAATAGCGCTATCTCACTTCAGCTTCAAGGCAATGCACGTATGTCCCTTCCATCTGTGTTGACATTTCGTTGTATTATACTGCCTAATTCTAGTAGTAAAAGTTTTCGAAATGGACCGGAATGCCGTCGCTACCGCCGGTTCGTGAAAAATCTGGTCGCTCCCGTTCATAAAACAATATAGCTGGACCCCCGGCTGGACCGTTCCGGTCCGTAAATTCATTTGATCCGTTGTGACAGAAATGATATGGGTTGCAAGATTTTTTTGCTCTTCAGTTCGTGAATAAGCCCATTTCTGGTCTATTTTCAACTCCTCCGAATGAAACTCACGGATTTTGGTACAATCTAGTCCATTTTATTGCTCTTTCTTAGAAACACACCGCAGCAGCACTGGAGTAATATACATCTGGCAACGCTGGGAAAATTATCCTGTTGACACTATTGACAGATATGAAAATGAATAATAACAGTGTGAATAGAGAGATATTGCAAGCCTGTCCCTTATTAAGAACAACCTTATTTTGCCATCTACGCAAGTGCGGACGCAATTTGCGATGAGGAAATCCCTAATTAGGATAAGGCACTGCCTTATTAAAAACGCATTAAGAGCTTCCCTTATTTTTGTCCTATTTTACGATTTTGCTGATCGCCATCAACCGGATATGTTCGTGACTGCTTTATTTTCTACCGTTCTACCTAAGCTGGATTTAAAAAGTATTATCGCTGTATTGCTGTGTATCGTGATCTGTATTTCGTAGTCCTGGTTTGCAGACAATTTTTGTTTAACTTACCTTCACCGTTCACTTATCGCTTTTTGTGAACAGAAATAAAAACCTATCTTATAGTAGCAACAAAATTTATTATCTATAATGAGATGAATTTGTACAGCTAGAAGCAAAAAAGCCAAAGCAGATCCCAAAGACAAATTCCAAACGATGATATTAGAAAAAAGAAATACAAAAGCAAACTTCAAACGATGAGATTCGAGAATAGAACTACGGAAATTAATGTCAGATGTCAAAATAATGCTATCATCTGTTGGCGTGACTGCAATAACTCTATTTTGTGTCCTTATTAAGGTACCCTTTAAGGCTAGCCTAAAAAAGGTAGGGCGTTATTTAAGTTCGGCTTGCAATAACTCTCTAATATTTACCGATTTAGGAGCAACTTCTTCATGCCTTATTGGTATTAATTATTAATTTCATCATTACATTTCAAAGTGACAAGTCGATAAAGCAAAAAACTGTTCCTCTTTTTGACGCCAACAGATTACAGAAAATATACAGGAAATTGAGATATTTATTATATTAGACCATAGCAGGACCAAGGAATAATTTTATATAAAGTGAAAATATAAGATGAAGAACCTCAGCTGCACCCTTACATCCTCTGTGAGTATTTGTGTATGAAGTTCCATAACAAACATGCATCTAGTAGAGTGGAGTATCCTTAAGTAAGTATGTATCTATAATAATCAATTTCTAACTGACTGATATGGAATGATGGTATTGATAGAGGTTAACTAAGGTGGCTGTGATTGATGCCACTTTTATAATTGTGCTACAAACTCGCGCAATTCGAAATTAACAATTGTACAATAATTATACGGTAAAAATGAAAATCTCTGCATTTGTTTGCATATCAATCACTTTGTGATACTTTACGCTATGATTTTTATACATAAATTTTAAAATCTTTTTGACAAAAGTGTCATCCAGCTTTATAGTTTTGTTTTCAATATTGATAAAATATTATTGGATGATATAGCTATAGACCTCAATACCCAATAGAAAGTGACCGTCAAACAACATCCAATAGAAAACCTCAGTCAAAGCATTCGTCAGAATGTGCATGTTGATAGAATCGAGCCTGAATGTAATATTTTCATCGATAGAAATCCCAAGGTGAAGTTTCTTATCATTACTTTGCAAATAGCCGAATATAATTATGCCAGTTTTCCCTCAAACAAAGCAGATAAGTAAGTCAACCTACAACTACTCCGGGGCAAATACCCCTACCGCCATTGAATCAAACTATTGGCTCGAGTGCTTCCTTCAGGGAAATAGGAAGGGGTCGAGGGGGTCCGGACCTAATCTGCCCCATGGTAACGAAATTTTGATTTGCTGATCAAGTCTCAGTCTAGCAAAATTAAAAGATCCCAACCCCTAATCTGGCCCCTCCTCGAAACTAAATCCTAGATACGTGCCTGGATAGCCCTGTTTCGATCTTTCAGAAACAGATATTTGTTTTTGTCAGCGAGGACAGATAGTCTGCAATGACGCCACATCCTATGAGACACTGATATTTAAGCGAATAAAATTCGCAGGATACGGCGTCGCAGCCAACTCTAGATACAGCGTGTCCCACAACGAATAAGACAAACAATATATCGGAACTGGACAGTAGTAGCGAATTATAATTTTGGGGTTGTAAATTAGAGCAAATATAGTATCTTTTTTTATTACTACGTTACCCAATGAGGTATTTGTTTTTGATCACGTGACGTCCGATTCAAAATTTTTAATGGGACACCCTATATATTTGTGACTTTTTGTGTTCCTGCTGATAAGACAATTCCAACAAACTAGCACACTTGAGATCTAAAGTTATTTATTCAAGAGCTACAGGTACTTAAAGGATGGTAGCACTACCATTGATTATAACCTGTACCCCTACAGTTAAATTATTTTTGTAGTGTTTCATAATGGTAGTGGTACAGTCCTTTAACTACCTGTAGCTCTTGCATTAATCACTTTAGACCCCAAATATGATAGTTTGTTGGAACTGTCTTATCGAGAGGAACATAAAAAGTTACAAATGTACAGCGTGTCCCATTAAAAATTTTGAATCGAACGTCACGTGACCAAAAACAAATACATCACTGGGTGATACAATAATAAGAAAAGATACTATATTTGCTCTAATTTACTGCCCCAAAATTATAATTCGCTACTGCCCAGTTCCGATATATTGCTTGTCTTAATCGTCGTGGGACACCTGTATATTAAAACATAAAACATAAATGCATAAATGCTCTGCTTATACTACACTAGTGATTACTTCCAAGTTTTCTTGAAGCACAGAAAGCAATTAGCACACTATAACGCGAATGACAATAGTAGTAGACGTCCAAAGTCAGTTTCCTATACCACTCAGCAATGTGAAAAAATTTAGATAAGAGCCTGCAGAAAGCATTACAGCGACAGTAATTACCACTTAGTGTTCGAAGTTTCAGCGACTTAGCATACGGAATGAGAACCCTCACTTTGTTCAGAGTTCTTTGATGTAGTGTATAGCACAAAAGTTGCTATTCAGTCCTTTGTAAACTACAAATTGGTTACCGTTGAAACTTTCATCGAAGATGGGTCAAATACCTATTAGAAATATTAATAAGTAGCAGGATTCGTTTCAGTCACCACAGTACAAAGAACTGGTATTTGAATTCGTCGGCTAGGTAAGATATGTATGTATGTGTTAATAAATCCACGTTTGCAAACAAACTTTGGGCTGAATTAGCTAACTTAATTTCTGAAATTTCTATAGTTACCTCTCTCTTTCATCCGTTACTAGCCCATCAATGAAAAACACATATATTCATGTTGAAATATAAACTTTTTACTGATTTTTCTGCTATCCCTGTAACTTTTATCAGAGTGCAACATATTGAGCAGAAAACTAATGGAAAATTAACATCAATTGAAGTTGAGTTAAATCGCGATAGGTAAAAATAGTTATTCCAGCGACGTATTCCATAAAATGAGTTATTTGAAAAAAGGGTTCGCTTTCGGAACAAAACTGACTGCAAAGCTTGTTAATTATAAATCGGATTTTCTATATTTATGCCTCATTTTTAACCTAGAGATAAAACCTAATTGCTTCTATGGTAAGAAATGTTGCCGGGAGTTTTTGGACGGTCCAAATTTGAGAACGTAGGAAAGGCAACAACAACTCGAGATGATCTCTAATCAAACCTCTAACTAATTTTGCCCAAGAAAAGATTATTCGTAATCATCTGGAGTGCATCTTGCTGAATTTACTTCAAAAACCTCACATATCCCTAATTTGACATTTTGGTTTTTAAACTCAACACGTTCTTGTACAATAGAAACGCGCCTTTCAAAAAGAAGTTTCACATGTCCACCCTATATAACGACTTCGGCGCTCGTTTAAGATATGTATTTATTTGGTAAGGCTCAGTCTCTTACATGGTATTTTTCGGATAGTGAAGAAAAGCATTAAGTAATCGTCAATTTAGTGCAAATGAAGGAAATGTAGTCAAGTTGATTGACTCAGTACTTCCCACACATAAAGATGATACCATTTTATTATTTTTCCATTGCTTAAAGCTATAGTTTGTAATCCACTTGCAACCAAATCATGGCCCACCCGCCCACAAAAAAACATCCAACGCAAAAACTCTCATAAGTAGTTTCTTCCGTCTCCCTCCCTAGAAGCTAGGACGCCACAGTTTTTTCTCTGCAGGCTTCAACTGGACGATGCGAAACGATCAGGACCCTCCAAACCATCTAAAAACGAAGCTTGAGCTGCTTTTATATTTTTATTTTTTTTATTATTGCTGCGCCGCCACTGACACGGTTTCTCAAAACCAGACGCGTTTTCCATTCTCGCCGCGGCACTAGATTATGTCTCAAAATTTCATTAAAATTAATTCAATAATGTTCGCTTTACGCAGTATACATAGAACAAAATAAAGCAAAACTAGTATGTACATACATCACAAAATTGGTTTCTATAATAAGCAAGGCAATGTTCGGATGGACCTAAAAAAGTGTATTATGCCGCTAGGTTTTTCATCCACAGGTTAATGGACCGCCCATTATGAATACAAGAAATTATTCAGTTTTAGAACCCCCCACCCTCCATTCACCCCAAATTTACCCCCACGCAAAACGCGCAAAACGAAGTTTGAGGCATATTTAATTTTTTCGTTTTTTGCTAATTACGCCGCCGCCAATGCACCGATTTTCAGAATTTTAGCAGCATTACCTACTAAGACCCCACAGCATATCGCTGTCGAAATGTCATCACAATCCATGCAGCGGTTACTGAGATTACGAGGGTAGAAAAATGCGACAGACAGACCGACAGACAGACAGACAGACCGACGGAAGTAAGTGACGCAGATTTTCGTTATGTAGACATCACGCCCAAAAAGCGTATTATCCCAAGATCGAAAATTTTCGCGATCACAATACTCCCCTCACCTATCGGTGTGGGAAGTAAAATCGCCTTGACTTCAGTTGAAGCCTGCAAAATCAAAACTGTGGCGTCATAGTTCCTAAGGAGGTGGAGAGTGGAGTGGAGGATATCATGTAGAAGTTCTGCAGCAGGTTAGGTCATGTTATTGTTAAGTCGTCGACACTATCTCAATAAAATTACCTAAATCTGACGTGAATTCAACTTGTAATAAAGAAAACATGGTACTTTTGCCTTTTTCTTTCATGAACATACTGTTAACCAATAGTATCAACCAGTAATAATAATATGGCATCTGCACGTATAGATATAGCTCATAAATAGTTAAAGACGTATGGCTTCAATATAATGGTGATACATATAATGATTTTACACTTATTCTCTGGTCACTTGAAAATAAAAGTTCTATAAACATCTGAGTGAACCTTGTGGAATGTTGAAATATAAGTTACAACCTAGAGGAGGAAACTTGTGAAGAGATAAGGGAACGTGGTGATTATAATAAAGGTCGTAACAAGGTTTTTGATAAGAACAGAAAGTTTTTCTCGACTTTAGAGGCCATCAACGTGCCAAACCTTATAAGTCAAGAACATCGAAGTGAAGAAGAATGAACTAAACTTGACAATAGGTACCACTCTTGTAGGTTATGAATATCTAAGGTGAGATAGAATCGAAACATGCCACTAACTCTACCTTATAGTGTTGAAGACTTTCGTAAATAATTTTATAGTCGACTAGTGACGCAGAAATATAAAAAGCGAAGATCGAATTCTCAGCTTCATAAGCTTATAAAGATCTCACTAGCAGACAGCTCGGTGATGTACCTCTCTATGTCCATACGATCGAGCAAATGGAATTGAATTGTCGTTCTGGAGAGCTATTACGGTCATTTGAAAGATCAAACGATACGTCAAGAAATCGGTGAAATATTCACATCAGCTATATGCTTCAAACGCTCAAAACGGGTGCGCCAGACTAAGATTTATGATCACTTTGTGAGATTGGGGTCAGAAAGCATCCGAGGGGTTTGCTACTACCAGAGTTGGAGTGATTCATAATTTTTTAGGGAACTCAGCCGTATGTCCTTTTAAAGATCAAAGGGTAACGTATTAGAAACTTTGTAATGGTATTGTATATTATGGAATATGAACTACCAGAGTGACTTGGAGTCTTAATTTTTTGTAATTATTACTAAAATATATAGAAAAATTGTAGATATAGCGATGGAACGAATACTAATATTAATAAGACCAATATTATTTTATTTTGATCATACTCATTCTTATACTTGGTTATAATAAATACTGTTACACGGGTGTATTTATTTATTTGAAAAATAACTCAAAATTTTAGAACACTTATTTGTGTATCAGTTGTGATATTCGGTGAATACTGTATTAGTTTCATTATTGTCATAGTTATTTACATGTTGTTTAGTAGTAGTACTGCTTTGTTCAGGAAATGCTTCTCATTTAATGCTGTGACACATTACAATGTGTTGCCTCTTCATTTGAAAGAGGTTACATCTATTGTGGCATTCAAAAGAAAGCTCAAATTGTTCCTACTACACCACCAGCAGTCCTCTTGCTAGTGTATATTTTACCACTATGTATTTTATCTTTTCTATCTATAGTTGTTTATTTTAATGTATTTTGTGTGTTAAGCATTTTGGTGCAAAAATTGCCTTTATTCTTAATAGTTCTGTATTATAATATTTGTTTATATCTGCTGATCACCTGATCTGTTTAGGCACCACAATTACTTATTCGTGAATTACTTCTATTTAGTCAGGGGTTAGGTGTAAGAGTAGCACTGTTGCTAAATCTCGCCCCTTGATAGCTTGTGTTAATTGTTTTTTTTTACATTAATACAATAAAGACGTTTATTTATTTATTTATTTATTTATAGTTAGATTTCATATGTTATTCTAACAAACACCACTAACCTCTATCGCTGCTTCATACCAACATAAAAAATACTTCACCTGACCTCTGCAATCGCTTAAACTTCGAGATTCAGTGTGGTCAATTTTAGAGCCTTTTAAATAATACTGCCTCATCTAATAAGAGTGTGACGAAGAATGTTTGAATCAATTTTGGAAGATTTATTGAAATATGTTTAAAACTGTTCGTAATCTACAGAGTGCTTCCTATGTTCATATTTTTTAACTGTGTATATAAGCCGCTAAAATAAACAACTTCTTCAAATAACTTTTGTTCCGAAACCTGAAAAATAAGCGAGATACAGAATCAAAAATGCTAAATCTGGGCTTCTGTATTGAAACTTGCCTAGTCTACGAGGTAACTATTTTTAGGTCCCACGTCTGACAATCGTTGTGTTAGAAGCAGGGGCTAAACTAATTTAAAGCAAATGTCCTAGGCCTTAACTAACAAAAATCTACCAAAAATAATAAATAAACCAAACAGCTTCATGTTCTACGAATATTTGGGCGTTCATTGCAACGTTTCCAAAACCATGTCGCTCGGTAGAGAAACATCAATAAAAAACAACTTTGATTTTTTTTTTCGCAAATCTACAATATTCTCAAAACTTGTTTTATGCAGATACGCCCTTGTTCTGCCAAGATACATATTTTATTTCACAATCGTTATAGATCTTAATTAACTTACTGAAAGTTATGAGGAACAGCTTTTTCAGGGTTTTCGTTATTACTCAACACCTCTACACGCAGAATCATCGCATCTCAGCAATACTTACACATAACCTTAAAAACAAAACAAAACACATTAAGCTAGACAGGCACAAGCATAATTTATATTTGACTCTCGTGAGGTAAGGTCACTTGTTGACTGAAACATATGCATGGGGAAACAGTTAGGTGTTGCTTGAGTGAGGTACTCTCAAGTGCAGACTTGAGGAATGACTATTAGTCCACTGGGGCTGGATTTTTTAGTATAGGTTTTCGTGATGTTGATGAGAAAATATGTCTGTGTTAGTTGGTCCAGATTCGTGACCTGAGATTTTGAGAGTCTGCGTATCTCGCAAGAAAATTTCAGGGT
This sequence comes from Callosobruchus maculatus, assembly GCA_951848785.1. Lineage (NCBI taxonomy): Eukaryota > Metazoa > Arthropoda > Insecta > Coleoptera > Chrysomelidae > Callosobruchus > Callosobruchus maculatus. The sequence continues at coordinate 7,152,678 of CATOUR010000054.1, read as the reverse complement.
ATTTCACTCAAGTTGAATATTTGCTTTATAGGAGTTACAGAAAATACAAACGAATGCTATTGCATGGTAAAAATAGGATAAAGCATAGATATCATCTCTGATTGGAAAAGATAGTAAACATATTTAAATCTATGACGTCATTCCATTCATTTGTACAAGTCAAAATTCAAAAATTAGCACCTTGAAGGTTACCCTTTGTGTGAGGTATAGACATATAAAATTGGCATTACAATAATTTAGTTATAACCTATTGCACCAACCATTCGGTTTCCCTTTCTGGACTTGATGGTTGCTATTGGGCCTTCTTTCATTCTTACTTCAATGGTTGTCTAGTATAATAAAACTCCAGTAGGTTCGAACAGGTTAATATCTTCAATTATGTCGACTATGTGCCTGAGAATTGTCCTAGAACGAAGGAACGGATATTCAAGATTTTTCTGTTCGATGCGATATAATAAGTTCTGTTCCTGTATTCACCCGGAACCGTAAAAGTAACATGCGATCCTCAAAACTACATATATCTCATATTTAATGAGATTTTGGTTCAAATAACGTTCGAAAAATCAGCTTATCAACATTTTTCCCTTCAAACACAAACGTCACAGATTGACTTGTGAATAAAATAAGTTACTGTTAAATGTTACTTAAGCCAAAACAATCTTCGGTTTAGCTTTTTGGCAGTTAAACTGAAGTTAAACATACGAATAATGCTGTGCAATTTTTTTTTCTGACAAAGCCTGCAACCGCTTTTTATGCAAACGATAGCAATGTCTTCTACTAGTTTGGTCGTATCTGATTCAAGATGTCATCTTGTTAATTTTGTTCCAAAAATTGAATCCAAGCGACACGCATGGTGTGCTTTGTGATCGACTCTTAGTGTGCTGCAATTCAAACGCGCAGCTAACAGGTTTAATCACATCCATCTATCAGTTATTTATCAACCTATAAATCTGACATGTCGTTTGTATGACGTTTGAGGGTTGACAAACACAGGACACACATACCTATCAGAATTTTATTAGGTTAAGGTTGAAGGTGGGTGTTCAATTTTATCAGTGTTTATAAAATTTATTAAAAATTCAGAGGTAGCCGAACATGCGATTAAGGAAGGAGGTCATAAGATCAAGTTTGAGGAAACTCAGGTTCTTGCCGTAACGTCTTCATACTATGCCAGACTAACAGAGAAGCCATCGAGATACAAAACACCACAATAGAAAAGAAGAAATACAGAAAGTCAACCTGACACGGGTACCCATCCTAAAGGACCTGAAGTCACTGCCATATCGCAAGGGGGCGGGGCTACCAACGTTACCTGATTGGGCCACGTCACCGTAGACGGCGTTGACAGGGTACAAATACAGATGCAGATCTTCCAACCGTCAGTACTTTGGAAGTCGCCGAAGTGACATAGCTTCTGAAGATGCCATCCACTCGTGGTGGTGAAACGTTAAGCCCTAACGCTAAATGACGCCAGCCTAAAAACCCAAGAACCACAAATCTTTGCTCTTCTTCCTCTTCCTTCCTATCTTCCTTTTCTTTTTTACCTATAACACTGTCTGGTTTCTGGGCAACCAGGCGGACAGGATGGGTGTGTTCAATGGGACTTAGCGCAATAGCGCTGGCGTGGGACTGTCTGCAGGCGCTAGATGTGACCTTTGAAGTACTTTCGTTCTGATATAATAAAACTGTGATATCCATCTTCATATTCTAATATTTATTATTGGTACGGTCAAAAACCTAGGATATAAAACCACAAAACCTGATATTAAATTGACGCAATACAAAGATAACTGCTTTACATTACACATTACATATATCTAACTTTTTTCTAGTTTTGTGTCGTTTCGCTAACCAAATAGCGCTTTTTAAAAGCGCTAACCAAGCTGACTGGCGCTTTTCTGACAGCTTGTCGTTCATCGGTTAGTTAGCGCAAAGCGCCCATAAGCTCTTACGTCTGCTATGTCCCGTTGAACACTACCAGTGATAAACTGATTGACGATCTATGACATAAAGGCAAAGGGCCTCTGGGCCACCTTGACAGCTAACGACGAGTAGTGGAGTATAGTACTCGTAGATTAAGAATGTTTATATATAAGTTTTCATTTCAGCTTCGCTTCTGTTCGCTACATATCTTCGGCGTAAACCGGCATAAGGCGCCTAAAGGAACATTCCCTTGAATATTTGCCGTAAGTCTAATAAAGCGCCGTTCTATACGAAACGAATTTCAGATTTCGCTGTAATGTCTTTATTTAAAGTTCACCGTGAGCAGTCGACTCGTTGAGGCGTATCGTAGGGCAATCAGCACACGCCATACGTGACTCCGGAGAACCCGATTTTCCCGACACGTTCTGCGTCATAGAAAACGACAGTTGTGCGTGCGTGCGTCTAGTGCAGGAAATCTGGACTTTTGTTAAGAAAGATAAGGGTGTCGCGGTCGAGCATTTGTAACACGACACCTCAGACGGCGTGATAAATTAAGACCAGAAGTAGTTATTGTGATCTTACCTAACGAGGTTGTCGCAAAATAATTAGAAACCGGAATGTTACTGATGTAACCTAGAAAATGTCAATTAGTGCTAATCCTGCAAGCGATAAATGAAGTAATGCAGAAGTCCCAAGGATAATCCGACTCTGATGAACCTCATTCTGATTTTGACAAATCTGGGGCTATAAATATTGGCACAGCTATGAACAGTAAACAATAAAGTCAAGGAGCCTTGCGAATCGCCATTTTTGTTACCGAATCACTGCTCTAGCTTTAGACCCAGTTTTACCTCCTTCAGATGAATGTCAGTTTTTGTTACTTTATATCTCAAGTGACAAAGTCAAAATCTGTAGATAAGCTATCTGACATTTAACAGAAGGTGGTGAAACTAGCCATAAGGGCCCTAAGGGCCGGTTTCACCATCTCGTGATAAGTGTCCAGAAATATTATCTATATATTATGTCTTTGTCACCTGACATAAGCAAAAAGGTGACTAACACCCGTATGCACCGTTTGGCGATTCTAATCCTAGTTCCCTAATCACGTTTTGCTAGTCTTTGGCATCTAGCCATGCACCGTCAAGAGATTAACTAATCCAGATTGGAGATACGGCAAGGCTGTGTTCGCAAGATTGTTTTAGCAGTGACAGTTAAAAATTGTCAGTTTGCGGCTCATAGCAAACAAATAATCTAATCCAGGTTTAGGTAACTAATCGCGCAACTGACGTACGGTGCATACGGGCGTATAACTTACGATTAGGTAATCTGACACTTATTAAGAGGTGGTAAAACTGGCCCTAAAATATAATACATCACGTCATCGTCTTTCCGTCGACCAGTCATACAGCCTATCTGTCAGCTGATTATGTTGGTGTTCTAGTCACCGCATAGCACTAACAACATCATGTATGTTTGGTATAACGGACCTCCTTGACCTGTCTATTTCTGATTACATCTTTTCCTCTTTGGAGTGACTTTGGGATCTTGCCCACAGCCGTGATTCTATGTACAAAGGACAGTTGGGGCATGAGGCAAAGAAGAGGAAAAGATGGTATGAAGGTTTAATTACCGAAAATGCAACTGCGCAACAGAATATTTAGTGTACCTCTGCGTAACAATCCGAGAATCACCCCGCTAAAGAAGACTCCCTCCTTCAGCGGATATTGTGTGTTCCTAAAAAGCGTGCGTATTGTAACGTATACGATTGAAACTAATAAGCCACTGGAACTCTGGACACTAATGAGACAGTGTATTTTCGGTATAGGAGGATAAATATGTTTCGTTTCAATGACTATAGCCTAATGAGTCAATGTTACATAGTCTGAAGGGTAATTTTATACTGGACCGTTGGTTTGTTCAGTGTGGCATATACTATTATGATGGGCGCTAAATACTGTACATTGATAACAAAAACTGCAGTTGCTCTCTCAAGTAGTTCTAACTGGACATACAAACATTAAGATTATACGGACGGAGAAAAAATCCGAACAAAAGGCAAGGTTTGTTAGTAACGAATCTTGAAGTTATAGCAAAAAAAATTGACTAACTTATTTATCGGTTTGGTTCACTTGTCAAGTGCGTAGTCAAGGAGGGGGTAATGGATCAGAAAGAAAAGTATATTTTTGACTTCAATACTCATTCGCTCATACTCAAGAATATGCTGTGACCAAGAATATAAATTTCTGCACAACTAAACTTTGAGTAATTCTTCACCAAGTATTTCATAAAGTTTTAGTAAGCATACCATATTTTCCAACTAACCTTCTATTACTTTGATCAAGAATACAAGCAGCATGATAACTTTTGAGTACTATTAAGAACATGATAATCTTATTAATGCGGTGATGACAGACAACGCGTATGGTTTTTAGAAATCGTAGCATTGGCGGCGCAGCAATAATGAAAAAACAGAAACAGCTCAAACTTCCTTATTAGGCATTTTAGGGGCTCCTGATCGTTTTCTACTTATTCAGCGTGGGGGTCAAATTGGGGTAATTGGGGGGCTTAAGGTAAATCTAAAAAAATGTGTTGTAGTCACAATAGGCCATTGCCTGTGAAATAAATACTTAGGTCCATCGGAACATTGTCTTGCCTATTACAGAAACCAAGGGACTTCGAATTCTATACATATGAGTATTGCTTTGTATTGTGTTTATGTAGAAATTATTGAATTGATTTTAATGAAATCCTGAATTAGTATTATTATCATGACGGGGATTGAAAATGCGTATGTTTTCAGAAATCGTGTCAGTGGCTGCGCAGCAATAATAAAAAAACTAAAAACATATAAATAGCTCAAACTTCGTTTTTAGGCGTTTTAGAGGTTCCTGATCATTTTGCGCTTTTTGTTTTGGGTAATGGGGGTAAAATTCATAATACGCTATCGATTGACCTGTGAAAGAAAGCCCTAGCGACATAACACACCTTTTTTGCGGGCAGGTGGCTGATGGAGAGACGTTCAAGACAGCAATGCTGAGTAACGCCCTGTTGATAAATTGGTTAATCAGAATGGAGTAAATATAACAACCAATTTAGAATAACTGAAATTTTAAATTTATATAAAAACAATTTACAAATAATTGCAAGGTTACAACGGTAAAGTTTGAAATTATTTGGATCATTTTTGTGACAGTTACTGCCTTTTTACAGCTTGAAAATTTGCTACTTTTTCTGAATTTTTATTCCGCCATTTTGAAAATATTGTGACACGCGCGATAGCGTTTTCGCCATAACAAAACATGCTCTTTATTGTGGTAGCATTAGAATTTCACGTTATGTCATTATTTTTTAAATTACCCCCGCCCCACCCCGTTTTATTATCTCAGAGGGACCAAAAAATAGATTTTTGTCTCCAGTAATAACCTTTTTATAGTGATCAAGTTTGAACAAAATCGGAAAGCTGGCTTTTGGAGGTGCGTGTCTGTGTATCTGTATGTCCGCGATTTCGTTTTCCAACGATTACTCAAAAACTCCTCAAGCGATTGCTCCCAAATTTGGCAAACTTGAATTAATAAAGGTCGCTTATAGTTGAAAAGGTTTTGGTGCCGATCGGATAATGGGGGTTGAACAGGGTGGGGGGTGCAAATATAAATTTGATAGCACCAGTTGAAAGAGAATGTGTTTCAATGTCTAAGTCTATATATCACATGTTAGTTTTTTCTGAAATGGAGGCTACAAAAACTAGATAAGGCAAAATACTCAAATAAATTGAAATACGCAAATGTCATAAGTAGAAATACTCAAATGTCATTAGCATTAACATTAACATTAACACACAAAGTAGCCTATACATGTATATGAGAAAACTAGCCCTGTTAAAGTGTTCAACAGGTACATCTTTAATAGCCTATATTAAAGTTGCGTGCTGTTTCTAAAATGTAGCTTCATAGTGAGTCATAAAAACTGAATTCTAATACTTCGATTTTGTCACAGAAAACGCATATTATTGTAAAAATTGGACTGGTTTAAGTACTAATACTTTCAATAAAACATTTTAATAGCAATAATTAACGAGAGTTACTATAAAAATAAATCAGTAACTGTCGTTATGATTATTCCTATCGTAGACGCTTCAGGTTACAATGACAATTAAACTGGTTGAAGTACTGCAATTTCCAATTAAACATCTTAACTGCCAGAGTTAAAGGACATTACAGCTGTGATAAGTCACGAAATACGCATAACGTCGTTTCCCGAGGTGGGGGATGTTTCCCATGCTCCATCTCTTTTCTTCTTTCTAGAGGGCAAGCGGGCGAGTGCGATAGAGATAGATGCTCTTCACTGTTGTTTTACACTTCAGTCAGTCGTTAGAGGTTACAGCACGGTGACAGGTGTGAGGTGCATTCGCTGTTCGGTTTTACTATCACATACTATTTTGTGTTCCTATAAGTTTTATGCCTGCCTCCGTCTTTGTGTGTGGAACAGAATAGGTACCTGAATGGTCAAGTATGGCTTTGGAGTACACGAGTCGTACATTTTCGGTAACTTTGCTGTAAGAACAAAATATATAACAAATTTCCATTGACATTATGTGTTCCTAGGTGTAATAGACGTTTTATGTGGAATAATAACTTTTTTGTTATGACAAACTAAAGATTTCAATTTTTGTTATAATGATTTTTAATTAATTATTTTACCACGAATAAAGATTATTTTGAATCTATTTGCTTTTCTTAACCTCTATAATTGAATATAGGAATTATCCGTATTACATTAAAAAAAAATCAGTATTGGTATTAAAGTTTTTCATTATAACAGTTTAATTCATTATCTGTAGAAAAAGAAAAAAATGTCACAAATAAATAACCGTAATAAATAATCCTGTTTAATTGAGGGTATTAAACAAGTGAATAGCCTTGGAAACGTGGTTTAATTGTAACTATTAAACTAAGCTACAGTCACAGTGACATTTTTCTAACAACCATTGATTTGATGTAGCACACTACCACAATTAATTTTAAACAGAATTCACTATCCAATTGCAGCAATTAAACAGCTTAATTGTCACGTATTTTGATTCAAAATTTAATTGCGGTGATTAAAATTTTAATCGTAGCGATTAAAGTTTTCTCTCAGTGCACGACATTATCACAGGGTTATGGTAAAACAAGGACAGGGGCTGAACAACAACCACTTGAGTCAGGGTCGTTCCTAGAACGAGGTCTACGTCGTTTGATTCAAGGATCCTTTTTCTATTTTACCTAGGTTTCCTGTACTGTTATTCATATAAAACCAGTCCGTGCAACAGCAGCGTCACCTGAACGACGTCTGCTCGTCAAAATGCCATTTGCCCGCTGCATCCGGCATTAGGAAAAGTCGTGGGAGTATTAAAGTTGAGTTTCTGGATCGTATATTCCACGTCGTTCACATAAACATGCTGTGATTGACTCGAATAGAGTTCTTCATTACGTCTTTGCTCAGCTCCCACACATTTATATTTCTTTGTATGTGGATGCGATAACTTCTTGAAACATGCTTTGCGTATCGATGTCTTTATGAATAAACTATGGATACGGGGGTCCTTGTATATGATGCGAGACTTTAAGTCTAAATTTAGTATTTATCCATATTTAGCTATGTTCAGTTCACACAGAGTCACTCTACATTGGTCAAGGTGGTAGATACTGTCACTCAATATGCAATGTGGAGAAACTTCTTTTAGTTAAGGCATTGACGCGTAATTTTAGTATCGAGAAAGAAACCGCGGATGATGCTTGGCATTTGAGTTCTAGAGGCAGTTCAGAAACTTTTTTGTCATTGCACCATAACACCAAAATGGGTGGGATCGGAGAGTGGGACGTTAAAACGTGAACAAAAGAAAACGTTATGTTGCGGTTTGCGCGTACCGATTTTTTTTTTTAAATAAAAGAATTGCGACGAAACCGATCGGAGCTTGACAGAAGATTTTTTGTTTTTTTATAAATAACACAAAAAATACTGTCATTCGTTTCTGCCGCAGTTTATGAGAAATAAGAGCTTGTAGCTCGATTTTTCACGTCATTTTCGCCGTTAAAAACTGTTCATATAGCCTAAAACAGATGAAGTTTTTTATATTATATATATACCTATCTCCGATCCCTCCCAACTTGAGGTTATGGTGCAATGACAAAAAAGTTTCCAAACTGCCTTTACAACTGAAATGCCAAGCGTCACCCGGTTTTTTTATCGACACTAAAATTACGCGTCATTGCTCTGAATATTTTTGTTGTTAATTTAAATTCAGTTTTCCTATAGAGACAAGCATGGGTAAGGCCAGAGATAGTTTGAAGGGAACAGTGCTGATTGCAAAATTTCACTAATTATACCCAGGAGATGCTTGTGGAAAAAATAAAAACATCAGCATATTTACATCCTCTGTGAATATTATGTACAAGAAGGTCCATAACAAACAAGTATCCAGTAGACTAAAGTATCATTAAGTCGGCGCCACATATGCTTTATAGAATGTATAATATTCGTCAATTCTTGCTATAAGGTCCACTTTAAGTTACCGTCGTGTCGGTAGATCCGTCTGTCAGGTATGGTTACGCAGAGACCAGACAAAGTCATGGAGAAGTGAGGGAAGAAAAAAAAAAGAAGGAAGGACAGGAGCAATGGCTTAGCCGATTAAATTTCGGTAATTTTTAGATTTAACGAAAAGGCTTAATTTTGAGATTCGGTGTACCTACAAAGTGGCAAAAATTTAGTTGTTTCCAAAATTGCATAATTTAATTTTAATTACAGTGCGAGACGCGGCCTTGTACGCTTATGACGATTTGATTTGACGAAGAGAAGTTAATGGTTAAAAACATAGGTACCAAGAATTCTGTGTTGATCCTTGCTGGCGGTACCTCCGTAGTCTCTCTTCGATGTTTTGGAAATTCTGCCCACCGTAATTTAGTGTACAACTGCAAAAGAAGACTGAAAGGCACTAAGATGGTGATTGCAGAAGAACTTACCAAGGATAGGCACGAAATTTATCTGTTCGCCAAAGAAAAATTGGGTTTCACTGTGGTATGGACTACAGGAGGCCAAATTCTCACAAAAATCAAAGGAAAAAAGATTCAGTTAAGAAGTGTTGAAGATGTTGAGAAGATTGTCATTTAGATGAGCCTGCTGGCAGGGTTGTGCCTGTGGACTAATTTTAATTTTTCTTGTTCTTTGTTCAATCAGTTCTATTTTTATTACTTATACCTAGTTATTTAGTTGTAATTTATGAAAGAGTTGTCGATAGCTTTTGTTAATGTAAGATCTTTGGTGCCCCATTTTACCGACTTCAATTCATTTTTAGAAGGTCAAGGTTTTGATATTGTTGGTGTGTCAGAAACCTGGTTGAATCCAGATGTGCCGACCAATTTATTAAATGTGAAAAATTACACTTTTCTACGAAAAGACAGAGTTAGCAGAGGTGGTGGTGTAGGTATGTACATAAGTAATAACTTGATGTTTTCAGTAGTTCTATCTGAATCCAGTTTTACCTTAGAAGAATTGTGGGTTGAAGTAAAGTTTGGAAAAATATCTTACGTTATTGGTTCATTATACAGACCCCCTAAGGGTAATGTTGCATGTTTTGTAGATTTTTTCGACTTTGCCAGTTCATTGATGTAGAGATAATATGTGGGGGCGATCTCAATATTAATCTATTAGATGAGCCAAGTAGTGACGTTACTCTTTTTAATAATTGCATCAAGGCATTCGAACTAAAGCAGGTCATTTATGAACCAACTAGAATTGGAAAGACTGCGATAACATTACTAGATGCCATTTTGGTTCCTGATCGTGAATTTGTTTCATCAAGTGGCACAAAGGACACATCTTTTATGTCGGATCACTTACTTGTTTATTGCGTTCTCAATATAGCTACATACTGACGTAAATTATTCTAAAAAAAGGTGTGTAAGGAATTTGAAGACTATAGATAGAGATCTGTTAAACGAATTTCTTTCTATATCCCCTTTACTAAACTTGATTCATTTACCTGATGTCCAGCAAAAAGTAATTTATCTCGACCAAATCCTCCTAGACATACTTGATAGCCTTGCTCCAGTTAGACATGTACATTTTTCTCAATAAAAGCCGCCTTGGATGACGTACACAATTAAGTCTATGATAAAATTAAAACAAAAGGCATTCAATAGGTCCAAAAGGGTTAAATCTACTGTAAATTGGGAATATCACAAACTTATAAAAAACTAGGTCAATACTGCCGTATTCTCTGAAAAAAAAAGATACCTTGAATTTCGTATTAATCAAAATCATGGCAGGTCCAAAACTCTTTGGAACACACTTAGAAACCTGAGTATATGTAAAAATAATACCTCGTCAATTCCAGCAGAGTTTAATGATCCAGATGAATTGAATAAGTACTTTCTGCAATCTTCTGCTGTTAACTCTTCCATAAACGACGACCTGAAGAAGTTCTATAGTCTTAACAGGAATCCAAAAGCAATTTCTATTCTGGAGTTTCACACTGTTTCTTAAGATGTTGTTAAAGACAACTTAATGAAAATAAAATCCTCAGCTATGGGTGCTGATCAAATTAGCCTTGATATGATACTGCTATGTTTGCACAAGATACTCCCTTACATAACTAACATAATAAATTCGTGTATTTTAGAGAATGATTTCCCCGATATATGGAAAGTAGCAAAAATAGTTCCTTTACCGAAAAAACAAATTGTCTCACCTTTCAGCGACATACGACCGATAAGTATACTGCCAGTGTTACCTAAACTGCTGGAAATGGTTGTTGAGTCACAAATCACAGCATATTTGAACGAATATAGTTTGTTACCCGACTACCAGTCAGACTTTAGAGCAGGTTTTAGCTGTGAGACAGCATTACTCAATATTACAGATGATATTTTCCGAGCGGCTGACCTGGGACAAACCACTATTCTTGTCCTTTTAGACTTCCCTAAGGCCTTTGATAAAATTGACCATGAGATGCTACTATCCATTTTACATTTTATTGGTTTTTCTGAAACAGCACAAAAACTAATGTCCAGCTTCTTACGTAACCGCAGACAGTTTGTCGCTACGGAAGCTGTGTCAAATGAAGGCCTTGTGAGTTGCGGGGTGCCTCAAGGATCAATCCTTGGACCATTGCTCTTCAGTTTATACATATACATCCAACCTTGGCGACTGTCTTGAAAAGTGCAGGGTTCATTTATATGCTGACGATACTCAGCTTTACTTTTCATTTCAGCCCAGCGATAGAGCTGAAGCTGAACTTATCATAAATCAGGATTTACACAAACTCATTAAGTACTCCCAAGATCTCGGTCTTCATATTAATGCTGCTAAATCAAATATTTTAGTTTTCGGAAGACTGAAGGACGATATAGCTCCCTACTTGGATATAACCATCGGGAATGATACCATAACGGTAACTTCTTCTGCCAGAAATTTAGTTTAAAGACTATTTTTCCTCACAGACGTCTACTATCTCAATCGATGAAAATAATGCTTTGTAACTCATTAGTTTTAAGTCACTTCAACTTCTGTGATGCTGTGTATGGCCCCTGCTTGGATCGAGCAGACAATGACAGAATTCAAAGAGTTCAAAAAGCATGTTTGAGGTTTATTCATGGTATCCGCAAATTTCAAAGTGTGTCATATAAGTTAAAAGAGACTAAATGGTTGACCATGGCAGAAAGAAGAAAGCTTCATGCAGTTAATCTTTACCATAAAATAATTTTTTACAGAACGCCACCCTATCTTTACGATAAAATTGAGTTCCAAACAGACGTACATAACCTCAACCTTCTTCGTAGTTATATATCTCCACCACCGCATCAAACAACTTTCTTTGAGCGGTCTTTTACTTACAATGTTTATTGGCTATACAATCAGGTTCCTGACTCATTTAAACATTTAGAACCTAGGATTTTTAAACTCAAATATAAGAGGTTCTTGCGGGAGTTTTAGAATTGTCTGGCAAATTTCCTAATTAGAATAGCTATCGATGACAAATATTATGTTTTCTCTGCATATACATATATTTGTGTGTATACATGCAAAAATTCCTATTTTCAATTTTTTCCCTTCTTTTATGTAAGTATAGTTATTTCTTTTCGGAAGACTTATGTTCTATTTCTTTGCGTTAGGGCCGAACTAGTTCATTTTTAATGCCTTCGGTCCTTTTTGTAACACTTTTCCTATATGTTAATTATTCACCTCTAATATTTTATGTATGTGTTGCAAATAAATATTTTAAACAAAAAAGTGCAGCCCGGGCTCCGACACACCGAGCTGCTGTTCCATTACCCAATGACTACTCCTCACACCGTGAGGTGAGCAATCACTGGGTCCGCGAATCGTGCACCCTAAGTAGACAAAGGGACCCAAGGATGACTGCCTTCTGCATTCTGGCGGCTAAGATGTGCGCCGCCGCACGGCACACCGGTATTTTGCGCAGTGCCGAGAGCAGCGTATTCCTCATTCCACCTAGGGATCCAATGACCATAACCAGCAGACTTACAGTGTAGTCTGGCCAGAGCCTGCGAAGTTGACCGAGCAACTCCTGATATTTGGTCCGCTTTTCCTCCTCCTTAGAGACAATAACGAACATCGTCTTCTGTTGGTGGTCGAGAAGGACTATGTTGGGCTTGTTTGCCTGTACAAGCTCGAGCGTGGGGAACGAGTAGTTCCAGTAAATCCGGCATCTCTCGTTCTCCACAACGGACTCTATATCCCCTGGAGCGTATGGCAGCACCGGTGTCTCATCGATACCGTATGAGTGCCTTAAATGATAATAGAGCACTCGTAGAGCCGCGTTGTGCCGATGGACGTAAGCCGTCCCAGCGTATATCTTACACACCGACAAGAGATGCATAAGCGTCTCTGGCGCCTGTCGGCAAGCTCTACAAAGGGTGTCGGGTACATCTAGACCCATAACCCTTTTACGGTACACCAAGATGTTGAAGACACCGTCTTGGCAAGCCATCATAAAGCCCTCAGTCTCCGACTTCAACCCACTAGACATTAGGAAAGAGAAGGTCAACTGCTCAGACAAGCCATGCTCTTCCAGATGTTTGTAGAAGATTCCATGCATTGGCTTATCTTTATGAAGTCTTAAAAGGAAGTCGACTTCGGCAGTTTTAATGTGGGATTTTAATTCTGCGGGATCGAGTTCCGTAATGGACTGCTGACACCTCCGCTTGAAGTCGAGTGTGAGGCTGAGCTCCTCGGCTGCTCGTTTCGCTGCGCTAAAAAGAAAGGCTCCTTTACCCGCATTCTCGTGCTCTCGCACAAAGCAGATCAGGGGATCGGTGCTGCTCGTTACATAGCAGGCCGTGGCCAATACTACCCTGTTGTGCAGACGCTCCAAACTCAATAGTCCACGCCCTCCCAGGTGTCGCGGGAGGTATATTCGCGGGACAGAGGACTTAGGATGCAGACTTCTCTCCATATTCATCCTTTTGCGGGTTTTCGTGTCGATTTCCTTCAGCTCGTTCACTTTCCAGTGTATCGCACCAAAGGTGTATAATAACAATGGGACCGCAAGCATGTTTGTGGCAGCGACTTTGTTCTTGCCGGACAGTTCTGACGACCAAATCTGCCGGAGTCGGTGCAAATACTTGCGGCGGAGACACTCTTTGACCAATTCTGCCTCTTGGACATGACGTTGCGCCACTCCAAGGTAGGTATAGGTATCTCCGGCATGCAGTTGTCGCAAGATGCTCCCATCAACGAGCTGTTCCTCATCTCCACTATCTCAGCTTCGTCCTTTCTTGAGATGAACCAATGCACATTTGTCTGTCCCGAACTTCATTCCGATAGCATGACTGTACTCCTGCACCACCCTCAGCGATTGTTGTAGTTCGCGTTGGCCGGAGGCATAAAGTTTTAGGTCATCCATATAAAACAGATGGGTGACCTTGTGCCTCTGGTTATTGGGCGTGCCACAGCTGTATCCTTTAGTATTTCTCAGCGCTATGGACACAGGCAAAAGTGAGATGCAAAAGAGCAAGGGACTCAAGGAGTCTCCTTGAAAGACACCTCTTTTCAATGACACCAACTCTGTCTGAACCCGAGTTTCACCTGATTTTATAGTGAACCGGGTCTTCCAGAGTGGCATCAGTTGTTGATAGACGTTCACCCACAACCTCATCCTCTCTCTTCAAATCTGCCAGCTTCAAGGACCTTCCGTTGTTATGCAACTGTTGTAAGTGTGGTGTAAATGTGTTTGGGGTAAGGCCTGAGACTGACATAATGAGGGGAACAATAGTAACTTTGTCCTGCTTCCAAAGGCGTTTTATTTCCATGGCAAGGTATTATCATGTTAAAAACAAAAAAGTGCAGCTCGGGCTCCGACACACCGAGCTGCTGTTCCATTACCCAATATTATATTCTTATTTATTTCCAGTGCAACTTTTTGTCTTATTATTTGCTTACCATTTAAAAATGTATTTCAGATAGCCTGAAATAAAAAATTTCTCTTGAATTTTTTGCCCAAAATAAACCATTTCGCACCAAAAATTATTCTACATATCGCCATAAAGCAAAAATATGAAACTAATTTATCTAGTAGGCCGCTGTTAGCGATAGTGACAATTAAATTGGTATCAAGCTGTCAGTTTATGAATTTTTGAAATTGAGGTAATACTAATTGTGTATTGTTGTTCTGTTCTTAATTTGTTACTTTAATAATTCACTTGTTATTAAAATGACATACACAAACGAGGAAATGGTTGACATGCATTACGTTTACGGTCTGTCGTAGGGAATGGGTTAGGAGCTTCTAGAAGATATACTGAAATGTATCCTAAACGGCAGCATCCGCATCACATAGAATATTTGCCCGACTTCACCAACGGTTACGAGAATATGGATCGTTCGACAAAAGAACGCAGTAATGTGGTCGCCATCGAGAAGTTGCTTGAGGAAACAGTACCAATTTGATTGAAGAATAACCAGTACTCGAAAGATTGCTTTCCAGCTAAATGCTGATTATATGACGGTATTTCGAATTTTAAAGGATCAACTCTTATACCCTTACCATCTGCAACGGGTACAGCCACGTTACCGCGAGACTTTGCGAACCGTCTTGAATTTTGCAATTGGATGCTGGAAATGATTAGAGTAAATCGTGACCTGCTGAAGACGATTGAATTCACAGACGAATGTAGTTTTCTTAAGACAAGATTATTAATTTTCATAATTACCAAATATGGGCTGATGAAAACCCTCACGCTATTCTAAAACTAACAATCAAGAACAGCTTTCTCTTAACGTGTGTGTCGGAATTATTGGGGATTATTTAATTGGGCCCCATTTCCTACCTCCTCGATTAAACGGTGAGTGGCATGCGTTCAATTTTCAAGAGAGGTGCATCCGATACTGCTGCAGGAAGTTCCTTTGGGCTTTAGACGGGTTATGTGTTTTATGCATCATGGAGCTCCCATCCGGTTCAGTCAAGCAGCACGTCAGCATTTAACTGAAACATATAAAAATCAGTGGATATGTCGAAGAGGACCACAGAATTGGCCCGCTCGATCCCCTGATCTCAATCCTCTCGATTTCTCTACTTGGGGCCGTTTACAGCATTTGGTTTATCGTACTCCTGTTCGCGATGTAGAGGACTTAAGAAACCGCATCATCGATGCATGCAGGGAAGCAAGAGAGACTCCAGGAATATTTGAGCGATTACGCGGCTTATTGCGCCGACGTATAGATGCATGTATGTTTTGTTATCAATATATCAGATTTGTTTATTCCCCTTTAATTATTTCATAGAGGTAGTGTCCACAAAATAACAATAAACCCAGTTCGCATTAAGACAATGTATCTCTGTAGTTGTTCGTAAAATAATTATTTGCTGCGAACTGGTTTATTTTGGGCAAAAAATTCAAGAGACATTTTTTGTTTAGAATCAAACAGGCTATCGGAAATACATTTTTATACGGTCAACAAATAATAAGTCAAAAAGTTGCATTGGGAACAAATTTTAAGGGTTGAGTTTTCCAGCCCTTACAACCAAATAAATTACCGGCTAAGTGTCTTTTTGGTAGTAGAAAATGTCAGGCTAATTTCTATATTGTAACTTTCTTAGTGCTGGTGAAAAAAATTGTTAAACAAATTTCAGGTACCCAATTTAGGTTTCTATATTTAAAAGATCCTATCGTTTCTTCGATAAGGGATCGTCTCCTTGAATGTTATACACTTATTTAATTACACCCTATATAGCCTGCGTTTTCTAATGTTTGATTCTGATGGGCAATCGCCCACTCTAACACTTCACCCAATGCATGCTACAGCCGCTCGCGGACCAGATCTCCAGTCCGCTACTGAGCTACAGGAAGAATGTTAGAGGACAATAATTAAGATGGCTGTGACTGTGAGTTTTATGACTGTGTTACAAACTATCGCAAGTAAGTAATTATACAATAACTAATATAACGTAAAACTGGAATATCGTGCATTTATTTGTAGATCAATGTTTTTTAATAACTTTATTTTTGATTTTTTGCTATTATTTTGATAAACAAATGCTCATATATTTTTGACAAATGTGTCATCCAGTTTTTATGTTTAGTTTCGAATGGTATTTATCAACTATAACCCTCAAAATCCAATACAATTCTTAAAAAGTCACTGTAAAAATATTCATTAAAGTATGCATGTTGATGTAACGGCCCTTTTGAACTATTATACCTAACTTTTTGTTTACTCAATGAGGAGCACGCAATATGACACCCGAAACGAAATCAGTAAGTATGATAGAAGGTTGAATTGTTCAAAGTAGAAGTTTCCTTTATCCTTTCACATCACCTTATATTCCTGCTTCCACTCCGTTAATGACAAACTGGGTAAATTGAGTAATATAATAAATTGCGCGATGGAAACGCGAGCACGTACTCAGCAGAACAAAAGCTGGTTCATAAAGCATTCGATGTAATTACAAGTTACATACAATGTAACACGTTAAACGAGTTAACTTTTCGGTATGTATCAAAACTTCCAGCCGGAATTAGCTCTAATTAATGCTTTTGCTTTTCTGAAAATGACATGTGCTCGTGTTCAAGTTGAATGCCAGTATTCTAACTACGAATATGCTGATCACATTAACGTATATTCGTCTTCGTACAAAAGCTTGTTTTGTAACAGTTTTCAGTTGGAAGAATACAGAATGGTGGATTATGTTTCACCGTTTAATTTCAACAAAACATATTTCAATAAAATGGCATCAATTTTAAAATGCAGGAATGGTTCAAAAAATAATTGCATTTCTTTACTTCTGATAGTTCTAATGACATTTTTGCGACTGCTCCTAGAACACCTGCGTGCACTATGTGGAACGATATAGTTCTGTAGGATAAAGAAGAAGGATATGGAGTTCCAGCTTAGAGGCAGGATGATAGTCCCTATTCAAGATACTTTGGGGTCTAAATAGACAACGAGAGTTGCTAATCAGACCACATTTAGAATTCAACCCAGAAGGCAGCAGCTAGAATAGCATTGCTCTCTAGACTACTGAGGGACTCAGCAGTAGAAAAAGAGCACTCCTCAACGGAATCGTCCAAGTAGTTGGCCTTTATGGTGCGCGAGTTTGGCACAGGACACTCAAAAGGGAAAAAAACAGCAAGAGCTGGACAGGTTGCAAAAGAACTCACTGCTGAGGGTAGCGAGTGCCTTCCGTACAGTATCCAGTAACGCTTTATAGATGGTGTCAGGGACACAACCTTTGCATCTCCTGGCTGAAGAAAAAAAGTGTGAGAGGTAGCTCACAATATCGACAAGAACCCTGTGCAAACCTACCTTAAGATCTAAAGGCGAATAACATGGTTAGACTGATGACCTCTGGTTACGTTCATTCGAAAACCAACCACTGCACGATGAAGAAAATCCTGCGCCGGTACTCTGTAACTTAGAAACGTGTTTCTATGCACTATGTACTATGAGATCGGGTGGCCTCGTAAATATGACGTGCCGGCGTAGTAGACACGTGTTAGGCACCCGAAACTGCCCGATCGTCATGGTCATAATGGTGATATAAACATGTTTCTATCCCTTAAGTTATAGAGAGTACTGACGCTGAGCTCAAGAGAAAGCGAAGTGCGTAAAGGCGGTAATTAAATCACAAAATTAACCAGTTCAGACCAGTTATATTGTTACGTCGTACGACGTTTGTGATAGAAGGGCTTGAAGGTAAGAAATAAGAAAAGAGAAAATGGGTTTTAGCTAGTTGGGCCGTAGTGGCATATAGAATGGACGCGTTCGCATTCGTTGGACATGACATCAGAGGACTCAAGCTGGTTCAGTGTCAGGCGGGCAGGCTATCTCTCCATTTTTCAGGTGTGCGAGTCTTTCTATCCTTGCGATCAAACCGACTTTCCTAAACACTTTCTATTAAAAAAAAAGGAGATGGTCTGGTCTTCTTTAGTCTGAGCAGAATCTATGTAGGCTAAAGGCAGTCCAAGTTTATAAATAAGTTATGACGTTTATTGATGGGTAGTATGTTTTTAAACCAGTTTCCTAGAGTCAATGCAATGCATTGTTGACAAGTTCAAATTTCGAACCGGTACGCTCATAATGTTTGCTTGTCTGATTAACAAATGCTGTGCCACAGAGCACTGCGACCCTTAGACTTCACACAGACTAGCTCATTTGGTTACAAGGAAATTGTATCAGACTTAATCATACAGGGCTCAATAGTATTGCTGTGAGAGTATGATAGTAAAGCTGAAATGCAGCAAAATTAGCTTAATATATGAATGGACAAAAACGAATAGTTTTTGAGACTTCTCAGTTTCAAGGAATTCTAATATATACCTACCCAAAATCTGGCATTGTTCATTCTTGAGGTTTCTGTAATAGATTTACTGTTGCGTAGACCAGACCCTTCATGTGAGCCCATACACAAAAGTCTAGCGGCGTGAGGTTGGGGCTTCTCGCAGGCCATGGAGTCGGCCATCCCCTCCTTATCCATTGATTTGAATACTGTTCATTCAGCCACTGTTGCACAAAGATCGCGTAGTGGGCTAGACATACATTGGACGACGATTTGCGAAATCGCATAACTGCTGGTTTCAACTCCCTTCAAAACGGACCTGGTGTGTTGTTTGGAAATCACTGATGATAAGATTGCCCGCTTGTATCCAAGCTAATGGAAGTCATTTTGAACATTCATTATAGATTGACCAACTTGCCATGTGATTTTTGATAATATCATGTAGCTGTCGCAATTCTTTTTAATCCTATATCATTAATGAACAAAATATTTTTACAGTATTTCAAAGGATCTCCCTTGAAATGTTTGCTGTATGTTTACAAAATATCCTGTAAAACCAGAAGGGCTTCAGGCGCTTTAGCCCCTCGAACTATTTTCGCTATCAGGATAATGTATTACATTCCCTCAATAAAAACATTTATCACCATAAGGGTAATGAGTAGTCGATGATCCAGCCACTAAACACAGTCCCCCGCGCTATGCTCCTGAATGTATGTAGGTTTTCAATTCGACATTTATACCATTTTGAGAAGCTGATTGCACTATGGGCAAGTTTTTCCAGTGGTTTGTGTGTGCCGTGTCTTTGCAATGTTCTGAGCTAGATACGATTTTGTTGAAATAAAAACGAAAATGAGAATTATTTTGTTATCAATACCTGCTTTTTTGTATCGTACATTTTCAACTTTCCATGATGGTATTGAATTGGTGTAAGCGTATTAAACTAAGATAAATGAACATGTTACTGGTTTCTACGTTCTTCATAATTTAGACAAAAATGCCAGATTTTGGGTAATTATTACAAATTCCCTTAAAATTGAAAGATTCCAAAGATTAAATTTGTCCATACATATAACATTAAGCTAATTTTGTTCCATTTCAGTTCTACTATCACGCCCTGACAGGAATAGCTGGAATTACATTAAGTTCTGTATTTTACACCTCACTCCAAAACGTGTTCACAGTGAGCGGATTTTAATACTTTCAGAGAACGCGGTGTAAAAGGGATCTACTAAGCGACGAGGATAATAGCTATAAGGCAAAGGTAATGGAATCCACTAATATAAAGTTAAATCGTGATTGTATTTCTAACTCGTTTATAAACTGTAGTAAGTGTCGTTCATGGCTTTCTCTTGGATCCCAAATGGTATACCGTTTCGTCTCCTCTTAAAGCTGCACTGTAGTATGTTAAATTACTCAATTGTAAGGCAAGCAGCACCGTATTCCAAAGACACCGATGATCAAAAACACAGATGCAGAACTCTGTGCTTTTTAACATTCCATAACGACCAACAATTATTTAAAATTATTTGAAATTGTATTTCATGAAACAATTTATAATGCGACTAAGAACATCATAGTTAACGAGCAACACGGCATTGTACAGAAAAAATCATGTACAACAAATCTTGCATGTTTCTCTCAGAATATAATTAGCTGGTTAAGTATACTTTGATATTCAAAAATCATTCAACCAGATTGATCTAGGGATTCTATTAATGAAACACGATCATCTGGAGCTCTCACCAACCAACTCTCACCAACTCTATTAAGCCTATTTCAGTCTTATTTGTTTGACAGAAAGCAATTTGTGGAATATGAGGGTCATTGATCAAAACAATTTACACCAACGTTGGGATCCTCAGGGCTCCAATTTGGCCCCATTGCTTCTCATACTTTACATTAACGATTTAGCAACCATGCTAACCTATGGAAAGCTAATTTACGTTAACGACCTATAATAATTATTCAGTACTATTAATGCTGCTCCTACAATCCGGAATAGTTCCTCCGGAAAATGCGGGGAGCTGAAAAGGAACCGACGATGGGCGTGATAAATAAACAGGTGCGCGCTACATTAGAAAGACAGGGAAACAGTCATGTTAGCGCGTCGCCAGGAATTTGTAAAATTGAAGAGGAAGACGATTTGCACATGTTTTTTATCCGAATTACTGACGCTTCATTTTCCAATATTTTTACATGAAATTTTCACATGATGTTTAGAAGAAAATTGCCCAGTGTGATATCAAAGCAGTTTTTCATTTTTGCTTCTGGGCTTTTCTTAAAAAAATTACAAAGTTGACGAAGAAAATAGGCAACTTCAAGCGATCATATTTCATGTTCAATCAATTCTTTTCAAAAAATGCTTCGATAGCCCCCTCTGTAATTTCCCTTTAAACTTCATGTAAAAATTTCATGCAAAAATATTGAAAACTAGAGCGTCAGGAATTGGGATTGAATCACTTGAAAATGACCGTTTATGCTCTCCGTAGGAGCCGCCTTAATACTAAAAAGGATTGCCGTGCATTACAACTTAATCTTGTGGCAGCTGAAAGATGGTGTCCCAAAAACCATTTTGAAAAGTGTATTGTTGTTACTTACTCTAGAAAGAAACATGTGTTATGCTGGCCGTACAAAATAGGTTCTGTATTATTAGACAAACAAAATATACAAAAGGCGTAGGCATAACTTTTGATTCGCAATTATCATTCCATTCTCAGTTCAACGAAACTGTATAACCTGTAAATAGAATGCTAGGCTTTATAATCAGGGATGAAAGGAAATTTCAGAATTTAACTGCGCAATCTAAATTAGGAGTACCTATCGATTATTTGGTATCCGATCTATGCCACTTATGTGTATAAATGCAACTGAACGTGTACAACGTAAATATCGCAAGCTGTTTATTTTTAAATTAAATGGCATTTATCCGGATAGAGGTTGTGACTATTCAGTGCTGCTGGAGAATAACCAACATAATTCAATCAACTTGAGAAGAATATCAAGCACGTTATATTGCTGCACAGTTTATTTAATAATGGAATTGACTGTCCATCTTTATTAAGCCTGGTTTATTATCGTGTGCCACGGATAAGTTCAAGACATTCGAAACTGTACTACGGATAAGCTCAAGATATTTGGGATTGTTATATTATGATTTATTACATAGAAGTACTCTAAGAAAGTTACCAGCTACACTAGAGTACTTGAATTTTGAACTGCTTGGCAGACAGTGTGATCTACACAACATATCAAGGTGTGAAATTAAATAACATGTGCTAGAATTAACTGACAATGGTAGAATGAATAAAATGATAAAATGAATAATTTGATTTATAGGATACCCCTGGCCTTTACGCGGCCAGTAATTTTATCTACCTTCTTAGTTCCCACACTGATAGGTGAGGGGAGTATTCGGATCGCGAAAATTTTCGATTTTGAGGTAATACGCTTTTTGGGCCTTTTATAATATCTACATAACGAAAATCCATGTCACTCATCTCCGTCGGTCTGTCTGTCTGTATGTCGGTCTGTCTGTACGCGTTTTTCTAGCCTAGTAGTCTCAGTAACCGCTGCATGAATGGTGATGACATTTAGATAGGAATATGTTGTAGCTCCTATAATTTTCGAAATCGGTGCACGGGCGGCGGAGCAATTAGCAAAAACCAGATATCCCTCAAACTTGCTTTTTAGGCGTTCTGAGTGTTCCTGATCATTTTTTACTTTTTTGGGCGGGGCGAAATTGGGGTGGTCGGGGGTGGGGGCTTGAAGAACAAAAGATAAATTGCTTTTTTCATAAAAGGCTCTCCATTGACCTATTGAGGAAGGCCTAGCGACATAAATCGCCCTTTTATATAGGTCCATCCGAACATTGCCTTGCCTATTACAGAAACCAAGGGATCTAGAATTTTACTGTGTCCGCACGAGAATCTATTGCTTTAGATGGTTCTGTATTTTGTGACGCAGACACCATTGAATTGATTCCAATGGAATTCTGACACAGTATTATTACCGTGGTGAGGATGGAAAAATATGAAAACAGCTCAAACTTCGTTTTTAGATGTTTTAGGTGTTCCTGATCATTTTCTACCTTTTTTTAGGTGGGGGTGGGATTGGGGTAGTTGGGCGTTGTTGGGGGGGGGGCGGTAGTAAAATTGAAAAATTTGTTGTATTGATAATAGGTTATCCATTGACCTGTGTAGGAAAGAAGTATCGGCATAACACAATTTTTGGGGGGGGGGAGGGGGGGTTGTTAGCGATAATTTAGTTGTAAGGAGAGCTCAGACTCAGATATAGCTTCATGCTATGAGAAAATAATAATCTGGTATCACCGTAATGTGTAGGAAGTACTGATTCAAACAACTTGACTTATTTTTTTTATTTACTTTTTTGTCTTAATTTAGTTGATTATTATTCTTTACATCTAAAACTTGCCCAAACCTTTTCTGTAATTCGGTATATACCTGCAGGAAATAAAGTATCTATCTACCAACTGATCTATCAAGTTGGTTACGAAAAAATTATACTCTGCCACCTGGGCTAGCTATCAGGCAACAAGTATCACTTATTCCAGATTATTTGTTTACTTTGTTGTTTTTTTGACGAAACTTATGTAGTCAGAATGTTAATAAAGAGTTTGTATTTTGACATAGGTATGTCATTTTAGTTGAAATGCTTTAAGTTAAAGAGGTAAACAAGGCACAAGTTTCAGAAATTACTTATAGTAAAACCAGTGTTATAATATAGACAAACATTATATATTATAATCTCATCCAATATAGACAGATATTAGATAATCTTATTTAATAAAATGTTCCATAATTTGAGCTAATAGAGTGAAGTCTTAGACAGTGTTTGACGGACATCTTTCTTAGATCTCTGAGAGGGGCTTCAATGGCAGTGAATTACACAAACTAAATGTACGTTAGTGGTTTGTAATATCGGAGGGGATTATTGGCGTATTCCATGGAATGCATACATACAATATTTACGAAAACCCGCATATCCAATCAAATATGTTTGACCTATCACGGCTGTTATATTATGCTTTTGAGCACAGTGAAATGCCATTTTATAAACCGGCCAAAGTGCACTTAAAAGGGTACTCAAACGGGTACAGTATTTTTTATCTCTTCTGTTTACAAGCAAACATTGCCTTGCATCCATGTTATTTGTGACTAGAAATTGGATTCCAAATAACAGGTCAACTAATTTACGTGGACCTAGAGCCAGTATTTTTACATCTGTACAAACAAAGTTTATTCCAGGAATAATTATCTCTTGGTTAAAATGTCCAAAATGCCGAATTACAACGTTTTAATTAATGTCTATTTGTTTACATCGTTTTGAACAAACAAATTATATTCCTGAAAATGAATGGCTGCTAATAAACTAGACCTAAAGGGTTTAGCTATATACGAGCAAAAATTTAACAGCACGTTGAGTCAAAAACTGAAAAAGTTTGAGAAAACAGCACCTGGTATTGACCGACATGAATGAATGAATGAAAAGGACCAGAGGCTATCCAGCACGGAATGTGGCTGTTGCATAGACCACGCGATGGGCCCTTTTGCGCCTCTATCCGCGTTAGTTCCTAAGACCTGCCCTTTTGGCAAAGGCAAGTACATTCTTAGATCCTATCCGTTTTATCTCTATTGGTTCCAAGGTTCTTGAGCCCAGCATAGTCTGCCTGTGATAACCCAGGGTTTCACAGCGACACAGGATGTGTGCCGAGCATTCTTCCTCTTCACAACACCACGTGCACGTTGGGTCGTTGACCACCCTCATCACAAACAAGTGACGCCTGAAGGTATTGTGACCCGTTAATAAGCCTACTAGCAATCTCAAGTTACTCCTATCCAGAGAGAGACAAAATCGTCCTATTCTCTCTGCAGGCCCTGCTAATAGCTCCCGAGCCTGACGGAGACGACCAGAGATGTTGTTCCGTCTCAGAGAGTATTGATTCTGGATCCACTCTCCAGTTGTTTTCCTAACCAAGTTTGCAGACAGTCCTAAGGCTGGTTCCGGGCCCACAAAACTGTTTCCGGATCTCATCCTGGCCAGATGATCCGCCATTTCATTACCCTTTACCCCAGCGTGCCCAGGTACCCACATCAGTGATATCTTGTGTTTAGCTGAGATGTCGTCAAGAGGCCTCCTGCACTCCAGGACCAGTCCCGACGTTATTTTCCAAGCACTCAGTGCTTTGATGGCTGCCTGACTGTCAGAGCAGATAGTAATCCGCCTCCTAGACCCGTCAATTTCCCGAATACGATTTACACAGGCAAGTATCGCATAGACCTCAGCCTGGAATACTGTGGTGTGCCCCCCAAGAGGGAATGAAAGTCTTGTACGGGGTCCGTACAAGTGACCCCTGAAGGTGTTGTGACCTATTAATAGGCCTACTAGCAATCTCAAGTTACTCCTATCCAGAGAGAGACAAAATCGTCCTATTCTCTCTGCAGGCCCTGCTAATAGTTCCCGAGCTTGACGGAGATGACCAGAGATGTTGTTCCATCTCAGAAAGTGTTGATTCTGGATCCACTCTCCAGTTGTTTTCCCAATTAAGTTTGCAGATAGTCCTAAGGCTGGTTCCGGGCCCACAAAACTGTTGCTGGATCCCATCCTAGCCAGATGATCCGCCATTTCGTTACCCTTTACCCCAGCTTGCCCAGGTACCCACATCAGTGACACCTTGTGTTTGGCTCAGATGTCTAGAGCCCTCTTGTACTCCAGGACCAGTCCCGACGTTATTTTCCAAGAACTCAGTGCTTTGATGGCTGCCTGACTGTCAGAGCAGATAGTAAACCGCCTCCTAGACCCGTCAATTTCCCGAATACGATTTACACAAGCAAGTATCGCATAGACCTCAGCCTGGAATACTGTGGTGTGCACCTGTGGTGTGAAAGTCTTGCATGGGGTCCGTAGACTCCCGAGCCTGAGCCCTCTCTAGCGAGTGAACCGTCTGTGTGACCGACATGAAATAGTATCCTATTGTCATATACACTGACTTTTCTAAGGCCTTCGATAAGGTTGATCATGGAGTACTATTGCACAAGGCATCTAGCGTCGGCTTTAGTGACTCACTTATCATGCAATTGTCCTCTGACCTTGAGAATCGTCAAAATTTTGTTCATTACAACGGCTATGTTTCCAGTTATTCTCGCAGTACCTCAGGAGTTCCGCAAGGGTCAAATTTGGGACCTTTACTATTTCTCACCTTCATTAATGACTTGACAGATTCAATATCTTGCAACAAACTTTTGCAGATGATTGAAAAATATTTTCTAAGATCTCAAGCGAGGAGGACTGTCACTTCTTACAATCTCAAATTACTTTAAATAGATGGTGTACTAGTAATAAACTTTTCTTGCATGCTAGCAAGAGCAAAGTATGCTCACTTACCCTTAATCATAGCAAAATAACATTTAATTGTTCCACCAATGGTACAGTGTTTACCAGAAAACCGACGGTAAGAGATCTCGGAGTTTTATTTGATGAAAAGTTATCATTTCGGCAATATACAGACCAGTTAATTTCCTCAGCATCTAAATTGCTCGGTTTTATAATGAGGAACTGTCGACACTTCAGTAATATTCATGTCATTAAATTATTATATTATATGTATATATTATTATAATATTTCTCATTAGTTAGATCAAAACTTGTTCGCTAATTTGGTAACCTTATTATTATTATGACACGTACATCGAAGGAGTAGAAAAGATACAAAGAATATTTTTAAAGTATTTGTCATTTAGAAGTGATGGTATATATCCAGTTAGAGGTTATGAGTACACCTTGCTTTTAATCAGGTTTAGTATAGAGAGTTCGCAACAGCGTCGGATTCTCTCAGGGGTCATACTCTTACATAGGATAGTAAATAACCAAATTGACTCGCCGGAATTGCTATCCTATGTATGCTTTCATGTACCGCAAGCGAATACTCATCAAAATGTAACATTTTATACCCAATGCGCTCGAAGCAACATAATGTTGAGGTCACCCATTAATGTAATCTCTCATAACTACAATAAATACTTTTCTCATTGTGACATTTACCAGATTTCTCAAAAGTAGCTTATTAATGCATTCAAAAATTCAACTGTCCAGTCACGTTAGCGCTTCTTTCACTGCATTTAGTTTATATTGTCAATTGTAATTTTATATAAATATGTTCATCTTCCAACTAGTTATTTGATGTACCATCCTGTTGCCTATCATTGCAATATAATTTTTATATTTATTTATAGTTAGGTATATATGTATTTATAGTTAATCTACTACTTCTAGCACTATATTTAAGCTGTCGTATTAATATTTGAATAGTTACGTGTATGTTCATCTTTTGGTCTTCGATTTAAGTGTATTTTTGTAAATTGTCCTGTAATTGGATTTCATCTGTTGGACAATAAACCATGAACTATAAACTATATAACACCCAAAGTGAGCTCAGTGATATCACAATCCTTGTTTGGAACATGTCCTGAATAGCATCAGGCACGATGCCTGCAGTACACGACAGCACTGTTTCGATCTCTTGGATCTCATCAGTTGGACCTGGATCAAACCCGGTATTAGGGTGATATGAAAGCAGTGAACCAACAGTAACAACAGGACTAATAGCCTAACAGTGGCTAATCCCTTATGAAAGCCACTTCCTGGAGTCAGTCGCGTTTGCCCTAATTTTTGAAATACGAGGCAATATGGGTGATTTATCTGCTAATCAGAAGATAGGTGGGCTACAGTTAGCGAAACTCGAAACGGGCGTTGAGATTGGTGTCAATCGACGCGGATTGACGCCTTGAGTCGAACGACATCACTCCTAGACTGAGGAAACGCTCCGGTAAAATTCTATAACACTTTAAATTTTCAGTACCTAACCTCACTTATGCCAAACAGTCAACTTATTGAGGTCAAATTCGATTTAATTGGTCGTCGGTTATACAGTCTAGATTTGGTACAATTTAAGTCAAGATGTCAGGTTGAGTCGCTAGACACACCTTTTTACCTCAACCGATTTGGTTACTTTATATTAGGTAAGCTATTGGAATTTGTGAATTTCAAAGTAGCGTAGACTTTCACCAAAACGTTTTCTCGCGCTTGTAATGGTCTAGTTCGTCTCAGGACTTCAATTCAAGTCGATTAGAATCCATTTCAGCTTCAATAATCCAACTAGTTTGGTTAAGTTAGGTTAGGTTTGGAATCTTTAAAGTGCTGTAGTTTTTCGCCGGAACGTTTCCTCAGTCTGGGAGTAGTCTCGTTCGACTCAGGGCGTCAATTCGCGTCGATTGACACCAATCTCGACGCCCGTTTCGGGTTTCGCTAAAACGAACCCTTACCGATAGGTGAAATGACATATCAACCCCTGTAATATAATGCTTGAGTTTAGTGATATTACACATTATACACATTAAGTATGGTAACCAAGTTGCCCTTAGTTTTCATTTTTCAAATAGGTCTACTGTCTCAGAAAGCGTTAAGTATTGTTGCATGTTCTGGAAAATCAAAGTGGAGACAATTGCAGAAGGTCTGAAATATCGAAGTATTTATGCGGATCCTGAGAATTAATTCAATTAATACTTCAAAATATTGGTATACTGGTATCTTTGGTCTATATCGAGTTTTCCATTGATCGACTAGGAAATATAGGTTAACTTATCTCAAAAGCGTTTTTGTTGTATTTCCTTACTTAATTTCAAAAAAACAAATCAACATTTGAAGAAGTATCAACTAATTTCTACCACAACGGATTTCTGACTAATCTGAAACTGCAGTGTGAGAGCCTATGTTATGTGTATCCACAAAGTATAGAACTTTCCTTTACAAGTCTATTGGACATATCTTGTAAATATGTTTGGGCACACTTACAAGCTGTTGAATTTTGTTCTTATAATTCTAGTTTGGGCAGCAAGAACTAATGGTAAAAAATAAACGTTAAATATCGGATACAACTAAAATTTATTTGGCTCATAATATTTCTCAAAACCATTGCAGAGTAATGGCCATTTATATTTCAATATGTTATTTTAGAGGCAGCTCAATGATTTAGCAATGCATATGGTAATTCGCAAAATTTGGCCGAATTCATGGAACAGGCACTCCAGTTGCCAATAACGTGAAATGAGCAACTTTTGTGAATATTGCTGCATATTCCGCAAAATGGGCAAACTAGCTATATCACTATCTAATGAGTAACAAACGCCAGACTCACACTTTTTTTTTGTTGCAAACCCACTAATGTTTTAATACGTATTTATAAACCTTTTATCACTCCTGCAAAGTTTGATAATTACATAATTGTGATCGAATTTGCCACCTCTGTTGACGTTAGGTTTCTGGCTATGCATGACAACTGTCATTTATTTTTTGTTTTTTAAAGGTTCCATTACTATAGGCCTTTACGGAAACAGTGATCTGGATCCGGATCGATCAGTTTTTTAAAGGTTCCATTATTATAGGCCTTTACGGAAACAGTGATCTGGATCCGAATCGATCAGTTGTCTGTCAAACAGCTGTCAAGTGCGATTTATGATTCCATGGATTTAACGGATATCGAACAACGAAAAAGATGGTTTAAGAATAAAAGACAGATGGCTAAGAAAAAAGCTACTGATCTGTATAACCCCATCGGGATCACTTACTGCACAAGAGAGAACTGACCATATTTATGACTGATCCTAGATCACCTTCCGAACGTCAGGATCAGTGATCCAACTGATCGGGTTAACCCGATCATAGTTTCCGTAGAAGCCTTATGAAAATTGAATACAGCACAAATTGGTGCCGACTACACCACCTGATGGTTACTTCAGAAAGCCAAAATATGATTTCTAGTGGTTTTACTTGAGTGCTATCTGTAGAAGAATTACTAAACCTTGTGATAGAGCCTGTATCGCTATTTGGCTCCAATCGTTTCTGAAGATCACATCACACTTGCCATAATACTTGTTTTATTGATATATCCGGTTCGAAAATGCGAAGTTGAATCTTGCGCTGACTTTTTCAGAAAATACCGCCCTATAGCTAATAAGTCAAACTGAACTTATAATTAATAATTAATAATAATAATATAATTAATTTTTATGTAACGCATTGTTGAGTGAGAACAGTTCTTTCAAACGGGACCTAGCATGCTTAATTCTGTTAACTTACGCCAAAATTATTGCCATTTAAATAGAAACCTCTTTGACATTCTCTTTCACTACATCTTATGAGATGCAAAATACGATTAACAAAAAAAACCAGAAATCTGTCCATTCTGCATGATCATAATATTTGTAATATACATTTATTTGGACATTTTTTGAGAAAAATCCGTATTTCCGATAGATCGTAACGTTTACGCCCCCTAGCGGCCTCTTGCGGAACCTGAAAGTAATTTCCAGCGATTTCATAGCCGATTTACCTAATGATATTTTTGCTCGAAGTCATATGATTAACAGTTACCGAGGTATTGCTGGCGTCCATTCTTAGTAGGCCACCCTGTACATTTTTCACACTGAGAACCTAATGTGCACTGTGCATACCTAAACGCAAGTATCCAGGCTCAAACCACGCAGATGCTATATTTTTTAGTTATTTTCTTGTAATCCTTTGCATGCCAAAGCTTTTCTGATCTGCCCTGTGTGTGATAAAGTGCATAATCCGTAATACTTCTACGCTTTTTAGGTCCGAAACGTATGCTGCATTAAACAGACGACGCGGTGCGAAATTATTAATCTGTGCGCCATGTTTACAGGAGTTCGCGATACGACTGTATGTTGAGCAACTTGCTGGAATTTTCAGGAGCACATTAAAATTCCATATTTTCCAGTGCATACACATTTTTTTGGCTCCGTTCTCCCTTTGTCGTCGGTTTTCGCGAGCTCTGTATCGTCCGTTTGACGATTTTTGCTTCGCAGTGGATGTTGTTTGTTAATTAACAGTTACTGAAAACAGTAGATGACGCTATTAGGTGCACAAGTAGGACAGAAAAAAAGTAGAAAACATATTTTATACGAAAATATGAGAGTGAATAACATATATCTATTCTTTTCGTAGTTTTCATAAACATTTTGAATCAATTTCCGAAACTTTCTTTTCGTATACTACTTGCAAGTTAAATCGGAACAATGAGAAAAAAAGCGATGCGGTTCATAAAATGAATGAATAAAAGAATACAATGGATGAACACTCCATATTGAGGAACGCACTCGTCTAACCAACGCGACATGCTCGTAATTTGGTTGTAAGTAAGAAACCAAAGCGACTTACGAGCTGTTAGGAATTAAGCCTTTATCCCTATTACATGACCCAGTATCTTTGTTATCCCCAAACTTCGAAATACGTCCAGTTTCATTAAGCTTACTATATTACGAACTAGTTTTAACATCTCCCATATATAGTATTTATTAGAATCGCTGAATACACGAAATAGAGTGTAATGATCGTAATAAGTGCTACATAAAACAAACTAAAAGATTTGTTACTTAAGACCAGGTTTGAAGATTATATGGGACGTTTAAGATTTGGTAGAATGGATAAGCACAGCGTAACTTTTAACAGACGCGACAGTGAACGGAAGGTCGATTAAGCAATTTAAAATGATTGCGAAGTGTAGTAAACTTCAAGAAGCTGGACGGATATGAATGTTTGGAGACAACAAATACGTCAGGTAATATGAATCAATAGTCCGATTGCAAACATCTCATCCATCTCTTCAATGTCCTGAAGACTAGTTTTTATCTGACACTTCCCTCCGAAAGGTGATAGCGATAATATAATCGATAGCTGCACATGTTTGGTATAAAAGGAAATTATTATGAATTATAACTTACTCTAAATCTTCTCATAAAGATATTACCATTACGTGGAACACGGGGCGGGTTTGGTGAAAATATCGGTTTAGCAAATTATTATACTGCTAGTGCTTGACCAAAGGGTCCAGTGTCACTTTATTGATGGTACCTCAAGATAACCCTGAAGAGATTCAATAGTGTCCAACTTATAGGTATTTCGATTCTTTTTCTGAACTTTAAAAAAGTATCACACAACAAAGGTTGCGCTACAATGAAAGTTTACTTGCAACACAAATAGTTATACTTCCGCAGAAGAGCTCTTGGAAATGGTTCTCAAACAAAGATGTCGAGAAATGGACAAAAATTGGCCAGGTTTAGAGGCGAACTATACAGCAGCGAATTTTAAAAAAGGTTTTAGTTTTGGTTGTTACGAATTAGCGTTGTTGCTCACAATAAATGATATCGAGCTTTCTCTGATCATACGAGATACTATTTCATGTTGCTGTATGTATGTAGGAAAATATACGAAACAAAATTCCGCAATACCTACTTTAACTATTGTCTACGTTTTTTTTACTTCACGCACTACAGGTGAGGGAACTATTCTGTAATCGCAAACGTTAAACGAAACAACAAAGGTTGCGCTACAATGAAAGTTTACTTGCAACACAAATATTTGTATTTCCTCAGAAGAACTCTTGGAAATGATTCTCAAACAAAGATGTTGAGAAATGGGCAAAAATTGGCCAAGTTTAGAGGCGAACTATATACAGCAGCGAATTTTAAAAAAGGTTTTAATTTTGGCTGTTACGAATTAGCGTTCTTGTTCATAATAAATGATATCGAGCTTTTTCTGATCCTACGGGATACTATTTCATGTTGCTGTATGTATGTAGGAAAACATACGAAACACAATTCCGCAATACCTACTTCCACTATTGTCTACATTTTTTTTTACTTCACGCACTACAGGTGGGGGAACTATTGTGTAATCGCAAACGTTAAACGAAACAACAAAGGTTGCGCTACAATGAAAGTTTACTTGCAACACAAATAGTTATATTTCCGCAGAAGAGCTCTTGGAGATGGTTCTCAAACAAACATGTTGAGAAATGGGCAAAAACTGATCAAGTTTAGAGGCGACCTATACAGCAGCGAATTTTCAAAAAGGTTTTAGTTTTGGCTGTTACGAATTAACGTTCTTGTTCACAATAAATGATATCGAGCTTTCTCTGATCCTACGAGATACTATTTCATGTTGCTGTATGTATGTAGGAAAACATACGAAACACAATTCCGCAATACCTACTTCCACTATTGTCTACATTTTTTTTACTTCACGCTCGACAGGTGAGGGAACTATTGTGTAATCCCAAACGTTAAACGAGAGTTCACTATTATAATAATGAAAGGAATCGTCGCCGTCGTCGCTTGAAAGGCCCAAACCTTTTTGGGAAATCTCTCGCACCTGTCACAAGCTTTCAGACAACACTTGCGCTACATACATAATAATATGCTTTGGACGGGGGATGCAAATGAGCTCAAAGCTAGAACACTTACGGGACGTATGAATAAATTGGGAATAAGAATCCACAAGATAATGAGAATTCCTAATTTAAACAAAGTTAAAGCTAGTGCTTTAAGAAAACGGTGGGTGTCCGTTATAACAACGCTTTAAAAAAATATTTTTATTGCAGGCAGCTCTTTTGTATCACGAAAGTTTAATACCTATCAAATTTAACTTGAATTGAAAAGTCATGGTCGCACCAATGCGATAAAGTGCCCAAAAAGTAGGTTCTTTGTAATTATGATATTATTAGGGCAAAGGGTATATGGGCTTATAGCTACCGTTGATATAAATAGACATCAACATTTCCCAAATAGCATAATAAGAAAATCAAGCTACTACCATAAAAAACAAAACTGCTATATGGTTTCGTTATTGTTGACTATTTTAGAAAAGTGAGTTTACTGTCAGCTTACATTTGTTGTTAGACGTTTGGGTCTCATTAAATATTGGTCTGTGCTTGATTTAAAAAAATAATTAGTACCACAATTTGCGCAATATATCAGATCGTTTGTTACTTTATATCATTTAATGTAGAATGGGAAGTTTTGATATGACATTTGAGAACAAATTTCTTATCGTGTCATACGGCCTTAAGCCCCAGTTATTATTACCATGGTATGTGTTTTAGTTGCCAATTACGGTAGGTTCTAAATTTTGAAAATTAGTTTGTGCTATGTGAAAGACAAGTAGTAAGGCCTTTCAAAACTTATTGCTGCAGTTTGCTGCTTGGTAAATTACTATGCTGTCATCTACAAAGCAGTATATTATCCCACTTGATCTCATATTTGAAGACGCAAGTGGATAAAGGTGTCATGTGACATTTTTTAAAAAATCTGTATTTTTCATTCAATAAGCTTAAAATATGCTTCCATTTCATTCTTAAGTCACTTTTTTATGTTATTTTCATAAATAACATCGATATTTAGGTGATAAAGGTGTTACGTACAATACTTTTCACTTTTCACAGTGGATAAAGGAGTCAAGGTAAGAAAGAGTATAAATATGGTTCGATGAAAAAATTTTTGAAGACAATGAAGGGCATCCAAAGAAAAAAAGAACAATTAGTGATTAGATTAGTTTCAAGTTTTGTGTTTTTTTGCAATAAAAGACACCAATGTTTGTGTACGTAGCTTTTTTTTTCCATATGCTTTTAATACATGCTATGCCAATTTTTCATGTATAAAGGTGTCATGTACATTCAAAGTCCATTTTCCCGTGAACTATAAAAGTGTCTCCAAATTAAAAAAGCAGACAAAGAAAATAAGCTTTAAAAATAGTTATCTTAAAGTGAGTGCATGACATGACACCTTTACCCACATGTCTCTTCATTTATTAATTTGTTGATGTAAGTAAGTTTTGGCTAGACTTAGAGCTAGTAGTAGGAGCGGCGAGAGGCAACATCTGTATCGCAGGAGATTTTAACAGTAGGGTTGGAAGAAGGGACAATATCTACAGGGATGTCATAGGAGATCAGGGTGAACTAACAAGAAATAATAATGGAAAACGGCTGCTAGATTTTTGTCAAATACATAATTTGGTTATAATGAATACATTTTTCCACCATAAAGACATCCATAAATTCACTAGGGAAGAGCCAAGCAGAGCAGAAAAATCAATAATAGACTATTTTATAGTAGAAAAAGAAAGCAAAGGGTCAGTTTTAGATGTAAGAGTTAGAAGAGGAGCGGAAATAAATAGTGACCACTACCTTCTAGTAGCAAAAATAAGAAACGAGAGAAGTAGATCTGAAAAAGGTCAGAAAAGTGAAATCTTCCAGCACGAAACTGTAAGAGTTTATAAACTGAATGATCAAGAAGTAGCTCAAAAATATAGTGATCGAACAGATAGTAAATTGCGGAACATTGACAACTGGGATGCTATGGAACAAGAGATGATGTGGGAAAAATTTAGAGATGTGCTAATAGAAACAGCGAAAGAGGTATGTGGAAGCTATAGGATAAATCACAACAGGAAACAGACTGCTTGGTGGAATCAAGACATTAAAGAACAAATTAAAATCAAGAAGCAAAGATGGAACAAATATTTAAGCAATAGATCAAATATAAACTATAATAAGTACAAGGAACAACGAGATAGAGTGAAAATCATGGTAAGGGAAAGTAAAAAGAAATGCTGGAATGAATTTGGGCGGAAATTGGAGGAAGATGCCAAAGGTAATCAGAAACTTTTCTACAGAGTGCTGAAAAATCAGAGAAAGAAGGAGAGATCAGAATCTGTAGCGATAATGGATAGACAAGGAACTTTGCTGACAGAACCGAAAGCAGTAATGCAGAGATGGCAAGAATATTTCAAGGAACTATTAGAGTCAACGGATGCTGATTCACAAGGAGTAGACCTTATGCAAGAAGAACGTGATAACAGAGAGGAGAACAATATTTATATGGAAGAATTGAAAGAGCAACTACGAAGGTTGAAAAATGGCAAAGCAGCAGGTTGTGACAAAATACATGCAGAGATGTTGAAAAAATTAGGACAAAACGGACTAGAAGTGTTACTCAAGCTCCTCAACAAAACCTACCAACAAGAGATTATTCCTCAACAATGGACTACGGGGCTTATACTACCGATATACAAAAAAGGGAATAAAACCGACTGCAACAACTACAGAGGTATAACGCTACTATCAGCTGTACTGAAATTATATGAGCAAATTATAGATAAGAAATTACGAGAATTAGTAGACTCTTCCATTTCAGAAGTCCAGAGTGGCTTCAGAAAGGGAAGGAGCACTCAAGATCATGTATTTACAGCCAAAAACTTAATGGAAAAAATGATAGCTAAGGATAAGCATATTTACTTTGCATTTATAGATCTAGAGAAAGCCTTCGATAGTGTGCCCAGGTCAAAAATATGGGAGACTTTATTGAAAAGAAATGTACCTAGAAAATTAGTCAATGTAGTTAAAAGCATATATTGTAGAACTGGCAATCGTGTAATATCAAGAAACATGACATCTGAAGAATTTGTTACTACTGGAGGCGTAAGGCAAGGTGGAGGACTTAGTCCGTTACTATTCATACTGTTTATGGACGATATTATTAAGGAAGTTGAGCGAAACACAAAGTCAATGTACATAGGATATAGAAAGTTACAAAAAATTGAAATGAACGAGTGCGTATTTGCTGATGATATACTTATAGCAGCTGAAAGTGAAAGAACTTTGCAAAATAATTTAACAACTTGGAACAGAATTCTACAAGAGAATGGCATGAAAATGAACAAAATGAAAACAAAAGTGATGGCAGTGACAAAGCAGCGAACACAAATGAGGATACAAATAGAAGGAGTAGATATTGAACAAGTAGAATCATTCCAATATCTAGGAACCATATTAGAAAATACAGGCAGGGATGACGTGGAACTCGGAGAGCGCATAAGGAAAACCAATAATTTATACTACTCTCTTAACAAGGGCTTCTTGAATAGAAAGGAAATATCCAGACCAACAAAAATAAATGTATATAGAAAAATATATCAGCCAATACTAACTTACGGTTGTGAATCGTGGGTACTAACAGAACAACAAAAAAGTAAGCTGCAGGCAGTCGAAATGAAATACTTGAGAAAAGTGAAGGGTGTAACTAGAATGGACAAAATTAGAAATGAAGTAGTGAGACAGGAACTTGGAGTACAATCTCTACTAGACTACATAGAAAATAAACAGCTAAGATGGTGGGGACACTTGCAGAGGATGGGAGAAAACATACCAGTAAAGAGAATATGGGAAGCGAAAGTGCAGGGAAAAAGGAAAAGAGGCAGACCTCAGAAGACATGGGAAGATACAATAGGTGCCATTTTAAAGAAGAGAGGAAAGGATCATAGAGAGGCGAAGAAGTTGGCGCTTGATAGGAAAAAATGGGCTCGATTTGTATATACGTGATAAAATAAAAAGAGACTATTATATGCCCCACACCCGTAAGGGTAAAACGGGGAATAGATTATATATATATATATAAGTATTGAACAAAATTGGTGATAAATCGGCTCCCACTTCCAAACCTAAGAAATCTATGGTTGCAGAAAACACAATCTATCCCAACATAATATTATTTGAATAGCTCTCCATTAGCATAATGGAACTCCATATCATATGTTTTAATTGATGCAAAATAATTTTTTGTCTGACCATATCGAAGATATTGTCAAGGAGCAAAAGTATAGTACGACCTCTTTATCTAACGATTCGTATGCCATATCCGTGAGGGCTACAGGATGAGTTGGGAGGTGGTCGGGAGGAACGCACAAAAGTGTAGGAGTGGTGCACGTAAAATCAATTTAAAAAAATGAAGTCAAGTTGATTGACTCAGTACTTCCCACACATTACGGTGATACCAGTTTATTATTTTCACATAGCATGAAGCTATAGTCTGAGATTCCCTTGCAACAAAATTATCGCCAGCCCCCTCCATACCAAATTGTGTTATGCCGCTAGGTCTTTTCTTCATAGGTCAATGGACAGCCTATTATCAATACTAAAAACTTTTCAGTTTTGCAACCCCCGCCCTTATATTTTTAGTGTTTTAATTATTACAGCGCCACCACTAATACGATTTATAAAAACCAAATGTGCTTTCCATCCTCGCCAAGGTAATAATACTATGTCAAAGATTGCATTACAATTAATTTGGTCATTTACCGGTTACTAATACAGAATGATCTAAAGCAATACATGTATATATGTACATCTTAAGTCCTTTGGGTTCTGTAATAGGCAAAGAAACGTTACGAAATGGAGAGTCTCTATTATGCATACAACACATTTCTCACTTTTACAAGCTCCTTACCCTCCAACCACCCCAAATCCACCCATACCCAAAAAAGGTGGAAAATGATTAGGAGTCCCTAAAACATCTATAAACGAAGTTTGAGCTGTGTTCATTTTTTTTTGTTATTGCTACGTTGCCGCGACACGATTTCTAACAACCATACGTGTCTTCCATCCTCATCACGGTAATAGTACTGTATCAAAATTTCATAAGAATCATGTTAATAGTTTCCACGTTACAAAATACAAAACGAGCTAAAGCAATAAATACTCCTATGTATACAGAAAATTCTGTCCCTTAGTTTCAGCGATAGGCAAGACAATGTTCGGATGGACCTGAAAAAGTGATTTATCTCGCTACGTCTTCCTTCACAGATCAGTGAACAGTCTATTATGAATACAACAAATTCTTCAGTTTTTCAACACCTCCAAAATGTAGAAAATGATCAGGAATCTCTGAAACACTTAAAAATGAAGTTTGAGCTGTTTTTATATTTTTTTTATCATTTCTGCGCCGCCACCGGTACGATCTATAAAAACCATACGCATTTTCCATTCTCGCCACACTAGTAATACTGTGTCCAAGTTGCATTGAAATCAATTCAACAGTTTCCTCGCTACACAATATAGAACGATCTAAAGTAATACTCGTACGTTTACACCAGAAAAAATTCTTTGTCCTTTGGTTTCTGTAAAACGCAAGGCAATGTTCGCATGGTCCAAAAGAAGTTATTAATGTTGCTAGGTCTTCCTTGATATGTCAGTGGACAGTCTATTATGAATGTAAACAAATGTTTTGTTTTTTGCTTATTACTCCGCCGTCCATGCACCGATCTTTAGATTATAGCAGCATTATGAGCATTACCTACTACTAGTAGCCACACGGCATATTGCTGCCCAAATTTCTTCACAATCCATGTAGTGGTTACTGAGATTACGATGATAGAAAAACGCGTACAGACAGACACACGGACAGACAGGCCGACAGACAGACAGACAGAAAGACAGATAGACGGAAATGAGTGATGTGGATTTTCGTTATACATATATACATCATAAAACGCCCAAAAAACATATTATATCAAAATCGAAAGTTTCCGCGATCACAATACTTCCCTCAACTCTCGGTGTGGGAAGAAAAGCTCATATGTTTTTATACGATTCTCATTTGTTCAAGTTATAGCATAGCAATAAATAAACCTGTTTTATACATCGAATGTTTCTCAGTCATAGCGCGTTCTTTCACTAAATGTTCCAAAATGTCGCCACTGATCTCTGAACATTTGTTGCTTCATCTACGAAGAACGCTTGTTTCTCTCCACATTAGTTCATCTCTTTCTTCTCTAATATGGGCAGTCTTCTCAATTCGACGGATTAGTGCATCCATTGTGTCCATTTTTATTTTTTAACCTTCAGTTTTTTTGATCCAGCCCCACAAGCAATAATCTAGCGATGTGAAGTCTGGAGATGTTGTGAATTAATAGAACCTCAACGAAAAATCCAACGTCTTGGAAAACGTTCGTCCAAATGTTGTTTGACCTAATGAGCGACATGTCCAGAAGTTTCATTGTGCTGGTAGGACATCTGTATTCTAATATTCGCAGGACCATCCCCTAGAAAGCCTTGTAATTCA
This sequence comes from Callosobruchus maculatus, assembly GCA_951848785.1. Classification (NCBI taxonomy): domain Eukaryota; kingdom Metazoa; phylum Arthropoda; class Insecta; order Coleoptera; family Chrysomelidae; genus Callosobruchus; species Callosobruchus maculatus. The sequence goes on along the minus strand of CATOUR010000054.1, from coordinate 7,113,216 downwards.
TGTAAAAGATTGAAGTAGTTGTCTCCTGTGAGATGTTTACCGAAAACCTATGTGTAAAATTTATTTCGAATGTTCCTAGGGGATTTGAATAAACTTTTAATTACTGTCACTGTACACTGACACTTCATCAATATGTCATATTTATCAAATGTCTTTGAACCTCTAACATAGTATACTTTGACTACAACAAAATTCAGATATATGTGAGCTTTTTACATTATTTTTATGTATGTATCCTAGGGTTTGGTGCGATCTGCCCGACGACTGACCCTGTATACTAAGTAACGTAGGCGGTAGATAAAAGTCCAAGTCATCCTCCTCTGATTCCTGCAACGTAGATAGTAGATAAAAATCCAGTATATCCTCCTCTGGTTCCTGCAACTTCAACTATAAACTGATCTACTGGATATTTCCGTCACCTACAAATCTATTTATACTTATGACCTGAAAGTTTTTCGAAACTACTTCGAGGAATATCTATAGAAAGCAGTAACCGTAAATCTGATCAAAAAGTTTTCCTTCAATGTCATATATAAAGACACGTACTAAATATATGTTCTTCAATGTTGGAGCGTGGATTTGTTATTATTGAACTTCACGTCTTCTGGTCTAACAAAAGGAAGCAGAGCATTGTATAGGGAGGTTTGTTCTCTTTTTAAGAAGTATTTTCCAGCATGCGACGGAGTGCTCTTACAGAGCGGGCGAATGCTGCAATTTCTGAGATTAAACACGTTTTGTCCAGCCCTCTGCCTTTTTATTTTCTACGTTACCGGCAACACTCACCACTTTGAACCGTAGGTCATGAAGGATGTTTCTTATCTTACACCTTTCACACTCCCTAGTAGCATTACGGCCAGGGGTAATAGACTGGATTAATTTACATCATACTAGAAATTGCCTATTGTTCCGACAACTGTTAGGAAAACATAAAGAGTATATTTTCCACACAATCGGGGGATGAAGTATGGTAACGTCCTGTATATAGCATTGCTTATTTTTATTGTTGTTGGTGTTTCTTTCAAAATGTTAGGTTAGATTTTTGATGTGTAAACGTCATCGATCCATCTGGAATTTTCTAGACTGAGTGATCGAGATTCTCGAATGTCTCGAATCTTCTAGATGGTTCGATGAAGTATATAAGGCACCACGGGTAGCGTGGAGTAGTTCAGTTGAGTTGAGTTCTAGTTGAGATAAGGTGAAGAGATATTGTATTGAGTTGTGAAGTAAATCAGTGAAAGTTACGTCCAGTTTGATTTTTTGGTGAAGAAAAAGAGGCAGTTGTGACAGTATTTTAGTCACCAAAATTGAGTTTGAAAAAGATGTTGACCTACTATGAGGAAATTGAGTTACTTTTTGTAGGATAAGGTCTTTCAAACAAAAACGCCTGTATAGGCACATTGCTGATTGTATTCTGTTCCTATTGTGTGTTTCGATAATCCAGTTATGTTTTATCTAGTCAAATTCTTATAATTATTTTTGTATCAGCGATGAAGACTTTGATTTTATGTTGCCGCAGGATGACTTAATATAAGTCGAAATGTCGCACATAGAAAAACAAGGAGTATTTGTTTGAATGACCTTATCCTAAAAAAGTAACTGAGTAAACTAAGTCCAAAATTGAGATTTTATAGATAACATGCTTATGGATGCCTTGTTACATCTACAGTACAGAATTTCCGTCGGTCTGCCTTTTGGTCTGTTTGGCTTCAGTCCAGCAATGGACAGGGTTTATCAACGATGTGTGTATGGACGATAGCTGCTTCCCACTTCCAAAAATATTTAGTATAATACCAATAAATGTGTGACTATCTGTATGACCAGATAGTAGGCCCATAGCTTTAGCCGGCTTCTTTCCAGTGGGAGACAAAACCGCCCCACCTTGATCAGAGGTCCTAAAATAAGTTCTCCAACTTGACCAGAATGTTCAGAGACCTCTCAGCATCTCGCCAGATATTGATTTTGCAACCACACTTCCGTTTCATTACCGCAAATTCCAGAAAGACTCGGCACCCACATAAGTGGAACCTGATGTCTTGAAATGTCATACAAGACATTTCTACATTCCAAAACAAGCCTTTATGTAAAACTACAAGCACCCAATGCTTTTAAAGCTGTCTGTCTATCAGAGTAGATAGTAATTCGCCTGCTAGGTCCCCGAATTTCGTAAGTACAAGAGGCATATGCTAAAATCGCATATAGTTCTGCTTGTAATACCGTGGTGTATCCCACAGAGAGACGAAGAGCTTTATTTTTGACACAAAGAGACCAGTGCTAGAGCCTTCGTCGGTATGTGAGCTGTTTGTCTACCAGACTCTAGGACATGCCATAAATTAGGAGCCGAAGCAATATAAGGGAGAAGTTGTATCACTTCTTATATGTAAGGTCATCCCTTTGCAGCTCCAAGAGGATTATAAAGTGTTCCCAGCGAGGATTCACAAAGGACGAAATGCGTTGACTACACAATCGGACGCAGATGCCCTTGCCTCCCCTTGAACTACCGAGTCAATTTAAGGGAGATTCAGCAGTGTTTCTAGCGCTGATGGTAGTGATTGTAGCTGGTCTGTAGTTAGTGAGATCCATTTTGGTTCCTCGTTCAGACAAAGCACCGGCTGGATACAAGAGAATCATATTTGTCCATCGCGTAGTTTCTCACGATGTTCTTGTGGGACATAAAGTAGCCACCCGACTGGCAGGCACCAGGAAAGATTCTACTTTGTCAAATTTCAAACCATATTTTTTGAAAGCTCAAGTGTTTTTCTATCATGTCTTCTAAACTGAAAGATTCGCAAAATCATAATAGCGTCTACCATCCTCAATCAACATTTCTACGTCTTCTGCTCCTGCTGCTAGTCGTATTCACAGTCCAAATCGTTAAAGAAGCCAGCCACATTTTACGCTTTCATAAGTTTTGTGTATGATAATTATACTTTCACTATCTTTATTATCGTCATATTCCAGCTAAAATTCACTAACAAACATTTATTGACTTTCGAGATATTTTAACTTGAAGTTTATTTTCCATTTATTAATCAGTTTTTACTTTTTTTCTCACAAGCTATGGTTCTGCGTTCTGCCAATAAAATGCCTAATTAGTTTTAATAGCAAATATTCAGTTTTATTCTCTCTAAAGTATAATAAAAAATAAACAAGCTGGGTTAGTGATTTTTGGCAGTAAAAAAATAAGCTTTGTGAAACTAGTTATTTATTCGTCACTTGTACAGGCAATATTATAATTTAAATGAGAAATTATGTGAGTAGAAAGAGAAACGGCTTATTCTTCTTGTTCCTCGTCCTCTTGGGTAGGTTCTGTAGTGTGATTTGGCAGTTATTGGAGGTTGTGAGTGTTTGATTCCAGCTCTTCCGGTATAATATTTTTGCGGCATGGTTTTAATAGATTTTCCTTTTGGGTAATACTAATCGGGTACAGGTACGTATCCGGGATCTGTTTTTTTTTTGGGGGGGGGGAATTACGGAATCGTCGCGGGGGGGGCAACATTACACAATGTTTATTTAGCTTTGGAGGTGGTCCAGATTAGGGTTGCCACCTTTCAAATTGCTCTCGTCGGAGGCGAGTAGTGCATATTTGTGGATTAGATCTTTTAGGCAGCATTATATCTGCCGTTAGCAATGAGGTTCTTTGTAAATAACCTTAGCGTCATTCCAAATAATCTTAAGTTGCTCGGTCCATGGGTGATCTGGTGACCGAGCACCACAAAATGATTTGGGAAGACGCTAAGCAAAGAACCTCAATCGTGTCGCCGGAAATTCAGAGAAGCAGCTTATATTGCCAGCAACAAGAACGTGTACAGCAATCCTACTGTGGAAATTAGAACAAAATGGCAGCCCCTCATAAGAAACATAGAAAAACTAAAATTGGACAGAACAAACTTGGACACAAACGTGTAACGAAGTGACCATCGAATGGCCACGTCATCGTCATCAGTAAGAATCAACGCCACTGAACCAGAACACAACAGCGACCGGATAGAACAAGCCGCGAAAAACGGCACGTCATCAAGAATTGACACACTCAGCAGAACGCGGCACCGACCAATCAGAACAAGCCACAAAAAACGACGCGTAGGCTAGACGAAAATAAATAGCAAAGAAATGGTAATGGAAGTCCGAAACAGCCCTTCTGAAACATCTACTTTGTCTACAAGTTTCAAACAACAGTTGCTGTTAGTGAGTTTTTGCATTCGCGCGCCTTGTTGAAGCATGTGTGAAGCGTTTGTGCGAAAAGTCATTACGGTACTTAAGGACTTTTCGTATTACAATTTTTAGTTTCTATTTTGTTGATGAGTTTTAATATATAGATATAATCTGATCTGATACATTTAGGCAGTTAGTGACTTTTAAAACTGAAAGATTCAATGAAACTAAAGTGTGAGATGCAGTTAGTTAATCTTTCCACAAAAAGTCAGTTAGTGACCTTTCGCAACAATGTGACGTTATTTTTTGATATAATCGATCCCCTGCAATTATTAAATTTAACAATAAATTCATCACCATAACCTCACACTGTTACGCGAAATGTCAAGTTACGGTGCAAACATCAGATCCGCATGCTAAACAGTACTTGATGTAGTTTTCGTATGAACAAAAAAAAAGATCACTTCAGCATTTCGAGAGTACAGTTTCTGCATTTCGCACGATAGTGATTTAAAAATAGCTGTCTTTCGACCGCAACCTTTGATCGTAGGAATTCGATAATAGCCCGCTAGATTAATATCAATCCAGACGAAATACCGAGTCTCGACGGTTAGTATTTTCATTCAACGTACCTATTATACGTATTATACTTATCTTTGTCAATGGTTAGTGGACAGGTTTGTTATTAAAATAATAGTTTTTCAATACCTCGATGTTTTGGTTTATTTTACCCTAAACCTCAACCATCTTCAGGTTGATTGCTAAGTTTTACAATATCACAGTAATCAATACAAAAAAATATAATTATTAGAACTTGAAAGCACTTATTGTAAAATACAAACATAACGTGTCTAAACTACTAATAAGCAATTTAAGACTAGAAAACTCGGTAAACTTCAGAACTGATGTTGCAAACCCAGCACCATTTACAATAGTTTAATAAAATTATTTCTGCAGATTCCCAAAACTGTTTTCCGATCTCACAGGTGATCTATTTCCATTTCATTATATATCTTATAACATATTTATCTTTCTGTCTGTATTCAGTTTTATTTTTGTAATTTTTCTACCTTTCTTGATGACATTCTAATTTTAAATTTCTGATAAGTAGTGTTCGCATGCTATGTTTGTATTTTGCAGTAAGTGTTTTCATGTTTTATCAATTTTATTTTTTTTATTAATTACTGTAATGTTGTGAAACTTAGCAAACAACCTGAAGATGGTTTAAGGTAAAATAACCCGAAACCTCGAAACATGACCGCTAACCATTAACAAATATATAATTCAAGAAAATACGGTGATTGACAATACCCTATTTGGTACCTCTCTCTTGGTTATCTCAAAAAACAGACCAACTAGCAAGCAGCTTTCGACCTGGCAGACACAGATGCTCGATGCCATCTCTCTGCAGGGCGCCAGCCAACACACCACATCTCATCCTGCCTTGCTCCTGTAGCAATTAATGTCCTCCTAGTAGCTCTAATCGATCGAGAGTAATAACTTCGTTGGTCTATTGTGCGTGTGCAGTCGCTCTTATTAGATTAGATATTGAACGCGCACGAAGGAAGTGCCCACCATCGCCAGGGGCGGAGTATTCGTGTATCTTTCCGTTTCAGTAAGTTTCGGAAAACTGGATCAACCGCATTATAAGGGGGGTATGGATAGTAGTTACAATATTAGGTTATACTGGGTGATTGGTAATTTGGTGCATTAATTTGGGGAGGTGATAGTAGGGGCGGTAAGGTAATAAATTCATTACAATAATGCCATAGCCAATGGGGTATTTTCCGAACAAAATTTTATGACACAATATTGACGTTACGTCCCCAAAAACCATGTAACTAAAATTTTACTTTTTGCTGTGAACGCGAAGTGGCTTAAAAGCACCTGCAAAGTTCAAACATAAAGCTTCGCGCCACAGCTGTGACGTAATAAATCTTAGCGTGACGTCAAAAGTCTTTCGTGTAGCTGTCCTTAGAATGTGACTGTACCTTGTCATCTGACCTCCTTTTCTCCATCTACAGACATAACCTCCGCTTCGTATTGATATTGACAGATGTTTATTTACATCATTTCATGATCTATCTTGGCTAAATGAGATACCGAGACAGTTATGACACCAGGGGAGGTTATGTATGCATGACACTAGCGACAGGCTGTTAAAGACGAGTGTTGCCGAATGACGAGTAAAGTTGTGAAAAGTAACTATGAAACATTCTGAGAGTAAACTGCTAATTACATAACAATGCTAAAAATGGAATAGCTGTCCAATATAACATTTATAATCTACAAAAAGGGGGAAACTATATAAACATAAAATAAAGTTTACATCCTTTGTAGAAAAACTATGCAAAGTATTAACAGCGTGACAACCTTGAATCTACACCCAATTCAAATTAAAATAGTCACATCCTATCCACATCCGGCATAAAAATCACTTTTGATTGGTTGATCTCTTAGGCGGGAGGTTTAAGAGATTTAAATGAGCTCTTTTCAAAGGGATGATTTACTCCACGTGGGCAGAAAAAAAATTGAGCAAACACTGCCATCGTTACAAATTAGATACAAGCAATCCCATTTCAGCCATTAAACAGGCAATATTAGCAAGTTGGAAAATACCCCATTATTAGTAGTTTCCGAAATTGAATTTTTGAGATTTTCATGAAACTGCAGCGTCGGTACTCTCTAACTTAAGAGATAGAAACATGTTTCTATCACCATGACGACCGGGCAGTATCGGGTGCCTATCACGTGTCTACTACGCTGTCACGGCACGCTGCCATATTTACGAGGCCACCCGATCCCATAGCACATAGTGCATAGAAACACGTTTCTAAGTCACAGAGTACCGGCGGAACCCTCCAAACGAAAGCCCTAATAAAAACGTTAATTGTCGAGTATTGTTAATTTTGGTGTTGGTCTTTGGAAATTATCCTATTACGTCTTTATCGACTTAAATAAAATGATCTTTTGTCGATATCTTCGCAAGATAGTGTTAAAAGCAGAACGTGTTAAAAAGTGAATTCAGTTCACGCTACAAACAAATGGTAACGGTTACGGTTGCCGTAAAAACATGCTCATCTTTCTAGTTATTTATTGGTACCATAAACATGTTGTAAATAGTTAGACGTGCACTATGCGAAAAAACATGCTCATTTCTCCATTTATCGATTGGTACCATAGAGTTGTTGAAATTGTTGCTGTGTGTTAAACACAGGCAATAAGATCGCATTCAAGCTCTAAAATAATAATGGATCTCCGGGAGTATGAGGTTTCAATAGAGCGTTCGACAGATTATGTCAACGGAGTTCTGATGCTTTTTGGGTACTTAAATAATACGCTGTTACATCATGATTAGTCAAAGTGACCAGTTAACCAGAGCCTTTGTATAGGGTGTAAAAATTGTATAATTTTATAAGAAAGATTCAAGTTCTAATTTAAAATGGATTCTTAAAAAATCGCTAGACAAGCAAGCAGAACATGCAGTCCGCGTTATAAACTATCTTGTATCCGTAGATTTTCGCTTATGTACAGATAAGAGGTCGTAAAGTATCCACAACGAAGTATGTCTGAAAATAAACATGATATCTAAGTGAACAACTATAGATCAATCATGAACATATGAACGCTAAAGCTGAAACTGTGAGATTATTCTGTAGACCGACAATAATGAACGCACGCCTGCGCAAGTTAAGATCTAGTGGACTGTGACAGCTGGAGTTTTGACGATTTATGCTCCCATGCGGACGCCGAAAATGCAACTTTTTTATATAGGATTGTTTGGACGGATGAGTCCATATAGAAATGAAAATCTACGGATACAAGATACTTTATAACGGGATACTTTATAACGTAGCTTGTTCTGCTTGCTTGCCTAGCGATTTCTTGAGACGAATCCAAGTTAAATTTTTCTTCTAAACGTGCCCTTAGCCGAAATTAGAAATCCGCTGACAAATTTTTTTTAAACAAGCTTCGTAGTCTCGCAGATCTATAATGCTTTCAGAGCTTGAATGCAATCTTTTTGCCTGTGTTTAACACACAGCAACAATTTCAACAATTCTATGGTACTAATCGATAAATCGAAAAATGAGCATGTTTTTTCGCAAAGCGCACGTCTAATTATTTGGTGACCATTTAAGATACATTCATTTCTTTCGTGAACTGTTTGATACATGATCCAAACTTCCAAAATCCAATAATAGAATTTTGTTTTATTAGGGTTTTCGTTCGGAGATCTGCATTTTAATGAGAATCTCTAAAACACAATTTATCTAGGAGTTGAACATGGTATTGTCTGGTTTTATTAGCTCAACATCACCTCCATTATAGCCTCCCTAAAGTAATGTATCGAATTATCGATCACCCTATATACTGATCTTAAGATAAGGTTGGAAACGGTGGATTATTACAAGAAATGCTCAGGGTATCGAAATTGATTTTATGGTTTCTCAGTATCTACCAAGCGTAAATATTTTTTTTATTATACAGGATCTTCAATAAAGAAGTGATCACGGTGTAACAAGCTAGGCATATATATTGATTGGACCGTTGGTTTTTGGGCTGTTCGGCCGGCGTCGACACGCTCCGCTGCCTTGGCGTCGGCGCGCTTCGCTGCTTGACGTTTCGCCAACACGAGTGGTACCTTGCGTCGCTTTAAGGCTCGCGCGCTTTAGACCGGGCCAGCCGGCAACAGACCACGGAGGAACGGAACGGGAATTTATTTTTCCTTGGTACATAAACGGAGCAGCGCGCACTACTCGGCAACGGAACGAAACGCCGTGGCCGGCCGTCAGCGGAAATCTTGGGCGAGAATACTTTTGCCGGTAGGACAGGTAGGTTCCTTGCGTTCCGCCGTGAGATGAAGTAGTGCGCGCTGCTTTGTGACGACGAAAATGGACGAGGAAAAATTAATAATGCTTGTTAGCGGGTACATGGAATTGTACGATCTTTCTTATAAACATTATTCAAATCAGGAACGCAAAAATAACTGCTGGAAAAAAATTTCGGAGCACATGCGACAACCAGGTAAGTTCAAACATTTTATTTATTTAATATTACATAGTTTGTAACATATTTACCAATACTTATTTATTAAACGGTTTGTGAGGAATACAACTTATAATATAATAGTATAATTTACTGTTGATTTCTATAACCTTGTCGTACCATATCCGTTTGCCAATCTACGGCCCCTATAGTACAAAAGTAATTTCTAAATTCTTCGCGGATATGCAACGCTTCTTCAGTAGCTTTACCTCCAACATTTCGCAGGTCTTGAATTGTAGATATATTATCCTGAGCGGTTTGTATATTAGTGCCACCCAGATCAATTTCTTTAGTACGTGAGTCATCCCGAAGGAAGTTGTGTAGGCAGCAAGTAGCTAATATTACATAATCTATATGTTCTGGTGACATTTGAAGTCTCCTCTTATAAATTCTAAACTTTTGCGTCAATATCCCAAACATATTTTCTGACAGTCGACGAGCACGGCTCAGTCGGTAATTAAAAATTGCCTTGCTCTCATCATGTCGTGTCTGAGTTCCAGGATAAGAACGCATAACATGTTTATGTAAAGGAAAAGCTTCGTCGCCCACAATATCATGTGGTAAAGTAATATTAGCTCCAGGAAGAGGTTTATTAGGGGGTATTGATAGGTTTCCATTTATCAGGGCTTTTCCCATAACAGAATTGCTAAATATCCCACCATCACTATTTTTTCCAAAAGCTCCCACATCAGCTATTATTATTTTATAGTTACCGTCCACTAATGCCATTAAAACTATACTAAATGTCTTTTTATAATTGTAGTACAGGGATCCGCTGTTAGGTGGTGCTTCAATGACTACGTGTTTCCCATCTATAGCTCCCACACAATTTGGGAAGTTCCATTTTTCGTGAAAATATTTTTCGATGGTTCTCCATAGATCTTCTGTTGGAATGGGCATTACAATTGGCTGCAGTCTTTTCCAAATCGACATACATGTTGAATGGACAATTTCTCTTACAGTTGTATGACCGAGTCTGTAGCTAAAAGCTATCGTTTTAAACGAATCTCCAGTTGCCAAAAACCTACAACAAAACAAAGACATATCCCATAACAAGCAATTTTGTTAGAAATTGTGAAACAACTACACTACACAGACAACCTTTTATTTGTTTACAGGGGAAAAACGTCATAAGTAATCATCGAGCAGGAAACACATACGGGTGTTTCAAAAAAGGAATCTAATCCATCAACCACAGGTTCCTTATCATAAATCATGATCGTTTTGCAATTTAATACCCTGTATATCGGACACAATGCAGCAAATGACATTAAAGCCATATTAGTGTAGTGCAAGGAACCCGTGGTTAACGGATTGGCCTTCTTCTTTGAAACGCCTTATATTTATCAAAATAAGAAGTAAGGTTGCTTACTGAACTATTACATTTTTTTTCAGTATCCGCTTGTAAAGAAAAATGGTCGCGGTTGCGTGACAATTATAGAAAGGCACTGAGGTTTCGAAAAGGTAAAAGTGGAGATGCTGCTGTTAAAACGAAGCCATATAAATTTGAAGCCGAGATGTCATTTCTGAAAAAATATTTGCCAGATCGAGACCAAAAAACAAATCTTACTGAACCGTCTACGTCTGCTGTTAATAGCCCAATGCCTTCTGAGGATGCTCAAGATGATAGAATGGGAGACACTGAAAATCTGAGTGATGATTCAGAACCCGGAACACCAATCACGCCATCTAATAATAGTTCATTATTCCAAGCAACACCTACTGCGCCATCAAGATCGGCTCCAAAGAGAAAGAAAGTGCAGCCCGAAAATACACAGCCCAGTTCAGTTGCTGGTGTCCTCGAAAAATATGCACCTACTAATTCCAAAGGCAATAGTTTGACACAATTTTTCCTTGCAATGGCTGATACAGCTCAATCATTTCCACCCGAAGTTCAAATTGATGTTAAGGGGAAAATTTTTAACATCATACAAGAAGCAGAGTTCAAATGCTTACAACTTAGAAACACCACGCAGTTTGCTAATGCTCATTCAACTGAAAATCACTGCAATCAAGCTATATATTCACGACTACAATACCCTGGACATTCGCAAGACATACAACATTCCTATCCAGAGCACATCCAATCTTTGGGAACAGAACCTAACATGGCAGCTTTAAACTTACAGAACACACAACATTCCCAAAACACACCAGTACCATTTTCTCTACAACACGTGCAGTCACCATATTCATCAACATCGACATCTGTTGTAGGTTCTCCAGAATTTCAAGGTGACAACGAATCAAACATGTAATATTGTAATATACATTAAAAGGTTGTACTAAAAAAATACAAATTTGCTTCTAAATTAGTCTTTTAATAAAATGTTTATTAATTGGTTAATGAAATATTTAGAAAAAAGATCAAACATAACCAAGAAAACTTAAGGCATGAAAATAACAGTAAATACGATGGGTATCTAACTCATAATAACAACTTACCTTAGGGTCACTGCTAAGCGTTCTGCTGGCGGAATGGAGCTTCTGAATCTTGTATTTTGTTTTGTCAGATCAGGTTTAATAATACTCAAAAGTTCTTGAAATTTCTCGTAACTCATTCGGAAATACTGAACAAATTTCACTTCATGTTCTACTAATTGAGGAAATAAAGTGGCAAATTCACTTTCGGTTTTCCTCTTTTTACAGATTTCATGTACCCATTTCCGTTTTCTTTTTTGTTTAACTGTTGTATTTTGTTTTTCCTCTTTCTCACACAGTAAACTAATAATTATAATCTTTGGATCCATCGTATCTGAGCGACAAGCGGCTGGTGACTGGCAAAAATGTTTACCGGCTAGTGCGCTTTACCTGAAAAAATTGCCGGCCGCCGTCGCGCGTTCCGTTCCGGGCTGTTGCCGACTAATGCGTGCGAACCTTTAGACGGGTATCCGTAATCTGTTGAGCTTGTATGCTCTATCTTTGTTGTTGAAGCTGTTCTTATGTTTATAAATAAGGAGCAGACTTTCAAATTGCACTTTGTTCATTATTAAAAATTCTCAGGAGAAGGAAAATACCAGTACAGAGATATCAAATCATAGAGAAAAACATATTTGGGATAATATAATGACATGGGGTCTATGGAACTCAGTCGCAAAATTTGGTACAAGAAAGTTGACAAACAGCCTGCAAAATTAAAAAAAAACTGTTGGACATAATACAGTTTGCTTGACTCTGGTAGGCATATGTGTAATGCAGTAGTTTGTCACTACCTACCGGACTACTGGAAAAAATGTAACTTGAGTGTCACTGTTAAGTAGCAAAAACAAAAGGTTGGAAACTATTTGCAGCATAATAGAATGAAAGAACAAAATACAATGGTAGGCTGACTATTAAAAAAAGTAAAACAGTATGTGTAGGTGACTATTAATTTTTTCAAATTAAATCATTTTGATAACCCTCACGCATTCAAAAACGCCTATAGTTCCATTCTAGTTTCTTATATCTCTGGTGTGCCACAGTTTCTCATGTATTGCAGCTATCACTTCAGCTCTTGAAGTGTGCGGTAAAATATACGAAAATAAAATCTTAATCAAAATGCATTGTGTCCATGGACTTAAATCCGTTTATTTGTCTAGGTATGATTTCCTACCGGATAGCACGGAGACTAAATGCATTTTGTCTATCTTTCTATCTCTGTCTCAAATACGGAAAACTTGGACAAAATGCATTTTGCAAGTCTGCTCCTGAAATATCAGTGGACTCCCTTTACAATTTGACGTAATAAGACGAGGTCGTAGCCAGAACCATTGCCTCATCAAACTTTATGTTGTGGTTACCGCTTTCTTGGGGTGCATGCTTAGCTGCTGCAGATATTTCTGTCTCCCTAATAGGCAAAATCTGCAAACTGTTCAACCTACTGTTACCGTATTTTTTTGTATTAAACTTTTACTCATTTCCTTCCTGTTAAATGGAGTTGTTCGATCAGACAGCGTGAATAAACAAAAAGAAATAAATAAATAAATTACAAATATCATCAAAACAGGTTACTGAAATTACGCAGGTATAGCAATAGCAACAACAACAGGCGGACAGACAGCCCTGCAGCAGTGAGTGGCATAGCTTTCTTTATATGGACATCAAAAAACCCCAAAACAGATTTTATCCGAAAAATGCTGATGTTTGTCCAAGGCTGCCGTTATCTACTATACGGGAATTAAGTATACTACCCTTGACTAGATAGGACATTGGTGTCCTTGTGGTTTATACCTCAATAAGCATTTTTTTGTCAGCCTGTCTGGCACTGCCTTCCATACAATTTGCTTTTCCAAAGAATCATGCCCTAGAGCTCCAAATAGACAACATAAACTCCATGCAATTGACCCAGTTCTCCCACTACGTTCAGCAAATAAAATACGGAATAAGAGCATTTTTCGTTAGGTTACGCTGTACGATATAATTTCCCGCACAACGCCATGACGCTGGAGTCTGTGACTGGCAAAAACAACGCATAAAATCGACTCGTGCAGACAGTCGCAGACATCAAAAAGTCACAAAAAAGTAAGATGAACAATCCTTCGCGACAGCTAGATGACTGCTGAAATATTTCCAAAGTTATTCGTCAGCGCTCGTTACACTGCCTGATGTTTGTTACATTCCGGGGAGAAACTTTTACGAGCAGAGGGTGGACTGTTTGCATTAGTCAATGACGGTAGGGGTGTGCGAGTGAAACACTAAAACGTTAAGTGAAGTTGCACATAACCATCAAATTCACTTCGTACTCCAGTAGGCACTATACGGTAGACTACCCAGATGAGATTTCCAGAGTATATTATGAGCTAGGTGATGCGGAATTTGCAATAATTTGGGCTACAGCTTCGGAAAGCGATCAATATTCTATCAAATCATTCCAAGACCTGCCCTCAGCTACAATACATGAAAAAAGTAAGCGACGCTACTGACATTACTTCACCTAAAACGATGATCCGATTTTTATCAATCTATGAAAACAGAAAACATAGATCTGTAACCGTCGGCTATTGAGACTACAAACGGTGGAAATAACTTCATGATTTTCGTGTAATAATAACAATTATAATAATAATCTTTATTTTTTTCCAATAAATCTAGATACACTAATGCTCTGTCATATAACTTTTTTATAGTACTGCTTCCCAATATCTATATGTTGCTACTACTAGTACGAGTTTTGCCAGCTAGGCAATTTCATATATTCGTCTGAGACCTAAATCACACTGATGAGCTTTATTAATAAAAGCGAAACGTCATCTGTGATTGGTTTCGGATGAATGAATGAAATTGCTACTCTTTAATTGAGTTAAGTTGCTCTTTAGCATGAACCGAATATCGGGAGTGTTAAATGAGTGTTCCACAAAAAAGAGTCTGCTGTCGTATCCGCAGGTTCCTACACCTGATGGTTTTAAACGGATCACATAAACAGTACTCGATTCCTCAGATTAAACGCTCAGGTGTCGGTTTTGGTAGATAGATGGCAAACCAATACTTTTTTAAAGTACTGCTTCCCAATATCTATATGTTGCTACTACTATATAAGATAGAGGTAAAATAATTGAAAACTACATTACACATTTCGAGTAAGTGAGCTTCAACACTTGCAATGAGTACCTCGATATACACAAACACATACAAGTGAATATTTCTGATGCGTCTCATACAGGGTGAGTTTTTAGTACCGGCTCGGTCGATTACTCCACAACTGTAGAAGATAGCGAAAAAAGTTGTATACAAAAGTTGTAGCCACGGATATGCTCCTTGTCCAGAAAATATTTAGATTTATACGGGGCGATCCATAACTACGTGGTGAGGCAAACATGCATTTTTTTAAATGAGATACCCCATATATTATTCCTCACTCAAATTCTACTAATGATTTCCGTTCTTCCAATATAGGGTCTGGTTACATTATACAGGGTATTTCAAAAGTTATGACCATTTTAATATCTAAATCGGGGTCAAATAAACGTACTGTATATCAAAAAGTAATAAATCAAAAGTTATTTTTTTTACATAAAACGATTAAAAATATCCTCTAGTTTTAAAGTCGCCTATAAAAAAGGCCCGCGACGCGTATTCGTATACAGTGTTGTGACTTGATTAAGTATTATTATGGCATTATGTTCAAGTTGTTTGTTAAGCAAAAATAGAATTTGATAGTATTTTCTCAAAATAAATCAATTTTAGTAAACAAATGGAAGGTATATTTAAAATTTGTAGAAAAATCGAAATATCTCAGAAACTAATGAATGCAGCCATAACAAGTGCTTACAGGGGGTGGGTTGGCCCAGTGGTTAGGGTCGAGGACTTGTGACCGGAAGGTCCCGGGTTCGATTCTCGTTAGAGGCGGAAATTTATTTCTGGTTTTTTCAACCAAAAATAAATATCCATAAAAGCTCAGCGAGAATCCCCACCGGAGCATTCACTGTTGGCTTCTAATTAACAGTGCTGTTCCTAAGTGGCGCCGGGAAACAGTAACAAAGCCTACACAGAACACGAGGCGAATGACCAAAGTAGTCGATGCCGATGACACAGAAAAAAAAAACAAGTGCTTACAAAGATAAAAGAGCATATTAAAAGCAATTCTTTGGTATAATAAAATATTGGGGGTTACATTTAAAAAAATAGAGAAGATCTAGATTTTGCATTCTCCATCATAGCCGATTTTAAAACTAGAGGATATTTTTGTTCGTTTCATGTAAAAAAAATAACTTTTTATTTATTACTTTTTAATATACAGCACGTTCATTTGACCCCGATTTAGATATAAAAATTGTCATAACTTTTGAAATACCCTGTATAACATAACAAAACTCGGTATTGAAAGAACGGAAATCATTAGTAGAATTTGAATATGGAATAATAAATTGCGTGTCTCATTTAAAAAAATGCATGTTTGCATCACCACGTAGTTATGGATCACCCTGTGTAAATCTAAATATTTTATCAGCAAGGAGCATATCTGTGGCTACAACTTTTATATATACAACTTTTTTCGCTATCTTCTACAGTAGTGGAGTTATCGACCGAGCCGGTACTAAAAACTCACCCTGTATATCATATGTAATGTTACGTTAAATAGAAATTGTAAAAGCACATAAAGCGTAAAACATATGAAACGGTAACTGTATACAACAATGAAAATTACACAAGAATTGTATGGTTAAAATACTCGTATCTGGTTTAATCTGCCAAAATCTTTGAAATCATCGAAGCTGTATGGCGCTAGTCCTTATAGAACAAGACTGACTTTCCTTTTGAATTTTGTTATAGTTATAGGTTTTACAATTTGACTCCTAACAATTTTGTTTTATTGCCTCTAGTTTCATGACTATGGACTGCTGTGTGAGGTACATATCGGTGTGTATTATTTCTTATATAAACTAAATTCTGATATACTCTGACATCATATAGTGTGATTATTGTCAGTCAGCTAATAATGGTTACACATGGTTTTCTTCTGTTACTGATTTTAAGTACAGCTTCCATCAAAGATGCTTCTAGCATCATTTAGCGTCATCAATAAAGTATATTCGCATTAAATTCTCAACTTAGTATTTGAGGCAGCCCTAGAAATTGTTTTTCATATAACATATCCATTGACTTGATATTATGTCTCCTATACAGCCTTAGCGGGTGGTCGAATGATCATGATCTTTCGAGATGTTCGTTGATCTTCTTGTAAGTTTAATTGAAATACATGTCGAAATGGTACAGCGATAATGGCAACTGACTAGTATAACCGACTGAAGGCACTCTACGTGAAGGCGGCACGAGATTTAAAATAGTATTCGTAATATTAATGCTATTTATAATTGGTACATACAGTCTAAGGTCATTAAATTAGCACGTCTCTTAAAGTTGACAAGTTTATCGATAGTCTATGTTTAGTAAAAGCAACGCATAAAATCGTCTGATGTAGACAGTCGCAGAAATCAAAAAGTAACAAAGGAGTAAGATGAACAATCCTTCGCGACAGCCAGATGACTGCTGAAATATTTCCAAACTTACTCGTTAGCGGTCGTTACAGTACCTGTTGTTTGTTACATTCCGGGGAGAAACTTTTATGAGCAGAGGGTGGACTGTTTGCATTAGTCGATGACGGTAGGGCTGTGCGACTGGAACAATAAAACGCTAAGTGAAGTTGCCTATAGCCGTCATTTGCAGAGAGGAGCTTTCAAAGCGTTTTGCTAGTTACAGAATACAATATTCGCAGCACTTCGAATAGGCCTCAGACGTACATTGGCAAAGTATTCCGGGTTCTTCCTCTCTGCTGAACATTTATGCTAACTCCTTAATATTACCTTATCTACCCAAGTCAATGCAACATATGCTAAATTAATACATAGCATGCTATACTATGAAGTACTAGCTTGTCCTAGGTTTGGTTAGGTTGAAAGTAGGCAGGGCAATTATGCCTCATTTCACTGCGACCCTCTTATATCTGTTGTGGCTCACATCTATTTAGAGTTCATCGTACAATCCGCACCTCTTTGCGAAGGCAATGGTCGTATCCCGTCAACAGATCAATTCTCTTGATAGTGCTTTTTGCATGCGCTGCGAATGATTCTGGTCCTATAAACACTTCTCCTCTTGCGAGTGTCTCGGCCAATATATTGCCTTCCACTCCGCTATGACCTGGAACTCAAACCAAAGTTACTTTGTTCCTTGTCCTAAGTTCGTTAAGGAGATGTGTGCAGTTCCATTCGAATCTTGAGTCAACCTGTTTGGAGCTTTCAGGGCAGCCTGACTATCCGAAAATATTTTTATAGATTTGTTTGTCAGGGGTTTTTTGTTCAGCCCCTAACTCCCAACTTTATGGCTATCAATTCTGCTTGGAAGACTGTGGTACACCTCTCAAGACTTACTGAGATTTCAACTCTTGGATTGGTACCAGCTACTCCCGCTCCTGTCCCCAGCTATAACTTTGAAGAGCGCAAGATTGGAGGGTGATATGAAACTTACACTCCTCTTCCTTTCGTCCCTTCCTGGGAAAAGGACGGTGTTGGATCTCTTCGTGTGCACTTGGGAAACCACAGAGTCCTTTTTGCGTCCACTAGTTTGATGACCTCTCATTTGTACGCGAGTGTTGTAACCGCTGGGGTGGTCTAGACAAGAATATGCAAGACTGCGTGTAGATTTTCTCCCTTCCTGTTAAAATTTATCTTAAATAACGTAGTGAAAATGCCGAAAGAGTACACCAATTATCGCAACTGAATCTTTTGTGCTATATGTTGTTAAAAAATGATAGTACTAACAAGATGGTATTGAAGACACGGTAGTAATCTGTAAGATGGTATTGAGATAATTTAGAACCAATAAGCTGCATTACATTTGCTCCTCACAAGCTATACGCTTTTTCACCTAAATTACAGGTAGAGATCCTTTCTACCATCTGACCTGAGGGCTCGATTAGACCAGGAAAAATCTGGGTATCCACTTGAAAACATTTTTAATGACCTTATGGATCTTACGTTTTGACGCCGGGCAAATAGCCCAGAAACAACGACCATATTAGAGATGGCGGGAAAACAATACGCAATACATGAGTCTTGTAAGCAGTAAAATTATATCTTCTCCCTTTAAGTGATTTTGGTAGTTAGTTGAGAGGAAGCCTGTTTTATACGAAAAATTTAGCTTCTGTTTACGCTATTTACTGCCCTCCAACGTAAAAGATAACTTTTAGTAATCTCCCAAATACTCTACCGAAGGAGCTCTTGCCATCTTTTCGTCGTCTCTAGAATGTATTGAAACCATGTTCGTTGACCTGACTGTTTATCTGATTCTCTTTTTATGTATGTCGGTCACATTAAAGGGAAGGGCTTCCCAATATTATACCCCGCTTATACATAATTCATCCATTATGGCATATCTATACCGTTCTACGCATATTGGATATAATAATATGCCTGTTTGTCTGGTGGTTGCCTCTTACGGGGAGAAATATAATGCGTCAAAATGTTGTCTCCTCGATATTATATTTGAAAATTTGTTTAGCAGCTAAGCAAACCAGTGGGGATTACGTGTCATCTGCCTTCGTGAGCTTTGAACTTGCGCAAGATGGTGACTGAGATGGAGGCATTTGCACTGTCAATAAAAAAACATTCGTAGATATCAAGATGATGAGCCTGCTTCTGGCATCGAGCAGTGTTACATAGTTACTGAAGTTTTTTTAAGTAAGCGACGGCTGCACTTCATTTAAAAAATAATGATCTGTTTCCAAAGTTACATCCCCATCAAGCATAAGGACGCATTACGTTAGATGATGAGCCAGCTTCTTGCGTCGAACAGAGCTGCTTAGTTACTGAAGTTGTTTTTAGGTAAGCGATGGCTGCATCATCATAGCCACAATGTCTTAACAGACATGTTGTGAACTGGCAAAATGCATTAGGTCGTAGCTAGAGTATTGCCGACACGAATATTATCAATAGTTTTGAGAACTGTAGCTCGGCATCGTTCGCGATTTACTGTCGACACAATGGAGGATAGTCCCTTTGGATTACCAAGCCCATCCAATAGGGAAACATTAGTTCGATGAACGGTATAAGGAATTCTCAGCATTCCCCTCCGCGTTCACATTTCAAAAGCATCTATGCGAGCTCGATCTGTCTTTTAAACAGTCCAAGTTTCCGAGGCAT
Source organism: Callosobruchus maculatus (assembly GCA_951848785.1). Classification (NCBI taxonomy): domain Eukaryota; kingdom Metazoa; phylum Arthropoda; class Insecta; order Coleoptera; family Chrysomelidae; genus Callosobruchus; species Callosobruchus maculatus. Next base: position 7,093,405 of record CATOUR010000054.1, on the reverse strand, counting down.
ACAAAAATATGATGGGGAACACAAGAGACTGAACCAGCGACATTTTGGTAGCTTTAGTGATGATATGGTCCCGATATATATTAGTAAGCTTTTTCATGGCCACCCGTGCCTGTTGAATGCGCCGCTGAGTCTCATTCTCACAGCTACCCGAATTGTCGATCAAAGAACCAAGGTACACAAAACTTTGAACTACCTCACAACGGCCTATTGACTTTATTTCTCGATGACTGTCATGCTCTCTATCTACGATCATAACCTTGGTCTTTTTTTAGTTAATACCAAAACCATATGCTGCACTGTGTTGTTCTAAAATGTTAAATAGAGCTACTAGTTCTTTCTGAGAAGCAGCAATAAAGGTTGTATCGTCAGCAACTATTCAGTTAGATATTTTGCTTCCGCCAATGGTTATACCGCCATTCCAGTTGTCCAATACCAGTCTCATCACAAATTCAGAGTAGATGTTAAATAACATCGGAGATAATACACATCCCTGACGAACTTCTTTTCCGACTGTTGTTTGACCAGACAGCCCAAGAAACATTTCAGCAGCCTATTAGCTTCATGGAGGTTTTAAATAGGTTTTAAGGGACATTTGATTAGAGTTGTGTTTTGTGACTGCATTGACGATGGCCAAATGCACTCAGGGTCAAATTATCCTATCAAGAGTTTATAATAAGGAGTATCCATTAAATCTATTTCATACGGCCAATAGTCAATTTAAACTGTAAAGTTTTAATGAAGCTGTATGGTGGCCTCATATAAATTCTGTTAAAGCTATTTTGTCCTTACGACTGTCTTAAGACTTACCGACTTTAAAAAAGCCATCAAGAAAGCCTAATGGTTTTGAACAGTTGAAGGAAAATACTCAATAAAGCCGCCTTAAAACTATATATTTTCCAAGTCAAATAGGCACAACTAAAATCTTCCTTCAAACTTATTGGTTTTAAGGATGTTAGATAGGCTTGAATAAAATTAAAACTTAACAGGGGATCCAAACTTAATAAGTGGTGCAAAATAAATAAAAATAAGCATTTCAAAAGCAAGTTAAAAAATATTTGGTGATAAGAAATACCAACGTCATTTCAAACGATTTCAAAGACTCAGCTCCAACCACAGCAATACGGAATTATTAATGCACGAAACCACAAAATGATTAGTTTTTAGTTTGTCAATTGCAACGTCACACGGAATTGCCAACATCAACAGGTTAACCTACTTGCGATATATTACGGAATAAGAAATATATTTTGAGGTTAGCTATATTAAAACAATTAGGCCAGTATCAAAACCATATTATCCATATGAAAGACTTATGGGTTTTAAGGTGGTTTTAAGAATATTCTGGAAAAGAGCGTCTATTGCGCCATATCTTCTGAGTTACTGATTACCGCAATTATTTTATATACGTAATTGTATTTGATAATAGTACAATTCCTAGCGTGCATATCGACTGAACATATATTGCAAGTAAACCCTATCTTATAAAGTTTCATCAACAGACTGTGATTCGTTTTATTTATTTCATTGTAGTAATCTAGAAAATTCGGAATTTATGATCATAAAATAGTAACAGATGGTATATATACCTACAATACTCCATGTTGTAAATGTCTAGATAAAAAAGCTTTCCGTTTCCATGATAGAGCACTGATAAAATGTACATAAAACCAACTTATATTTATACGTCATTTTGTCTACCAAAATATCTACAGGAAAGCAATCTTAAGATAGAATAATTATTTCATGGCCTCAGGTTATGACGTCTCAAGGATTTAACGAAGCTCTAAGAACACAAGAATGAATATTTATCGGAGACTTAACTCAGACTTGCTCAAGTACTTGTGGCTTTAAGGCTAGCTTCCTCGAAAGCGGTGACAGCTCTCTTAAGTGTGGGCCCTCCCGGCTGTGTGGACGTTACATATCATTGCCTTAATGAAGTTCTTGAAGTAAGTTTGCTTTAAAATGGTATGAAATACTGAGCTGTATCAGCCTCCTGCAGGTTTCGGTAAAACTAGAAATGTTTCTTGGGAGGTTACCATCAATTCTTACACGAGCCGAGCTAGACTCATAGAGCTGTTGTATGAGAAAAACTAAGTGGTAAGGGACTCCCATAGAGATAAGGATTTCTCACAGTTTAGGCTACTTTACGTTATCAAGCGCCTTAGAATAGTCCAAAAAGCAGACAAGAACTGGAAAATAATGCTCTCTGGCTGTTTCAATAATCTGTCTTAAGTTTAAGATCTGTTCACGCGTACCGCGTCCTTTTACGAAAGCGATGGCTGCACTTCATTTAGATAATAACAAACGGTTTCCAAAGTTACATCTCCATCCAGACGTATTGTTTCAGGTCCAAAAAAAACTGTGAAAACTAAGGTTTGTATCCATAGTTACTACTTTGTTCCTTAATGCTTGAGTAACTTAAGTACTGTTTCATGTTTCACAGTCACTCGTGATTCGATACTCAAGTAACAAAATTTCAATATGACACTTAGTTGCAGTCAAGGCGATTTTGTACGTTAATTTTGGAGTAAGGTGTAATCACTTTCTAACAGATCCGGAAAAATTTCCGGCAAAAAAACACGAAATACTGACGCAAAACCAATACAGATAACAGAAAACATCAAAATGCGTAGGCATATGCATGACAAATTGAAACATATTTGACATAGAATAACCACAGCGTAGTAAACAACCAGCATAATATCTGAGGATTTCCTATATAATAATGGTTCCCACAAAATTTGGGAGGGTTCATGGATGATTTTACGGCTGTGAAGTTTGGGTAGAGATGCGAAAATGAAAATATCGATACCGGTACCAACTCGATACTTTTTAGCCTCATAAGCGCGTTTGGTTCGTACAGAGAATTTTGTGCAATTGATTGCACCCTTCAATAATTATATACCGATACACCTACAAAAGTATCGATACCAGCCTGGAATCGCTCAAAAAGTATCTAAGATAAAAATAGTCGATATTAGTGCAGAAGTGCAAGTATCGAAGTACCTTTACCATCCCTACAAAAAATCATCCAAAAGTGGGGATGCGCGTGTAATTTCCGCAACTTGAGTTATTGTGCTGGTTGTTTACTATGCTGTGGAAAAACGTCGCTGAATGATTTCCCTTACTTTTGTAAATATTATCTGTGAAACATAGCGAAGTATATACTTATAAATTGCGTAAGGTTGCGTAAGGTACTCTCAAGTAGACACTTGAGAGACGACTATAAATACGGCCTTTAGCTTGTCTGTTTCAAACTTTTGATGTGATGGTAAATAAAATCAAATAAGCAAAACACCTCACACTGTTCAACTAAAATAATATACTCAAATGGTGGATAGTACTACAGCGCCAGATTCTATCCAAATTAAGGAAACTGTCGAACAAATGGACGTTACTAATACTAGTTTTATTGAGAAACACACCAACAGCAGTCTCAGCAGTGTTAGTGATAATAATGCGACATTGCCTAAAGTACTACTAGAGTTTGAGGTGAAATAAAGCAAAAACTAAACATGACGCTGATGAAATTTTGACACAAATGTCAATAGTAAGTACCACCAGAGCATTCTAAAGGCTACTGTTGTCAATTTGGACCCCCACGAATGATTTTACTTTTTTTTCCGCTAGGACGAGATATGACCCACATCTCAAATAACACAAGGGTACTTCTTTCGTAACCATAGAGATTTTTCGGGTCACTGGGTTTGAGGGTAACCTTTCAATATTACTACCTCTACATACAGGGTGTTCATTTCAAAACTTCCCACCATGGATTTATCGAAAACCACTGACTAAAAGAAAAAACGCCGAGGCGTGACAAAAGATTTACCAAAAACTACTTCACCGCCTTTTATCTCTGCCCACTAGGGTCGTCCCTTTGAAAATTTTGAACGACAAGGGGTATTGACTAATATCTTATTTCAAAGGTAGGTTGGAGTCCTTTATTTTGATGTTTGATTTTCTAAAATCGGTCGATTGGTTTTCTAGAGAATAAGAAAAATCCTTATGTATCTTAATTTGTTCAAAAAGAAAACAAAAACACGAAAATATCACTTTTTACTGCAATAACTGTTCAAAATGTTGCACGTTATTGCCCAGACAATAATATAGATGATGTTTGAATTATAAATTCTCACGGATAGTTGCAAAAACACGTTGATGCGTTTACGAAGGTTATCTAAGCTTTTAGGTTGGGGTCTAAACAAGAAATTTTGAATGGCCCCATAGAAAAATGTCTAATGGCGTCAAATCAGGAGAGCTAGCAGGCTATTCTATAAGCCCTCTTCACCCTATGCACTTATCTGGAAATGCGTCGTCTAGCCATTGCCAAACCGTCTTACTGGAAATAGACTTCAGGATACTTTTACAGTTATTGCATAACCGTATATGACAAACAATACTTAAACTAAGCCTACGCTAAACGTATCTATTTCATCAAATTTGACATGGAAACCGGTAACTTGAACTTATTAAATAAATCTAAAATGGTCAAGGTTAAATACTAATCAAGGTTCTGCACATTCGTGTGAGAGAGGTAGGATGTGTGGGTATAAAGAACAGGCAGCTATTGCGTGTTGTACGGGAGGCAACCAAGTATGTGGAAGCCAAATGTTCTTAGCAATCAATATGACATACAACTAATTTAGACTGTGCCCTCCACCTCCTGTCAAATGTCGATTTAACATATGCATCATACAGAATTTTGAAAGTGTTGTTCCCCAGATGTACACTATTTCTTGCTATGGAACCAAGTCTTTGCAATACATTATTAATAATTTTGCTATTACGTTCTGTTAAACAAAGTTTAGAATCAACGTGGACACCCAAGTATTTAACATAGTTAACATTGACTAAACTTATTATCATTAAGTGCATAGTCGTACTGAAGGGTATGAATACCACCAAAGTCATAATTCTGTATAAATAAAAAAGTTTTTGGGACTCCCCTTCATCTCGTTCCCTAACATCCCAATTTCACCCCCTTCCACAAAAAGTCTGAAAATTCTGAGGTGCACGAAAACGTCCAGAAACGAAGTTTAGTGCAGTTCTAAGAATTTTCGTTTTTTTGATAATTATTCTGATCCCACTTCATCGACTACAAAAACAGAAATGGCAAAAGACTGACGAAAATGAGTGACAGATTTTCATGATCACAAAATGAACAAAAAATGTATGACATTAAAATCCAAAATATTCGCGACTATAGTACCCCTCTGATCTTCGTTGTGGAAAATAAAATCAAAAATCGTTCTTCACCAATATTGTAATCTGGATATTTCCTATCAGTTTTTTGCTATCACAAATAAGTTGAGTATCAGAAGACCGTGTCTGGATGCTAAAGATAGAAGCTTGTACATCCTATGGATGTTCACTCATACGATTTGTATGATACTCTTCTTTCCTGATACCAGCACACCTTGTACTTGGCCAGCGACCCCTTTAAAGACCATTACCCACCCACATTTTGCATGCAATTACGCAAGAAAGGCTACACCGCGGCAAATCTCCTTATCCTTGAATAAAACTACCTCGCGCAATCAAAATCTAAAATATCCTCAGGCATAAAGCGGAGCTCGTAGCACCTAAGTAATGCGTTACTTGGATAGGCAAGATAAGGGGATAATAAAACTGAATGAAGTAGTTTTTTAATGTTAACTCGCTTTACTCCAAAGATTATTTTAATACGTGGATAGCTGCCGTGTACTAGTCTTTAACTGGAAGCTTCATCCCCTTGAGCATCAGAAGCCTCCGGTGCTTTGTACATTTAACCGTTTAAAAATACAAAAGTGTTCATTATATCACGTCCACGATGACAAGGTACCCAGTTCTCTCCTAAAAGACATCAAAGGGTTGACTGGCAATACGAGCTATACTTGAAAAGATCAATATCCCATCAAAGGATTGACTGGGAATACACGATGTACTTGAAAAGATTAATAACAGGTGCTTTTTTCACGCTAAAGTGAGGCAGATGATTACTGTGATTTTTATTATGTTATCGTATATTGTAGTAGCCAAAAAAATACTCGAGATGCAAGGTATCCGAACTATGTTTGCTGGATCTTGCAGAATTCGGCAATAACTAAATGAATCTTAATCAAAATGTACATTGGATCAAGGAACTTCAACATTGATCTTGCTTCATTGTGAGTCGTTAGTACCAACGAATTCGAATAGGTAAGAAGTAAAAAAATATTTTTTTGTTTCAACTATCTTGTGGGATGACGCATGATGGCGGCACAGGATAGTACTAGATCCCCTCTGGGTAAGGTAATTGTATCTGCCTTATATACCAGTCCATAATGTAAATACCAAATTTGGTTTGACTATATATTGCAGTCATTGTAGTAACAGTGAAATAACTGAAGAAGCATGTGAGGAAGATCCCAAAATAGCCTATTGCCTCAAGAGAAGGTAAAATCTGTATCTGCGGACAACTGCAAAATAAGCCATTTTAGGCGATCCATCAACAAGATAATGAAATTTATGAAATACTATATGACGAAGAGTCGATTTGAGCATGATTAGTGTAGGTGTTGTCATCGATAAGAGTGTAAACACATGGTAAATAATAGCATTGCAACCACATTACATTACAATCACATGCCTCGACCATGGGCGTTACTTCTTATGACCTATAAGAATTCGTTGGTTAGTACCTCGGTTAGTACAATATAAGGTTATATACCTATATTCGTATTCCTCAAGCTATGAATTGGTGCACATTGTATCAATCACTATCGCGCATACGTCGCTAGCTATTATTAACACGGTTACCCGAATAACGCTGCTGTACTTTATATCAACAAGCAGTGTCTGAGTTTATGATCGCCAGGTTTTAATATTACGAACCAGAATGACTACTAGCATGTGAGCTGCGATAGATCGACGGCTATATCAACTCAAGCGCGTGTTCTCAGAATTCATGACTGGGTTTTTAAAATCAGTACTTTAGTAGTCATTGAAACAATGCACACAATTTATTGTTTTGCTGGTTATCAGTCAATGATACAGAATTATTGTTATGAACGTAGAGGTCAATTTTGTAAAATCACCAAGCGTTGATTCAATGAATCAATGAAGCAGGCGATAGTAATTCCTTCAAGTTTTGCGTTCATAGTTTAGTGTTGATTCTCTTACTGTTTCAATGTATTGTACTATCGATCAAAAAATTGACAACGAACCATCAACTTTATGCTGCAGTTTGCAGCACGAGCCGTATGCAAATGCTGTAAAAGGGGTGACACATGTACGAACTTTGAATACGCGGTTTTTAAGTTCGCGTACTTACTCGGCTCGATGCGGTGACACACGTGAAGCTGAAATCACTCATTTTGATAGGTTTCCTAAATAAACAAAACTTTTAACAAACTTTAAACACGACAAGCGTTGCGCATCGATGGCCTGCCGAAATAAAGTGGAGGCTCGCTGCTCGCAGTACGAGCCGAGACAAGCTAGGAGCAAAATTTCAAACCAGTACGGTGACACACAGGCGAAAAAGATCGTCGAGCCATAAGCACGCGTACTTGCTCGTACGTGTATTACCCCTTTAAGTAATCAACAATTGAGTTATTACCATTACCACGAGTTGAATACTATACTTTATTTACGACCCAAGCTATGAATAGTACGATTGGAACAGATAATAATTAAACAATATTGATATCTTAACCTCACTTCCCCATCACCGTTCGAATTAGCGTTTGACGTTTTATAGTGACATTTGCAGTTGTTATAGCATCTATTTAATTCTATCCTATCCTATCCAAGAAATCAGTACTGGTATCTAGTAGGCGGTGTTCATAATCCACGGCTGGACCTGGCGTTACGAAGAATATTAAGCTCTGTTTGTTTCTAGGTAGTATAACCTGTGCAGAAGTAGTTTGGTAGTTATATCTGTGACAGCTTCGTTTTTGAGATACACGGTGTTTTTTTTAAATCTATACTACTGTTGATACTTGTGAATACTTTTTTTTAACTGCCATTAGAATAAACACCTTTTTCAAATAACTTTATTCAGATAATTGAAAAATAAGTGAGATTCAAAATAAAAAATGTAAATCTGGGATTGTCAGACGTACCTGATCTGTTTATGTTCAGGCTTTTTCTCGGATCTTGATCTTATCGATGAGGTTTGCACCTGGCAGATAATGCAGTAATCATTTATCGTTGTTAATTTTAAATTGGTAAGTTCTAAAAGCGGAACATTATAGTGAACGCAACTTTGAGGATTCACCAATTTAGAATTAACTACTCTAAACGGTCGAAAAGTCGAAAATTCGAGCAAAAGACTGAACATAAAAACACTAGGTGCATCTTGATACACAAGTCCAGATCTATATTATTTATTATTTTTTTTTGATTCTGTATCTCGCTTATTTTCCAGTTTTCGGAAAAAAGATATCTGAAAAAAAGCTGTATAATAAACCTTAACTGAAGATCATCAAATCAAAAATCGCTTGAAAGTAAACCGTTACCATTGCATGTACCAGGTGTCTCAAAATATCCTTGACACGTGTTACTTTCGTAACGAAAAACGGTTCAAGCAAGGACTGAGTTGTAATTCTGAAGATACTGTAGGTTCTATAATACCGCGTATTCAAAACATTTTTTACGCCAACCCCGAAAACTTACCCTCAACTTTTAGTTTTCAAATAGCATCCATAGGTTTTCCTACATAAATGATATCCTCGATTTATTTAAAATCACCTTTGATGTTATAAGCAAACTTATTTTTATGTGAAATTATAAGCATAGTATAAATACAATAACAATTTGATTGACACCTAAATAAAACGGATAAAAAGGAAAACTAGGTGGGTTTTTAATGGTACATTCCGAATGACCTATCGTACCATGCCTTCGAGAATGCCTTGTTTTATTCATCTTCCGCTTATAAATTTAGGAAAAAAATTGTTTTTTCATATGGAATCAAGAGCACTTCAAGATTTTAAATCGAATAATGACTTCACGTTTGAAAAGCTGTGGGGTGCTATTTGAAGAAAAAGGTTATGGTGAGTTTTAGAAGTTTAAGTAGGTACAAAAAAAAGTTTCGAAAGCCTGGTATGACAGTCATGCAGCACCCTTGAAAGGCCCACTTAGCTTTGTTTTTATCTGTTTTTGTGACCAAAATGTTACGGCTCAAACAAATCCTTATTTTATTTACTTATGCTTACGACGGTACCAAAAACATAGGTTCGGATATTAAACTAAAGGTACTAGATGATTTTAAATATAATAAAATATTGGGTGCTATTTGAAAAAAAAAAGTTTTAAGGGTTGAAGTACAATAAAATTATTTTTGTAACGAGAATATCACGTGTCAAGCAAATTCTAGAACACCCGGTACATATACTATTCGTGTTTACCCTGTTCTGCGTCGCAGATTCATGAACGACCAGTGCAAACAGCGCAATCCAGTATAACTTTAATTATCCGCAAGCTCCGCTAAGCTAACACTACAGCAACTCACCTATTACGAAGAATACTATTCCAACCGAGTTCCACATCGTAAATTCCATGGCTGTTCAAACAGGAGAATATTGCTAAACTTTTTCCACTAAATCCTAGCACTGCTGTCACAGTAACTATACCATCTCACCAACATGAAACAAGGTCACGCACACTATGAGTTTTGTAACACTAAACAGTTTTGCAGGAATGCAGGGACATCAAGAACTACGGGAGAAGAAAGCAGTCTTCTGAAAAAGCAGAAATACATTACTAGTATTAAATAGAGATTTTGAGATACGTTGGCAGAGTAATGGTCCGAATTTTTAAGGAGTCACTGAATTTTGATATCTCGAGTGTTTTAAGCATCTGTACTGCCGCCAATGGAAGGTTAACAGTATGTGTAATATCTAATGTAACATCTTGTACTGTGGTTGTCTTCATCTTCCCACGGTACCTACTAATTAATAAAGGAGGTAAGCAGCATAGTACGCATTTTACTAGTATTAAAACATACAACAGACATATGGGTGACTTTGTTTTGTTACATTAAGTTTAAATTCTTGCAGTTCTTTACTGGATATGGGAGATGTTAACATCGAAGGAAAAGAAACTTTCGTTAAAGAAGCTACATGCAGCTTAATTTTGGTTACTATACAGGATGTTAATTAAGTATGTTAACAAACTTTAACCACGGATGGTACTCCAAAAAATAGAAAGAAAATGTCATATGAACATGGGTCCGGAAATGCTTCCTAAGGGAGCTATGCTCCTTTGCATGGGACACCCTGAAGATGGTTTTCCCTCGATATTCTCGAAACCATTCATAAAAAAATCACGAAATTAAGTACGATGGGTAAACCTTTGACGCTGAATCTGATTCTGAATTCAGAATTTCATAATTTTGATCAGAGGCGTATCATACGAGTTAAGGAGTTAAGGATAAAAATAACCCCATTTTCTAAATGGTCATTTTTTGACATTTTGATTTTAGATTGTAGTATTTCAGAGATTTCTACGTAAAACTGGTCTCCTGGTACATCTCGATAGGGCTAACCGTTTTCGAGAAAAATGCAAATTATTGAATCGATGCAGGCTATTGTAAATAAATAAATGTTCATCTATCTAGTAAGTGTGCTGTGAAAAACAATTGCAATAATTGATAAACAACTTGAGAACTGTCAGTTTATTAAGTAAACCAACCAAGAGGTTGCTCTCGTTCATCAAATGTGTAAAGTAAGTTGTCTGGGATTACAATGAATTCTGAAAGAGCCAATTGTGGATAAAAAGGCGAGAAAAAAAGTAATCAAAAACCTAATAGTCATAAATAGCCAGAAACCTAACGTTAACAGAGATGGCAAATTTGATCACACAAAAAGTTGAGATTAATTATCAAATTTTGTAGGAGTGACAAATGGTTCAGAAATATGTATTTTGTTTTTATTGAGTTTGTAACAACAAAATGTACAGTCTGGCATTTGTTACCCATTATATAGTGATATAGCTAGTTTCCGATGCTGTGGAATACGCAACAAGACTCACAAAATTGCTTGTTTCATGTAGTCAGCAATAGTTGCTCTAATTATTAGAGTACATATTCCATGAATTCGGAGAAGTGTTGCCACTTGCTTTTATTCGGCAATTCCATTAGGCGTAGCACATTTATATTTCTATTATAAAAAAAGGTTATTATTAATATTTGCGAATGATCTACATCATCTACATCAGAGTATTAGGCTCACACTAGGATCCATCAGATCAACTCCGACCTACTGGCTGTCAGTATTAGTCCATATACCTCCACCTCATCTCCGCAGCTCAACCGCTTATAGGAATGTTACAAAAATTACTCAAAATCGCGTATTCATATGCATAATTATGCATGCTGCTCATGTAGACTTTAGCATCGACAGGCTACGTTTGAGAGATCCATCCTTCAGAAGTGCAGATATCTGCATTTCACTAGTTTTCACCAAGTCCAAGAACAATACCACCCAAGGGGTAAACGCATAACCAAAAGAGTGTACACCTACATCCCCTTTTTTAAGAAAATCCCCTACATCCTACTTAAATCCTTGGAAATCCTTGGTACCTCCTAATAAATCCCTCTACATCACTGGAGATCCCCGGACATCCAGGTAATTCCTCACTAAATCCCCCTAGATTTCAAAAAATCCTTTGTAATTCCTTGTACATCCTGGCCTGTTGGTAATGGAAAATAACAAAACAATCATAGCAAACATATATTTCCTATTCTATACAGTGATAATCATACCGAACAAGAAGTGAAGTAAAGATTATAGGAAATAATCTTAACAGAAACCTTATCATTAGTCAGTCATGAAAAGGTACTTTTATTTTATATAAGAATAAAACTGAAAAAAAACATAACAGAAAATAAACTTCAAAAACATTGACATAAGTCAGTCATGTAGTTAGTATTCGACAAGGGATGAAACATACCATTATTTAAAGAAAAGTCGCTTTTTCTCTATCAGCAGCGGTTATCGTTTCGTATTCATTTTTCGATAAGCAGAAGTATTCTTAATTCTTACTCAAATTGATTGTCTTTAAATGTACTGTGGATCGATTCTGTAACTTTCGCTATAGTAACGAAAGCAGGCGAAGACGAAGCTAATCATTTACGAAAACGATTTTTGACGACATTCCATAACTAAAGTTTAACGCTTCGTTACGCTTTCGGCATGGAGCTCGAGGACTCACGAGCATTCACGAGTTGGCTTAAATATCTCTGGATGAGACTGCAAAATCCAGCAATGCCGACCATTGCGAAGGATTAGTTTTTCTCTTCGATTCATTGATTATTAATTAAGTACACAAATAAATTTAAGCAAATTGTCACTTTGACACACAGCAATAATAACGTCAAAACTTGATAAACGAGATCCAAAATCTTTCGCTATCGCTTATACCGTTCGTCTGCGTTCGTTATGTCAGAGTTGGAACGAAGACATTTATGGAATACCGAAACGAGCGAAAGCGTTGGAAGTATGTCGCTATCGCTTCGCTTAAAGTTATAGAATTCCCCCACTGATCCATAAAAAACGAATGTTTCATCGACATCTGCACTATCAGCTTTTTTTGGCCAGGAAAAGGTCAGTTCGTTTTTTTTTTGCTTGAGAAACCTAATTTTACAAGTTTGCCCCATCCTGTTGGAACAATATACGGTTGTTTACCGCCAGAGGAATATTGTCCAGAATATCTTCAATATCTTTATTCAAGAACTGGTAATATCTTTCTGCATTTAAGGCACCTTCGTAAATTATTGGTCCGATAATCCTTGTTCCCAAAATCCCACACTACACATTGAAATTAAACCAATGTCCAACTAACCAAAAAACAGTGTTCGGAAATTCACGATTTTCATCGCACATTTTTGTCAACCACTAGCAAAAAATCATTCTGCGCTGTTCCTCACCAGGTACATAACGATGAGAAATTCGGAACCTAAATGACCTGTAACCTTCTTTGTGAAGTATTCTTTGAGCATATGACCTAGGAACATTCTGCTCTGTTTCGATTGACCTTTTGTTTGTTCTGGATTGTGTTTCCTTACCCTATGACATTCGTAAGAAGATGGCCCCTAAGAAGAAGACTCTATGAAACACCGGTTTGAAAGGCACCATATTATTTTAAGTTTGTGATGATAAGTCTTTTGAAAATAGATCTATTTGGTTGACGTGGCTCCGGATATTTGAGCAAATTTTGCCTTTCAGCATCGAAACAATTTTTATCGCTTTCAATATAGCAACATAACATAACATGTCTAATTCTTCTTCATTTGAAAAATGTGGCATTATTAAAAACTTATACAATCACAAGACACAGAATACAGGGTGAGTCAAGCTCAACGCCTCGGACTATTGTGACCAAACGATACCACTCACCGAAAAATCGACTTTGCGAGTGTATGTAGGTCGAGTTGGACTACACTTTAAAAATATTGAATTTTATACAGGGTGTCTAATAAAAGCGTGACATATCAAAGTTATGTTTTTTTAAATGGAATACCCTGTATATTATTGCATATTTAGATTCCCGGGTACATTTCAGTGTGACTTTATGTATCGCACATGGGACTTTAAGCGAACCGTTTAGGTGCAAATCACAATTTTGGGTATAGGTAGATGTCAGAAAAAAATTGAATATCGCAGCTATTATAAATCTTAGAGGGCTGTGACTTTGCCGTGTTACTAAACATGAAATGTGTCAGCTTACATTAGACGGTCGGGTTCGAATTACATTTGTACTTGGAGAAATCGGTAGATCAATTAAGGAAACTTCAATCAAAGGTAACTTGATTTTTTCAAATGGGAATGCATAATTTTTTTTATACGATCAAGTGTGCGATTTGATAAGCTTTCTAATGATATGCGGTTGTAAATATCAATCTCTGGTAGTTTTGATCTAATTTCAAATTTTCAGTAAAACCGGTGTTTTTCAATTTTCCTACCTATAAGCAACTTAGCAGGCCATGAAATGTAAACAAAAAACTGTTCAGATGGAACAAAACAACTAACTTAGCAGATAGTTACGGACGAACTAGAGTAAAGGGACAAAGTTATAAAAATGACTTACAACAAATCAATTCTAACCAGAAATAGCAGACATAACACATCTAAGGTCAAGAAGCAGCTGGAGTACGACAGAAATGGGTATTTTTCACAGCATACCGGCTACTGCAATATTCTAAAGATTGACGATTCACAAAACCATTGTGAATTTTGAAATGAAAGGAAATCTACCACGTAATGTTGCTGGCAGTTTAATAGCTTCAGAACAAAATTTCATATTTCATGATTTAAAAAAAATAGTAACCGATACCTCTGACAGGAGTTCTGCAAATTCTTCAATACTCATAAGCAAGATCGCCGAAAATGAAGAATAAATTAAAAATCTGCTCAAATTATTAAACATAATTTACCTGGCAGAAAATTAAAACGTGATTTGTCAGTATTCCTTTTTTGCGATCTTGCTAACAGATACTGAAAAATTTAAAGGACGACAGTCAGTGAGAGGTATCATTACTTTTGACTTTGACGGAAATGACTACTGTTTTATACTATTAAATGTGAAATTGCGTTCTGAAGATATTAGACTGACGGCAAGGATCGCTGAAAGTTTTGCTTTCATTTCAAAGTGTTCAGTGATTTTGGAAATTTTTAACCTCTAGTACATTGCAGTCGCTAGTAGGCTGTAAAAATTATCCATTTCTGTCGTACTCCAGCTTCTCTTTAACCTTGGACGTGTTACCGCCGTTGTTTCTGGTTAGAGTTGATTTGTTGTAGGGAATTTTTATAATCTTATTCTTTTACTCTATTTCTGCTCGATCTTTTTGCTAAGTTAGTTGTTTTCTTCCATCTGAATACGATTTTGTTTATATTTCATGGCCTGCTAGTTTGTTTATAGGTAGGGAAAATGATAAACACTGATTTCATTGAAATCTCGAAATTTAATAAAAACTACCATAGATTGATATTCACAACCTGATATAATTAGAAAGGCTATCAAATTGCACATTTGATCGTATAAAAAAAATTATGCATTCCCATTTGAAAAAATCAAGTTACCTTTGATTGAAATGTCCTTAATTGATCTACCGATTTCTCTAAGTAGAAATGTAATTCGAACTCGACCGTCTAACATAAGCTGACACATTTCATGCTTAGTAACACGGCAAAGTCACAGCCCTCTAAGATTTATAATAGCTGCGATATTCAATTTTTTTCTGACATCTACCTATACCCAAAATTGTGATTTGCACCTAAACGGTTCGCTTAAAGTCCCATGTGTGTTACATAAAGTCACTCTAAAATGTACCCAGGAATCTAAATATGCAATAATATACAGGGTGTTCCATTTAAAAAAACATAGCTTTGATATGTCACGCTTTTCTTAGACACCCTGTATAAAAGTCATTATTTTTAAAATGTAGCCCAACTCTACCTACATACACTTGCAAAGTTGATTTTTCGAAAAGTGGTATCGTTTGGTCACAAGAGTCCGAGGCGTTGAGCTTGACTCACCCTGTATAAGCAAGCTGTGATATTCGAAATAATTCTACTTCAAAATTACGATGTATCGAACGAAACTGACAGATCGTCAAGATTTATTTGAATCTCGATTTGAACAATTGCATTTCAAATCCTACTTGTTGAAAGTAAAAATGAATATTTTGTAGCCGAGGTTCAAGCGGCCATTTCTATAACTATACAGGGATGCTAGAATATAACGTAGTGGACGAAATTGTTTACCATTGCTACGTTTGCCTAGAAATTGAAAGAGTACTATTTGAACATAAGATTAAATAATGTGTATAGTTATCATGATTTTTTTGTTAGTGTATGAGATAAATATTTTGTAATTTGATGATAACTATTGCTTGCTTATTTTTTTCGTATTTTAATAAAGAAGATAAGTCAAAATAAAATTCAAAATGCTATGGCATTTTTTCTACTCTACATGATGACGTAATCGAATTTTGATGCGACGTTTTGTTTCTTCGTAATCCTCATCAAACAGCATTGAAGATGTCTTTTTGAATACGGGACGTCGGTTAAATGGAAAGAGCGATATATCGTTGTACTTAGAATTAAAATTAGAGTTTTTTTAGGGATATAAAAAAAAATTGTTGCAACAGGAATGTGAAATTTGCATTGTCATATCTTTTCAAATAAAATGAGGAAAAAATAAAAAAGAAATCAGGAAAATTCGATTTTTCCCAAATATCTTCGGAAGTACTGAGAATTCTAAATTGTTTAAATTGTTTAAAATGCCATATTGCAGGGTTCAGCAAGTTTTATCTAGTTTAATCATCTTTGCAAATCTTCTGGTTTATGAGATTCCTGTATTCTTATGTGCGGCGCCGTGTATGTTGCACTTGCTTTTTCACTTTGAAAGCACAGAACTGAAGGGCATGCGAAAGAATACGTGTAATGTAAAATGTGAGGTTATGAAATTACTAAGGTGCACATGCGCATTTGCTACTACATCCTTGGTACATCCCCAGGAAATCCTGTAATTCCTCGGTAAATACCGTACATCCTCGGTACATCTCTGTACATCCTAACAATTTTGATGAAATCCCTGTACATCCTTAGGAAATCCTGGTAATTCCTTCTGGGTGTACACCATAAATCCCTATGTGTTCACCCCTCGATACCACCCAATGCAATGTATACTTCAAAAAGCTAGTACTGTGCGCTTTCCAAAGTGTCCAAGCGAGTACCCGATTGTAACATCAGGCGCTGACAAGAAGTCACTCATTCAAGCTTTTAAGAGTCAACATTGCAGCATACATGCTCTGACACAAACATGTTTTGTCAACTGTATCAGCTGTGGCAATACGTATTCAAAGCCAGAAAGTACTTTTCACAATCTAACTTTCTCACGCTCAGATAATACCTGGCCTGGAGTATTGCTATCATATCTGAGGATCTGTTACCCCTACTACCTTAGCTATATGTGATGCAATCCAGAGAAGGGCAATTCGGATAACCAGTCACCCACGTTATACCACCTCCAGCCACTTTCTTATTGACGTGAGGTTGGTGACCTGTTACTTTTCTACCAGTATTTAATAGAATCTGCTCTCCCGCGGGACTGCTGCATCTCATTCCAAGGCGGCCATTCTTCGAACATCAAGAACCGAGCAGTACGACCGCACCTTTGTTCCCACAGTATCCAGGGCTTAGAACAGACTGCCAGAAGATGCATTTGTTGAGCCTACGAATATTGGCCTATTCTAATTCAGCGTCGACAAATTTCCCTAATATAACTTTTCATAGCAGTCGCGGTACTATGGTGTTTAGGCTTTGCCTTAGCGGTCTGCTCACTGATAGGAAAACTCTCTGATTTCAACCTTCTCCCAAAAGTATGGATAAGCCCTAGCATACTTTTTTATGTGAGTTAGAATGCCATCTCCTTGATGTAAATGGGGGTCAAGTGAGTGCGTCCTGAGGGCCTATTAGAGAGGCCAGGGCGATTTCCTGTACGCGTCTCTATTAGCTATGTATTTCGATATCAGTGTATAACTAGTTCGTTTATTTTTGATTTTGATTAGTAAAGATGTAAAAAATAAAAAATTTAGAAACCAAACTGATAAATATCTATAAGCAAAATAAAATAAATAAAAGGTAATAAATTTTCTAAGTACGACATGCAAAATGCCGTGTGGTAAATTAAAAACACGATCCATAGTACTAAGTATTCAAATCCAAATGTATTTGTTGAAATAGTGCTATCTGTTACGGTAATTTTAGTTCTTAAATTCGCGTACATTGGTGACTCTTTTAAAAATCTAATGACGCTTAATGAAAAAGTTCTTCAATATTTTATGATCTCTATATTGATGAAAATATATTAGCCTTTTGACTTTCACTATGCAATACATTACTTCTATACTTCAGTCAGGATGAAGCATAAAGACAACTACGGAGCAAGCTTTGTTTATACAGGGCTTAATAATCCAGTTCAAAGTAATTCTTATCCCAGTTTTTTTTTAGTAGAAAAGGTTTCTTCTCGTTTACTTTACTTCAAAATGTCGGCTCTTTGAGTCAAAACCTCTTGCATTAATTTATCCCAAAATCCGAAGAAACCATTTCTAAAGGGCTTAATAATTTTAAGTATTCCTGTGGGGGATCATAAGAGAACAGAACGCAATAAATTTAGCTTAATATACAGGGTGAGTATTTAGTACCGGCTCAGTCGATAACTCTACTACTGTAGAAGATAGCGAAAAAAGTTGTATACAAAAGTTGTAGCGACGGATATGCTCGTTGCTCAGAAAATATTTAGATTTATACAGGGTGATCCATAAATACGTGGTGATGCAAACATGCATTTTTTTAAATAAGACACTCTATATATTATTCCATTCTCAAACTCTACTAATGATTTCCGTTCTTCCAATATAGGGCATTTGTTCCAATACAAGGTATTCCAAAAGTTATGATCATTTTTATATCCAAATTGCTGTCAAATGAACGTACTGTATATCAAAAAGTGATAAATCAAAAATCTTTTTTTTACACGGATAAATGAAAAATATTCTCTAGTTTTAAAGTCAGCTATAAAAAAGCCCGCGACGCTTATTCGTATACAGGGTGATGCAGAATGCAAAATCTAGATTTTCTATGTTTTTTTAAATGTAATTCCCAATATTTTATTATACCAAAGAATTGCTCTTAATATGCTCTTTCATCTTCTATAGCACCTGTTATGACTGCATTCATTAGTTTGTAAGATATTACGATTTTTCTGCAAATTTTTAATATACCTTCTATCTGTTTACTAAAATTTATTTATTTTGAGAAAATGCTATCAAATCAAACGACACAGTCCAAATAAAACGATTCCTCAATATTCCAAACGCATTAGTTCTCGAGTGCCTCCGTTCTGGATATTGCTGTTCATAGTTGATATACTTTAGAGGCAAGTAGGCAATTTCTCAGAGATTCACCCAAATATCCTCGATGGAAAAATTAATTTTTAAAGCTCGTTTTTCACACAGTACGGAATTATTGAGCAGGTTATGGAAACTGTCAATTTTTCAAAGCCTACCTGATAAACCTGCTTGATAATTATGCATCACGCCTACAAAATTGTTTTCTCAGGATACTTGACTTGACTTGTTTCCCGCTGTTGTCAGCACGCTTTCTGTTGTTTTGAGCTAGTTATGAACCTATTTGGTTATATTTGGTCGTTTTCTATCGTTTACAGTTGCTATCTGCCTGATTTCGGTAATTTTGAGCTGTTTTCTGCTCTTTTCTGTTGTATTCGGCTGTATTTAGTCGTTTTCTATTGTTTAGCCCGCTTATCTGATTGCTTTCTGTTGTAATGGGCTGTTTTCTGTTCTATTCGGTTGTATTTGGTCGTTTTCTATGGTTTACAGTTGTTATCTGCTTGCTTTCTCTTCTTTTCAACTGTTTTCTGTTCTTTTCTGTTGTATTCGGCTGTGTTTAGTCGTTTTCTGTTGTTTCCCGCTGTTATCTGCACGCTTTCTGTTGTTTTGAGCTAGTTATGAATCTATTTGGTTGTATTTAGATGAATCAGGGTTTTGAATTCATTAAATACTATCGTGACCCTTTATAATTTAGTTGTTTATTAAATGCAAAACAAATTCGATAGTACTTTCTCAAAATAAATAAATTTCAGTACACAAAGATGAGAGAGCATATTAAAAGCAAATCTTTGGTATAATATTGGAGGTTACATTTAAAAGAAAATAGAAAATCTGGATTTTGCATTCTACATCACCCTGTATATGAGCATGCGTCGCGGGCTTTTTTTATAGCCGATTTTAAAACTAGAGGATATTTTTTGATATACAGTACGTTCGTTTGACAGCGATTTGGATTCAAAAATGGTCATAACTTTTAAAATACCTCGTATAATGTTATAATACCTTATATTTTGAAAAGAGAAGTTATTAGTGGAATCTAAAAATGGAATTATATATAGGGTGTCTCATTTAAAGGACATATGTTTGCACCACCACGTAGTTATGGATCACCCTGTATAAATCAAAAAATCAAAATATTTTCTGAGCAAGGAGCATATCCTTGGCTACAACTTTTATATGCAGCTTTTTTCGATATCTTCTACAGGAGTGGTGTTATCGACCGAGCCGGTACTAAAAACTCATGTATGGACGAAATCAATAGTTTTTGAGATTTTCCGATTTCAAGGGAATTCTGATAACTACTGAAAATCTGACATGTTTGTCCAAATAATGGAAAAGTTACGTTGAAAGACAGCAACATGTTTACTTATTTTAGTTCAATGCGCTTACACTAATTCAATGCCATCTTAAATAGGTGCCAGGTACGGTACTTTTAAAAGAACAGATTCTGAAAAAAAAATAATTCTCATTTTTGTTTTCATTTCAACAGAATCATATCTAGCTCAAAATATTGCAAAGACATTGTTCATACAAACCACTGGAAGAACTTCTCAAAAAGGTAAAAATGTCGTATTGAAAACATACATATTGGAGCATAAACAGGATTTAAATTCAAGGAACTGAGGCTAGTGATTAGGTCATCGACCACCTATTATACTTAAGATAAATGTTTTTCTGGAGGGAGTGTCACATCCTAAAGATAGCGAAAACAATTCGAGGGGCTGAAGCTCCTCAAACCGCTGTGATTATACGGGGCGTTTGCTAAACATGCGGCAAAAATTTAAAGGGTGATCCTTTGAACTGTTTTATAAATACTTTTTTCTTCGCTGATTATTGAAAAACCGCCTCATTTTAAAGACACAGGATAAAAAATGCGACAGCTACATTTTGTTGAAGAAAATTACGTGGTTAGTTGCTCAATCTACAATAAATGTTGAAAATAACTTCCATTACCACACAAGCAGGCAATCTTCTCATTAGTGATTGCCGATAACTTTGAAGCACAACCAAGTCCTTTTTCAATAGAGTCACATGCATCAATTATGCGACTTCGCAAGTGGTCCAAATTTTCCAATTGAGTAGCATAGGCTAGGGACTTCAGATTCTATCATTTTTGTCTTAGCTGTAAGCATGCATATACGCAAACATTTAAAGGGTAATTCTTTGAGCAATGTTGATAATATTTTTATATTTCCAAAATAATTTTAGTACTATGCACAATGTTTATTAAAATTATTAATGTAAATAAAAGGATGGTGTACCATTAGATACAAGACTTGCAACGTGGTTTTCACGATGGTGCACAACCATAGTTTAGTTTGGTTGCTTGTGAATATGTAACAGCAAGATACGAATACCACTGGATTGCTGAAATTGACGACACGTTTGGCCAGCGTGATCGCCGGACTTAAATCACCTAGATTATTTCTTGTAGGGTTATCTAAAGTCACTAGCTTATGTTACTCCATTAAAAAATTTGGACGATTTGCGAAATCGCATAATTTCTGGATACAACTCCATTAAAATGGATCTGGTGTGTTTGGAAGAGTTTGGTAATCATTTATGAGAAGATAGCCTGCTTATATCCGAGCTGGTGGATGTCATTTTGAACATTTACTGTATTGTAATGTACGTATTGAATAACTTACCACGTGATTTTTGATAATGAAATGTAGCTGTGGCAATTTGTCTGCATTCTGTATCTCTGAATAGGAGTGGTTTTCCCAAAATCATTAAAAAACAAAATATTTCTAAAATAGTTCAAAGGATCATGAATTTTAGTCGCATGTTTACCAAACACTCTGTAATATCGTAATTCTAACTGAAACAAGTGAACATGTTACTGACTTTTAACGCAACTATTTCATTGTTTATTCAAAAATCTATTGATTGTTGTCCATACATATATCAGGCTAATTTTGTTGAGTTTTACCTCTAGTATAAGGACCTGACGGGAATGTGTGAAGTCACATTAAGCCCTGTATAATAAGTTTTTTTGCTGGTTATCCTATATAAACCAAAATCACCAGAAGAGCACTAACCAGCACTTATTAACAACACTAACACTGCAGCCTCCACACGGTGCCAAGATCAGTCACAATAAGTACTTGTAAACGACGGCGGTCAGTTTTAGGTCTGGCAAAGCGATCGCGATACCGCAACTTCTCTCAAATATTCGCTACGGCTGACGTAACGGAAACGCAGCCTCATCTCATGCGCTAGCACGAGGTCTCCGCGACGGCACACGAAGATCGAGTGCCGTCTGCCCGCCTGGCCTACTCGATTTCCCATGCGCGCTTGCGTCCCTCCAATCACGCTGTCGACGGTGCCCTACAGTCATAATAATTGTTGATGACTGCGATGCAATTTTGATAGATTGGAGCACCTGATGCCATTTCTGCATTCTGATATCTGTCGGTATTCGTTAATATTGAATCGCGAGTCGACCGGTATTTTGATATTGAAATGTTTGCACGGTCCGCTCACCGCCTAAAACTAAAACAATAAGAGAAATAAGAAGTATTGGATTATCCTATTATGCTTATGGAATTTTATGGAGATGATAGTCTTCATATTAGGCACTAAAAGCAAACATTCACTTCAAAATATGTTCATGCGTCGAGTTTAAGAGGTATCTAGATAAATGATACTATCGGTGTCATAATAAGGTATTGCATAGGTCTGATATATGTGGCAATGCAAGCTCATGTGTAAATTTCAAATTTGTGGAAATATTTACTACTTTTTTCGACAAGTCGATTTTATACGCAATTGGGCATCGCTAATCACGCTATCAACGGTGCACTATAGCTGTAATGATTGTTGATGCTACTTTGATAGTCTCGAGCACCTGATGCCATTTCAACATTCTAAGATTTGTCAGTAATCGTTAATATCGACTATTTGTTCGATTATCAAGGTACTTAGATGGTCGACCCATGTTTGGCATGCGGCAGACCAGCTACTTTTCATGCACAGCACCTAAAACTAATTTACTAAGACGAGTAATGAGTATTGAAGCTGGTATTCTTCTGATGGAAATTATAAAGCCTTTAGGCAATAAAATCAGACACCTACTTCGAAATTGTCCACGCGTCGACCTTAAGATGTATCCAAATAAATGATACTATCGGTGTCTTAATAAAGTATTGAATAGATGTGATCTTCGAGGTGGTACGTGTTTACGATTAGTGCTCATAGCAATTATGGTCAAAGTATGAATGTTTTTCAAATTTCTGGAAATGTCTACAACTGTTTTGGACAATAATCTAGCGTTGTTAATTCCCTACACGCAATTGAGTCTCGCCAATCACGCTATCAATGGTGCACTATAGTCGTTATGATTTCTGATGCTGTTTTGATACATTGAAACACTTGACGGGATTTCAACATTCTAATATTTGTCGGTAAACGTTAATATTGACTGCTTGTTCGATATTAAGGTACCTAGACGGTCGGCCCATGTTTGGCATTTGGCAGACCATTTACTTTTTAGGGACAGCGCCTAAAACTAAAGTTCTACTAGAGTAAGGTATATTGAAGTTAGCGAGTATCTCCTATTCATCTGATATAAATGACTGCAGTCCTAAGGCAAAGCTACTTCGAAGTATGTGCATGCGTCGGGCTTAAGAGCTACCCAAATAAAACATATTATCCGTTTCTTAATAAGGCATTGCACATATGTTTATGGCAATTATGGTCAAAATATGAACAAATTCCAAATTTCTGGAAATATCTATAACTGTTGCGGACAATGATTTAGCGAAGTCGATTCCCTACACGCAATTGCGTCTCTCCAATAACGCTCTTGATGGTGCCCTACACTCATAATAATTGTTGATGACTGCGATGCAATTTTGATAGATTGGAGCACCTGATGCCATTTCTGCATTCTGATATCTGTCGGTATTCGTTAATATTGAGTCGCGAGTCGACCGGTATTTTGATATTGAAATGTTTGCACGGTCTGCACACCGCCTAAAACTGAAATAACAGGAGAAATAAGAAGTATCGAAGTTAGCCAGATTATCCTATTATTCTTCTGGAATTTGATGGAGATGATAGTCTTCATATTAGGCACTAAAAGCAAACATTCACTTCAAAATATGTTCATGGTCGAGTTTAAAAGGTATCTAGATAAATGATACTATCGGTGTCATAATAAGGTATTGCATAGATCTGATATATGTGGCGATACAAGCTTACGGTTAATTTTTATAGCAATTATTGTCAAAATATGTGTAAATTTCAAATTTGTGGCAATATTTTCAACCTTTTTGGACAATAATCTAGCGCTGTCGAATTTACACGCAATTGGGTATCGCTAATCACGCTATCAACGGTGCACTATAATTGTAATGATTGTTGATGCTGTTTTGATAGTCTCGAGCACCTGATTCCACTTCAACATTCTAAGATTTGTCAGTAATCGTTGATATCGACTATTTATTCGATTATCAAGGTACTTAGATGGTCGGCCCATGTTTGGCATGGTACTTTTCATGCACAGCACCTAAAACTAAAGTACTAAGATGAGTAATGGATATTGAAGCTGGTATTTCATATTCCTCTGATGG
This sequence comes from Callosobruchus maculatus, assembly GCA_951848785.1. Classification (NCBI taxonomy): domain Eukaryota; kingdom Metazoa; phylum Arthropoda; class Insecta; order Coleoptera; family Chrysomelidae; genus Callosobruchus; species Callosobruchus maculatus. Next base: position 7,068,952 of record CATOUR010000054.1, on the reverse strand, counting down.
AAATTGTAAATTCCTTAAGCAATAAAATCAGACACCTACTTCGAAATTGTTCACGCGTCGAGCTTGAGAGGTATCCAAATAAATGGTACTATCCGTGTCTTAATAAGGTATTGAATAGATGTGATTTTTGAGGTGGTACGTGTTTACGATTAGTGTTCATAGCAGTTATGGTCAAAATATGAATGTTTTTCAAATTTCTGGAAATGCCTACAACTGTTCTGGACAATAATCTAGTTTAGTTGATTTCCTACACGCAATTGAGTCTCGCCAATCATGCATTCACTGGTGCCCTATAGTTATGATTTCTGATGCTATTTTGATACATCGAAACACTTGACGCGATTTCAAAATTCTAATGTTTGTCGGTAAACGTTAATATCGACTGCTTGTTCGATATTAAGGTACCTAGACAGTCGGCTCATGTTTGGCCCATTTACTTTTTAGGGACAGCGTCTAAAACTAAAGCTCTACTAGAGTAAGGTATATTGAAGAAGACAAAGTCCTAAGGCAATAAAGTCAGACACCTACTTCGAAATATGTGCATGCATCGAGCTTAAGAGCTACCCAAATAAAAGATATTATCCGTTTCTTAATAAGATATTGCACAGATATGATTAATGCTTGTGGCTGTTGTGCTCAAAATATGAACAAATTTCAAATTTCTGGAAATATCTATAACTGTTGTAGACAATGATTTAGCGAAGTCGATTCCCTACACGCAATTGCGTCCCTCCAATCACGCTGTCGACGGTGCCCTACAGTCATAATAATTGTTGATGACTGCGATGCAATTTTGATAGATTGGAGCACCTGATGCCATTTCTGCATTCTGATATCTGTCGGTATTCGTTAATATTGAATCGCGAGTCGACCGGTATTTTGATATTGAAATGTTTGCACGGTCTGCACACCGCCTAAAACTAAAATAACAGGAGAAATAAGAAGTATCGAAGTTAGCCAGATTATCCTATTATTCTTATGGAATCTGATGGAGATGATAGTCTTCATATTAGGCACTAAAAGCGAACATTCACTTCAAAATATGTTCCTGCGTCGAGTTTAAGAGGTATCTAGATAAATGATACTATCGGTGTCATAATAAGGCATAGCATAGATCTGATATATGTGGCGATACAAGCTTATGGTTAATGTTTATAGCAATTATCGTCAAAATATGTGTAAATTTCAAATTTGTGGAAATATTTACAACTTTTTTGGACAATAATCTAGCGCAGTCGATTTTATACGCAATTGGGTATCGCTAATTACGCTATCAACAGTGCACTATAGTTGTAATGATTGTTGATGCTATTTTGATAGACTCTAGCACCTGATGCCATTTCAATATTCTAAGAGTTGTCAATAATCGTTAATATCGACTATTTATTCGATTATCAAGGTACTTAGAAGGTCGGCCCATGTTTGGCATGCGGCAGACTAGCTACTTTTCATGCACAGCACCTGAAACTGAGTACTAAGATGAGCAATGGGTATTGAATCTGGTATTTAATATTCCTCTGATGGAAATTATAAAGTCCTTAGGCAATAAAATCGGACATCTACTTCAAAACTGTTCACGCGTCGAGCTTAAGAGGTATCCAAATAAATGATACTCTCCGTGTCTTAATAAAGTATTGAATAGATGTGATTTTCGAGGTGGTACCTGTTTACGATTAGTGTTCATAGCAATTATGGTCAAAATATGAGTGTTTTTCAAATTTCTGAAAATGTCTACAACTGCTTTGGACAATAATCAAGCGTAGTTGATGTCCTAGACGCAATTGAGACTCGCCAATCACGCTATCAATGGTGCCCTATAGTCGTTATGATTTCTGATGCTATTCGGCTCATGTTTGGCATGAGGCAGACCATTTACTTTTTAGGTACAGCGCCTAAAACTAAAGCTCTACTAGAGTAAGGTATATTGAAGTTAGCGAGTATCTCCTATTCATCTGAAATAAATGACAAAGCCCTAAGGCAATAAAATCAGCCACCTACTTCCAAACATGTGCATGCGTCGAGCTTAAGAGCTATCCAAATGAAAGATATTATTCGTTTCCTAATAAGGTATTGCACAAATGTGATTAATGTTTATGGCAGTTATGGTCACAATATGAATAAATCTTTGGAAATATCTATAACTGTTGTGGACAATGATTTAGCGAAGTCGATTCCCTACACGCAATTGCGTCTCTCCAGTAACGCTGTCGACGGTGTCCTACAGTCATAATAATTGTTGATGACTGCGATGCAATGTTGATAGATTGGGACACCTGATGTCATTTCTGTATTCTGATATCTGTCGGTATCCATTAAAATCGAATCGCGGGTCGACCGGTGTTTCGATATTGAAATATTTTTGTACATTCCGCTTGCCGCCTAAAACTGAAACACCAGCGGAATAGGAGTATCGAAGTTAGCTAGATTATCCTATTATTCCTATGGAGTTTGATGGAGATAATAGTCTCCATATTAGGCACTAAAGGACAACATTTACTTTAAAATATACTAAAGCGTCGAGTTCAAGAGGTGTCCAAATAAATGATACTATACATGCCTCAATAAGGTATTGCATAGACTGATGTGATGTTTGTGGCCGTACGAGTTTGCCATTAATGTTTATTGTTTATATAAATTTGTAGAAATATCTGCTAGTGTTTTGGACAATAATCTAGCGTAGTCGAATTCCCACCCGTAATTGGGCCTTGCCAATCACGTTGTCAACGGTGCTCTACAATTGTATTGGTTAATGCTGTTCTGGGAGATTGGAGCACCCGATATTATTTCGACACAAACATTTTTCGGCTATTCGATATTTCGATTTGACTATTTATTCGATATTAAAGTACTTTGGCGATCGGCTTGTATTTTGCATACGGCAGACCAGCTACTTTCCATGCACAGCGCCCAAAACTAAAGCACTAGGATGAGTAAGGGGTATTGAAGTTAGCTATTATCTCCTATTCCTCTTATTGAAATGATAAAAACCTTAGGAAATAAAATCAGACACCTTTTTCGAAATATGTTCATGCGTCCAGCTTAAGAGGCATCCAAATAAGTGATACTATCGGTGTCTGAATACGGTATTGCATAGATTCAATGTTTATGGCGATACAAGTTTACGATTAATGTTTATTACAATTATCGTCAAAATATGAATAAATTTCAAATTTGTGGAAATATCTACAACAGTTAGGGACAATGATATAGCGTAGCCGATTTCCGCAATTGGGTCTCGCCAATCACGCTGTCAATGATGCTCTATAGTCATAACGATTGTTGATGCTATTTTGATAAATTAGAGCCTCTGATGCCATTTCTGTATTCTAATATTTGTCGATAATCGTTTAATATCGACTCGTTGTTCAACATTAAAGTACTTGGATAGTCGGCTCATGTTTGGAATTTGGTCAGGTCAGCTACCTTTCATGCACAGCGACTAAAACTAAGGCACTAGGATAAGTAAGGGGTATTGAAATTAGCTAGTGTCTCCTGTTCGTCCGACGGTAAGATGAAGTCCATAGATAATGAAATCAGACACTTACTTCTAAATATGTTCAAGCGTGGAGTTTAAGATGTGTCCAAACAGACGGTACTGTCCATGTCTTAATTTGATGCCACTTTCAGGTAGAGTAAGGTAAATTGTGGGCGGTATGAGTTTACTATTATAGAATCGTTACAGTAATTGTGATCAAAATATGAATTAATCTCAAATTCATACAAATATTTACAGAGGTGTTGGACCTAGCCTACTCGATTTTCCATGTGCAATTGCATCTCTCTCTCACACATGCTGTCGGCGGTGTCTTACAGCCATAACAGTTGTGATGACTGCTATGCAACTTTGATAGATTGGGGCACCTAAAACTGAAACACTAGAAGGAATAAGAAGTATTGAAGTTAGCTAGATCATCCTTTTATCCTGTAGGAGTTTGATGGAGAAGATAGTCCCCACATTAGGCACTAAAAGCAAACATTTACGTGATAATACTTAATAAGGTATTGCATAGATCTGATGTTTGTGGGGGTACAAGTTTACGATTAATCTTTATAGCAATAAACGTCAAAATATGAATAAATTCCAAATTTGTGAAAATATCTCCTTACTGTTATGGACAATGATATAGCGTGGTTGATTTCCCACATGCAGCCTATCGCGCTGTCAACGGTGCCCCATAGTCGCAATGATTGTTGATAGATTGGAGCACCTGATGCCATTTCTGCATTCTAATATTATTTATATTTGTTGGTAATAGTTAATATCGACTATTTGTTCGACATTAAGGTACTTAGATGGTCGGCTCATGTTTGGCATTCAGAAGCTACTTTTCATGCCCAGCGCCTAATACAAAGTACTAAGATGAGTAATGGGTATTGAAGTTAGCTAGTATCTCCTATTCCTCTCATGTAAATTATAAAGTCCTTAAGCAATAAAATCAGACACTTACTTCGAAATTTTTCACGCGTCGAGCTTGAGAGGTATCCAAATAAATGATACTATCTGTGTCTTGATAAAGAATCGCATAGATTTGATGTTCGATGCGGTATGAGTTGACGATTAGTGTTTATACCAAAATATGAATAAATTTCAAATTTATGGAAATATCTACAACCGTTTTGGACAGTAGACTAGCGTAGTCAACTTGTCATATGTAACTGTTCTCGCCAATCACGCTGGCAACGGTGCCCTATAGTCTTAATAATAGCTGATGCTATTTTGATAGATTGGAGCATCTGATACCATTTATGCATTCTAATATTTGTCGGTAGTCGATAAATATCGACGAGTTGTTCGGTATTGAAGTACTTGGATAGTCGGCTCATGTCTGGTACTCTGTCAGACGAGCTACCTTACATGTATAGCGTCTAAAGCTGAAGCCCTAGGATGAATAAGGGACATTGAAATTAGCTAGTACCTATTACTTCTGAGATGATAATGGTAATGATAGTGTCATTAGTTATCAAGAGGTGTCCAAATGAATGATGCTATCCTTGACCTAATAAGGTATTGCATTGATTTGATATACATATACATCAATATCGGTACCTAACTAATTTGACTAAGTTTATGATTGTAGAATCGTTGTGGTGAAATATGAGCAAATCTCAAACTCGATTTTTCATGTGCAATTGCCTCTCCCTAATCACGCTGTCGACGGTGCCCTACAGTCATAATAGTGCCCTACTAGCTTAACGCCAAAAATAGGGGGGTAAGGAGGACATTGGGTGAAGTTGCATCAAGTAGACGGCCTAGATACCAAAATAGCTCTAGCATTTGATGACTAGGTAGCCATCTTCTCCTCTTTCTGTGATGCAGATAGCCCGAGTAGTAATCTTATGAATTGAAGACAAAAACCTACTTCCATCCAAATGAATAATGCTATCCGTGTCTTGATAACTTACTGTAAAGAAGTTGTTGGAGTATTTGCACTGAACTCTCTCCCTGATTGGATATCTTACTTATACAGTATCGGTGGTAGCAATGTCGTAGAAGTTCACAAATGAAAAGTGTTTACAATAGTAGTGGTCAACATGCGAATGATCTTTAAATACGTAGGAATATCCATGTCAGAGGGTTGCCTATACTACTCGAATACTACTTGCATATCTCCAATTTTGAGAGACTGGAGGAGCCGATTCAGTTTCTGTATTCTTGTGTGTAGTTTTCTGCTAATAATAATTGCACGTCGACCGCCTTTTCTCGACTAAGTGCTTGCAAGGGTAGACGATGTTTAGCGTTCGGTTCAAATAGCTAATTTTCGGGCTCAACGCAAAAACTGAATAAGTATAAAGTATGAAAGTCTTACAGCATACGATTTACGTTATACATTATGAGGCTGGCACAAGTGCCTACGGACTCTAAATTTTGACAACTTGAACGCTACTCGCTCTTATGTCGGTAGTACCAATGGACATGGATGAACTGAGGACAGACACGCACATTAAAGTTAATCCATGCTTTCCGTACATTTATAAGGAAGGGCACAGAAGCTTTGAGGGGTATGCACTAAAATAAGTATATTTATCTTATTTGGTGTGTTACGGTCGGACTTCACGTCTTACTAAAGTCATAATAATGTTCTCGCGACTGGACTATTTTTAGAATACAATTATGCCCTTGCAACAGGACTATATAAAAATAGGTATAGCGGAGACACTCAGATCGGCAATTTTCGTGCAATTCCATTCGGGGTTTAGTTGCTGGAAAATAGCTATAGATAGGTGGAATTTTACGGCAGTCCATCTTCTTCATACCAGTCTACCTGCGAGCAGCACTTAGTCACGTTGTCTTCACCAAGTCAGGGGTTAATCCGCATTTTTGAGGAGTTGTGTTTTGCGAGCTATTTTTCCGATTCGGGAAAATTCAATATAATATTGATTATCGGCTATAGTGTCGGATTTAGAAGCAACAAGTGATTCGTAGTTCTCCCCTTTAAGACCTCTTTCATTTTACTTGGGGTTTTTTGTCACTGTGGGGTAAATCAAAATTTTAGTAGTCGTAACTAATTGCAACCATCGTTCATTGCAGAACCTTTTTATTATTCTATCCGTTTCCGTCTACACCGTGCCAACACGTTAGTAACAACTTGACCTGGGGGAACATTGATAACGTTGGAATAAGGTTGGATTACTAAAGCGTCAAGCGAGGCATAAAGAGATCATCCATCAGCGTATTGAGCATTTCGGAGAACCTTCGGAGTATTTCTGTATCCAGTAAGAACCGCCGAGTCACAGAAATTGCCAACCATAAGGATAAGTTGTGTACATATGTTTTTCTAGGTGTAAGATAGCTTGTATGATTGCAAAAAGAGTTAGCACATTCCCTTGCCCCGTATGATGAATCGTAGGTAAGGTGGTAGATATCTTGGTACACTGACAGGCATAGTGACAAATTAAAATTTTAGTGGGTTTTCTTAGCTTTTATCAACGGATATACTTCTACTTATACCGATAGATGCTTTTCCCCACACATTTTCAGATTTTTAAATTTTGAGAGAGTGCGTCATCATTTTCCATTTGGCTTTAGAAATCTCAATTTGAATATTATTTCGCGAATGCAATATTACATAAATTATATTTATTGTACATTGTGGCACATTGGGTTTCAGATAATGAAATATTGATTTATTCTGTAATATATATTGTACATAGGTACTTAGATTTAGATATTATAGGTACCTACTTTATTTCACTATTCTGAACATAAAAAATTTGACAATTTATTATTATTATAGTCACCTATTTTACATTTGAATTGGTCTTTCAAAATTCATATTACTATTTATTAATTTGAGATTTTGTAATTGATCAAGTAGACCAAACCTGATGACAGTTTACCTTAACAGATGAGTTAAGTTCACCATACATATTGTGATTTATTTTACACTGCATAATTTTATCTATTGTTTTGGATCCTAGGTACATGACTAACTGTGATATCGATTATTTTACCTTGTAATAAATTGATTTTAAGATTTTATTTTCTCACTCGCACACACTTGGTTTGCTGAAGGACTCATATAGGTTGCTTTTCTGTACCTATGTATAGCAAGAACCACCCCTTGAAGTAGATCTCATATAGCAAACAGAGTAACTTTGCAATAATATTTCACCCCTACGATAAGCCATACTAACCTTTGGCTTAACCTAAATGATTTGCTACTAACAGGTGTCTCACTCAAATACTGTAAAGCAGGTAAACAAACTCAAAACTTAAACTGTTCAGTCCAGTTCTCACTGAATTTTTTTAATAGCTGTGAAAATACGAATGAACGTGAAATTGTTCCTGACATCTACAGCTATGCTAGACATTCGCCGAGATTATTCAATTTCCATGCGTCTGTTCATTCCACTTTGTCAGCGGTGCACTGATAACAAGTGTTGATAACTCGTATTGAATTTAGATAGATGGGAGCCATTTCATACCAGTTTTGCATTCTGATGTCTGTCGGTATTCGTTAATATCGCATAGCGAGTTGTACGATTTTTGATATTGAGATATTTGCACAGTCAACTCGTCAAACGTCTATAACGCGCGGTCAGACAACTTCCTATGCTCACGCTGAACTGAGTCAGTAGATTTTGTGGATTGAAATTGTACAGGGTGTCCCACGACGATTAAGACAAGCAATATATCAAAACTGGGCAGAAGTAGCGAATTATACGTTTGACGTCCAATTAAAATTTTTTAATGGGACACCCTGTATATTTGCGACTTTTTGTGTTTCTCCCGATAAAACAATTCTAACAAACTAGCACACTTGGGGTCTAAAGTGATTCATTCAAGAGCTACAGATGCTTAAAGGAATATTCCTCTTGAATTATGGAAGCTAAAATGGCTTCTAATCGACTCGGCTTGAAGTCCTGAGATGAACTAGACCATTACCAACGCGAGAAAACATTTTGGTGAAAGTCTGTGCTACTTTGAAATTCACAAATTCCAATAGCTTACGTAATATAAAGTAAGCAAATCGGTTCAGGTAAAAAGGTGTGTCTAGCGACTCAACCTGATATCTTGACTTAAATTGTACCAAATCTATACTGTACCATCACAGTTTATTTTGATTCTCAATTGGAAATTAATCAAAATACGTTCCTCTGGGCCCTACCTCCATGCTATCGAAAAAAACCGAACAGGTGAGAATCCTACTTGGGAAATATGTGTTGCTTAGACTATCCAAAATATTCAAAGACATGACGTCTGGGGGGGGGGCGGTCCCCCAGGCTCCCCGTTATACGTTTACACAAACCTAATTCAACATAAACTAACCTGGTTTTCGGTTATTCATATTTCCCAATAGCTTTAACATTAAACGTTTAAAGTATCATAACTTCTTTATTTCCCATTTTAGGATGTTGCGGCTGGTGGCGTTGTGTTGCATTCATCTAGCGCTTTTGCACGATATATAGTTTAACCACATATTTCATGAAAACTCATCGAAATATCGAGGTTAGGTTTGAAACTTTAAAGTGGCGCAGATTTTCATCGGAGCGTTTCCTCAGTCTTGGAGAGGTCTAATTCGACTCAGGAGATCAAGCAGAATCGACTAACCCGTATTTAACGACCAATTAAACAGAATTTGACCTCATTAAGTTAACCGTTTGGCATGAGTGAGGTTAGATACTGAAACCTTAAAGTGTTATAGAATTTTACCGGGGCGTTTCCTTCCTCCTCCCTCTAGGAGTGATGTAGTTCGACTCAGGGGATCAATCCGCGTCGATTGACACCAATCTCAACGCCCGTTTCGAGTTTCGATAAAACGAACTCTAGCCATAATAATTATAATACCTCACAAACATTTTTTATAGTTTAATGAATTCTACAGCCAATAGTAATCCTGACCACCACTATTTCATATTAGAACTGGGTGGCAACTTTCTGTGGTCTATGCTTGTTATTTTTCCATATATTTATGTGTTATTGGACATTCTTCAAAAGAGGGCACGGGACTTGCTTTTATGAGTGGTAGTGCTGTTGAAAACTAGAAATTCGGAAATATGATACAATTTTCTGTGTAGTAAATTGCTGAAAATTCAAATATAAGTCAATGTCATAATATATCAAAAAGTTAGATTGTCCTAAGGGGGGCTACAGAAAACAGACATCATTTATTTAAGGAGTTTAAGAGTGTGAAAGTTTGCATAGAAGCGCAACAAATTACTGAATATTCGAATTTTTCTTTTAATATGTTATTGTGAGTTAGTTTATCCGCTTATCCTATTTATCGTTGTTATTTTCAATAAAACACAGTAATATTTACTGAGTGTAGCAATTCCACTTTATCGTACGTGTTGTAAACCTAACATTTTTCAGCAAATCAAAAGCTCAGCTGAAGTTACCTACATCTGAACTCCAAAATATTACCTTGCAAGCCGTTAGCAGTATAATGAGGAACTACAAAAAAAGTAGCCCTCCGCAAAACATGTAACGAAAGAACATCCTTGAAGAGATGCTGCAAGCAAATCCGATGTTTTTGCATTCGCTCTTATAGCTTGTATAGCGCTTTATTTTTCTTACCTGTCTCTCCTAAATTCGTTTATATACAGATACATCATATTCGTGGAAGAACATCTAGACAAAAATAAAGGTTTTAAAGTCCAGAGCATCAGTTCAGTATGACTGTCACGTATTCTTGCTAGCGCGCTCCTGTTTGTGTCACAAAGTTTTCAGAAGCTCAATCTATATCAAATTTATCTCTATAGAGAAAGTTATATTTTCGTATACTCGTATCCCACACATCTTCGGAGGGGTTTTTCGATTTACTTATTTATCTTCTGATTATTTTATCACCTGCATCAACTTGAATTCTTCTGTGGTACACGTTTGTCGTTTTGGTCACTTCTCGAAGTACAGTAAATAACCTACCGATCTCAAATCAAAGTCTTTGACATTTAAACTTATTTAAGGTAATCTATACCTTAACAAAAAGTACAGAGGAAGCTGAAGTATTCTTTTTCTAATTCTAATCGATCACAAATACACAGAATTTTTACATTAATGTTGAAGTGCATTTCAATATGACAAGATAACGATAAATCCAGGATGTCAACCATTTAAAAAAATGGAAACAAAATGATTATCAATTTTGTCCATCAGGTGTAGGCGCGGAACTACGGAAGGGCCTAGTGGGCAAGGCCCCCAGACGTCGCTCTCCCCCTCCTTCGGCAGAAACTAACGTTGAATATCTTGAATATGCTAAGCTACTTAGGCCCCCCAAGGTCAATTTGCTAATGATCAAGTCTATTTTAAAAATATTTTTCTCAGCTAATTAGCGATGGACAGACAACTATTGCTCCTTTTTGCCGTCCTTAGTTGAGTTTATCAGCAAAAAATCTTAATTTCCCCTCCCATACCACAGGATACTGCAAAAAAATAATTAAATAAATTTCACTCACTGCTTTGAAGCAGTTCTGAGGATTTTAATTTTTTGTAAATTACCTGAATTAATTTCCAAAGGTATAACATGGCTACTTTAAGAACATAACACCACCATTTCTTTAAAATCGTATAAGTTATGCCTGAGATTATGCTGTGTGCAGAATAGCAACAGGTAGATCGACGAAAAGGGGATACATAGATTTTCGTGATGTAGGCAGCTTAATACGTCCAACAAACTCAACCCAATATCCCGCGAATTACTAGAATTATCATACTTCCCTACACTGTGACGTGGGACGTAAATGTTGAATAATTATGCCTACGACATTCACCTAAAAATCGAATATAATTTTTTTTGACAAATACCTAATACAAACACGTCAAATACCAGGCTTCCGCATTAACGACTTTGGCATTTTCCTTAGTATAAGCCGAGTAAGGCTTAGACAGAGTAACTGTCATATTCATGTATATAGCGATCAATCGTATCGAGCGTAAACATCGCATTCCATTAATGGTTATACTTATACATTTGTTTACGTTGGAACATTAATAAATTAAAAGCAAAAAACCCCTTTGAATAAGCTTTTATTTAAATGCCCTCAGAAGAGTTTTCTTTTAAAATCCTAACTATCAACTTATAGCCTCAGTTTGCACTATTTATATGATCATAAAAGCTTGTCGCGGGGTTTGAGTATCTATGAGTACCTATAATTAAACTGAAATTTTAGAAAATGTAAACTTCGTAGAATAAGTTACTCAATTAAGCAGATACTAGTGATGCCAGAATATTTTTCTCATTATTCTCGACAATCTTTGTCATTTCATACCCATATTCCAGAAGTGCATAAAAAATAACTATTCCGCTATCTTGGATGGTCTACCATATTGGATTCAAAATATCACATTATTTTTTGAGTTACTCTCAACAAGCTCTTTCATTTGTTAACTATATTGTAGAAGTGCTTAAAAAATAACTGTTCCACTATATTGGGTATTCTGCCATATTTGACTTTGAATGACATCACATTAGATACACTAGTTACTTCCAACGAGCCCTTTTATTTGATAGCCATATAGTAAAAACGCAGCAAAGATAACGATTCCGCCAGTTAGAATGACATCAGACAGCTTATTGTGTATTGCCATTCAAACTAAACGGGTATACAAAATTTCAGCTCAATCGGTAATCTGCTTCAAAATTGAATAACAAGATCCATACAGACATACGTATATTGTAAGATAAATAAAAGCCTTCAAAAGTTAGGCCAGCGGGTATTGAGGAACGTCGGTGTAGGCCAAAATCGCCACCACTAGGTCAAGACATTATAGCCCCAAATTCTAATTGAATCTTGCTTCCTAATAACCGTGTGTGATTCAAGCTGGTATACATTTTACGTACATAGAAAACAGTAAAGACTGTACTAGACTACCATATTTTTGAAATCAGATTTGATTTCATTTCTTGAATTGCTCAAATTGGCTAATGTCATACACGAAATTGTTTCAAATCCGCAGATTGAATCAAAATTGAAGTGGAATTTAGAACATGTTCTATTTCCAAATCATTTTTGGGCCAGGGGCATGCGCATTTGAAACATAAATGTCATTGCGCCGGGAAAAAGGTAAAGGTAAACAAAAATAGGGACAGTTAACCCTACTTTTTAAATTCGGTCGAAAGTTTTCTGGTACTAATATAAATTGAAAAATCCACATTTGGATGAAGGTACAACAATAAAAACAAGTAACATGCTAATCTTACGGCCCTAACTAGGAAATCTCCATCGGATCGGAATGCCTCGCGAGCATTGAGATTTGAAGGATTTTGAACTGGTTATGGAGTATGAAAGCTCCCAGCCCCAAGATGGGTGCTTTTATGACCTTTGTGGCGGTTTACCAATATTCCTGCGAATTGTATGGAAGTAGTTATTGTTAATTTCTCATTTGCTGTGCGTTTAGAAGACAGTATAACAGGTAACAGGCAACTACGTTTCATATTAATTTCATATACAATAACAACCCTGATTATATTAAAAGGTGTGATCCAAATTTCACTATAAAAAATTTGTTTAAGCTCAGCTGATTCGATTGATTTAATTTGTAATGTTGTATTAAGACCAACATTATATTTTGGATGTATTAACTATTAGTCATGTACAATGTATTAAGTGTATCTAATATTTTGCCTCAGTGTATGACAACATTGTCACTTTTTGGGGTGTCATCATATGTTTATTATTTTTTGTTTTTTCATATTGCAAAGGTCCTCGGTTAAGTAGCCACACTTGACTGCACTGAGGATAACAGAAAGGCATTCAATATTAAGATTAACATAATTATTTCTTTTGCATTAAAAATGTGCTAGTCTACTGAGCAGATATCTCAGCTGATAGAGATGTATGAACAATATCCCTGCTTGTATGTGGTCAAGTATGTGTACTACCACAGTAAAAACAAATGGTGTGCTGCTATCACTGCCATGGTAGTGTATGTGTATCTACTGTAACTGAGCAAGAGGTACAGAAGAAGTTTATGGGCTTAAGGTCAACATATGCACAAGAACAGAGGAAAGTTTCAGTCACTTCGCACTAGAATGGGAGAATACGAGGTAAGAGCTTATCGTAAATGAAGTGGTCTAGTATTGATATAACAGTACCAAATTTCTACGAATAACTATATAATTGCAATTTGAGCCAAAGAGATAACCTAACATGTACTTGAATAATAATATATTGTTAAATTTTGCTGCCTTAACTTCCCTGTAACTCTGAACTACCTGTAAAAGTTGTATGTGCATATATTAGGAAGGCTAAACATTCAATGCAGTATTTTGCTTTTAGGCAAGTCACAAGGAATATGAGGTTAGTGACGCTGGGATTCTATCACCCACAAGTGAACAATCAGATAGGGCTCAAATTGACTCGCTTCGCTCACAGATACCAAGTACAAATGGTGCTCAAAAAAGAGGGGGAACAGACTGCATGAGTAACTTACCCAAGTGTATAAAGAACAACAAGCACCAGCAAAAATAAAGGTGCTGAAGAATGTTACAAACCTTGAAAACTTCGCCTCATTCTACACTCCACAAAGAGACAATCATCTTGCAACTGCGGGTGACCATGTGGCGCAGTTTATTGCATCTCAATTGAAATAATTAAGAAATTAAAACACCGAACAGAATGTGTATTTTGAATTTCATTTAGTATTACAAGATACAAGAAAAAAAGAAAAACTATAATATTTGCACTTTTTATTCAATTCCTATAGCCTTATTTTGCCAAGATTTACTAAGGCTCCAACTGTATTCTCAACTGCTGTTCTAGTTGGAGACAACAAATATTTGATTACAATTGGTTCACTGGTTCTGGAACTATCGGACCTGGATTGTACTCTCATGGCTTTGAGCAGCAAACAATAAGTCGCTGGATGATTTCACTGGCCAAACATCGAAGAATTATTGCTAGCCTGAAAATAGAAATGTTTATTACTTTTTATTCATAAGGTTTATTGCTAATATTACCCATTTTCTCCTGTTATGCATTCTCGTAGATGGTTATCTAGCTTGTCAAATTATGCTAAGTAGCTTATTGATCTAGATCTTCTACTAAAGTAATGTCAAGTAATGAATGAGAATTTCAATAAACAGTATTCGATCAATTACAAAAACAGCCCAAAAAAACTAGGTTATGATTTTATTTTGACACTAACATCTTCACATAATCATGAAACATGTACTTGCAGAACACATCATATCAGATCTGACAACTTTGACTGTAAATGACATCTATGTTCGGACAGTTGATGGATAAGATCTATTCAGCAGAATGTAATGCGCAGAATCGCAACTCAATTTTCGAACCAAAATTGGTGTAGTGTCAAAAAGATAAAATGCAGTGTCACACAGACATTTTTCTTATTGATGAATCAGTGCTATCTCCTGAAAAATATACTGAAGGATCTACGGAGTCATACTCTTTTCCAGCTATAACCGAAATCTGTTATTATGCTTAACATGCTGCTCACATAAAAATACACGAGCCTCTGTTGCCAAAACCATGTCTCCTAAATTTAATGCGGTTTTATACACTGCCTTACTTTATTTGGCGTAGTCTGGAGATATCTATGAAAGCGCAAAAATATGCAAAATGCTAAATGGCAAAGTACAGCTCAAAAAGCAGCTCCACTAGGATACTGATTGGAAAGTGTCAGATAACCGACCATTTCTCAATAAGAAGTGGGCTACATGCGACATGTCAGGAAAGGATTGCCGATAAATTGAACTGCTCTTTTTCGAACTGGATATAAACATGGTACAAGTGAGATGTATGCAGGAAATGCTGCAGCATTCTAGTCTGTAAATAACAAAAATAGCTAATTAGGTATGTTCAGGGATACTTATTCGCAAGAAGAAGATGGTGATAGCGGAAATCAACTTCCAGATAACTACATTTTTTAAATTTTTTATGGTGTTTCTAAACTCTATGTCACCCGTTTCTGTCTGTCCTTTAGACTGCCTATCTACTCACCTGTTGCCACTTTTTATGCTGCTATACTTTTGAACGTCGGTGTCGGTGCACTTGCGTATGCAATTATTTAGTATTTCAAATCAGGAAAATCTTCAGAACCAAAACTCCATTTGAAGGCGTTATAGGGGTTCCTGATCGTTCCTCTTTTTGCAGGGAGGGGGTCAAGTTGGAGTGGTGGAGAGAGTGTAGAGGAACTCCAAAATTCTTGTATTCATAGATGACAATTACCCTGAAAAGAAACAACCTTGCTGATTTTCTGTACGTCACAGACCTGTCCGACAATTGCCTTTGAAATTTTACCGAAGTATCGTATACTCGTGCCGTCTCGTGATTTTAAGGTAAGGTATCATATATATAGAACCATAGAATCATTGAATTGGCGGTGATTTAATTAGCCAAAATAAACAATCTCCAGAAAAATTTCGGCTTAAGGCATTTTATGAGATCCTAGTCATTTTTCAAAGACCGAAGAGGAAAGAAAAAGACGTGTTTTACAGACCTGTCAGAACTTTGCACTGAGAGCTTGCTGGCATAGGGTATCGATACTTTTTTCTGAGTATCGTTGCAAATAATGATATTCCATACAAATTCATAAAACCAACCCACATAAAAACCTACGCTTGAATACTTATTTACCTGTCCAACGTGACTTCTCGCTCTCTTACATGCTGATATTATACTTCGATAGCCCCGTGCTCAAGATCACCCTGTAGTGTACGTTTCTCTCAGCTCGCTGGCGTGATGTTTAGATAAAAAAAAAACTGTAGACCCTGCTTCTGCCGTCCCCCCGCCTAGGTCCTCATTACGTTTCTCACGCTCCAAGTAGCGGTTTGTTTAAGAAAATGCCGAACGGAAAAAGTGCGCGAGTTCAACGCAAAAGTGAAACGGACAATGAAAAAACTACATGGCTTGCTGGACAACTTCATATCAGTAAGTGTACACATATTTTTCATTTAATGAATTTTGAACGAGACATATCAAACACCAATAACTAATCTCATTGTAATATCTATTCTCGTACATACTCTAGTACGGGATTTCCACCCTTGCTTATTAACAATGATTAATACATTGTTAGTGGAAACGCAAAATCATTTGTTGAGCCTCAATATTTCAATATGATGAAACTAAAATTGTGTTTTAACAATGACTAATACATTGTTTTACCCATAGGATGTCACTGCCTTTGAAGTAGTCGAGTAGAGAATCTGTGTAATATCGATTCTCTTCCGTCTTATTATGAGCAATCCTCAAAATGGGCTATCAACAATAATCAACACATCGGCTAAAATAAATAGGATATTCATTGCATGATTTCATTGACCATAAATTAAGGAGTGGCCTCAAGAAGATGAGTATTATCGTTTTTCCTGGGCCGCTCATGTCATGTGTGTCGTGATTTGTTTGTGCTTTCGTCAAAATACCGAAATTGAGGAAATAGACAATGCACGCTTTTTCACACAGTAAGTGTTAATTCGTAAATCCAAAGCTTCCAAGAGATTCGTCGGTAACTACGACGACATGCTTACATGACAATTTTTCCTGATGGTCAGGGAACATCTCCAATAGCGAACTTAGTTTATTAGAACCTCTCGTACCTATGTACTGACAATTTTATCTCACGTTAGTAATTCGCCGTGGGGAACATCGTGCGAGGTATTGGAATTCTTCAGAGAACATACACTTAGATTCGCCAATTTATCCTCGCAGTAATAACACTTTTGTAACAAAAAGTTTTTTACGGACTACTTTTAAATACTTGAATGAAACAAGTGTGGATACTTTCTATGAATCTGTACTGCAATATATATGATTGAATCTTCAAAGATTACTTCGAGGTGATTAATTCAAAATCATACAATATAATCCATATTCATGGACTGAAATTTTGTTATTTATGAATATAAGTGCTGTCGTCTCCACTGGAACAGCAGCTGAAATGGGGCATAACCACCAACCGTTTCTACAATCATGAGTAAAATCTGATTGTCACACAAACATCAACAAAATGGAGCTGCACCAGTTTCAAAAATCATGAGTAAAATCTGATAGAGTCACCCGACAACAGCAAAATGGTGCCCACCAAATTCTACAATCATGAGTAAAAGCTGATTGATACACACAAACAGCAGCTAGAAGGGGGCCCACCAGTTTCTACAATCATGAGTAAAATCTGATTGAGACATACAAACAGCAGCTAAATGGGGCCTACTGGTTTCTACAATCAAGAGCAAAATCTGATTGAGACACACAATCATCAGCACAATGGGGTTCACCAGTTTCTACAATCATTAGTAAGATCTGATTGAGACACTCTAACAGCAGCTAAAGGGGCCAGTATTTTCTACAATCATAAGTAAAATCTGATTGAGACACACAAACAGCAGCAAAGGGAGGCTCATCAGTTTCTACAATCATCAGGAGTAAAATCTGATTGTCACACACAAACAGCAGCTAAAGGGGGCTCACCAGTTTCTACAATCACGAGTAAAATCTGATTGAGACACACAAACAGCAGCTAAATGGGACCCACCAGTCTCTACAACGAGACACTGAAACTACAGCTTAAGGGGACCGTAAATGCCACCAGTTTCTACAATCATGAATAAAATCTGAGGACACTGAAACAACATCTAAATGGGGCCCACCAATGTCTACAATGAGAGACTGAAACTGCAGCTGAAGGGAACCGTAAATGCCACCAGTTTCTACACTCATGAGTACAATCTGATTGATAAATTAACAAAAATGGCAAGCATCAGGAATATGGGAACATGAGTAATATCTGGTTTCCATTTTCCTTTAAAGAAAAAAAAAAGGATAAGCAGTGGCTCTACCAGTGAAGTACTTAAACATGAGTAAAATATGGTTCAGAATCTCTATTCATCACGTTATGTGGTGAAATCTCGTTCACGCACATTGACGACAACCCAAATATGGCTTTCTTCAGTGCGCGAATTTTATCTCTTTTCAGTTGACAGTGATTCAAAAAGTGATAAGTACTAACACTAATGATTTCAACACGTTCTAGAAAACACCCAGTTCGCATTGAATGGGGTTTCAAAACAAATGCAGAAAACTGAAAGGATGGAATCTCAAAATAATGTTTTAGTTGTCATATCTTAAGGACAAAAGGAGATAAAATTTATGAACGCATTACTATTACAAAAACATACTCAATTGTTGTATAATTACCTGTTTGCGTCTTGCTGTCCGAAGCTTAACAAAACTGTTAAGAACACGCGCCCACAAAACCTTTAAGGCCACGTGCGATGGTAACTCGGGATGTTTAGCTGCTAAACAATTATTACTGACACTGTAGAGAAATACTATCTGTCCATGCTCATTGCCCAGGTAACACCCCCTTATTTTGATTTTTGCTGTTAGTAGACAATTTTAGCTAAGGAAACACTTATCTACATTACGAGGTTAAGTGGTATATACCCCTGTCTTATTAATGCGAACACAAAATAGGGAGACTGCTGCTGCATCCCGTGAAGGTCTCAACCCATCGTACCGCAACGTAGTCTGGTTTAGCGAAAGCGCTGTTAGTATCGCTTCCTAAACCGAAGAGTAGGAAGGTCTTGAAATATTTCCAGACCTCACAGCACTTATTGCAGTCTTATTTATCTATCGGTTTAGACAAATTTCTCCTGAACATATAAAATTTGCCAGGTGAAGGGAACGAAAGTGAGTGAAAAAAGGAAGGGGGAGCCAGCCACTGCGCCATCCATTTCCAAAAAAAATTTTTAACCTATTAAGAACCATTCAAGTCCACTGGGGTTTCCTTATGTACTTCACCCAGAATATGTTTTATTCTTTGGCAAAAACAAATCAAACTGCCACAATAATGTTAATCATTCGATGCAACTTCCTGCATCCCTAAGGTTCTTTATAAAAAAAAAGTTCTAGGGTTTACATTTAGTACGAGTACTATTAATATGTCCGTACCACCAGAGAAATCCTAAAAAATCAATAAGAAACAAAATACCATAAAAATTAGATATTTTGCCATAAGGTTAATCGTAATCCTATTAGTAGTAGCAACATATAGATATTGGGAAGCAGTACTTTAAAAAAGTATTTGGTTCGCCATCTATCTACCAAAGCCGGTTCCTGAGCGTTTAATCTGAGGAACCGAGTACTGTTTATGTGACCCGTGTCAGCACATCCAGCCATTTCATACAGGTGGGCCGACATCAAAACGCTTGAACACCAAAATTAATTGTGCTATAATTGCGGTCAAAAAGTTGTATTCTAAAAATAATGACGCATTAAGCTAGACAGTGTTTCACATGAAAACGTCATTATCAGTTAAATACCAATAGAATTATTAGAATACAGCAGTCACCAAACCTTTTCAAAAAACAAAAAATATTGGTTTTGGCACTATCTAACTCGATTCATTTGCTTCCATCAGAACAAAAAAGGTCCAGTGTTGGTTTCTTGGTACCTTGATCCTCAATCCTCCGCTGTAGATGTATTAACTGGGAAAATATGGTTTTCAAGGCATTCCCACATTTTTCGCTTCTACCGAGAACTTAGAAAAGAAACTAACAGCTTAGAAGGCACAAGTAATCGCAGTCCTGTTATGGAAAACGCAACCTTGATTTTCAGTATTGGAAAACCTACAAATAGCAAATCGCACCATTTTCTAGAAGAGAAGAGCCTTATACTGCATCTACCTAAAATAACATGTTGACTTTACCAGAACTTTAAGAGAAATGATCAACTTTCACTTACGCCCAAAAAACATCACGACCCAGCCACATCACAAACTGTAACCAAAAAGGCTTAATGTTGGGCATTGTATTTTAAGCACAGAGCACTGGCCACGCCTCCACTTCCGCGGCCTTTAGGGAAGGCTTACACGTTGAAACCTTAGACATACCGCAGGGTGAAGTGATAGGTCAAAAGTTTTTGCTATGTTTTATAACAGACCCATATGCCTGACAATTTATACTTTGCAAAATCACTGATATTAAAAAATGGATAATGAATTGTGATACTACTAAGCTAAACTTTTACATATTACATAGGTGTACATTACAAAAATGATGAAAGATTATTGCATTTTAAATAAAAAACTTCAAGGCTGAACAATGTCCAGACTTGTTCTTTCTCTTTCATTCGAATTATACTTAGATCGTGAAACCATCTTTAAACATCTACAGGGTGATCTCGAGGACGATATCAATATTCATCACTAATGTTAGTATGAATTCAAATTGTTAAATCTTCAAATAAACTAATTATGGTAATTTTTTGCCAAATTACTATTAATCTTTTTCCTAGAAATGGAACAAACCTGTAAAATAATACGTACATATATTTTTGTTTGTTTGTCCTCTACCCAGACATAAATAACAGGTTATGGAAATCAGATCGAGGTACAAATCTCTGAACATCTACAGGGTGATCTTGAGGACGGGGCTATCGAAGTATAATTAGAGGTTAAACGACTTACCTGTAAGGAAGTTCAATCCTCAATTATACGAGATAGCCCCGTCCGAAAAGATCACCACCCGCCCACCGCTGTTCCCAAAATTCCTCGATCTGATAACAAACGAAACGTAACGAGGTTCTAGGCGGGGGGGCGGCAGAAGCAGGGTCTACAATTTTTTTATCTAAACATCACGCCAGCGAGCTGAGAGAAACGTACACTACAGGGTGATCTTTTCGGACGGGGCTATCTGGTATAATTGAGGATTGAACTTCCTTACAGTTAAGTCGTTTAACCTCTAATTCTATTCGAAAGTAGTTATAATTTCAGATAGCAATTTTCGGCGGTGTTGCATAAATTAAGAAGGATTATCATCATACATAGAAGCGTGGGATACGGTCTCGTCCAATAAAATTTGTTTATTTATTACTGATAATGTCCTCATGTATGGGAGTTACATTGGTGTTATGGAAGGATATGAAATTAAGTGACTCCAAAATTTTATAACCTAATTTGAGTGGAAAGTACTGAGTCAAGCCACTTGCCGCCTCATTGTCCTTCGCACAACCACCATCTTGCAGCCAGCTAAATACGGGGTATCCTGGGTATTTTTAGCACCTAGGCATTGTTCTTGAAGATCCGTGTCCACCTATTAGGCCAATCTCTAGAAATACATACTTCAATCTGATATAATAATATGGTTTATTCATCAATTACAAATAAAAAATCGAGTAAAAAATATAATGTTCAACCTTACTTAATATAATAAATAAGCAAAAATACCCAGAAGCTACTTAAGTAGCTTGTTTGTGCAAATCGTCGCAAACGGGATGATTGTCTTTATTAATTAAAAATAGTCTAATCCGGTTTTAGTCACTGTTCGGGATAAAGTCACTATTGGTCACACATACACACTTAAAAATATATTTTTAAACAATTTCTGCGCAATTATTGTAGATCAAATATAATTTCTATACAAATTTCTAATATGTTGTCTATCTTTAGTGTACATCCATGTTTTCAATTATACGACAAACAGTTTTTCATAAGCACTTGTTCTTAGGTACGCTGGCAGATAGTTTAAAAATTTTGCAGCTGAATATTTAAAACATTTGTGCCCAATTTCCTTTTTCATAAATGGAGTTGAGACAGAATTCAGTTGTTGCCGAGTGTTTCGTTGATGAGTGATAGTGTGGAGATGCATTTTTCTTTTATTAACTAAACGTAAAATCTTTATAAAATAAAGTTGCCTAACGTCAAATATGTTTGATTCTTTGTACAACTGATTTGTTGGAAACAACTTTTCTTTATTAAAAATTACTTTCGTAACCCATTTCTGTAAGTTCTCAAGCGCTGACAGATAACAATCCCGCACACCTCCCCATCCTGCTAAACCATAATTCAGCTGCAACTGGAATAATGCGTAGTAAATAGTCTTTAACTGTTGTACATTAAAATAACATCTGAGGTAGGCAAAACGAGTTACTAGGTATCCTATTTTACTAGTAATATATTTTATATGTTCATTCCACCTCAGATGACTGTCAATTATAATTCCTAAATATTTATTTTTTTCGGTTTTACTAATAACCGCATATCGACCTACACTGAGGTGTTCAAAATTTGGCATGCTATATTCATTCGACGATAAAGTAATGAATTTTGTTTTAGCTGTATTTAGTGATGCAGTGATGTGTGTTGGAAATCTTGAAGTACAGAAGTCCTATGAGCCTGATCTTTTTGCTGGCGAAATAGGATTTGTCTTTGGTAGCGCCATGCTCCGAGTTGCCTGAAATAGTTGCATAACAAGTAAGATAAGTGATCAGAAATAGAGTCCTGGGGTATGCAGAGATACGAGGTCAGATCTTAGGACTAATCATCAGCTATGACGAAAGTATTGTTGAGACTGAGGTCTGCAATTCTGCAACCAGAACTACATGCAAATAAGGATAACAGTTGTTCAGGAAGACGACCTTATAAGAGAGATAATAATTTGGTAGTCCTTTACCAACTAAGCTTAAGCGACAATTCATCCTTTGTACCAGATGTCATGTTGTAATCTCTTCATTGGGGCAGAATCGCTAACGGTTTGTCGGAGCTCAGTCTGAAATTCTCATCTCTAGCCGGAAAAGCATTGCTAGTCTTTTAGATTGCAGGTAGTGATAAGCAAAATTTATATAACTGCTGGTGCCGCAAATAGGTACTCACGAAAAATAGATGAATATCGAAGGTATCGTCTCGAGGATATCCTTCTCCGGGAACAATCCGAACGAACGTGAGTTTGCGTCCGGCTCTTTCTATTCTTGGAGGATCCATCGTCAGTTTTATTCATGTAACTGGAAATAGTGAGCAAGAAAGAAATAAGCTCACACGCATCTTGGGAAGGATTTGGATGTTTTATCCGAGAATAACACAATGGACAGCGACAGCATTATTTCAATTCTATATGGGCAGGCGCCAGATATGCTGTTTTATAGTCAGTTGCTTATAGTTCGGTATCAGTCGAGAATACCTGTTAGTCTCGGGTGTTAGTATTCTTGTCATGAGACGCTCTCATATGACAATTGTCAGCAGCATGATATGCTACCTTAACATCGAACAACAGCACTCAGGTTCGTTGAAAATGGAGACCTCGGCCTCAAAGGCCGCCGGCTGTCGCTTGTCGATAGTTTTGCTATTCTCGGGTTCTACCTCATCAGCGCTACTTTGGGCGACAGAGGAGTCTACCAGCACACAGTGAGCTTAATTGAGATCTTTTAGCAGTAAATTTATAATAATCAGATCGGGAAATTGGATGCCTCTTTCACAAAGTTTAAGCCTGTCAATGCTCCGACCTAATAATAATTAGTAATGCAATAAGATTGTTACCAGAAAAGTAAAGAACATAACAGCAGCGCTGCTTATCAAGGCAGGTTACGCTAAATTATACATTTTCACTTGCTTCAGCATACATCATCATCATAGTCACAATGTCTTAACAGACATGTTGTGAGCTCGTAAAATGCATTAAGTCGGAGCTAGAGTATTGCCGACACGCATATTATCAATAGTTTTGAGAACCGTAGCTCGCCATCGTTCGCGATTTTCTGTCAGTTCAGTGGCGCTCTTTATATTCATATCTAGCAACTGTTTCGTCGTATCCACCCAGCGTGTAGGGGAACGGCCACGGCGCCGCCCAATCGGTGCGTGACCCTGAAGTACAAGTTTCTCCATATTATCGCTTCTGTGAATATGTCTGAAGAATGCAAGCATTCTCGTCGACACAATGGAGGATGGTCTCTTTGTATTACCGAGCTCATCCAGTATGGAAACATTAGTTCGACGGATGGTATAAGGAATTCTCAGCATTCTACTCCACGTCCACATTTCAAAAGCATCTATGCGAGCTCGACCTGCCTTTTTAACGGTCCAAGTTTCCGAGGCATACAGAAATATGGAGAACACAAGAGACTGTACCAGTGACATTTTGCTAGATTCAGTGGTGTTATCGCCACGCCATATTTTAGTAAGCTTTGTCATGGCCACCCGTGCCTGATGAATGCGCCGTCGAACCTCATTCTCACAGCTACCTGAATTGTCGATCAAAGAACCGAGGTACACAAAACCTTGAACTATCTCACAACGGCCTATTGACTTTATATCTCAATGATTGTCATGCTCTCTATCTACGGTCATAACCTTGGTCTTGTTGTAGTTAATACCAAGACCATATGCTGCACTGTGTTGTTCTAAATTGTTTAATAGAGCTACTAGTTCTTCTTGAGAAGCAGCAATAAGGGTTGTATCGTCAGCAAATCTTAAGTTAGATATTTTGCTTCCGCCAATAGTTATACCACCATTCCAAATGTCCAATACCTGTCTCATCACAAATTCAGAGTAAATGTTAGCAGCATAGCAGCATACACATCCTTGGAAATTAACAAGCAGATGGTCCTCATGAGCAGACCGCTACAGTTTCATTTTAGTTTGGTTGCATGTAGGATGAATGCATCCAAGCCACTACTGCCACTACGTATTACCTTTGCGATATTCAGGAAATTGATGTGTCGTAAAGAAACCCGGGACCAAAAGCTGGATAAGAAAGCTCTGAGGTCTACTAAGTTGGCATGGCAACAGACTGTTTTCTCTGACAGAAAAAATGTTCCCAGTTGTCTAAAACAGTTGCTTAAGGGAAAAGATGAGCAGCTAGAAACGCATCCAGCAGACTTCTTGGTGGAACGGCACGGCGCGTTGCACAGGCAGATCTTTTCTGTCGCTTGCTCTTACATGCTTCACATGTCTGGTAGACATGAAAATTCTGATGCTCTCTATCTCCGTCAATCGACCCATGGCGCACTGGTGATCGCTAATAAGCGTGAAACAGCTGTCTGCGTACTGGTGGATTAACGGAGATATGGAGCAACCCTCGTACATCGACTCTCACATGCTTCACATGTCTGCATAACCGTGAAACAGCTGTCTGCGTATATACTGGTGGATTGACGGAGATATAGAGCAGCGCTCGTATATAGACTCTCATATGCAGCAGCATATAGAACCGCGCTCTTCTGGTCAGGCCAAGCGAACGCACTGTGACGTTCCACCAAGAAGTCTGCTGCTGTTTTGTTTAGCAGGCAGCGGTTTTCATTCTTTGGTTTGCCATTACCTTCGGGTATCAGATGGTGCACAGGCAGATCTTTTCTGTCGCCTGCTGTAATGTGTTTGTTGCACGATAAACGATTAATGAAATTTGTAGCTCGAGACGAAGTCTACGATCGGAATAAATATGTTTTTGAATGATTGAAATTAAATCACAAACTCCAATAATAAAGTATACTTAGTCAAATATGTTTCGTTGAAGCAATTTTTTAGGCGCCATGGTAGCTCAACGGCTAAGTGCCAGCTTTCTACCTTACAAAATCCGGGTTCGATCCAAGAGCTTGACAACTTTTTTCATTTTTCTAACAAATCGATATGTTTTTGAATCAAATTTTATTAGACATTTTACTTGCACTAGCGCAAAAAGTAAGTACCGAAGGCTTACAGTACACAGGCACTAGAATTTAATACAGCAGTGGAAATGAAGCTTGTTTGTGAAAATCAATCGCCAATGCTCTGCTTTGCCTGCAATATCAGAATTGGACTTAATTCAAAAAAATGAAATTATTAGTAATTTTTGTTGTACTTGCTAAATGTCTAATAAAATTTCAATCATAAACATATTTATTTGGATCGCAGAATAAAAGGTGTGTAACATGTGAAAAAAGCATGTCAAGAAATTTTTTGGTGAAAAAAATAAAGAAAACTAGCCAATCCCTGGGATCGAACCCGGATATTATATGGTGGTAGACTACGCGCTTAGCCATTGAGCTACCATGGCGCCTAAAAAAATGCCTCAACAAAACATATTTGATTAGGTAGTTACTACAATTTTGTGCTCTAATTTCAAATACTGGAAAAGCTGTGGTGGTTTTAGATCTCCAGCTGTTGTGGAGTGGCACCACTACAGGTGTCAAAGGGGTCACCTACATGCAGTGAAGTTGGGTGGGACCTTGTTACACTGTAATTATCAAACGTAACAATGCCCAGAAATTGAATAAGCTATTTCCCAGAAAAATGGAAAATTCAACCGCAGTGGTGGTTGTCACGTCAGTGGTACATTTCTAGTCCTTTAGCGATCACACAGACATTCTTGGAAACAATTTCGCGTGCTTTTGAGCGTTAAACAAAGCAGAAAACAGACAGACGGAAATATCAGATGAGGTCCCATTGTGCCGTGAAATTACCAAAATGGCTTTCGTTTAATGCAATTTTTACGGAAATGTCGATTTTCCGTTCGTTTCCGAACAGTCAAATGTAATTTAATTTCACATCGAGTAGAACCTGATTTTCCAGCGTCTCCTAGAAGTATTCTTCTGAACAATATTGTGTATCGGAAAAATGTCGGAAGACGATGTATGTGTACTTGAGGATGACGTAATGACGTAAAACGTGTTGTATTGAATGAAACAGTACAAAGTGGAGCGATATAATCTGTAGTGATCTAAGTATCCGAAGTTTTTTAATCCTTATTCCGATAAAATTTCACATTCGTACAAGAATGCGCTTACCATAACCCTCAAATATTCACAACCCATTATTGGATCCGTCGTGTGTGAAACGACACATAAAAATAATCTGTTACCTAGTGAGTTATCCTTTATATTAAATTATAATATTTTGCTTAGGCTTTACAGCCATTTTACACATATTTGTTAATGTATTTTTTTATAAGTGTATATTATCAAATAAGATAGTAGTATTTAACGAAAACGAGTGGTTTCTTCACTTTGAGGTTCAAAAACATAACCCAAAACTTATGTTTGGTGTTATTTAGTTCAATATTCTCTTCTCCCCTCAAACACCCCAAACATAAAAAGAATCATTATTGAAAGACTAAACTCAAATAAGATCTCAGGTGCTCTGCACATCGAATGCAGGTTTTTTCCTGCATTCCAGAAAAACGGACTTTTTGCAGATATGAAATAGATAATACTATTGTCATTCTTTTTTAACTTCCCCAGCAAAGGAGGGGTAAGTTGTCAGAATCGGCCCGTTTTCGCAAATTTTACCTAAATTAACGTGCGAGGGGTCATTTCCAAGGTAAAGTCACTCTCTGAAAAGAAAGTGCTATGTTATATTATTATTTTTCAGAGTACCCCCATCACCCTCTGCCATTAAATGAAGAATTTGCACCAAAAGTGGACCAAAAGATGGAGAACAATATCTTTTTTATGACACTAAAGCTTGGAATGATTTGGATCATTTTTGTGATATTCACTGCCATTTTAGTGTTACAAAGTTTGCTACTTTTTATGAATTTCTATTCCGCCATTTTGAGAATTTTGCGGCATGCGAGGTAGCTTTTTCGACATACGAAAACATGCTCTTCATTCTGGTAGCATTAGAATTTAACGTAATGACATTATTTTTTGAGTTACCCCCATCCACACCCCTTTCTTTTTGTCGTCGCAGCTGGACCAAAAACTAGATATTTGTTTCTAATGACGGAAGACTTTGGTGCTTTGATGTCCGACGGTGCGTCTGTCTGTATGTCCACGATTTCGTTCTCCAACGATTACTCAAAAACGCCTCAAGCGATTGCTCCCAAATTTGGTCAACTTGAACTAATAAAGGGCCTTTCGTGTCGATACGGTTTTGGTTTTGATCGGGCCATGGAAGATGGAAAAGGGTGGGGTGTACATACACAAAAAAATGTAATACAACATATAAACTTCACAGCACCAGTTGAAAGTGAATGTGTCTTTGTGTTCAAAACGATATATCATATGTTATTTTTTTTAAATGGAGGCTAAAAAATTAAATAAATTGAAATACCCAAATGTCATTAACTGCTGTACTTATGCACTGAATTGTTTGATATTAGGCAGTAAATAACTTAAAGACGTCTGCCTCAAAAAAAATATTATTGTTCGATTGGACCCTTAATGGTTAGAGTGAGTGAGGGTGCATAAAAGAAATGTCTTAACAGGGGACAGCAACCACTTGAGTAGGGGAAGTTCCTAGAGCGAGGTCTACCTCGTTCAACGTCCACATGTTTAATACTTGGACATAATAGTGGGCTTGTCTTCCATTTTTCTAAAACGTCTTCAGTGCTACGAAGCACACCATACTGTTTAAAATTCGCATTTTGCAACATTTTATTATTCTGAAAATATGTAGTGTAGCGTATTCACAATTTTTATTCCCGAACGGCAGTAGTTTCAATTAGGTAAACCTATTCTTGAATACTTTAGTTCTAAATTTGACGATTAGGAAGACCATTATTCTGTTGACGATATGAATAGCTTCCAGTTGGTTTTGTTATCCCTGTCAGTATAGCTTGTAACAATAAAAGCGTTGCTTGGAGATGAGCCTCCAACCAATATATTGCTCATAGCAACCAGCAGCTCAATTGGTTCGCATGAGACAAGGGTATGTGGGTGGGTGCGTGTGTGCGTGAGTCTAGCTAGCCGCCAAGAAATGAAAACAGGACAACAATGGTTTAATAAAGATTTATTTCAGTATATATGAATGCAGTACATTTGTATTCTATCTGATTTTTTTTAAAAAACAAGAACTTATCTTCGGAAGGAAGTCCAGGGTGTAGTTCTCATGGTGCTCTTCCGAAGAGAAGGTGGTGCTCCAAAGAAGATGTCACATGCTGCTGGTGGCACCCCAAAGAAGGCTGGCTTCTTCAGAAGGAGTTCTGGTGGTGTCACCCCGAAAAAGTGTTCATGACAGTGGCATGGAAGAGGTGTGGTGCCCTTCCAAAGAAGCGTGGTTTTCCTTGGTGGCACCCCGAGAAAAAAGGTGGTTTTCCTTGGTGGCACCCCGAAAAAAAGGTGGTTTTCCTGTGAATGAGTTATGGCTGGTATTAGCACCTTGTAGAGAACTTCACAGGACTTCACGATCTGTTTCTGAAGTATGGACCTTCATGCGTTTTTACATTCTGAAAAATTGCGTTCATATACTTCAGAAACAAATCTATGAAGTAGCATGGGGATACTAAAAAGCCAAAAAGCAGATAACTTTCAAAAGTTCACATGGTAAAGCTTAAAAAAAATATATAGATATAAACAAGAGCGAATAGATAGAACAATAGTTAAAAAAAATCATAAATGTCAGAGTCCTACCGGATCTTTTCAGATATATAGTGATAATTAAAAAAAATGTATAAAAATGTATGCTCAAAAATGAACAACCATTTCCTCACCCCTCGTAAAACGAAATTATACAAATGTCCAACAGATCTTTTCATTGCGTTCTCAGTCTCAGTCTAAGTGCTAGGTATTTTTACGTAAGGAATGTCATAAAAAAAATGTGAAACATTAAATACACACAAGGTGAGGCATCGTAACACAAAAATATATGGCTAGAAACAAAGAACAATGTTCAGCGACTCTTTTGTTAGATAATTGATAAATATACAGTGTATGATTGACATTTCATCTAGAAGCTAACGTCGGCAGAGAGAGAGAGAGAGCATACCCCCCCCCCCCCCCACTCGTTAGATTTTTCCCAAAATTTGTGCGCACTTGCGCAGATTCTATAATATAATGTTTCCAGCTTAAAGAAATAGAGATGGGAAAAGGTAGAGGTGAGAAGCAAAATAGTTATAAAAATGTACTAGTATAATGAGGAAGTAGTTGCAAAAAATGGAAGTTGTCAACTACTTGTATATGGTAGCAAAGTAAATAATACAAAAATAATTTTGAAAACGGGTGAACCGTTACAAGTTGACACACCAACTAGGGAGTATTGTCACAGCATACCAAACAATCAGCAGAATGTCACGTCAGTGCATACTAATGAGGCAAGGTTAACGCTCATAGTAGATGACCTTTAAATGGGATTATGTGTGCTGCTCAAAATTGCAAAAATAAGTACTGTAATTACTGAAAAAGTTAGTTTAGGTTTCCGAATAATCCAGTAAGGCGAATATAACCTACAAATGAAATATATACTCAAAAATGTGCGGACACTATTTTTACGGATCGATTGAGATGACTCAGCTGATTTGATAGATAACAGCTGATCAGCCAGCACGCTTTTGAGCTAAATTTTATACAAGCCTACGTTTTTAGTAATTAATGAACAAAAATCGGGTTGCTCACTAAAAGGTGTAACCGTTCACTTGAATGTTTGACATTGTCAGTAGTATTGTAGGTCAAAATTCACTTAGAAGTATTACTGACTAATCATCAGCGTTTGACGCTACCATCTATCAAGTTGGCTCAATGAAGCGAATCTTTTAACTTTTTTCATATTAAGACCATATCCATAGGATAAAGCTTTTTATTTTATTATTTAAAAAGAAGGGAACGTTGAGTTTTTGAGGCCACTATTTTTTTGTTTTATTTCTTTGAGTAGTTCAAGCCGTGGTTCGGTGCCTACTAAAAATAGACTTCTTTCTGGGTTCCGGTACTCCCAACGATACTCGTTGTTGATTGCATCTAAATATGCCACTAATAAAAAGTGATTGCTGGTTCTATTTTAAAAAGTCAAGTTCCATCACCCTAAAAGAATACCTTGAGTGTTAGAAACAAGTGAAAATACATTTTACCCCAAACGTGTGGTAATCATAGGCAGCCATATTAATAATGTTTAAGCGCTAAAAGCATAATAGGTCTCCGAGAGCACAAAATTTCAGCTGACCGTTTGGCAAAAGCTTTTTATTGGATTTTAAATTTTTGTTAGGGGGACTTGAATGCTATGTTATTACATCATGATTGGTCACAAAAAGTGATCGTTTAACCAAAAATTCCGCACAGGGTCTCGCACTTGTATAATTTTAGAAGAAAACTTCAAGTTGTAATTTAAAGTGGATTCGTCTTATGCAAGCAGAACATGCAGGACATGCTGTAAAGTATTTTGTGTCTGTAGATTTTCAGTTATGTATGGACTCGTCCGTTCAAAAAATACTACTTAAAAGCCAAAGCCAAAGGATAGTTACAAACCCACAAACTCACATACAGATGAAGCTAATAAAAGCGTGCTAAAAGTACGTCTTCTCTAAGCATCCAATACCTCCTTCTAGCGCAATCACAAAGTCAAATGATAAACGTTACCTTCGTTGCTTACACTACGCTCAAATCGACCGTGCTTCTCATCAACGCAGACGTGTTCTGTTTTGATTAAATTATAATAAGTTTAAGGCAAAATTACAAGCTGATGCCGAAATTATACCCTAATTCGCTTACTTATTAATTGAAGCTGTTCATCTGCATTTTGTAGCGCGGGTAGGTGCCCTAATATGCATAACTAGTTGACAGCGTGCCCCGGGGAAGTTCATTTATGTAGATTGCGTATTCCGTACCCCATAAAAACTGATATCGGCATTATTTCGTAATCCTAGTTCTCTATAAGAATTACTATATCGTTTGCTAAAGCTCTTGATATTGAAGTCTTATACAGGGTCCGGCACAAAGGACTGACGTTTTTGAAACTACTAATACTCTTCCACTAAGGAGGTGGGAGTGGTACTGTTCGAATCGTAAGTTTGTTGGGGGCGATTGAGCTCCGCCAAGCCATTAAGATGAACGTGAGCTTCATTACTCTTGAACAAAATGAGGTTCTCATTTTTCTCGATAACTTCTTCCACCTCAGGTGCTTTTCGTTCGTCGTGCGTTATCCGAACGTTCACTGCGGCGAAGCAGATCGAGTCGGACTGCGACGAAGGGCTTGTCGAACACGTTCCACATTTTCAGCGTTTTGAACTGTTCGTGGAGCTTCTGGTGGTCCTTTGTTCAACAGTACACCACCGGTACGAAGTGATTCAATACGATGAAGGACGCTGGTTCTATTAGGGAGACCTCGATTTTGATGTGTGTTAAAGTGGTGGCGAAACTCACGCTGTACTGCCGTTATTTCGGACAAATCTTTCGAACTGAAAACGCGGTGCTGAGCCATCCACGGTTCTATAATGTCAACGGGTAACAAAATGCTAGAAACTCACGAGTCGAACGGTAGAATCCCCATCCCTCTCGCCCTAAAAGGGGTGATACACGTACGAACTTCAAGTACGCGGTTTTTAAGTTAGCGAACTTACTCGGCTCGACGTCGGTGACACACGTGAAGCTGAAATCACTGATTTTAGTAATTTTCCTAAATAAACAAAACTTTTAACAAACGCCAAACACAACAAGCGTTGCGCATCGATGGTCTGCTGAAACAAAGTGGTGGCTCGCGGCTCGCAGTTCGAGCCGAGACGAACTACGAGCAAGATTTCAAACCAGTTTGATCGCCAGCGGTTTGCGCGACGGTTTTAAAGTATACGCGTACTTACGGTGACACACAGGCAAAAAAGGTCATCGAGCCATAAATACGCGTACTTGCTCGTACGTGTATGAGCCCTTTAATAAGGGAATAGTATTAGCCATTTCAAAGATATAATCATTTGTGCTGGACACTGTATTAACAGACCAGTGAATAATAAAGCAACGCTACTCTTAATAACCTTATTCCATTCCAAACGTTTTATGTAGCATGAAATTTGAGGTATATTTCGTACCTCCATTGTCTATACAATTTGTGTTTATCACACCGTTTCAATTGGTTTGTCATCCTCAAACGACTGTAATAGCAAATTAACTGAAACGTTGTGCTCAAAAACTGTACGGGAAATTGATGTCCAAAACAGACCTCTTGAACCACCTTTAGTGTCTGCAAATTTTAAACAATGCTACTTTACGTTTGATTTCTCGCGTCATTAGCGGATAAAATATTTTAACCGTAAATAGCTAAGGGGGGGGGGGGGCGTTGAGATAACACGTTTTTGTGCGAAGGATATTGTCATTTATTTCCGTCGGCCTATCACCTGCTCTGGTCTCCTGGGTGAGTTCAGCATTTAAGAATCGCAAGGCTAGTGCAACATTAGACGAAGTTCAGATGGAAGTTGGGGTGAGCGGGGGCTGTACACAGGGCAGCTGGCTCTCCCCCCGCCCCTGATGTGGTGGATAGTCTCCTTGAGAAGCTGAGCTCAGCCGGTTTCT
The DNA here is from genome assembly GCA_951848785.1 of Callosobruchus maculatus. Lineage (NCBI taxonomy): Eukaryota > Metazoa > Arthropoda > Insecta > Coleoptera > Chrysomelidae > Callosobruchus > Callosobruchus maculatus. The sequence goes on along the minus strand of CATOUR010000054.1, from coordinate 7,035,592 downwards.
ATATGCAGGCCTTGGCCTGGTGCTAGTCCCTGGTAAATTTCTGGGCGTCGTCTGCGACAATATGCAGATGGCCTGCAATATTTTGGATAAGTGGTACATTTCTGCGAACTGGGCTTCTTTGGAAGATACCACCCCTTCTTCTTGGAACTAACGATGTGGCCCTGACTTCTACTTCATCATCTTGTTCTGCAGAATGCACCCTCCGTGTCATTCGTGTGACTTTTGTGGCAGCTTCAATTTCTAGAGCTTTGACCAAAGTGTCTTGTAAGGTTCTGGGACTGGATAGTCTTACGATTCGCTGAACGTCCAGGTCAGCAACGCCTTCGACAAACTGCCGAGCAGAAACGTATTCCTGTGTCTCGATGAGACTGTCGACAAATGCTCGTTTAGCTAAACTTTGACCTTCATATGCAAATGTGGTTGAATCTTCCTTGGCTTGTCATGCAACAGCTCTGTTAAGTGTGCATCTACAAAGCGTAACTTTAGAGAAGATATTATTTTATCATAGTCACATAGATCTGAGGAGCAAAAATTTTCCAAAATAGCTGCTGCCGAGTCTCTGAGCATGGATGTCACAAGCTTTTTCCTTATTTGACCAGTTATTCATATGTGCGATGTTTTCAAATTGCATATGACAAATGTCCCAGGACGTTTTGCCATTGTACGGATAGGGCTTTGCTACTACGCCACTGTGTCTGTCAGAAAAAGCGCGTGATACAGCTGTTAAAGTACGCTCACCTGCACCAAGTTCTCGCAGCTCCCCTATGACCATTTCCTTGACCTGGTTTTCAGTTGCTGTAACTGTTCCTTAACGTGTTTTTGTGATGTAGCTAGCAGTTCCTCGACGTGTGTCTCTATTGTACTAATACGCTGGTTTTGATTTTCTAATGCCTGGCCTACGACTTGCTTCTGCTCCTCCAACCTAGTCACCACGAGTTTCTGTCCACTTTTCAAATTGGCGACTGCCTCATCCTGGTGGTGTTTTAACTCTTCTTCAAGGTTCACAACTGCCTAGTTCTGGTGGTGTTCAGCTTTTCTTCAATGTCCACGACGGTCGCTTGCATAACAGCTGCCTGGTTGTCTTGGCTACTTTAAAGATTTGATATGGCTTGTTCTTGACTACTTTGAAGATCTGATACTGCTTGGTCTAAGTTGGCCCTCATGTATGCCCTCATTCCTTGTATCATATTCATCAGTTTCAGACGCCATAGCTCTGGTTACTGGCGTGGACTAATACTGTACTCACTTCTTGTTTCCTTTTCCTGGTTAGATTCGATGGATAATCCCACACTCCTGACACCAGTCTTCATGACGGCCTTATTTTCTGCAAGGTCAGTTGTGGAATCTTTTATAGTCATATCATTCTCTTGTCCTTTTCTTGCGCTTTCCCTCTCAAGACTAACAGGCATTTCACTAACCTGTTCGCCTTTGTTAGTTTTTGATACTTCCCCCGTTTAGGCTTCTTTTTTGCTGTCAGATTCCGTGCTTTTCTCAGCATCGACTTCTTTATGGGTTCCCACATCCACCATAAGGTCTTTTGTTTCACCCATTTTCCAACCAAGTTCATTTTTGTGAAAATCAGACACCACCGAGTCATCTTAGTTTACTGATTGCCCTTCATTTCTAGACCAATTTGTCGCTATAGGTTCTGAGAGGTTTTCTGTTGGAAACGGAAGCAAACAGAGGTTCTTTGGTTCTATCGGCCTCATATTTTTATGAACATTGATATAGGAACGTGAAGCCTTAAAGTGCTTGATTTTCAAGACACAGGGTGTCAAAGTTTTACTTGTTTCGTTTTTCAATAAAATGGAACAATGATCTAAAATTACGTATTGGGAGTTTTTTAAGGTGAAAAATCCAAATTTAACCACGGTTTTGCTGCCATGATTAGAGGGCGCCTTCTAAGGCACATCGAACCCTTTTAAATTAATAAAACATTTTTGCGGTTTGGTGCAGCAATGTGAATATTGAAAAAATCTCTATTCGTGATAGAATAACCGTTAGTGAATTTGAATTTCTCGCCTTAAGAACCCCCGGATACGTAATTTTAGATCGTTGTGCCATTTTATTGCGGATTAGTTAAGAAAAAACGAAAATAAAAGTAACTTTGACACCCTGTATCTTAAAAATTAGGCATCTTATGTTCCTATCTCAATGTTCATGGAACTATGAGGTCTATCACTTGTCAAGCGTTGTCGGTCGAAAATCCAGACACTCTGTATAACTGAGGGTGAAGCCTTAACATCAGCACTTGGAGGATCACTTGTCTATACTACCCAAGAAGGTTAATAATGTCATAATCATCATAATCATATCTGGGAAGCTGCTGACGCTACTACCTTGACTATACTTGATGCAGTCCAGATAAAAGAAATTCAACTAATCGGCAATCCAACCTCAGCGCACCACCTCCAGCCTCTTTCCCACCGGCGCGCGGTTGGTAACCTCTCTCTATTATACCGGTATTCAAACGGAATCTGCTCCTCTATAATTTTGCCGCTCATCAAATCTATTAGATGCACCCGCGGGACCGCTGCTTCTTATCCCACGGTGGTCGTTCTTCATACACCAAGAACCGAGCGATGCGATTGCATCTTTGTTGTCCTGAGATTATTCAGGGCTTGATATAGACTGCCTGGACGCATTGAGCATACGAATGTTGGCCTGTTCAAGCCCACGTCAACAAATTTCCCTGAACGTAACATTTTCATAGCAGCCGCGGTACTCGGGTATTTAGGCTGCCTCCTTGGCTTTCAGTTCTGAAAAAAAGTTATAAGAGAGCGCAGAGAAATCTGGGCTATGTTTCGAGGAATATCTGATCAATCTTATCTGAACCAAATAGTTACTCCGTTTATTATGTGGGATTCAACTTGAACTGAATTCGATTTCGTTATTGAATACTGCATGTAAACACTACAAAATCGGACCGAAAGTGAATTGAGTTGCAGGGTCGATGCCGTTCTTTACTTGGATCAAATGTAGATCGTATTGACCTGAAATCCATGTAAACTGGCAGCCACAGCCAATGATATGGTCAGACATATAAAAGTAGCAAGAAATCATGACAAATAAAATAGAAAAGCACATGCTTTTAGATAATGAAATGGCCTCCCGGCATCACGCAACCCCTAGAGCTTAACACTTTTTTTTACCCACCATTATTATCGACAAGTGGTAATTATTTTTGCCCCACGGTCAAATTCTGAAGTTATTGATCAGAGCTTTCAACTATACGTCTATACGTCACAGAAAATTATTTCTCGTATCTGCACAACTTCAGATCAAATGTCCAAATAGACTAATTTGGTCATGAGTTTAAGGACACAAGACATAATAAATATACTGAACGATTTTGACACATTTTGCAAGCAAATTATAAGCAAATGTGTTAAACGCAGTTTTTGATAATGCGCTTCTTATATATTTCAAGCTCTGTCTATCTGTTTTAATCTTAATAGATAAAGGGTTTTTTGTTCATCTCTTCAAACATAGAGAATTTAATCCTTGAATGGCTATAACCTACAAATCAACCTATCCGTATATGCCATTGCGGGGTGCTTTAGAAACCGTAGATAAATAATTAGTTTTTGTAAATATCTATGGATATTCATAGAAATGAACTCTAAACATAGTAGGTTTTCTAAATAGTAGGATTTATAAAATATCTAGAAAATTTTGAGTACTTTGCAAGGATGAAACGAGACCGTTAGGAAATTTATTAGGCAATATTTTTTGTTTTGTTGTACCCGGGGTTATACCCATACCACATTGAACGTCTTTAGGTACTTCTTCCTGATAACTCAGTGGTGAGGTAGAAAAAACTACATGAGTTTGTTTGAAGATCGATTTCAACACCAATTATCGGTCAATGTTGCTCTGAATGACTGGGCTCACCAGGAACTGGCGAAAGCCTGGTGAGAGAGACAAGACTGCAAGCAAGCTAATAGATTCATAGAGGGCCCTGATGAAGGCCGAATGCAATCGATTCTGAATAAAGGTAACCTACTGGTGGGGATTCTCACTGGCCATTTCCAGCTGAATAGACATTTGTCACTCATGAGAGTGGTAGAGGATCCCACTTCCTGGGCAGATGTGCTGTCTATCACAACCTTAGGGTTCATGTGTTGGCCACGACGGAGTTCGCGGAGGATTCACTATATTCAGCGAGGTGGTCTGACATACTGACTTCCGTCAGGACGTCTGGTAGGTTCAATAAGGGGCTCTCTAGGACGCAGGATCCTTTTGTTTTCAGTGTTGGGTCAGTGGGGTTGGCACAAAGGGTCAAAGCCTGACTTCGCATACTCATCACTACTACTATTACTACTATATACGTGAAGTAAATAAAATCTACATGAGTTGCCTTAAAATATATTTTAATTATTGCTGAAAATTTGGATTGGAACTGTAGGTGAGAGATATAAAAGAACTTTCTATAAAGTGATTTAAAACATGGACGACTCACCCTGCTAGTTAATTACTTGATAAATTTGATAGAAGAAACCCCGGTATTTTTTTTTCATGATTTTTCAGCCGTCCTTCTACTCGAAAAATTCCAGGTACATCAATGAAAATTGCTAAAGACAAAATTGGTGACTTATTATTAATATTAACACCTTCAAATAAGCAGCAATGCTCTTCGCCGAACGGAGTGACTTACTTACGAAAGTCTGACGAGGCAAGCCACAGCATTGTTCAATTCAGACGTAGCCAGTGGACGTTTATATTTGTGTTAAGGCAAATGGTTAAGAAACTTTACACACAATGTTTGCTGTTGAAATGTCATTATTGTCAAGGAATATTCCCTTATGCTTTTGTGGTATGTTTCAGCGAAGCTCTGCGCTGGGGACCTGCACGACTGTACTCCAGGCGGAGATGTACGCCATATTGATGGTGGCACATTCGACAGAAGTCAAGCAGTATTTAGAACAAAGCATATATTTATGCTCTGACAGCCAGGCAGCTCTAAAAGCAGCGGTAGCTCCGAGGGCCAGATCAGCTCTGGCTCAAGAATGTTCTGACTCCCGTCAGAAACTAGCAGGTCATTTAAGAAGGTGACCAGGTTCTGCGTCACCAGACACATTGGTGGATTGGTCAACGAGACAACAACCTGTCTAGCTAGCATCGGGGCTGGCAGCCCACGTATAGGCCCTCAACCGAAGCTTGGAATTAATAGTGTTGCTCTGAATAACTGGGCTTTCATGGAACTGGCGAAAGCCTGGTTAGAGAGAGACGCCTGCAGGCATGCTAAACAATTTATGCGAGCAATGAAAAGGGCCGTATGCTATGGCTTCTCAATAAAGGCAGGGAGATGCTAAGCTTTTGGTGGATGTTCACAAAGGCCATTGCCGGCTGAATAGACATTTGTCACTCATGAGAGTGGTAGGGGACCCCATCTGCTCTAGATGCTGGAAGGAGAACAAAAAAGTATTCTACTTCCTTGGCAGTTGAACTGCGTATCGCAAACTCAGGGTTCAAATATTCGGGACGACGTAGTTCTGAGAAGAGCCACTATATTTAGTGAGATGGCCAAATGTACTAACTTTACTCAAGAGGTCTGGTAGGTTGGACAGGCAGCTTTCTAGGACGTAGGCTTTTAGTGCTTTCAGAGTTGGTCCCTGGGACTGACAGAAAGGGCCAAAGTTGAGTTGCCCGGCTTCGCCTCCCCATCACTATTACTACTACTACTTATGGCATGTTTCATCATGCGTTGTTCCTGTGTATATTGTATAATACGTCACATTTTCCATAATTAGTCTCGCCCTGGACATGATATGACCTCCATCTGCGGCCACCCAGGAGACGCCTCTGAATAACTGACCCAATTGGCATACACGTGCAATCAAGTATTCTAACTAAAGCCTTTTGTGCTGCTTGCGTTTCATATTTGACAGTTCAATGAGCCCACCATAATCTGTAGAGAGCCACGTGTCAACCAAATGTTATTCTACGCAATTTTAATGCTGGAACTTTCAATAAGACACCAGCAGAGCCAGAGAACTTTAATAGTCCATTGTCCCGGGCAAAAATAGAAGGATTTTCATTTTAACTGAATTGTTTGAGCGAGTACAATGCAATTTAATTTGATTTTTTGGCCGATAAACGGGGTGAGCGGTATTCTTTCGAAGACAACTCCGCTTTCAATTTATTTTATGAAACTTTATGGAAGGATATTATCGCGGGAATATCGATTAACATGAAATATCAGTAATGTATTCGAAATGGTAGTCGTCGACTGGTTGAATAGTCGATATTTGTCTAAGCGGTTCGTAAGACATTGAATAACAAGTGAGGTGGACGTCATTCCAGCCGAAAAGGTTCTTTGTAAACACAGATTTTATTTGTTTAAACAACCCTACTTGATGATCGTGGATGTTTCCACACGATATTGCCAGAACTGGTATGGCGACATATTGCAGTCATTGCAGTATAATAGCATAATGTCTGAAAAAGCATCTGAGGAAGATCCCAAAGGAAGATACTAATCACTGACTATTGTATTTGTTATTTACGAAATTGAAAAAAGGAAGACTACGTTATCATAGAATTTTCCATTAAAAAAATTAGGGATAATTATTGGAACCACAGCATGTCTCTATCCAAATTTCACTACAATCGATGCAGCGGTTACCGAGATTACGGGGTTAGAAAAACAGCAACAGACCGACGGACAGACAGACAGAGAGACCGACAGTGTGAGTGACGGGAATGTTGATATCATGAAATGCCGAAGAAGCCTATAACCTCAAAGTCGAAAATTGTCGGAATCACAATACTCTCCTCACCTGTCAGTGTGGGAAGCAATTATGCAGTTCAGCTAACATAACAATCTGAAGTGCTTTCGAACTCATTCTTTCTTCTATGTGCTCGTATAACTTGCTGCCTTAAGTAACTAGGAGTTACGGTATTTGTGGGTACTCTGGAGTGAAATACTTACCTCTTTATTCTATAACTGCAGAATGTTGTACTTTCTAAGAAAGTTTTGAGATATGGGACGAGCTTCACGCCTATTTAAAAGCCAACTATACTTGGAAAAGGTGTAGATGCATATTAGTCCTCAAATCTATACAATGTGTCCGGTCATCGGTGTCGGAGCCCTTAGAGGGATAAAATACGTTAATCTTTATCCATAAATCACCCCTCAAAAGTAGTTTTTCTCCCACCATAATAAAATGACAGCCATTTTGTTTTTTGTTTAATTGATGCACGAGTGTTGTACTAATTTAGCCTTAGCTACCTAACTAGAGATTCCACAAACACAAGATAAGTCTCACTAGATAGCGAAATATGTAGACCATAAACTCATAGTAAACATTCTCCAAATTCGATTTCATATCAGGGAAAAAAATTGTTAAAAGAAAAGAATGACATATATGATTTTTTGCGTTTTTCTACAGTTTTAGTCTTTTCAAAAACCTAAGCTTTTAACCTACATTTTTTTTACTTCTAGGCGATAAAACATGGTCTGTCCTAAAAAAATAGCTATACATTTTAGCTCTATGTAAAGTGGTTTAGAAGCGATGATGGTTTGAATATGAACCTTTATTTCCTAGTCCGGTGGTTGAAAAAGCAAGTAAACAAAATACTTAGTGTTACAACAACAAATGTTACAACCATTGTTCGAGATGTCCTCCTTGATATTGCAGACATGCTGTTGCTCTTATCGACACATGTTGCGTAGAGCGACTGATCATGCTTTGTCATTCCGTAATTCATTTCAGACTTTAACAATTTTGCTAGTAAGCTCCTTGCGAGTATTTGGCACGTCGACATAAACTTTCCCTTTCGTTGTACCCCACCAGAAAAAATCGAGTGGGGTCAAGTCCGGTGAACGCGGTGGCCAAGCGATTGTTCCACCGCGTCCAATCCACGGCGAATATCGTTTTTAAGTGGCGTTCACACGACTTGAGCAGTATTTTGCTTAATTGCTTTCTCAACCGCCGGACTAGACAAAAAAGGGTCATATTCAAACCATCATCGCTTGTAAACTACTTTACTTAGGGCTAAGTTGTGCAGCTACTTTTTTAGGAAACCATATTTTATCCCTTGGAAATAAAAAAAATTTATGTTAAAAACTTAGGTTTTTTGAAAAAACGAAAACTGCAAAAAAAACGCAAAAAATTACATAATTATTTCCTTTCAACAATTTTTTGCCCCGAGATGAAATGAAGTTTAGAAAATGTTTACCATTATTTTATGGTCTACATGTTTCGCTATCGAATGAGACTTATTTTGTGTTTGTAGAACCCCATCTACATAGGTAGCTACGGCTAAATTAGTACAATACTCGTGCACAAGTAAAAAAAAATGAAGTCAAGTTGATTGACTCAGTACTTCCCACACATTACGCTGATACCAGTTTATTATTTTCCCATAGCATGAAGCTTTAGTCTAAGATTCCTTCACAACCAAATAATTGCCACCCCCCCCCACTAAAATTGTCTTATGCCGCTAGGTCTTTCCTTCACAGGTCAATGGACAGCCTATTATCGATACTACAAACTTCTCAGTTTTACAACCGCCACACCCCCCCCCCCCAACCACCTCACTTTCACCCCCACCCAAAAAACTGGTAGGAAATGATCAAGAACCCCTAAAACATCTAAAAACCGAATTTGAGTTGCTTTCATACTTGTCGCGTTCTTTGATTATTGCTACGCTACCACTGACAAGATCTTTAACAAACATACGCGTTTTCCATTCTCACCACGGTAACAATATACTGTGTCAAAATTTCATTAGAATCAATTTAATAGTGCCCACGTTACAAAATACAAAACGATTTGTACCAATAAATTCTCGTATAGTATACAGAAAATTCTAGGTCCCTTAGTTTCTGTAATAGGCTAGGCAAAGTTCGGATGCACCTAAAAAGGTGATTTGTGTCGCTAGATCTTCCTCCACAGGTTAGTGGACAGCCTATTATGAGTACAAGAGTTTTTTTAATTTTTCAACCCCCAACCCCCCAACCACCCCAATTTCACCCCACCCAAAAAAAAAAACGCAGAAAATGATCAGGAACCTCTAAAACGCTTAAAAACGAAGTTTGAGCTGTTTTTATATTTTTAGTTTTTTATTATTTCTGCGCCGCCACTGGCACGATTTATCAAAACCATACGCGTTTTCCATCTTCGCCATGGTAGTAACGCTGTTTCAAACTTTCATTAAAATCAATTCAACAGTTTCCTCATTACAACGATCTGACGCAATACTCTCGTATGTTTACATCAAAAAAAATTCTAAGTCCTTTGCTTTCTGTAATAGGCAAAGCCAATGTTCGGATGGACCCGAGGGGTAAACCGCTGGGGCAAAGTCGGGACCATCGATAGCTACCGGGCCTGCTGGTGTATCCCCACCACGGCGTCTACGTCACGCGATGCGCCGCGCCGGGCGACCGGCCGATCATCCAGTCGCGTTTGTAATCGTCGCATACGCGCATGAATTTTCTATTTCTCTAGTCAAAAATGTCGTCTAGTTGCTGTGTGCCATTCTGCAGTAGTAATTATAAAGATGCAGAGCGCATATCTGCATTCAAATTTCCAAAAGATGTAATGAAACGTAATCAGTGGTTACGCGCTATACATCGAGATAACTTCACGATAAAGGATTCGTCTGTAATATGCATCAAACACTTCGAAGATAGATTTATAATTCGTATTGATACTGCTATAAGGCCCGATGGTATGACTTTAACAGTTCCTTGATCAAAGATTAAATTGTCGAACCATGCTATTCCGACAAAATTTCAAAATCAGCCGCAATATTTTAACGTACGTCTGCCACCAAAAAGAAAAGATCCCGCAGAACGAACTCAAGAAATTGTTCAACGAAAAGATACCAAGATCCAGAAACGAAGTGAAGAAGATGTCATAACGGATTTTGAATATTTAAAATGCAGTTTTAAACAGAAAATAAATGGAATTGAAAACTTTTCAATAATAGAAGGTAAAAATAAGATTGTTATTTGTAAGATAGACATTACTGAAATGCCAAAAGTTATACGATCTGTGACAATTGAAAAAAATCTGTCTGTGATAGTATATAGTAAGGATTTCGTGATAAATAATATTCCAAAAATTAAAGAAAAATATTAGGTAAAGATAATTTGTGTATTAGCTGGGTAAAATGCAATTCTTTAGTAAGTAATATGTGTACAAATGTTTGTGAAATCGATGCTATTGATAAAGCTAAAGCTAGGCCTGTACGCAAATAGAAAAGGCGCATTTAATTATCTCTGATATTGACGAAAATATGGATACCATATTGAAAAATTATCTTTCCTCAAAGATCGGCTAATTTTAGCTTTTTCAAAACAACGAAGGTATACTATTAACACATTAATATGGTCCTGTTCGATTTACTTTTCGTTTCCAGGAGCTTATAGAAAAATACGTGACCGCGATTTTTTAACTCTACCGGGTCATACATATTTGAATACACTCAAAATAAAATTGGGCACTAAAGGTACAGGTATTGATGATAGTCATAAAAGGTATCTTTCAGAAAGAATTAAATATTTAGATGATAAGGAAAAATACGTAAACGTAATGCTGGACGAAATATATATCAAATCATTTATCTCATATAAAGGTGGAAATATTGAGGGTTAGTAATATGTTTAGTCTGTCATTTGTCAGAGTTTTTAATTTCTATAAAACTATCGTGCAATAAGCGCTACTTTGTTTTTTTTTTTTATTTTTTAACTAATTAGAGAAGAAATGTCTCTGATCTACTACAGCTCCTATATCCTATGTTTCTACTACTACACTACTAGCGACCTCCAGATGACTGTTCAAACCATCAGGCAAACGAAAAATGGAGAGAACTATTGCTCACGGTTCCGAAGACGGGTGGGGGAGCTGAGAAATTAAGAGACGCTATTGGAAAACTTCCAATAGAAGGAATCCACACAAGGCATTCCGGGAGGGTTACCCTGCATGTGCGAGGCATAGATGGTGCTACCTCCGGAGCAGAAGTGGAAAGCGCCCTTCGCGAGATAGTTAACGGCGGAAGTGACGACTTACAGGTGAAAGCCTTGAGGCCTACAAGAAATGGCAATCAGGTAGCCACTGTCCTCGCTTCAAGGAAACTGGCTGATGAATTGACCAGTAAGGGACGTTTCAAGCTGGGTATCGTGATGTGCACGGTCCAGGAAAGAGTCTCTATCGAAAAGTGCAGAAAGTGCTGGGGCATCGGGCACAAAGCCAGCACATGCAGGGGAGAAAATAGGCAGAATTTATGCCTAAATTGCGGCAAGACGGGGCACAAGAAGGCCGAATGTAAAAGCCCGGCATTCTGCCCGATATGTGCTGTCGAAGGACACAGAGCAGGTTGTTTTGCCTGCCCTGTATACAAAAAGGCATTAAAAGCCAAACAAAAGAGAAAAACGCGGACGAAACCTCTGGAGTCCGTAGCGACCGAAGGAGATCTCTCGGACTGCGAGGTAGAAACTATGGAACAGTAAATGGTGACGATACTTCAAGCTAACTTAAACAGGTCGCGTGCAGCGCATGACATGGCTCATGCGCTGGCCATGGAGAAGAACATTGACCTAATATTAGTATCGTAGCCAAATCGGAAAATCTGCAGTCAATTCAGGTGGTACACCGACAACAACAACGACGTAGCGGCGTATATTCGAAATAGGAGTATCGTCGTAAATTCGGTGGTTAGTGGAGATGGCTATATACGCCTGAATCTCGATAAACTGACGATCTTCTGTTGTTACTGCTCTCCAAATATAAGTATGGAGACATACGAAAAGTATATGCAGACGCTCTGGGACGATGTAGCTACGGCGGGCCGAGACGTTTTTGTTCTTGGCGATTTAAATGCTAAAGCTGCAGACTGGGGGTCACCAATTACAGATAAAAGGGGGAGAGTCCTATGCGAGTGGATAGCGGCGATGGACATGGTAGTGTTGAATGATGGCTTGCTGCCTACCTTCTGCAGAAGAGATTCGTGTTCGTTCATCGACGTCACTCTAGCATCGCAGGAGGTAGCTAAGCGCATTCAAAGGTGGAAAGTCTTGGAAGAAGAAACTTTGAGTGACCATAGGTACATCTATGTTGAGATGGACATGAAACTCAAAGTTAAAAGGAGATCAACGGAGCGCCACACGCCTTTCGTTGATGTCACCAAATTCCAAGAGGCACTTACCCGTAGACTTGAGTCCTTGCATACCATGGAAAGCGTCTCTGAACAGCGGTACACGAGGCTGATACAAGCCGTAATTAAAGAAAGTACCATCAAAAGGGGTGCCAAGACCGCTATGGTACCGTACTGGTGGAATTCGGAAATCGAATCTGCTAGGGCGGACTGCCTTCAAGTACGGCGTAAGCTGTCGCGCATACGACGTGGAAACCACCAGCCTCAAGCAGCCATAAATGCACTACAGGAGGAATACGCCGCCAAGAAGAAGCTGATAAAAGGTCTGATCTGTACTTCAAAATCCAAACACTGGAAAGAACTATGCGAAGACTTAGAACATGACATCTGGGGTGAAGGGTACAAGTTGGTCACCAAAAGGATGATCAAGCAATCGTCACCGTGTCTACTAAGTAACGACAGAAGGGTAGAGATAGTGAGAGAGCTCTTCCCAAGTACTTCGGAAACTTGGGAGACGGACAGTACCGAAAAGAATCCGGAGATCTTTACGGTCGAGGAGATTAAGGCGGCTGCGGGGAAGATAAAAAATGGTAAAGCTCCTGGGCCAGATGGTGTCCCTCCTGAGGCCATCAAGGTTATTGCATCTACAGCACCACAGCTGCTATCCGGTCTATTTAACCACCTTCTGAGTACGCAAACCGTACCAAAGGCATGGAAAAGGGCGAACGTGGTATTGCTTAGCAAGATCGGAAAACCACCAGAGCTTTCCTCTTCATACAGGCCAATTTGCCTGCTAGATATCATCGGAAAGCTGTACGAAATCCTGATAAGACAGAGGCTCGAGAAAGAGATCGAAAAGGCAGGAGGACTCTCGCCATGTCAATTCGGTTTCCGCTCGGGGAGATCCACCATCGATGCCCTGGAAACGGTGACGAGGATTGCGGAAGATACCAAAAAGAAATGGTGTGCGTTGGTGACGCTTGATGTCCGCAATGCTTTTAATACCGCCTCGTGGAGCATGATTATGGAGGAACTAGGAAAGCTGAAGATTTCAAAATACCTAAGGAATCTTATAAGCAGCTACCTAGACTCCAGATCAATTTGCATTGCCGGAACCGAAATCTCTATGACAACAGGGGTGCCCCAAGGATCTGCTTTAGGGCCGTTACTTTGGAACATCCTGTATGATGGGGTGCTGAAGCTTCCGCTGCCCACCGGCGTAAAGGCGGTAGCATACGCCGATGATCTGGCACTAGTTATCATGGCAAATGAACAGGCTGAGCTGGTTCATAAAGCCAATGCATCACTGTGCAAGATTGACAGGTGGATGTGCGATCACAAGCTTAAGTTGGCTCCTGAGAAAACAGAGGCAGTTATAATGCGCGGCCCAAGGAGCAAGAGAGCTAACGTGGTCTTTCAACTAAAGGGAGTGCAGGTCCTGCCAAGCAAGTCCATAGTGTACCTCGGAGTCACACTGGATAACGAGAGGTGTTATGGAGAACACCTTAAACGAGTAGTGACAAAGGCTGAGAAGAAGGCGGCTATACTGTCGCGACTGATGCCAAATGTAGGAGGGCCCAGTAGCAACAAAAGGGCACTACTGTGCCAGGTTGTACAGTCGGTCGTCCTATACGGAGCTCCTGTGTGGTGTAAAGCCACGAAAAGGAAAAGGTATCAGAAGGTCTTAGACAGCTTGCAGAGAAAGTCTCTGCTAAGGGTGGCCAGTGCTTATCGCACGGTATCTACTAGAGCCTTGCAAGTTATAACGGCGATACCACCATTATACTTGCTGGCCGAAGAGAGGACACTGATCCGCCATGGTCTTGCTGGAAATGCGATAAGCCGAGCTGAGGCTAAAAGGCTGACAGCAAGTAAGTGGCAAAGCATATGGAACGAGACCACTGATGTCGGACAGTGCGAAACGACTAATAACGACTAATACCGTCGATAAAAGAATGGGCGGAATGCAGTCATCGGCAGACGTCCTATTTCCTAACGCAGGCACTGTCTGGGCACGGGCCTTTTCGAGTGTATAGGAAACGGATAGGACGGGTGATGGACGAAAGATGCTTGCACTGCGAGGCGGAAGATACGGCCGAGCATGCCCTTTTTCTGTGCGACCGATGGGGGGCGTACAGAGAGGAGGCAAGTCAAAAACTGGATGGGGAGCTGACCCCAGAGACTATGGTCCCGTTGATGTTGTCCAGCGTAGAGGCATGGACCATCATACATGAGATGGTCAACAAAATACTCTCTGCAAAGGAGAAAGAGGAGCGCCTTCAAGGATAAATGAGGAATGGAAGTTATTCATAAGTGGGTTTTAATCATTACCTCATCTTGCACTGCGAAGAATATCGTTCACGATGATGCCCGGTGCAGATGGAGATATAGCATCAGAGGTAAGGAAGAGGGAACGGGTTTTAGCCGGTCGGGCCGTGATGACATGTCGGATGGACGTGGTTGCGTCCATTGGACATGTGATCAGAGGACTCAAGCTGGTTCAACGTCGGGCGGGCAGACTCTCTCTCACACTTCCGGGTGTGTGAGTGTTTTCTGTCCTTGCGATCAAGCCGATTTCCTAAACCCTCTATAATAAAAAAAAAACTACTACACTACTACTATCACTATTGCTACTACTACTTCTTCTACTTCAAAGCTGTGTCGGCGCTGTCCAGGATCATGCCTAACATAGATGGTCCTAAGGCTGGGAAGAGACGAGTTCTCATGAATGTTGTCCACTCTATAATGCTGTATGGTGCTGAAATCTGGTACAGTGCAATGCAAATCGACAAATACCGAAAGAAACTTGCTTCTGTCCAGCGAACCGCAGCTTTACGGATTGCTTCAGCGTACCGTACTGTTGCTGAGAGCGCAGTTCTGGTTGTGGCTGGGGTCCCTCCAATAGACCTTCTTGCTATGGAGAGACATCGCCTCCGTAATATGAGGAATCAATCAAAAGTCCTAGTTAGGCAACAGACACTTGAGAAGTGGCAGGAAAGGTGGGAGAAGGAGGAAAATGCTACCTGGACCCACACGCTCATACCAGAGATTGAGCCTTGGTACTCCAGAAAACATGGGGAGGTAAACTTTTATCTCACACAGTTTCTTTCGGGTCATGGAAACTTCAACAGATACCTCTATCTGAGAAAGCTGAAGAATAGTCAAGAATGTCGATATTGCCCAACCAAAGTCGATACGGCCCGGCACACCTTTTTCGAGTGTGATAGGTGGTTTATCGAGAGACATACGCTGGAAGGTCAACTGGGAGTGAATCTTGAGCCGGAAAATATCATCGAGCAAATGTGTCTTAGTGAAAGGCATTGGAATGTAGTAGCTACTTACATTGAGAGCATTCTAAGACAAAAAAAGAAGGAGGAAAGTTAAGGCATTTTTAACAAGAATAGAGAGAGTTAGCAGCCCAAACTTGACGAGGAATCTGAAGAGCGACGTTATCGAGATCAATAACGAAGAATCCGAACTCCTAATCCCTGAGAAATCAGGGGAGGGGAGATGTAGGATGAAGACAAACGAAGACTAAGGAAGAGAGACAGCCCCCATCTGAAGTTATGTCTTCACGACAGTTCCGGGGAAGGGGCTTTTCACATGACCCACTCGCTCCGGGCTGCGGCCCGGCGACGGTCCATGGCAAAAACAAAAAAAAAAAAACTACTTCTTCTACTACTACTACTACTACTACTACTCAGTTAGTTACCTACTCTTTGGTTATATTATGACTGTGTACATAATTTTGTGAATAATAGTTAATTTCATATAATGTGTGTGCAAATAGGGCCAACTTTTGACCTTCTCACGTCTGAACGGCTCTAGTTAAATAAATATGAACTGGCACCTCTTATCACAAATTTAATTTTCTGTAAATTCATTCCTATACATTGCTCTTGTATTTTTTACCATTTTATCAGTATATCAAGAAAATGCTCGTAGCGCTGGAGTTTCTCTATTAATCCCTGTAGATACGTGCGACCCGGTGCGGCGCTACGTCTGACGTCACACGCAGCACCATTAGGCCCGGTAGCTATCGATGGTCCCGGCAAAGTGGTGTACAAATTCCGGGCATTGCGGAGAATGTGATGGGCATTGCGGGACATTACGATGGATTGCGTAAGATTTTTGGGCATTGCTAAGAAATACAGAGATTTAAACGGGCATTGCGGTCATTTATGTGGGCATTGCAAGAATTTAAATCTTGACAATATATGTCGCTTAAACCGAACCGCAGTTCGGCTCCTTCCGCGTCTCTAGATTTTACTCGTGACAGGCGCCGGTTGACCATAGACTGACCGTACGCAAAACAAAAATGGGTCATTTTTGTATGTTTTTTAGTTGTCTTGTCTGTACCCTACTGGCCTACTGTGGGCTGTCGTGTCTGTCGTCATTAGGTAGTCACTAGTCAGGTGCGTTGCTTGTATTTGCTGGTGCATAACGGAAGTTTTTTGAGGAAACAGTAAGTATTAAAGTTTGATTAAATTGGCATACATAACTCGGGGATCCATTTATTTTAAACTCGACCGTAAATCAACCTCATTCGTCAAAAATGCGACTCTTACTGTACTGCAGGTACTTAAGAGCTAACATAATTCGTAGCAAAGATTTTAATCTTAAAAATAATTTTTTAACAAGCAATTCAAGAAATGGAGACTAGTACCGAGCCCCAACAAAACCGAAGTTTCCTGCTTCCACCTGAATAACAAACTAGCTAAATATGAACTGCAGGTACTTTTTGCAGGCGAACCCCTGAGGCATAACCATTTCCCAAAATATCTTGGAGTAACGTTAGATCGCACCCTCTGCTATAAGAAACATCTCGCAAACACTGCAGGAAAACTCAGAACACGCAACAACATTATCCAAAAGCTGTGTGGAACGACGTGGGGTGCCACTGCTCCAACTCTACGAACCAGTGCACTAGCTCTTGTCTATTCGTGTGCTGAGTACTGTGCGCCTGTCTGGATTAACAGCCATCATACCAGACTAATTGACGTCCAACTAAATCACACTATGAGACTTATTACAGGCGCAGTTAAGACAACCCCAGCTCAGTGGCTGCCTGTACTCTCTGGAATAGCCCCACCGCAGCTGCGAAGGACTGACGCCCTTCTAAGGGAGTATAACAAGATTACGGCCAACAACAAACTGCCTATCCACCGAGCAATACCCCCGTTGCAGATAAACAGACTTAAATCCCGACAACCACCAATAAGGGATGCAGATGGGCTTAAAACCAGTAACTTCGACTCCTTAAACCAATGGCGCTCCCAGTGGGAAGGTTTTGCGGAACACCACTCGCGATGCGCATTTATGGGGGCAGCCTTACTTCCAGGATCAGATCTACCCCGGAAGGAGTGGGTAAAACTTAATAGAGTCCGAACAGGCCACGGCAGATGTGCCGACTCCCTTTACAAGTGGGGCTATGTGCAGTCTCCCTTATGTGACTGTGGCGCGCCCCGCCAAACTATAAACCATATTACGAGCGAATGTGAACTGCGTGCGTTTCAGGGGTCGCGAGAAGAGTTCTTCACAGCCACACCGTTGGCGCTGAAGTGGTTGAAAGAACTTGACATCAACCTGTAAATACCAAAGACTATGTATCTTAGTTTGTAGCTGTATATATTTTATTTTAGTATAGGTTATAATAGCTTTTCTTTTAATCTATATTTACTACTGTCATGTTTTTGAGCCATACGATAAATAAATAACAAGAAATTGTTATATGTGTATTAAGCTAAATGCTCACAATTTAATAAAATTGATTTTATCCTTCAAAAATCAGGCCAATGAATTAAAGCCCAAAATGATGTGCTTGTCAGTTTTCAGTCAAGCATGTGAAAAGCTTTTTAGATCTACTAGATCACTTACATCTACATTTGCTACAGTCATTAATTTCAGCATTAAAGGACTTCTACAGAGGATTGATAGAGTCAGAACCATTAACGATACATTAAGTGACCTTTCAGACACATATTTATTTTTCCTCGAGAAGCAAACAAGCATAAAAGGGACTTCTGTACACCTACATTAAACGAACTTATGGATTTTGATATAGAACAGGTCGTAATGAACTCCTTGTCACAAGCCATTTTGATTGCAAAAGAGCTTGGTGTAGAGCCGACTGATGAAGACTGGAAAAATATAAAACTACTTTCGAGGCCTGAAACTGTCACTAAAGCAATAAGTACTGAGTATAATCAAGATAGCGAAGAAAATAGCGAAGACGAGATTGATAAAGGTACTATTTATAATGAAAAGGATAATAAGTGTGAGTTGAATGGACTTATTGAAAACGAGACTCAAGAAAATGACAACGAAAAAATTAATATGCATACCTTAGGGTTGAAAAATTATTCGGACACTGTGCAAAATATAACTGAGGATTCTCGGTACGTTAAGGTAGTGATTAATAGTAAAGTAGCCGTTGTCAAAAAATCATCTTATATTTGGTTACTAGATGAACATCAAGGTAAAATAAGCAACGACAGAATAGTACATTCAAAAATAAGAAGGGAAAGGAAGGAAGTGAAGGGCAAGCAAAAAGAAAGACCCGGGAAGAGACTCAAACAAAATAGAAAAACCACTGACGAGAACATAGAACAGTACAAAATAATAGACGACATAAATGACAGTTCTTCAGAATCATCGCTTTTAGATTGTTCTGTGAGAGAAGAAGAGAAGAGAATGAAAACTGGTTTAGATATAGGAGGACAGTTTAGTATACCTGAACATAATATACAACTAGCAAATTATTATGCCGTATATTATGATGATAAATATTATATTGGCTTTGTTCTGGATATATATCAAGCAGTAAAAGATAAAACCAAAGTAAAAATGAAATTTTTGAAAATTAAGCTCGATAACTTATGGTCCTGTACACTTATTAGGTGTAGGTCCATTCCAATTAAAAAGACATGATATCAATATAGAAAAAATGTATAAAGAATTTAAAGAAACATGATTTTTTCTGTAATACCAACTTGGTACCTTACAATAATATACCTTTAATTACCTTCATTTTCTGAGTTACGAGTTATAAGTTGATCTCATTTCCTATTTGTTCCTTGTATCCTTGTATACATACATGTATTATATGAGTTGAAATGTTTAGTTTAGCATAGTTTTATATTTATAGTTTTAAAAAGAGGTGCAGTCAACCTTTTAGTGTTTTTATTTTCAATTTAAAGTTAATTGTTTTTTTTGTATATGTACTAGGTTAAATTTCAAACAAATTTACAATGCAATATTGTAAGTTTTTGTTTTTTCAAATTGTCAGTCTATTTCAGTATCTTTGTATTTTATATATACTTGAATAGAGAAATGCAAAATTTTTTACAAAACTTCTTGCTTTGCTTCATTCTATCACTCGAGTAACTTTACAGAGTTTTCATCTAAGCTAATCTCTTTTTTTGATAAATGGTAAGATCATACATAAATTTTATAACAAAACTATTTTTTTTGCGATAATTGAAAAGTTATATCAAACAAAAATTGGAAAAATGGGTTTTGAATCCAATACCGGAGACACGCCTGCAACTACCGAATGCGTGTGAGGACAAAATGTTAATTTTTCACCAACGACGTCCTATTCCGATACCTATTACCATTATCTTTCCTAGATTCTCAGGTAATCTTGAAAATAGTTACTTGTGTAACTACAAATTCCAGCAATAAAGTACCTAGTCAAATACGGTTTGTTGAGGCAACCTTTTCGGCAGCACCGTGGTGGCGCAACGTGTAAGCGCGTTGTATTCGAGCGTAGTTAGTTCAGGCCACAACTCTTTTTTTTTGAACAACAAATTTATTGTTATGCTTTTTGCACATATTACACATTTTTTTCCTACGATCGAAACAAATATGTTCTGGAATCAAATTTTATTAGACAGTTTACAAGTATAACAGAAAGTACTAATCATTTTACCTTTCTGGATTAAGTTCCACTTTGATATCGCAATACGAGCAATTGGCGACTGATATTGACGGACAAACTTCATTTCTACTGATTTTTTGAATTTTCCTCTGCCTCCGGTACTTACTTTTTGCACTAGTCTAATAAAATGTTATTCACAAAGACATCTATGTTGATCGTAGCAAAAAAAATAACGTGTAAAAATCATATCAATACATTTTTTGGTAAAAGAAAATTAGAAAAAGTTGTCAAGGCCTGGGCTCGAACCAACACAGCTTGAAAACGGGCATTGTCGGGTCAGAAGGCCGACGCGCTTAGACGTAGTGCAACCACAGTCTGCCGATAACGTTGCTTCAACAAAACATATTTGATTAGATACTTTATTATTGGAATTTGTAATATAATTTCAAACATTCAAAAAGATATATTGTCTATTGTGCAACAAATACACATTAGTTACATAAATAACTATTTTCACGATCAGCTGGGAGCTGGGAATCTATAAAAAATAATGGTAAAAGGTATCTAATTAGCACGTCGTTGGTGAACAGAGAAAAGATGACATTCTGAAGTCACATGCGTTCAGGAGCTATCGGCGTGTCTTCGGTACTGGATTCAAAAATCAATTTTTATTTTGATATAACTTTTGAATTATTGCAAAAAAATAAGAAAAAATAATAGTTTTGTTATAAAGCTTTAAGTGATCATCCCATTTATCACAAAAAAAATGTACGGTGAACTTCTCCTATATAAAGGATTGTAGGAGTTACTGGGCATTTCGGGCATTGAGCCCGAAAATGTCGGGCATTTATGAAATAGTGCAGGTGCATTGTGGGCATTGCAGGTACATTGCGGGGATTGCGAGTGCATTGCAGGTACATTGCGGGCATTAGGCGTCAAAATTATAGAGTAATGCCCAAAATTGGGCATTGGTGTACAAATTTTGGGTCAGCGCTTTACCCCTCGGGATGGACCTAAAAAAGTTATTTATGTCGCCAGATCTTCCTTCACAGGTCAGTGGACAGTCTATTATGAATGCAACAAATTTTTCAATTTTACAACCCCCCACCCCCCAACCACCCCAATTTCACCCCCACCCAAAAAAAAGTAGAAAATGATCAGGGACCCCTAAAACGCCTAAAAACGAAGTTTCAGCAATATTTATTTTTTTTTTGTTTTTTGCTAATTACTCCGCCGCCTATGCACCGGTTTTCAAAATTATAGGAACATTACCTACTACGACCCCACAGCATACCTCTGCCCAAATTTCATCACAATCCATGCAGCGGTTACTGAGATTACGAGGGTAGAAAAACGCGACAGATAGACAGACAGACAGACCGGCAGACAGACAGACAGACCGACAGACACACAGACCGACGGAAATGAGTGACGTGGATTTTCGTTATGTACACATCATAAAACGCCCAAAAAACGTATTATCTCAAAATCGAAAATTTTCGCGATCACAATACTCCCCTCACCTATCGGTGTGGGAAGTAAAAAAAGGCTGTTTTTTTATGGTGGGAGAAAAACTACATTTGAGGGGCGATTTGTCGATAAAAAGTACTGTATTTCATCCCCCCAAAAGGCTCACACACATTTTGTCATCAAATGTGACATGCGCCAAAGTTATTGGCCTTTTTATTATTCTCACATGTAGTTGCTTGGAACAGATTTGCCAATCAAAACCAGCTTTCAGAAATAATTGCGTAAACTAGTATTTAGTAGTTTCAACCTTTGCAACCGTATACTGAAAACTCTATACTATGAGGTTATCGATATATCCTTTATAGAGGATGAGAACAGGATGATGGGTTTAGCACCTACTATGAGTCTGCTCAGCATGTTCTACCAGTGCATATGAGAATGCATTCTGAGGCATCAATAGTTCTCCATGGCCAGAAGAAGCGAAACACCGCTGAGCTGTTACCACCATCTTCACTACTTCAGAATGCGGAACTTCCTCAAAAGCTTTATAAGACTAGTGGCTGTGATTATGCAGTGTCAAAACCAAATTTAATTCGCATAAACGCTTTCAGCAAGCTAACGCAATGCTTTAATTGCCTCTGGTCGTTCTCTACACAATCTAACCTTGTCTGGGTCCTGCCAAAAAAAGCACTCAAATTTCGAGATCAGGGCCGACTCACCGATGCGTTACGGTTCGCGCTCGGAATCCTGGGCCGTTTTACTTCCCTCACCGATAGGTGAGGGGAGTATTGTGATCGCGAAAATTTTCGATTTAGAGATAACACGCTTTTTGGGCGTTTTATGATGTCTACATAACGAAAATCCACGTCACTCATTTCCGTCGGTCTGTCTGTCGGTCTGTCTGTCGGTCTGTCTGTCGGTCTGTCTGTCGGTCTGTCTGTCGGTCTGTCTGTCGGTCTGTCTGTCGGTCTGTCTGTGCGTCTGTCTGTCTGTTGGCGTTTTTCTAACGTCGTAATCTCAGTAACCGCTACATCGATTGTGATGAAGTTTGGGCAGCGATATGCTGTGGGGTCGTAGTAGGTAATGTTCTTATAATTTTGAAAATCGGTGTAGGGGCGGCGGAGTAATTAGCAAAAAAACAAAAAAAAATTAAATATTCCTCAAACTTCGTTTTTAGGTGTTTTAGGGGTTCCTGATCATTTTCTACTTTTTTTTTGGGTGGGGGTGAAATTGGGGTGGTTGGGGGGTGGGGGGTTGTAAATCTCAAAAATGTGTTGTACTCATAATAGGCTATCCATTGACCTGTAAAAGAAAGATCTAGCGGCATAATACCCTTTTTTTAGACCCATCCGAACATTGCCTTGCCTATTCCAGAAACTACGGGACTTGGAATTTTCTGATAAATACATAGGAATATTGCTTTAAATCGTTCTGTATTGAATAACGTAAAAGTTATGGAATGGATTTTAATGAAACTTTGTCACAGTATTACTACCGCGGCGAGGATAGAAAACGCGTATGTATTGGAAAACTCGTGTCAGTGGCGGCGCAGCAATAATAAAAAAATAAAAAAATAAAAAAGCCTCAAACTTTGTCTTTAGGCGTTTTAGGGGTTCCTGATCATTTTCTACTTTCTTTTGGGTAGGGGTGAATTTGGGGTGGTTGGGGGTGGGGGGTTGGAAAACTGCAAAATTTGTTGTATTCATAATGGGCTGTCCATTGACCTGTGAATCATAAACCTACCGGCATAGTACACTTTTTTGGGTCCATTTAAACATTGCCTTGCTCGTTATAGAAACCGAGGAACTTAGAATTTGTGATGTATACAGACGTGATACAGACATACGAGTATTGTTTTAGATCGTTCTATATTGCGTAATGCGAAAACTATTCAATTGATTTTAACGAAATTTTGACACAGTATTACTACCGCGGCGAGGATGGAAAGCGTGTATGTTTTGGAAAAATCTCGTCAGTGGCGGGGCAGCAATAATAAAAAAATAAAAACGCCTCAAACTTTGTTTTTAGGCGTTTTAGGGGTTCCTGATAATTTTCTACTTTTTTTTGGGTAGGGGTGAATTTGGGGTAGTTGGGGGGTCGGGGGTTGGAAAACTGAAAAATTTGTTGTATTCATAATGGGCTGTCCATTGACCTGTGAATAAAAAACCTAGCAGCATGATACACTTTTTTAGGCCCCGAACATTTCCTTGCCTATTACAGAAACCAAGGGACTTACAGTTTTGTGACGTATACAGGGTTATTCACGTTATTCGACACGGAGCATTATGGCTAAGGTATTTGATAAAAAATAAAATAATAATTTGCGATGGATAGAGACCCATAAGGGCTACATTTTAAAAATATTTTCATGTTATACAGGGTGTCCCAAAAGCACGGAATGTATCAAAGTTATGTTTTTTTTGAATGGAATACCCCATATATTATTGCATATTCAGATTCCTTGGTGAATTCTAGTGTGACTTTATGTATCATACATGGTACCTAAAGCGAACCGTTAGGGTGTAAATCACCATTTTCGGTATAAGTAGATATCAGGAAAAAATTGAATATCGCAGAGATTACAAAATATGGAAGGCTGTGACTTTGCCGTGTTACTAAGCATAAAATGCATCAGCTTTTATGAGACTGTCAAATTTAAATTACGTTTACGCTTGGAGAAATCGGTCGATGAATTAAGGAAACTTCGATCAGCGATAGCTTGATTTTTTCAAATGGGAATGCCTAATTTTTTTTTATACGGTTAAACGTAGAATTTGATAAGCTTTCTAACGATATAAGGTTGTGAATACCAATCTCACGTAGTTTTCATTTAATTTTAAATTTTCAAACAAATCGGCGATTTTCAATTTTTCTACCTATAAGCAACGTAGCAGGCCATGAAATATAAACAAAAATCTGTTCAGCTAGAAGAAAACAACTAACTTAGCTGAAAAATACACACTAACTATACTAAAGGGACAAGATTATACAAATTCCTTACAACAAATCAACTCTCCCAGAAACAACTGCGATAACATCTCTAAGGTCAAAGAGAAGCTGGAGTATGGCAGTAATAAATATTTTTACTGTCTACTGGCTACCGCAATTTACCAGAGGTTAAAAATTTCCAAGGCAGTCAAAAACCCTCATATGAAACAGAAACAACCAGCGACTGTTGCTCCAGCACGCAACTATCAATCAGATGTAATGGTGTAAAAAAGTACTTAATATGCGTCGAAGTCGATACCTCTGACTGAAGCCCTTCTATTTTTCAATATCTATTAGCAATATTGCAAAAAAGGAATACTGACAAATCAGATTTAAATTTTCTGCCATTTAAGTTATGTTTTATAATTTGAATAAATTTTAATTCATTCTTCATTTTCTGCGACCTTGCTAATAGGTACTGAAGAATTTTCAGAACTCCAGTCAGTGGTACTTTTGACTTGAGCTTTGACAGAATTAATAAACTGCTTACGTTCTCCAGTAGTTTTTACTTTATTTCAAAATTTTTAATGGTTTTGGAAATTGCCAATCTCTAGTACATTGCAGTAGCTAGTAGGCCGTGAAAAAATCCATTTCTGCCATACTCCAGCTTCTCTTTGACCAAAGATATGTTACCGCCGTTGTTTCTGGTTGGACTTTGTTTGTTGTGAGTATTTTTTATAATCTTGTCCCTTTAGTCTAGTTCGTGTGTATTTTTCAGCTAAGTTAGTTGTTTTCTTCTACCTGAACAGGTTTTTGTTTATATTTCATGGCCTGCTACGTTGGTTATAGGTAGGCAAATTGAAAATCGCCGATTTGTTTGAAAATTTAAAATTAAATGAAAACTACGAGAGATTGGTATTCACAACCTTATATCGTTAGAAAGCTTATCAAATTCTACGTTTAACCGTATAAAAAAAAATTAGGCATTCCCATTTGAAAAAATCAAGTTATCGCTGATCGAAGTTTCCTTAATTCATCGACCGATTTCTCCAAGCATAAACGTAATTTAAATTTGACAGTGTCATCAAAGCTGATGCATTTTATGCTTAGTAATACGGCAAAGTCGCAGCCTTCCATATTTTGTAATCTCTGCGATATTCAATTTTTTCCTGATATCTACTTATACCGAAAATGGTTATTTACACCCTAACGCTTCGCTTTAGGTACCATGTATGATACATAAAGTCACACTAGAATTCACCAAGGAATCTGAATGTGCAATAATATATGGGGTATTCAATTTAAAAAAACATAACTTTGATACATTTCGTGCTTTTGGGACACCCTGTATAACATGAAAATATTTTTAAAATGTAGCCTTTATGGGTCTCTATCCACCCCAAATTATTATTTTATTTTTTATCAAATACTTTAGCCATAATGCTCCGTGTCGAATAACGTGAATAACCCTGTACATATACGAGTATTGCTTAATATCGTTCTATGTATATTGCGCAAAGCAAAAATTATCAAATTGATTTTAATGAAATTTCGATAAAGAATTGACTATCGCGGCGAGAGTGGAACACGCGCCAGTGTCTGAAAAATCGTGTTAGTGACGGCGCAACAATAATTAAAGAACTAAAAATATGAGAACAGCTCATACTTCGCTTTTAGATGGTTTAGAGGCTCCTGATCGTTTTGCATCGTTCAGTTGAAGCATGCAGAATGAAAACTGTGGCGTCGTAGTTTCTATATAAGGAGGGAGACGCAAGAAACTATTTACGAAAGTTTTGTGTTGTACAATACGTTTTTTTGCGAGAGGGTGGGCGATGATTTGGTTGTAAGGGGATTTCAGACTATAGCTTCATGTAATGGGAAAACAATAAAATGAAATCATTATTATGTGTGGTAAGTACTGAGTCAATCAACTTGACTCCATTTTTTTAAAGGAATTAGGCATCCTATTGCGATGTTACGACGAATATTATATTTACCAATATTACGAAGATTCTGATGACGCATGTCGTGATCGATTAGCACAAGGAAGAAGACTGACACTGACCCGTGATGAACCTGTGTAGTGAGGGAAGGGAGATACTTTTATTTTCAGCTTTAAAGTTTGTGGTCTATGGAAGCAAGCAGGAAACTACTAGGCCACTTTGTTTACGAGACGAGATCGGAATATGATTATTACTAACCAGATAGGTGCCCATTCCTTAAGTCCTTAATTAACGTGTACTTCAAGGTTTAGTTTGGGTTAAGTTGAAATGTTGGAGGAAAATAACTTCGGCTTGAATTAGTAATGATACAATTAAAAATGATTGTCCCTAATATATTATGCATTCCTCGTCAGAACTAAGGAGTGTAACAAATATTTGGGATGATTGGTGCTCTACCCCCCGTAATTTTGTTTTCAATTGAAAATAAAATATTACAGTGCCTCTCAGTTAAAGTAAAAAATCATAAGAAATTTATAAGATAAGTGGATTGGTAGCATAAACGTATTATAACATGGTTCTGTAGTGTAAGTATATTTGCTACATTATGGCTATATTGTGTTGTATGGGGATCTTGAAACAAAAATAATGGAGCCAAGTTGATTGACTTCTCACACATGTGATACTACTGCATTATTTTTCCATTGCATGAAACCCCCGACCGCCTGCACGCATAAAGTATGTACCTAACATAAAATCCCTCGCAAATAATACATTGTATCTCTCTCCGAAGGCACTAGGACGACACAGTTTTTATTCTGCGATCTCCAACCGATACCCTAATCACATGGCATTTCAATTTTCGGACATGTAAAAAAGAATCAGTATCAGTATTTTAAGTGCAATGGAAAGTGATCTGGTGTTTGTGAACCACCCTATCCGAGACGCCGGCGCCGTCCTACCTTGGCTCATTTTGACAACTCCGAAAAAAAAAAGTACAAAATAATTTATGATCCATAGAGTACCCGACAGGCGAGTTTGAACGGCTTTATATTGTACTGGGGCTTTTTTAATTTAGTTTCACCGCCACTAACACAATTTGCAAAAAACATAGGTTTATCGATCTCTACCACGGTCCGCGGTACGAGTTAGAAATCTTATTGCTATCAGTTTAGTGATCGGCTATACACATTATAGACTTATTTACAACAATTTAATTTAAAAAACAAAATTTTGGTCAAGGTACGCGACATTCCAATTTTACTTCCCCTAAAAATAGATGTGGAAAACGGTCAGTAATCCCTAAAACAGCTCATAAGAACAAGGCAGGATTTCTAAGAACCTTACACGTATTCCATCCTCGTCACGGTAATAATACTGCGTCAAAATTTCGTTAAAATAAATTCAATAATTTCCACATTACACAGTACAGAACAATCTGAAGCAATACTCGTATCCATACATTCAAGAAAGTCTCTTGGTTTCTGTTCGGTCTTAAATGTTTTGTTTTTTGCTAAATACTCCGTTGGCCCCGCCCACGTACCGATTTTTAAAATTATAGCAGCATTACCCTACTACCACACAACACATCGCTACCCAAATTGCACCACAGTGCATGCAGCGGTTATCTCAGTAACCTCTGCGAGGCTAGAACGCAAACAGACTGTCAACAGACAACAGACTGACAGATCGACACACAGACAGACCGACAAACAGACACACATAAATAAGTGACGTGGATATCATAAAACGCCCAAAAAGCCTATTATCTCAAAATCGAAAATGTTTTCCGATCACAATACTTATCGGTGTGGCAAGTAAGATAGGATCTAGTTCCTTATTTATTTCGGCAATACCATCCTATGTTCGATTCTAACCGTTTGGTCTTACAATGTTGAAGCCATGATTTCAAGTTAGTCAATTTGTCAATGTCATTTTCATCACCTAGAATTCAGACAAGATTAGAGAAAAATGAAAGGAGAAGGCAGATCAATGGAAAAGGATGAACAAGAATAAACAGCTGATTTTTCTCATTCACAGCGGTACAGCATTACAGCACTCAGGTAGGGAATTTTCAGGGAAATTGATTAATTGTTCGCAAGGTCTTGCTTCCGAGATAGTTTCACGGATCCCGCAGACGAGCTTCTGAGGTTGTCAGTTACTCGTGTTGGCAAAACGTCAAGCAGCGAAGCGCGTCGACTGCCAAAGAACCCACAGTTCAGTAGAGACAAGATGATGATATATCAAAAATGTATTGGTCCAATGACTGAAACCAGGGGGATACTGGCCTTGACAGGCAACATTTTCTTCACAATATTGTCAACAGCAGAAATGTCTTAAAATGTTTGTAGCAAAATGGAGAGGCATTTGTACATGCCGCTGAGTGCTTTTTCCAGACCGAAGTAAGAATTGGGTATCAGGGATAATTTTGTGGTTAATGGCGACCAGGCAATAATGGTGTGAGATAACGATAGAAAATACAACTCCTAGACGTAATAAGAAAACTTTTAGAAGAGTCATAGACTTTTTGGACAGATATGACAGACAGGCGAAGCTTCATCTTCTAACACACCATCTGAATAAAGTTTTAGCACTATATTGTTGAAATCAAAAGCAATATATTCCAGCTGAGTTGCAAAAACTATCCCATCCACTTTAAATGCATTACCTTCATCCTTGAAGAAGTACGGTCTAATCAAGTCTCTAGAGCATAAAGTACTCCAGAAACCGAAAGTTTTGGATGAGTTGTCTTTTTATTGATCTTGGACACACAGTGCATGGGAAATCGACACACACAGATCACTATTTACACAAAAACTCGAACAAGCATCCATGCCAAATGTTTAGAATCAGAAAAACACTAACAGAACGGGCACGAAGAGGGTGTGAACCTACCGAACTCAGTGCAGGGCTTGGACACCTGAAAAATGCTTTGAATGTAAACTACTACTCAAAAAAGCAAATAATAAGATCTATGCGAGTTGGTAGACGAGCAACCAAAACCATCACCAGTAGCAAAAGCTTACCTCATGACCTTATGTTCTCCGAGTCATAGACAGAACTGGGAGTTACTGCAGAAGGCAAACATCACGAGTATAATAGTTTTCTTTATAATATGCAAACCAACTGAGGGGATACAACAGCTTTAAGATCGGCAAAGGATAAAAGAAATCCGTGGACAGCATGAGGTTTCTATCGGATACCAGGTACTTGTAGAAATATATACTTCGGAACAACAAACTGGAATTTCTGAACACAAATCAAATTGTCGATTAGTTCTGACAGAAAAATCTGCAATACCTAAGCAAGTACTCCAGGAAGGAGGTGGCCGCGGGGTAAAGTTTAAAGAGACACATATTCTTGGTACGATCTCCTCCTATTACGCCAGATTGTACAGAGATTTATAAACATAAGAACAACTTCAACAGCAAATAAGAAGCATATAATCTTAACAGAATATGTATATCAGCCCCAAGAGACGCAAAGGTTTTAAGATGCGTAGGAGATCCACAGGGATCGGCAGTGCTCAGGCTGCTACCCCACACCTAATTCAGGTTATATGAGTGCTCAAACGGATGACGTGGTCTCAGTTTATCGGAAAACGCCAAACAGGTAACAGCTTCTGAGGATGCCAATCACTTGTGTTGGCTAAACGTCAAACAGCGAAGCTTGCCGACGCCAAGATGGCGGAGCGTATCGGCACATGCCGAACAGCCCAAGAGCCAACAGTTCGGTTAATATAGGTTTAATTAATGTCACAAAGTCGGCGATCACCCCAGGTTTACGATGGTTGCTCTATATCTCCATCAATCCACCAGTACGCAGACAGATGTTTCACGCTCATTAGCGATCATCAGTGCACCATAGGTCGATTCACGGATATAGAGAGCATCAGAATTTCCATGTCTATTAGACATGTAAAGCATGAGAGAATAGGCGGCAGAAAAGATCTGCGTGTGCGCCATCTGGTACCCGGAGGTAACGGGAAACCAGAGAAAGTCACTGCTAAACAGCCCCAAACTTCTTAGCGGAACGCAAAGGCGCATTCGCTTACCTAACCAGATAGGCGCTCTTCTATGCCAACTGAATATGAGAGTCGATATACGAGGGTAGATCTTTTCTGCCGCCTACTCTCACACCCCAGTTTTTCCTCTATTCGCTTTGCAGGGTTAAAAGATGTAGGCGTGTAATGCAAAATGTACGTTGACGAATCGATGAGCTCTCGCCCATTGTTGCGGACTACCGCAAGGATTTTTCTGTGAACGACCTCTGCGAGCTCGTGTTGTACTAACCAGTAATTACTAATTTTTCAATTACCCCTTCTAAAGCAGATAAACTAAGAACATTTCGTCGATAGCACATTGGATACACTCTACGAACGGCAGCAATCAAGCTAAATTTCAGAAACTTTCCTGGTGTGCTACATACTTCATGCTTTACCCATCGCAGATTATTGGATTTGTCAGTTATCAGGCCTGTTGCTCAACTTAGTGCTGATGTACCCTCGCTCTCCCTATTAGGGTACGATAGTGGTCGTATCGGTTGTCACTCGAAGTGAATTTTGCCTAAAATGTAGCATCCAACAGATGCGAGCGCCATCATCAGGTATCTTGCTGATCTTAGACATTTAATCGCAGTTAGTGCATGATAAAGTTTCTGTTCGAAAGTGTACGAGCGATTTACCATCAATCTTCATCGATCAATTACACCTCGTTGGAGTCAGATAATGGCGGAAAATCTTGTCACGGTCGAGAGGGAACGCGACCGGATAGTTTATTTTAGAAGTTAGGGTGGAAAATAAAGTTACTTGTGCAGTTGAAGTACGTAAGCCCTTTTCAGGTGTCTTCCAAGGATACTGAGTCACGTAATTAGTTGTATCCCAATAAATAAATAAATCCAAGACAAATCTATACCACATTTCACCATCTCAAGGATTATTTCCCTGTGCCTAGTACTGAAAGAGAATTGCACAAATAATAGGTGAAGTTGAGTACAGGAAAGAAAGAATTTCATTTAATTTGACAGTATTGTCCAAGTCTGTAATTCTTTGAAAACCTAATTTTCAGCAGTACGATGAGAATATTATATTTGAAGTTGACATGAGGTATGTGCACTGCCAAAAATATCTTGTACCTCCCAACCTACATCTCGGTTGAACTATTTCATTGGCATTTTGCCCCCAAAGCGTAAGACTCCACGAATACTTGGCATACTCATTAAAACCCCTCGGATATTCCATATCATTCATGTACATTGTACATTGTCCTCACTATATGCCTTAGGCCTTAGTTATCACTTGTTGTAGTTATCACTAGTTGTTTTCGAGTTTGCGGCGTTTCTAAGTTATAAATTATTTTTCCAAAGTATCAAAGAAACATATCCCTGTTTTATATTAATAGAACGCAATGTATATACTACTTAACATGGAAGTACTCGCTAGTAATGGTTTATGGCGTGACAAGGTTTAAATAATTTTCCTAGTATAAAAAGCCATTTTCCGCGCTCATAGGCTATGATTTTCATATACGTTTAATGCATAATAAAATATGATCAATTTAATAAATCCAGAAATTGATCCAGCAAACGAGTACCACATTGGCTGGTTACAAGTAGATTAATAAATCGTTATGGTTTCCAGCTTAATGGGGCGCCTGCACATTTTCACAGGAATGTTCGCGCTCACTTAGATGTTCAGTTGCAAGAAAAATGAATAGGTCGTGGAGGCCAATAGCTTGCCCTCCTAGATATCCAGATCTAGCTTGTATGGACTACTTTTTGCGTGGGCATATCAAGGCTTTAGTTTATCGAATACCTACAACCACAAGAGATGACATGAAGCAACGAATTATAGAGGCGTTTCAAGACGTAACAGTATCCTTTTTATATCGAGCTAGAGAAAACATAAATATTGGGATTCAAAGATATATAAACCAGGGCAGAAAACACTGAACAACTTCGTTAATCAAAATTGCCTTATTGTTATCCATTGTTGCTATTATTCCTGATTTTTCTTGTTTAAATGTTTTGAATAAATACAGTTCCGTTTGAGTTTGAGTTAGAAATGTTTCATCCTTAGAAATAATGTAATACGTAATACCACCATATGGCAAACTATGCCTGTAATAAGATAGGTGTAGGAAAATTCCGATTGTGAATTTTCACACCCTCACTCAAGGTTTTCGCCTTAGTTAAGCACCATATCTAATAACTCTTTGTGGTATATTTGAGAGATAAGTAAATATAATAAATATTATTTTTACTATTATTAAAAATAAAACAGAAATTTAGAAAACTTTTTTATTTTAAAAAATTAATTGATAACTTGGCAATGCCGCAAAGTCACAAAAACGTATTGCGAGAAGAGATAGGATGTTAGTAGGTACTTCGATTTTAAATAAAACATTAGGATCCTACATTTAAAAAAAACAAAGTGAAATGACTTTCAATTTATCATAATTTAAAGTTCTTCAGAAGAATCCCCTGCAGATGCACATAGTTAGTTACATCCAAAATAATATTCACTTAACATTCAAGTAACTACCCACATACTAATATTGAGAAATGTTGAAGAGGCATATCAAATTGGACGTGTTACTTGCGACCTTGCAAATCCAAAAATTTGCCGAAAATGAATTATAACTTAGCAACGTCCCAAACGATGCCAGAAATATGTTAGGGTTGAATAGAGATTAATGACATTAACTAAATGAGGTTGAAAAAAGATAATAGTTCTATTAAAAAAAATCAAGTTGATTATTATCCTGCTTTCCTGCAACACCCTGTATATTTCTAAATAATGATTAGAATATGCGCCTTAAACAACCAAATAACTTTTGTATTTGACATTTTCTTCTATCATATATATTTTGCGAGATATCGAAGAATTACACATTAAATGGACACCCTGTGTATGCCTATACCCTCGCCTATATCCTGTCTCTATGAAACCATTTCTGAAAAGGTTTTCCAGCAGCTTTTGCTTGTGCGTTTTTGGGATTCAATATGATTGTAACTAAACTAAGGCGCAGTAAGAAACAAACAATTTGTTTAGTTCTGGGCAATGCGAAGAGATGAGACTATCACGGTCAATGTACAACAAACAGCTAGCTATTTACGAATGAGCGCCAGAGACCAGTGCTAATCAGTTAAATTGCCAAGCAGTTGAATAGAGCTCCCCGGTGTAACGGAAAGTACGCTTTTCTAGCTCCATTCTCCGCCAACTAAACCGGACGAGAGCGGCGGGGTTTTGCGCTATTGCTAAATTTAATAAAATAACAAGACGACAGTGACGTGCAAAAACATGTTTTTGGCAACAGTGCCACAACACCTCAAATATGTTATGATACACATGTTAACAGTTCATCACTTCCTTGATAATTCTGTAATAACGAAGCTGTTACTTAGGGCCATTTTTACAACCATTGGTAACCTCTTTTAGTCACTTGAGCAACATAAAGAAGTTAACTGGTAGTTATTCCTTCAAAGGGACTTGAACTAGCTTTACAGCCAACTTTCGGTGTGTGAGTTGGCGCAGAGTCCAACTACGGCGTCATTCTCCGGATCGCATCCGGACATCTTTGCTTCGAATAGCACGTCTTCCCAGCTGCATCTTGATTTTCATGGCTATGCAACGCAGATATCAAAACAATTGTCGAGTGGGAATTAGCAAATAAAGTACAGTTCAACGTACAAAAAACTCAGGCAACAACACTTACAAAGAAGTCTCACGATGGCTTACCAACCGTGGAAATGAAGGGTCACCCCATAGTCGAATCACCTTCCGTCAAGCTTTTGTTGATCTACATCACCAATAACATGTCCTGGCACGACCACGTCGTCAGTATTGCTAAAACGGCATCCCAGAAGCTTGGAGTTTTGTTCCGCTGTAGGAAGTTGTATACACCAGAGCAACTGCTGCTGCTCTACAAGGCACAGATCCGACCATCGCTGGAGTATTGCTCCCATATGTGGGGATGCGCTCCGAAACACTCTCTAAAGCTTCTGGACACTATCCAGAAAAGATCAATTAGATTAATCGATACGCCTAACCTCACAAAGGACCTCCACAGCCTGGGACATCGAAGGAGAGTGGCCGACCTATCCCTGTTTTACAGATTCTGTCACGGAAGATGTTCGAGCGAGCTCTCCCAGATAATAACACCAAAGGCCATCCGAACAAGGAACACTAGAGAAGCTCTGCGAGCTCATCCTTACCAGGTCGAGGTCCTTACTCCCCGAACCAGTCTTCTCCAGCATTCCTTCTTTTGGGGAACTTCGACGCTGTGGAATCAGCTGCCAGGAATTTTGTTTCCCGACGGCTACAACCTGCAGCGTTTTAAATCTGACGTGAACCGACACTTACCCTCTCGCAGCGCTTCTACAGCGCCATAGGCTTTCGGCCTTTGCGGGAGGCTGACCATAAAAAAATGCTCTTTTACAACCTCGTTTCAGGGTGGTTTATTTAGACGATAACTACCTTGCCTTCTCAGCAAAGGTTTCTGGAGGCTCCATGCTCCCAGCCTCTATCTTTGACCTTATGGTCATCCTGGCAGCTTTCTCCGGAGTCAGTTGCGAGTGCGACCTCTTTCCTTCCTGACTCTACTGACCAGATGTTGACACCTAATCTTCGGAATCAGACCCGCTACAGGGAAGGTTTGTTCCCACCCCATGCCTTCTTTCGCTTCTGGAGAGAGAATCTTCTCACTTCTGGCGAAAGCCTTCCCTCTTCTCTTCCTTCTCAGCTTGCCACATGAGAGCCCTTTATTGGGACTTCCCGATGGCAGCTAGCTGACTTCCTGGAGGCTTTGAGGTGTTGAGGTGAGGTGAGGTGCTCCAGATTCCAGTAGCTCGTCCTCTTCCATAATGGCATAATACCGGGTTGCTACAGTCCCACTGACCCGTCTATAAGGATACGGGGAAGATAAGGTTAGATACCCTGTTCCCAGAAGGTTATGTTCGCGATGCCGAGCAAGCCCCGGTGTTACTCAGCCCCTCGGCACGGTATGCATCACACCTTTGCGTGGGCTTCCTCCTCCTTTCTCAACCGGGCTTGGGATCGACTATGGCTGAGTGTGTGGGGTAAGGTTGGGAGACCATCCGCCTTGCGTAGGTTTTGCAAAAGTTAATCCACAAAGCTTATTTTGGAATGAGTTGCCACAAGCAGATGTAGTTACAAAAGTATTTTCCGCTAGACGGTTATCAAATACGCCATAGGTCAATAATTGATCTTGTGATACTGATCTTTCATTCTTTAATATGGTTACCGCATTGCTAAGAATCTAGTTCCTTCTGGTTGCAAAACCTCTAGTACTACTGCATAAATTTTTGTCAGCACACCTTAGGTGCAACTGTCATATACGTACACATAATATAGTTCATGCAACTTGATGCATTTCCTGCAGAAGGGACAAATAATTACTTCAAGAATTGTCGCCTAATCTACGGTAATAAAAGGTCTTCCTTTATGCAACTCCGGATCGCTTCAGCTTCTTTTTCGCCTTATATATTACTTGCTTGAGGCGTGAATTGGGAAAGGTAAGTAGTATGCCCCATGATTTATTGACATTATTTTTTCCAGATCTACAACAGGTAACTATCTCACTATCTTGAAGTAAATTCCTAAGTATGACTCAATAAGTGTAGTCTTACCAGAGAAACAATTTTTATCCTCCTTTTCAGCAACTTTGAAAATCCTTAAATTCTTGGATCTTTATCATGATTTAGTTCATCCTCTTTTTTCCTTAAGTAATCGTTTCCACTATTTCATGCATTCACCTCAGCTTTGAGAATCATGTCTTACTGTACTATTATCAGTTAATCTCTCTACTTTTTTTTCGAGTCGAGTAAGTCTCTCTTGAGGGTGGTGGCGGCCAGGGGTTGCCCGCAGGGAGGCGTTCTTTCACCTCTCCTGTGGAATCTTGTCGTTGACGAACTCTTAAAGAAGTTAAACGAACTGGGATACTTCGCCCAGGGCTACGCAGACGACATAGTCGTTGTGGTCAGGGGAAGGTTTCCCAGAACAACATCCATTCTAATGCAGGATGCATTGAAAGTTGTTGAGGACTGGTGCAAGGAGGAGCAACTACGCGTAAACCCCTCCAAAACAACACTCGTCCTCTTCACAAAGAAAAGAAAACTGGAGGAACTCATACCCCCCAGACTTTTCCAACAGACCTTGAGTTTTGGTAAGGAAGCTAAGTACCTAGGAATCATCCTCGATACGAAGCTAACCTGGAACACATTCAAAAGGTAATCACCAAGAGCAAAATGACACTAATGTCACTAAAAAGAGCTATTGGAAACTCATGGGGACTAAAACCGACAGTTGTACACTGGCTGTACACTACCGTTATAAGACCCATGATAACATATGGCGCACTTGTCTGGTGGCCGAAGGTGAACCAGAAGCAAGCAACCCTGGAGCTAACCAAAATCCAGAGATTAGCATGCATATGTGTGACCGGAGCACTAAAAAGCACACCGACGGCAGCAATGGAAACAATTCTGAACCTCCCACCAATTGACTTAATTGTCAAAGCAGAGGCTAGGATTGGGGCATACCGCCTCCAGTTAAACAATAACTGGTACCCGTACCGAAACGGACACGCGGCAATCACTGATTTAATTACACACCCTATATTAACCATGGGAAGTGATTACAGGATGCCAACAACATCACTTGAGAAACCCTTTAGCGTCGAAATCGAATGGAAAGGAGAACTCGAGGAAACACCCAAACAAGAAATAGTTTGGTTTACTGACGGTTCCAAAACAGACAATGGAACAGGAGCAGGAATTCGCGGTCAATCTTCCAGATGTGACATCCGTCAACCTCTGGGAGTTTACGCCACTGTATTCCAAGCAGAAATATATGCAATCGACTCTTGTCTGAGAGAAAACATAAGAAGGGGATACAAAAGTAAAAACATTCTTATCTGCTCGGATAGCCAAGCGTCGATTAAAGCTCTTAACGGCTGCCAAATCAAATCCAAACTCGTCTGGGAATGCTTAGAAAACCTCAAACAACTTAGTGCCATGAACAAGGTAACCCTGAAATGGGTGCCAGGTCACAAGGGAATTGAAGGGAACGAAAAAGCAGACACCTTAGCACGAAACGGATCGGCATCCAGCTTTACCGGCCCCGAACCGGCGATAGGCATTTCAAGGTCTTTGGTAAAAACTACGATAAACCAGTGGGTGCATTCACAGCACCTAAAATACTGGCAGTCACATCCAAAGCTCAGACACAGCGAGCTGATGGTGAAACAACCCACACCAAAACAAGCTGAAGAGATCCTAAAACTAAATAGGAAAGAAACTAGGCTAATAACCGGCCTCCTAACCGGACACTGCGGCCTAAGAAAACATCTACACACATTAGGGATCTTCAAAGAAAACCCAATATGCAGACTATGTGACGAGGACGACGAAACAGCCTCTCACATAATCTTTGAATGTGAGGCTCTACGCTGGTGGAGATTCAGACTGATAGGGCCTAACAACCCCAAATCACTCCCCAATCGAGATATCGTGAAGAGACTCTTGGATGTTATCAAGGTCACAAAACTCTTCACGGATTAACAAACGCACAGGACAATATAATAAGCCAATGACTGCAGTGTTGGGGCTACCTAACCCGGCCTGTACGTTTGACCCCCCTAACCTAACCTAACCTAAGTCTATCCTCGATAGCTTGTATAACACCATCTACTTTTTGAACAATACGGACGATAAATTCATCATCCTTTAGCAAAACGTAATGCTGGTACTTACAGAGTGTTTTATTTCTTCTCTGATTTCTCTTGTGATACCCATTTTGTATAATCAGACAGACAAAACAGCAAGCCACACATAAATATACGGAAAATTATAAACAGCTCACACAGCAAGTGACCACTAGATTTTTTGCTCAGGTTCTTACAGGAGCTCTGTAAGAACCGTTATCACCCTGTGCCGGTCATGAATAGAATTTATTTAACGATCAGCTAATATTTAGGTGTGGGTCGCAAATTACACATTTTTGCCAAAGAGAGGTAGTTATTTTACAAAAAGCAGCTTCCTAGGAACTAGTCAGTAGATAAACATTCTTTGCCAAGCACCTCTGCTACGCCAATGTGGGTTAGTTGTCAGCCAATAAAAAACCCAACCTTTTGTATTCCTTAACAAGGTCCCTGAAGGCTAACAGACTAAGAAATATGTGCGCTTCCTCATATAGTTTATAATACGTTGACCTAAATATTACATATACTTTAACCCTACTGCGTATAATACAGCGTGTTTAAAAATTCAGCAAAAGTCCTTTTGATCAATAAGTCATGGGGAGAATATTAGACGAGAAAATAAAGTGAGACGGACTTACGGATACATCTCATGAAATGGTATAATCATAATGTAACTTAAACATTAGCTTTCGATAGGCTTGATCAGAGACTTCTTCCAAGGCAACATTGACTTGCAAATTCATAGCATAGGATCAGGGCCGACGCAGGAGCTGTTGGTCCGTATCCTGAGCAGGCGATCCAGTTGCTCATTTTTCGGCGTATACAGGGCGGGGTATTTTCAGGGTTGGAACTTTCCTTTTCACAAACACTGCCTTTAAAATGGCCAAGCTAATATACGGTCAATCAGCAGCAGAATATTAAAAAAAAAATTGTAATAAAATACTTACCATTCGGTTGCTGCGAATTTTTAAGTGCGGTTCTGCCTTATATAAATGGTTCGAAGATCGCGCCCTTCTTCAATTTGGGTCATTCGAGGTTATCTAGATCGTCCAGCGTGTCCACCGTGATACGAGTACAGATATCCTGTCTCTAGCTCGTTGCATGAGATAGACAAATCGACGGGGGGCAGGGTGAAGACTGTCAAGAAAACGATCAGAATACACTCCCGAAGTCCACTTTCACTAAAATTATCTCCACTATTTCATTACTAGTTATGTCGGTTGCACCATTTTTGTTGTCATTAATCTCCGATGTAGCACGTCAACATTGGAGGGACGTCGAACGCGCGCTTCTACGTATATCTATGATCCGCTCAGTCGTAAACTAAGTTTTTCAATGTTTGCCTCTGTTTTGATCTATTCGCACAGGGACGGAAGTAGAAATGAGAATTTCGTTATCGTTCAATATCTTGATATCCCTAAACATATCGGTTATAATTATGTTTCTGGGGAACATGTGCCAATTTATGATATATGGTATATCTGTGATGCAAACTTTCTCACTGGTGTGCGGTAGACGGTCACTTTTTACTGGTGTTCAAACGGAGCCCACTCCTTTGAGCTAGCCTTCATAATTCCATCACTTAAAAAGCCTACAAGATACAACCGCAAGACAATTGCATCTCATCCCTCAGGCTGCCTAGCAAGACTAACTTTTGGGCCAAGCTTGTACACCCCAAATAAAAGCCTTTCAACTACATTGTCAACACCGCTTGTCGATTATCATTCCATGAGTATCACTCCTTTGTTTTTTTAGCTTGAAAAGGTTGCGCAGTCGTGAAGCGGTATCATAAGAATGATTTCACTGTTAATACCGGTGCACCTCCACCATATTTGAAACTATTATTATAACTGACAAAAATTACGAAAAATGGTGCAAGTGCTATTTCTACCTAAACTAGGGCCTTTTAATGCGGGGTCGGGTCGGTGAGCGCATTAGGGGTCCGTTAGTGCGTGTGTCGGTGGTACGCAGCAGGTCAGATGACTGTTAACATACTTATTAGGAAACTATGTGGTAAAATCGATGAGAAGTAACGACAGTCGTCATCATAGGAGAGCGAATTCAATAGGTAAAATCACGCGCACTGCATTGTATGAGTCCTGCAGTAAGTATAGTGAATGCGTCTGAAAGGTTAAAAAGGTCGAACATATTTTGCACACCTACCAGTGCATGCTTTATACAGGGTGTCCTACGACGATTAAGACAAGCAATATATCGTAACTGGGCAGTACTAGCGAATTATAAGTTTGAGGGTGTACATTAGAGCAAATATAGTATCTTTTCTTATTACTGTGTCACCCAATGAGGTGTTTGTTTTTATCAAGTGACGTCCGATGCAAAAATTTTAATGGGACACCCTGTATATTTGTGACTTTTTGTGTACCTCCCGATAAAACAATTCCAAAAAACTGCACACTTGGGGTCTAAAGTGATTCGTTCAAAAGCTACAGGTATTTAAAGGATGGTCTCACTACCATTGATTGTAACATGTCCCCTACATTTAAATTACTTTTGTAGTGTTTCATAATGGTAGTTGTACAGTATTTTATGTACCTGTAGCTCTTGAATTAATCACTTTAGATCCCAAGTGTGCTAGTTTGTTGGAATTGCTTTATCGGGAGCAACACAAAACGTCACAAATATATAGGGTGTCTCATTAAAATTTTTGAATCAGACGTCACGTGGCCAAAAACAAATACTCCATTGCGTGACGCAATTATAAGGAAATATATTATATTTTCTCTAATTTACACCCACAAAATTATAATTCGCTACTACTGCCCAGTTTCGATATATTGCTGGTCTTAATCGTCGTGGCACACCCTGTATGTATAGGGTAACGTAGTCTAACTTGGTAATAAAGAGTTAATAGAAAGGAGAGGGGTTATGGATAAGGAAGTAAATTAGGAGAAGAGATGGATGGACCCACGGATTCCCTTTTGCAGGAAGTTGAATGAGTTAGACAGAGACACAACATCGAAGTTGGAGGTTGGCTTGTTTATATCTATTGAGAACTT
The DNA here is from genome assembly GCA_951848785.1 of Callosobruchus maculatus. Lineage (NCBI taxonomy): Eukaryota > Metazoa > Arthropoda > Insecta > Coleoptera > Chrysomelidae > Callosobruchus > Callosobruchus maculatus. The sequence goes on along the minus strand of CATOUR010000054.1, from coordinate 6,994,530 downwards.
GAAACTGAATAAATACAGCATAGAAATGGTTTGACTTGGAACTTTCCATGCATTTTCGATTTGCGAAACAATTCTTAAAAAGAGCCTATTTCAAGTATCTGCGTATACTATACTATAGAATTGAACAAAAATGTTTTCGGACTGCAAATTAGGACATATTAAATGCAGAATATTAACTTCAAACTAGGCGCGTATGGATCAGATTCTCCCACCTCCATTTAAGAAGTGAAATTTGACCAGTTTTTGTCAATTTTCCTTTACGCTTTTCAGTACTTTCTTTTGGAAGCAAACGAGACTATGCAGAGCTAGCCTTGGTGATGCTAGGTCGATGCCACTGGTACCATATGAAGACCTTTAAGAATATTTTTTTTGCCAGTAACCCTATGGATTATTTTACTTGACCATCTCCTGCTACCCCACAATTTAACTTTTGAAGAAGTTATTATTTATATTATTTTACAGAATTGTTCACCATTTTCATTTTTCTATTATTTCTGTGCCGTTAATAAATTAGCAGCAGTAATCTTGTATATGCATATTTATCTATACACGATTGGCAAGCTGGTACCTAGAATGCCGATATAAACGAATCGGTCACAGATAGCCAAGAGACTTTAACTTTGAAGAGAGAACACAGTATCTCCTACCCCCCACTAACTCACTTCCATTCTTTAGAAGACGCGTTTCATGGAGTTGCAAGGTCTGATGATTTTCCGCCAAAGTGGTGATTTGAAAACTCCAGCGACCAAAAATGGTAGCTGGATTTTGGTGGCGCAAAATACGCAGTCACTTGTTGACTTTTAGGTATTCCTAATTTCCATTTTATTGGTCTTCCCCTCAAAAACGAGAGTTCGTCGCATGAAGCAGCAATATTGCCAGTTGCTTTACAACTGATGTTTTGACCATAGTGATTCTTCAAGGAGAGGCAGCAGGAAGGAAAATTGATCGACCTTCGCTATCGTTATTGGCCATCATTTACCAATCTTTTATTACTGCATATGCTCAAAATAGCCGCGAAGTTAGTTATTTCTGGTGATCCCAAAAATGCCCCAGTATCTCATAATAGAAATTACTTGAAAAGCTGGAGTTGTGTCGCAATTAGCAAGTGACCTGTAAAAGATAAAAATGAATTTGTCTCACTGGGAAGTTGTTTTAACTCCAATCAGATAGAGTCCATAATACTGAAATCATATTTTGTTGAAATAAAAAAAAACAAATACATAGTAATGTCGAAGTATTTTCGCCTGTACACTCATTTTCACCAATACCTTCATGGCGATATCCAACTGAGATGTACAGCGTTCCGTGACCTAGTAAGGTGACAATGTTGAAACAATCCCATGCCAGTTTTGGTGTAATACCCTCCAGAGGTCCAAAGCTTTTAAAATGACCTGAGAGTCCGAGAGGACCGTAATATAGTCCTTAGTTTCTACAACAAATATGACCTTAACCCCAGGCCAATAATAGGATAGGATAATTTCAGTTTGAGATATTTTTTGTAGCTCCAGGGTCACCCTCACCGACGGAATATGTCATACTGTGTGTTTTCTTACTTCTCAATGTAGTGGGGATGTAGGATGTATGAGGAGTCTGGCGTATCTCGATCTAACCCTGGTGGCTTGGATTACCTGCCGATATGTCTTATCGGCTTGTGACTAATGAAAAGGAGTTATATCGAATCCGCAGGATTTTGTAGATAGTAGCAATTAAACGCGATGATGTCAGACAAAAAAAGAGTTTCCAAACTCATTCGCAACATTATGTAATGTCATGTGATTTGGCGTTTGATGTTCAGTGTTTAGCATACGCAGCTATCACAGTCATTGAAAAAAAGCAGTACCTAATGGGGCTACTGTCGCTCCAATCGACCTTCAAAGACAAGAGGCGAAGATTTCTTAAAATTAGCGATGTAATTTTCAATTCACCAATAACCTATGTTAACGCGCTAATAGCAGAATGATTGTCAGTATTGCAATAATAAACATTAAAAACGTTCCATAAATTAAACATTTATTAAAAAAACATTCTATTTCTTGCTAAAAAACCACAAGGAGCGCATTCTTCAAAATCGGTTTTTACCTGAGCGACAACAAAAAGGGCTAACGCTAACGCAGCAAACGATGGCGATGTTAGAAGGAGATAGCTATGATATTGTTATGATGTCTTTTCAAAATGTGTCATTGCATAGGTTGTTTTCGTTGTCTTTATTCAATCGTCTGTCTGTATTTGCGGCTTTAAAATGATACGCTTTTGTTTGGGTTGGTGTTGTTTCTGTTGTCTGACTACTTGACTATTCCTACGGACCTTGAGTGCACGACAACTGAATTTAACGATGCAAGAGACTATGCAACAAATGGATAGGTCGTGGTGGACCCACTGAATGGCCGCCACGGTCACCTGACTTAAATCCGATAGAGTTTTTTTGTTTGTGACTACTACAAAGAACTGGTTTATGCTAAAGGGTGTAACACAGGCTGAAGAAACAATAAAAAACAATCGAAGAGCTTTTGTTAATTTAAAAAACAATTTTTTCAGAAGATGTAGATTATGCATCGAACAAGAAGGTAGACATTTTGAAAATTTCTTGTGAAATTTGATAAACTTAGTAAAGAAATCTGATAATTTCGTCTCATTTTACAATTTCCCACTTACAAAAAGGAAGTCGTACATGTAAAAAACATCTTAGCAAAGTGACACAGGTGGTCACCTGTCGATACTCTGGTCGCACTGAATGTTTTTTATTGCGGCACTGACAATCATTCTGCTATTAGCGCCCTAAAATTAGTTATTGTTCCATTTAAAATCCCATCACTAATTTCAATAAATCTCCACCTCTTGTCGTTGAAGGTCGATTGGAGCCAAAGTAGCCCCATTGAGTACTCGTTCTTTTTTAATGATTATGATAGCTGAGAGCCTAAAGAAGTTTTATAGACCTGCATAGAAATCATGAAATAACCTCTTTAGATTTTTAATTGCGAGTCGAAAATCTAAGTCGTAATTAACAGAACGTCAATTTTTCACCTTGCACTATAATTTTCGTTACTTTCATCAGACTTATTAAGCCAAATCCTTTATATATAATTAGTAAGCTCTTTAGCAAAGAAGAGAATTTGGAAAAGTCTTTTAATTTTTCTTTTGGAACAGTTTTAAGTTGTCGAGGTAGAGAATTCTCTAAAATTCAGAAAAAAATGCATAACTCGGAAACTACAAAAAATTGCATAACATAATATATGGAGATGATTCAGATACTTCTAGGTGTGCTCTACTTCTGGACTTCTGCTTGACACTATTTTTTGGGACACCCTGTATAATACAAAAAAATATATAGTCACCCTAGTTAAACCTCAAGCCACGGAGTCAATCTATACCACTTCAGTTGGAAGCCTTACCTTTAAAAATGTAACGCAAATATTGAAGATAAAGTACTTGTAATACAACGGAGTTGATAGAGCGCAAGCAGAAAATGGCGCTAAATCAGCGGAGCAGTTTGCTTTACTAATAAACGAAACAATGAATGGTATTATGCCGGAATACGTGGGATGTATACAAATAGCCGGCTGGTCGGAATCTAGATATAGGCGGGATAATAATTGTGCAGTTCCGAACACAATGCAATACGATATCAGGTGCTTCACAGCAAAGGTTTTGATAAAACGAATGCCAGTGATAATGAAAACGTTTTGCTGATATCCAGTAATATCCACTATAATATGATTTCGCAACTCGTCGCTCTTAGAGAACGTTATAATTATCTCAAATGATGTACATAAGTAGAGCTTTGCCTGGGTTGAACGGCATTGCAGTCATAATTAGGTATTATTATAAGAATTATATGATTATCATAACGATTAATTCAGACAGAAATTTTCAAATTTCAAGAGAGGGTCATTTACCTTCAAAGAAGAATTCATGGGAATGACATGTTGTTTCAAAAACTTCTTAAAGAACTGCACGAATTATCGGGGCAGTCCTTAAGACCTTTGCTCTTCATATCGGTCTGTCAGGTTTAGTAATCCGGAGATCAGACGGTCCGGAAGAGTACTTACTTGTAACCTCTGTTTAGATGATCAAGTTTCAACCAGCAGATGGCATAAAATGCAAAGTATGATATGTGACTATATCAGTAGTCCACTTCGAGGCCAAATACTCATAAAAAATGGATTTAAACCAATGGCTCATAGATACCCAATGTGTACCAAGCATCAAATTCTGGCACAATAAAGCATATGGATTTGGCTAATCGGTGTCTCTAAATTATATTTAGTTACGCGTGAAGTAAGTTAATGTATGCAGGGTATTCACAAGCAGAGTTCAAATCCTGATAAAACATTTTTTTTCCATGCTCAAAGGATTTGCGTGGTTGAAAGGCATATAGACACAGCCATTGTAGCACTTTTTGAAAGACAAGCTTTTTTGTGACTCTACGTTGCAGCGTTAATTTGATAATCTAACTATTCATGGATGATGATATTTAATAATGATTGACTGTATTTTAGACAATACCACCATAACACCGAAACGACTACAATAAATAAATAACTACCGAAACGTGAAGCTGATGTTTTAATACATAGTGGCTACTCCTCACACCGTGACGTGAGTACTGAGCAATCACTGGATTCGCGAATGGTGCGCCGTAAGTAGACGAAGGGGCCCAAGAATAACTGCCTTCTGCATTCTGGAGGCTAAGATCTGCGCCGCCGCACGGCACACCGGTATTGCACGCGGGACCGAGAGCAGCGTATTCCTCATTCCACCTAGTGATCCAATGACTATTACCAGCAGGCACCGTATCGTGTGCTATCTATATTCTTGCATATTTACCGCAACATATAGAAAATTATAGGTTAGATCCATTGAAACCAGAAACTTAGCCTAGCTTCGTATCTGGGGGTGTCTGTACTACGTTTTCTTCAAAGAATGTAGCGCATAACCAGTTACTGCGGTTCCTGGGTCTTTAAAATCTATTCCCTGTCTGAAAATATACCAGAAAGTCTCCTGGTACGATGCGATACTTTGTACTATTATTAAACATGACCTTTTATCACCATAATATTGCATATTAGCATCAAAATCATTGCGTGAATGCAACTTAGACGTAGAGTAGCGAAACCGAGGATAACGATAAGTTGGTCGCCTGCCTGTCTAATAGGTATAATCTGCTAACAGGCACCCTAATTTAACAAACACCACCGAAACAGTACCGGAAACGTAAGAAATGGACAAGTATATGTTTAATCCGGCACTTAGTTTATAAATTTGTATGATTCAGAATTTATTATTCACAACGGTACATGGAGAGGGTGCTCAAATAAAAAATGTGTCCACAGATTTGGTAGCCCATTTATAGTATCCAGTATCTTTGTGATTTTAAAACTAATAGCCATAGATCAGTATATCCTATAGAATACTATACCTAGATGAAGGACATCTTTCAGTTTTCAAAAATACGAAATAAAACAACATACCTATCCTCCTCAGACGTATGCCGTAACAGCTTGACAACATTATGCGAAACATATTATTTAATCATGATAAAAGATAATAACGGCTAAAAATAAAGTTGGGGCGTTTGCTATGTGTTTTTTATTTGTACTCACGATATGCAGAAACAACACATATCCTTTCTATTACAGCGCCGTCAAGGTACTAAAAACTACTAATATTCTTTCAATCCGCCCTTACCTTAATTTTTACCACTTCATAATAAGTAAAACTAATTTAAAGCTATATCACACATAAAAATAATTTCTTAGATGGAGCACAGATGCTTTAATTCAAGTATACCATAACTTCCTATACGCGCAAAGTTATGTTAATCTTAAAGTGAGAATACGATATCTTTGACCATATAAGGGTTACATTGAGAAAATATCTTCAATGCAAAACTGGGAAATTCTTGATAGTAAGTATACGAAAATCTTAAATCAAGCATATGGTAATCTTGACCGAAGTATTTCATAATCTTGACTGAACCATTTCATAATCTTAACTGGGAGCATTTCATAAACTTGACGCAAGTAGCTCAACTTTATTCTAAAATTGTGATATTCTTGGATGAGGAATCTAGTAGTATTAATTTGAGCATTCAAACTCTTCTATGAGCATGTAGAGCTTTTTCTGGAGAAATAGTTCTACAAAATTTCTTAAATCACTTTTAATATACTTAGTACTTATCTAGGAACAGCTGAGTCAGGTCTTCGCATCCCAGTTTTTTTAATAGCTCATTCATGGTTGTATAGATCCAGTGATAAGGAAGCTGATGGGAACAGGGACGCGACTCAAATGGCGGTGGACCAGCACTACCGGCAGATTCGATGACTGATGGTTGACGGTGGTATCACGTGGCAACGGCAATTTATTTAACAGTTTGACTAGATACTAATAGGTCTGTTTTTACAGAGAATCACAAACCAGTCAGAGCCAATCAGTATTCCCCATTGCAGTTGTCAAACTATTTCTGACTAGTACTGGCCAATCAAGTTGACGCTGACTAGTTTGTGATTGCTGTAAAAACAGACCTACTATGTGCTATTACAGGATCCAGGATGCAGGTATTACGCTACGGTGCTAAAGACGGCGGCGAATACGACAATCCGAAAACCGATAACGGCGACGCGGACGGGCAACAGGCTGTTGAGTAGAGAGGCAGAGTAGACCCGTGACACAATGCGCGCCTGCACACTCCGACGTTGGTAGACGTCAAATAAATGATTTACTTGATACACATATAGGATTTGCTTGTAAAACAGCGTTCATTTTCAAACCAAGACTATCATATTGTAAATGATGGTTCGCATTTGTCTATATTCTTGATAGAAGTAAACTGGGCAGTGCTGGAAGAAATGATAATCTTGATATAAAATTATGTAATATTTGTTATTAAATTATTATAGGCTTGGTTGCAAAGAAAATTATATTTTCTTTCGTAGCATATTTCTTTAAAATAAGTACATAAATCAAAAATATATTATTCTTGATACAAATTTTCTATAATTTTCTCATCAAATATTCTTTCTTAGAGTGAGAACCGATATTCTTGTTGTGAGTATGTTCTTACAAGAGTATCACAATTCTTGACTTGAGAGTTTCTTTTTATGTGTGTAAGAATAATCCAAAAACATTATGTTTTGTTTTATATTTCGTCGTATCTAATGACTATTTTGCTACCACTACCACAGCGTTAGAATTTCATTACTAGCCAGGCTAGTAGCATCGACAAACCTCGCAGTTAGGCTTTCACAATAAATATAAAAGTTTGAATTGATTTCTGCGCCCCCTTAACTGTTACAGTCCCTACTACAGTTTAAGCGCTACTTTCAAATCGAGGATATGTAACTCAGTTTGTTCCAAGAATCCACAGAAAGTGTCGAATTTTGTTTATGATCTCGACTTATATAAATCATTTGACATTGAAATACACTACAAAGGTATGTCAAAGTTAAATTTTGCTTTATGATTTGAAATCTGTATCATTTTTGCGTTAACAAATGGAATAAAATCAATAATAATTACCAAAAATATATTTAATAAGAATTGTCCATAAATTAGGCTATGTATAGTGTAGAGATAGATACATGCATTTCAAACTACAAATTTGGCACAATTCAAAGAAGAAGGAGCTAGTAGTCCTAAAAATACACTTTACTGCAAAAAACAGTTGATACTTAATTGAACAACAAATGATGACTAACCCCAAAAGGTTATACCATCCCCCCCTAAATGCAAATTGAAATCTTCAAAAAAAACCCACTTTTAGTTATCATTATGTTCTTCTTCTTCATTGCCTTTAAGGTATCATTTCCGATTTTTTGAAGCGAGATCCCGCGCATATAATAATGCATGTTTTTATCATTTACCCTACAAGAGTTTTCATATAACCAAAGTTTACCTGTTCATTCTTTATAGGCAGAGATTCTGGATAAGCGCTCTTCAGTGAGAGCTAACTAAGCATCAGTACTCCTTTTTGAGAAATAATAAATACCCTTTATATGATATATGCGGATGTGCAAGAATGTAGCAGAGGTTAATAAGCTCATTTTTGTTTAAAGTAAGTTTAAGCTGTAAGATGGCGAAAAAAGCTTTCTTTAAATTCTTGCAAACGTGTTCCGCATGTTCGCTGAACGTTAGTCTAGAATCGAAATAAGTACCTAATAGTTTGTTAGTAGCTGAAAGCTCTAGATTACGTAGCAATGCGAAATCACTTGGGAGTTAACGATGCGTAGTACAATTTATTATGACCTTTTTATCTTCATTTAGAATTACCCGGTTGTGCTGGCACCACGCACTAACCTAACCTGATCAATTGCTTTTTTAACATTCAGTTGCAGTTCATCAAGCCGGAAATAGTTATAGTAGTATTATCAGCAAACATGGTCACGTTTCCTACGGTAATGTAGTTTGGAAGATCATTAACATACAATAGGAAAAGTAATGTCCCATTACTGACGTTTGCGGTAGACCAAGCTCTAGATTCGATATAGCGGATTTAGTTGCAGCAAGTTTAACTTGAATTTTTCTATTGCTCATGTAAGATGTAAGCTCAAGTTTATCTTTGAGTATATGTGTATCAACCAAGTCGAACGCCTTTGATAAATCAAAGAGTAGAGAGACGACATACTTCTCTTTGTCTAGCTGGCTATAAATAAAATCAAGGTAATAATATGAAGCAGCTTCAACGGATTCGTTTGCTTGAAAACCATGTTGGCATGCTGACAATGTAATATTCGGATAGGTCTGTAAAGTATAGAATGTCATCAACGTCATTTATTAAAGGCAATAGATTTTAAAAAAATGAACGAAAGTCTCGAGGATGTATGGGTCAATACAATAAGTACACCTACTTGCCCTACTACAAAATTCATCCCTACTATACTGAACCTTTGCTACATGAGGGAAAACGAATCTTGTACGCTACTGTGATGCCTTGCTAAATCTGATAGATTTCTCTGAATGTTTCGGAAATCTGGAGCTTGTATTGGTTTGTCATCAACCACCTTCCGTGAGACCATACCAATACAAAATGTGCAAGACAGACTAAACGAAAATACATTACCGGCTAAAATGGCGAATAATGAGGAACAGCGTTAATAAACAGCCGCCGGCGCATTTCAACAAAGGAAATCTAGCAAGCCGGGACAATGGATCATAAAAACAAGAATAACCGCATTACCATTTCACGGTAACGAATGTGTTCTGCTATATTTTAGGACTAAAGCTGCAGAGCAGTTGCTCCTGTGCTTGCATATTTGATGTGAGATACTCATTCCACGTAACTTCATCTCAGGGTATTGTATTTTGTTGTGCCTGCCACGTACGGTACGATCTACCGGAGAAGTCACCCGTGCAGGTCTGCCTGCGCAGGTGAGCTACCTGTGTGGAACGATACGGTACGCTGGATAACTGAGGTTCACCGTAGGGTGTTTCTGAAAAATAGTGATCTTCCTTTTCGCACATACATGCTTCGATTAACTGCATAAGTAGATCCCTCAGGTAGATTGCAGCGTGTGTGGCCGGCATAAGAAGAGATCAAAGAAATTTGTGCGGGCCACTTTTATCATAGCTATAGAAAGCAATATCGGTAATTAGGCAACGGCTTTTTGATGTGTGTTATATGTCGCTTTTTGATAGATGATCAATAAAATCACACATTATACTGAAAGGTAAACCTTTGCTGACTTTTCGAACATCTCTGTACCCCTTATCGAATATAACATATTTGACAAACATTAACATGCTTAATAGCTTTTGGTTTTCAATAACTATCCTTCTTAGTTTTTCTTGGCAGTGAGGGGTTAGAGTTCCGTTGCCTAATAGTTGCCGCTCAGCCTTAAGGCTTACTGTGGACCCCAAATGAAAGGGATTAAAATGGAGTCCCATCCTAAGTTCTTTGCGAATGTTGAGATGGACTGGACTAGACTCTCCTGTCTTCCTCTCTGGGCTATATTCAGATAGGAGTTCCTGTCTTCACTCAGAGCAGGACAATCGAAGATAACATGCTTAGCTGTTTCCTCTGCCTCATGACACTTACTGTATAATGGATTTGCCACTTCAATCCCCTGCTCAGTCAGGTGTGCACTGAACGTCCAATGGCCAGTTATAAATCCAACCACCTTTCGTAGTTCCTTCCTGCTCAATCTGGAAGCGTCTGCGGTGTTAGACCACGAGGGATCCCTCAGCATCCCTTCATACGTAACATTTCCCACCACTCTGTCCAGGCGCCTCTGGTACTTATTTGGCACCCATCTGGTGACAACTGTTTATACAGTGTTGTAAAGGCTCGTGTCCACTTGCAAGTAACTTGCGATAGTTTTTGCAGCAAGTACTTGCTTGTCTGTCTACACTATCTTTTAACTGTTCGCAAATTTAATCTAGGATTTCGTGTACACTATAGATGAAAAGATGTCGTACGCAAAATCTGCAGCTGCGGCAGTAGTTGCGGTATATTTAGTTAAAAGAAAAGAAGAGAAAGATAGTAAAAGGAGGAGAAAATGTTGGGTGAGAAAGTGGATTCAACATAGAACTACTCTAGGGATACACGAAATGTTGCATACTGAATTGAGAAATGAAGATCCGATGGAGCTTAAACGGTTTTTGCGGATGCGTATGTATAACGGGTTGCCTGCCTACGGAGAGTTGTAAGAACGAGAGTCAATAAAGAATAGTGTTGAACCGGACCTAGCCTAATTAACTACTTTCCGACCATTGCTACAATTACTGCTAAAAATACAACATAATATTCTTTTTTTCTCTAAAAATCGACGTTCAACTTATCAGATTATCTTCCGTAGTATTCTGTATATTTGAGTCAATTATAAACTTTAATGAGTCAAAGAACTCCCAAGTACTCTTATATATTTCATTAGTCCCTTGGCCACTTTTCTCATTTTGAATTTTTCTCCACTCTTGGTTTATTTGTGTTCTCAAATTAAGTAGCTTCCTTTGAATTTCTGCTATAGAAGTATTAAATGAGTCGGCCAATTTTTGTAATGCTAATGTAGTGCTTTTTTATTCTGGTCTTAAATTCTGGAGTATGTACATTCCATAATTCAGGATATAATTTAAAATTTTCAATCAAAAGGCACGTGTCTTTTCTCGTCCAGTTGAACTTTTCCATATTTGCTCCATTGACAACACTACTTGCTGCAAGACTTTCGGAACAGGCTCGAAATTTTTGCGGCAAACTAATTTCCTGAGAGTAACCATGTACACTACAAGCTCTCAGCAAGTCGCAAGTTCTTTAAGTGCAAGTCATTTTGCTGCAATATTTCTCTAATAACGTCGTACACACGCTACGCAAGTGACTTGTGAGAGCAACTCTAGCAATTTTATTTGCTAGTGGCCACGAGGCTTAAGATATACCACATGCTGGTTCTGGCATAATGAGAGGGAGTTCTGCGCCTTCTTTGGCACACCTGTCGGCCCTCTCATTACCGCCCACTCCTATGTGACTAGCCACCCAAGATCATGTTACCTTTGTTGGTCTTCGCCAGTGTCGTTAGGGTAATATGGTAGTCCCACTGAAGCTGGTTACTTGCCAAGGCCATCAGAGCCGCTCGACTGTCTGTGTTTACATAGATAGTCTTTTTACTGTATGCTTTATCTATGCATAATCTGTCGTATTCCAAGGTTTCTGATATTTTTGCCTAGAAAACGGTAGACAGCTTACCTAGGGGGAAGCTTACGTTCCGCCCAGGCCTAACACCGTATATGCCTGCTCCGGTACCTGAAGAATTTTTAGAGCTATCAGGGTGCTAGGTGTATCATTCGATATATGTCAAGATCCTCCTAGAGCCCATTCCGATCTATCACTTAGGTGGGTGTATGGGATCTCAGTGTCGCGACCCTTGGCATTCTGTCGCATGGCAGCTCAAGCACAACATAGTAAACAACCAGCACAATAACTCAGGTTGGCGGTAATTACACGCGCATCCCCACTTTTGGATGATTTTTCTGTAGGGATGCTAAAGATACTTCGATACTTGTACTTCTGCACTAATATCGAGTATTTTTATCTTAGATACTTTTTGAGCGATTCCAAGCTGGTATCGATACTTTTGTAGGGGTATCGGTATCGAAAATAATTATATGTATAATTATTGAGGGGTGTAATCAATGAGGAAGTTTCCATTTCTTCAAATTTAGTCCTAAAGAGTTAGCGATCAATGGCGAAACAATTTTGTAATTATCTCCATTAATAGAAAAGTTATAGTTCTCCAAAGTTTGAATTGCCGTATCCTCCGCGCGAAGCCGCTGTGACGTCACACGTCACACGACACAACGCAAGCCTTGGTATGCCCTGGCGAGGATGCTGCTCCCGCAAGCCACCGCGCCGCCGCCGGCCTCCTCGTTCATGTTGTTATTCCTTGTTTTCAGTAGGGTAGGCGACGACGACGGTGACAAAACGATACACTGCAGTTTATTGGTACTCGTATTATTAGAATATATCTAGCAGACCGAGAAACTATAAATATTGCATTGTACTCAGGTGTACTAACACCACCATAAAAACACCCAACAAATATTTCAATGGATAGCCTATTATGAATACAAAAAATTGAGTTTTATGACCCCCATCCCCCAACTACCCCAATTTCACCCCCACCCAAAAAAGTAGAAAATGATCACGAAATCCCTAAAACGCCTAAAAACCAAGTTTGAGCTGTTTCTATATTTTTAGTTTTTCTGTTATTGCTACGCTACCGCTGACACGATTTTCAAAAATCATAAAGATTTTTCATCCTCGCAGTGGTGGTAATACTGTGTGAAAATTTAATTGAAATCAATCTAATAGTTTCCTAGTTACACCATACAGAATGATCAGAAGCAATACTCTCGCATGTATACATCAGAAAATTCTAAGTCCCTTGGTTTCCGTAATAGCCAAGGTAATGCACCTAAAAAAGTGTATATGACGCTAGGCCTTCCTTTCACAGGTTAGTGGACGGCCTGTTATGAATACAATAATTTTGCAGTTTTACAACCCCCCATCCCCAAGCACCCCAATATCACCTCTATACCCAAAAAGAGTAGAAAATTATCAGGAACCTCTAAAACGCCTAAAAACAAAGTTTGAGGAATATTTAAAAGTTTTCGTTTTTTGCTAATTACTCCACCGCCCATGCACCGATTTTCAAACTTATAGGCACATTACCTACTACTACCCCCACAGCATATCGCTGTCCAAATTTCATAACAATCCATGCAGCGGTTACTGAGATTACGTGGCTAGAAAAACGCGTACAGACAGACCGACAGACGGATAGACCGACGGAAATGAGTTGTGTGGATTTCCGTCATGTAGTTCATAATTATGTCGAGATCCACTTTAGGAAGATGAATAGAATCACTAGGAACGTAACCTTCCTCCATAAAAAATATATTGGCATCTGCCCGTTACAACAAACACTCCGCCGTTCCACTAAAGTCTAAATGTCGCACACCGTACAGCGCAGCGTATGCATAGCGGAGTACCGGCTCCCGACTGCGGCTGCAGCGAACGATTCATGTGGTGTGACGTCATACGACAATTCACCGCCGCGGTCGCTTTACGAAGATATAAAATTGAATAACTCTGCCGTTTTTTTAAATATTCAGATGATTTTTTAGACATTCTTCAAGTGAAGAAATCGACTATCAGATAGTAATGAATTTTCCAGATTTTATTTTTTAGGAAACTGCTCCATTGCACAAAATTCTCTGTACGAACCAAACGCGCCTATTTGGCTAAAAATGATCGAGTTCGTACCAGTATCGATATTTTCATTTTCGCATCTCTACCCAAACTTCACAGCTGTAAAATCATCCATAAATCACCCCAAGGTCAAATTTTGTGGGAACCATTTTTTTTATGGGAAATCTTCAGAGATATTGTGCTGGTGGTTTACTATGGCTCAAGTATGTCACATCGTAAGTTGTCAAGTATCGTGATGTGTTTCATGGCGGCAGGGTAGCGAAACCAGTTGCTATGGCACTGCATACTGTATACGACCATTTTGGCTCTTCCTGCAGTTGCAAAAGATTTGTTCTTACAAACTGTCTCAACAAACTCAGAATATAGTTATAAGGAAGGGAATCCCCTCAAGTGTCCACTAGACGTGTACAGGAATTTATTCTTACCCGGGGTCATCAAACACATCAAAAATATTCTTTGGTACACATGTCAATAAGCTGTGTTGCAAGTTTTATAGTTACTAGAGGTAAGATTACCACACTACTATAATGTATCAAGTACAGAAAATGAATGTAGCATTTCAAATGTTACTAGATTCAATTATTGCTTCGGGTAGCTTGCTTTCAAGAAATACATTAATAATAATAATAATAATAATAATAATAATAATAATAACGTCTTTATTCAAAAAAAGTGAATACATGTAATGTATCACAAAACTTATCGTCAAAGCCTATATGTTTTAGTTTTGCAATTAGAAGGAGATGGTTAATTTTGTCAAATGCTTTCGAGTAGTCGATAGATACTAAAGCTACCGCAATCTTTTTATCGACAGCTCGCAAGATATTATCACACAAATTCAACAACGCCGCAGTGGTATTATAGTGCCTTCTAAAACCAGATTGGTGGCGAGATATTATTTTATGTTCTTCTATGTAAGATACTATTTGTAGTTGAACAGTTTTTTCCAAAATTTTTGATAATACCGGTAATAAGCTAATTGGTCTTAAATATAAACATTTTCGAAAGGATTAATTTAATAGACGCGATAATTTGAATGACACGTGATCAAGAAATAGCTCTCTGATGGCTTCATATGGCTTGGAGGGTCCTCGATGTTATATAACCTCCATCCGGTTGAAAAATGCAGCGCGTGGAGATAACGTGGCATTAATTCATGGGAGCAGCACGTGACGAGCACCAGCGGCTTAATTACATGCTCCGACTAATTATCCCCAAAATAGAGGAGATAGGGGTTGAAAATTATTTTAAGGTACATATACGGTCCAGGGTTTTACACAAAGTCACACTTATTCATTAGAATTGAGGCGTTTATCGGAAAAACGTTATTAGTTCAAAACTAACATATTTGGGAAAGTGAAAAAGCTTCCCAGCACGTAAAACTTTGATTAGATTGATTTATTGCCATATCTGGTAGAAGTAAAGGTATATAACACCACAAGCAGTAATCATTATATTGTAAAACAAATATGAAAAAAACACAAAAAATACATGGACATATGAGGTTTTTGAGAGAAAATGTTAACAAATTAATACCAACAGCATGAAAGTAAAATAAATTCCGATACAAAAAACAAAGAAAGAACGATAGTGAATCCAATACATAAACCGACTAACTGAAGCAATCAATTGTGGCTAACCAAAAAGCCCGATATCTACCAATCAGTATTCGCAGCCACTACACTACTATATTATCATCGTTGTCGATGACAAAGTTACCAGCAGTGTCAGGTGCTTTTTTTTTTATGGTCGGCCTCCCGCAAAGGATTAAAGCCTATGGCGCTGTAGAAGCGCTGCGAGAGGATAAGTATCGGTTCACGTTAAATTTGAAACGCTGCAGGTTGTAGCCGTCAGGAAACAAATTCCCCGGCAGCTGATTCCACAGCGTCGAAGTTCTCCAAAGGAAGGAATGCTGGAGGAGACTAGTTCGGGGAGTAAGGACCTCGACCTGGTAAGGATGAGCCCGCAGAGCTTCTCTAGTTTTCCTGGTTCGGACGGCCTGTGGTGTTATTATCTGAGAGAGCTCAATCGAACATCTTTCGTGATAGAATCTGTAAAACAGGGATAGTTCAACCACCCTCCTTCGATGTTCCAGGCGGTGGAGGTCCTTTGTGAGGTTTGGCGTATCGATTGGTTTAATCGCTCTTTTCTAGATAGTGTCTAGAAGCTTTAGAGAGTATTTAGGAGCGCATCCCCACACATGGGAGCAATACTCCAGCGATGGTCGGATCTGTGCCTTGTACAGCAGCAGCGGTTGCTCTGGTGTATACAACTTCCTACGGCGGAACAAAACAAGCTTCTAGGATGCCGTTTTAGCAATACTGACGACGTGGTCGTGCCAGGACATGTTATTGGTGATGTTGATTCCCAAAAGCGCGCAGGAGGTGATTCGACTATGGGGTGACCCTCCATTTCCACGGTTGGTAAGCCATCGTGAGACTTCTTTGTAAGTGTTGTTGCTTGAGTTTTTTGTACGTTGAACTGTACTTTATTTGCTAATCCCCACTCGACAATTGTTTTGATATCAGCGTTGATCTGTGAGGCATGCTGCTGTCGCTGACGTACCGTCTCCTGGGATGATAGTGGCTTGCCTGGTTCCATGCACGACACTAATGTACTGTCATCTCCTCTGTGGATTGGATGTTATTTCCAGCAGCTCGTTGATGTAGAGTAGAAACAGTGCAGGGGATAGGACAGATCCCTGAGGAACACCGGGGTTTATTGAAAATACGTCAGATGAACAGCCGTCGACTACAACAAACATCGGGAGCTGGAGCTGGAGATCGGTCGTTCAAAAAGCTATTCAGCCACTGGCGCAGGCCAGGTAGTAGTCCATAAGCAGCAAGCTTGGCCAGAAGTCCGTCATGCCATACTCTGTCGAAAGCTTTTGATATATCAAGTGCAATAACACAGGATTCGCCATGATTGTCTACTGCTCTGTTCCACAAGTGAGTGACGTAGGCAAGGAGGTCACCTGTAGACCTGTGCTTACGGAAGCCATACTGGTGATCATTTATGATGTTATTGTTGTCTAGGTATTTCAGGAGCTGTGTGTTAATGACAGTCTCCATAACCTTAGACATGATGCTGAGAAGAGCCACAGGTCTATAATTGGTGGGATCAGTTTTTTTGCCTTTCCTAGGAATGGGTTGTACGCAGCCAATCTTCCACGAAGCGGGAAACACGCCTCGTTGGTACGAACGTTTGAAGAGCTTGCAAAGAATAGGTGCAAGCTCAGCGGCACAGGGTTTAAGGACAATGGCTGGAATTTGGTCAGGACCAGTAGCTTTATTGGTGTTCGGTTTTTGGAGGATGCTTTTTACATCTCGATGTTGAAATTTGACCTCTGCCATTCTCGAGTTCACGCTTATGGTGGTGGTCGGAGTACTTCCTTGAAAGTCTACAGTAGAATTGGCTGCGAAGGGCTTCCCCAAGATGTCTGCTTTTTCTTTAGGAGCAGAAGCGATGGATTTGTCCTCTCTGGTCAAGGGTGGTATTGACGAATAGGAAAAGTTCTGACTAACAGCCTTAGCTACAGACCAGAATGTTCTGGACGAACTAGGACATGATAGGAGCTTAAATTGATTCTAATGAAATCTTGACAGTATCATTACCGTGGTGAGGATGGAAAACACGCACGGTTGTTGGAAATCGTGTCAGTGACAGCGTAGTAATAATCAAAAAAACTAAAAATATGAAAACAGCTCAAACTTCGTTTTTAGAAGTTTTAGGGGTTCGTGATCATTTTCCACTTTTTCTTGGGTGGGGGTGAATTTGGGGTATTTGGGAAGTGGGGGGTTGTAAAATTGAAAGATTGGTAATAGGCTGTCCATTGAACTGTGAAAGAAAGACCTAGCGGCATAACACAATTTTGGGGGTGGGGCTGGCGATGATTTGGTTGCAAGGGGATCTCAGACTATAGCTTCATACTAAGGAAAAATAAGAAACTGGTATCGCCGTATTGTGTGGGAAGTACTGAGTCAATTAACTTGACTTCATTTTTTTCAGCGGGTGGGAACTTTTCAAATGAAAACCCCGTATATCATCCAACACCACCATCTAGTATTCAGAGGTTGGTAGATATTCTATTTTCTACGTACGTGCATTTGTATTACCTACATGCATCCTGCATCTGTAATAAAAATGGGAAGAAGGAGCCAGTTAAGTGCTAAACAGAAATTAAAAAGGCGGAGGCTAATGAAATAATTTCATTACAACCTCGCAACGCTCCTGGCAACAAAATGAAATACCAGCGTATGTACAAGTGGGAGCTCCTTGAATTTATTGCGACTCCCTATGCAACCATCGAAAAAAAAACGAATAATTAAAGAATTGACTTTACATTACCATGATGACGATGTGAGAATAATGTGATGACTGGCTGGCTTCAAAATTGAAATAAATGTTGCTGCTGCTCGCGAGGTGAAAATCTGTGTTTACCCTGAGAAAATTTCCGTGATGAGGAACTTTCATTCTAATTGAGCTTCTATTACCTCAATCAAGAATACAAAATAGCTTTAGAATCAATGAGAATTTGAATTTTAGTTCAGGCACATTAACATATCTCCACAGGCCACATAGTCGTTAATTGTTAATAATTCATAGTTTTACCTGTGTGTTATATCGTTATACTCACATAAAAGGATTGTTGCTTAGTTGGGGTTGTGGGGACCCAATGCAGATGTCGGTATGTAAGTATGAAGTATGTGATTTGCAATATATGTATGTACCTATGTAAGTAGTTATAAATGAGACATAAACAATGGTGTGTCGGTGGCCGTAACATATTCTTCTAATTCAAACGTACAGATATATAACATATATAGATCCTATATCCTATATCCCTTGATTATGCTTCAGCCTCATAGGTGATACATTCAATGTCTTGTATTCAGGATGATTGATTTAAAGATTAATTAAAAGACCTTCTAAGTTTTTAATTAAGAGTATATACTGATCAAAACTATCAAATCCTTGGTTTACGATAGTTTCAGCTTTGTGCGTAAAGAAGGATATAATTTATTTATAAAAGAATTGGTTTTTATGTGAATAGTTGTCAAAACTAAAGAGATGCCTCCAAAACAACTCTTTACAAATAATCTTACTGAAGCAAAACAATTTTTAGATTCAAAAGAAAACTGAGGATAGCTTGATTTTGTTGAAATTTGAATCAAAATGCTACAGCTACAGCTAGGAGGTTATCTATAAAAGCATTTCTGGAAACCTTTATTTTTTATGTCCAGTCGTATGAATGCATTTACTATCCACAAAGTTACTTATATTCAAGTTAGAGACGCGATTAGCAACTCAAGAAAGAAAGCGACGCCTACAAAGTGACATGCAGAATAGTGAAAACTATAATGATAAAAACTATAATTCCCTTAATAATGTTATTTTAATATCTGTTTAAAATTAAATTCACTTCCTCACTGAATTTCGACCTATTGCACAAGATAAGATAAAAAGGTGAAAAAATGCTAGTTAACAATATGAACAACAAACATAATTCGACAACAAAATAAATTGGCTACTCGATCTGCTAAACGCAATAGCTGACTTTTGACCTTCTTTCTGAAGCCATACAGACACAAACACCTGTACCTTGCTGTTATAGGATTATAGAGGTTAGCTTTATGTAAAATTTCTTTAATTTTTGCAGAATTATGGGGAGGCTTACAAATAGAGCGTACGGAGGATTTTGTACCCATGAGGAATCAACTCGTCTAGCAAATAAATTGGCCCGCTAGCTTTGAGAACTCCGCGCAATAGTGAAGCCATGGAATAAGTGAATAAGTCATCAACTCTGAGCCATTTGAGTTCTTTGATCGCTATACTTTCCGAGGCCAAATATTAGTCTGAAGCAATCATTTTGGACCTTCTGCAATTTTTATTTATGATCAGTCATGGATAGTAAACAACTTAGGAGAGCGAGAAAACTGGATTTGGCACAGATTTCTACTAGCCCTATAATCAATATGTTGGTTAGAATTTAAAACTTTAGTTTTCACACACGTTGATTTCATATTACTATTCATCTACTCTAATTAAGTTATACAGTGATTACGAAACTACTCTTGAACAGGTTATACTACCTACAAACACACAGCGTGAGTTATTTTTCATAACTCACGCTGCAGCCGTTCATAGATAAAGTAGAGTATTCAACTAGCGGTAATGGTAACAACTCACTTGTTCGTTTACAGCACTCGCTTGCGGCTCGTGCTGCAAACTTCAACGCGTTATCATTTCTGTCTTTGCCGCATCGTTGAACAACATACTATATATATATAAACTAAATCTTGCAGCGAGAAATGGTATCTGATTTTTGGAACTATATTTGGAAGGAGTTCTACTATTATCTATTCTGAAGGAAATCCAATACATTATTGTTCGCATATTCTGCGCAGATATGGAGCTTTGGAGAGATTCTATACAGACACTGCCTTTTGAAATAACCTGATCTTCAAGTAGGCTTCGTGTAAATTATATTCCGCTGCCATGTAATAATTATCTAACGTTGCTTTTGTACTGCAGCTAACATATATGCAGCTCAAAATACCGGGTTATCCAGGTTATTCGACACAGAGCATTATGGCTGAAGTATCTGATGTAAAAGCAATTAATAATTTCAAATGAATAAGGACCCATTAAGACTACATTTTGAAAATATGTTCATGCTGTAAAGAGTGTCTCCAAAACACGAAACGTATCAAAGTTATACTTTTTTAAATGGAACATTCTGTATATGATTGTAGTGACTCTATGTATCACACGTGGGACTTAAAGCGAACCGTTCAGGTGAAATTCACCATTTTCGGTATAAGCAGATGTCAGGAAAAAATTGAATATCGCAGAGATTATGAAATTTAGAAGGCTGTGACTTTGCCATATTACTAAGCATGAAATACGTCAGCTTAGGTTAAACGATCAAGGTTGAGTTACATTTGTGCTTGGATAAATCGGTTTATTAATCAAGGAAACTTTAATCAGAGGTAACTTGATACCTTCATTTGGAAATGACTAGCTTTTTTATGCGATTAGATGTAAAATTTGATAGTCTTTCTGATACTTTAGGGTTGTGGATATCAATCTCTCTGATAATTTTTATTTAACTTCAACTTTCAGGAAAATCGGGGTTTTTTAATTGACACTACCTGTAAGTAACCTAGAGAACCCTGAAACATATCCAAAAACCCGTTCAGATAGGTGAAACTAGGTAACAGAAACAAGACACAGACGAATTAGGGTAAAGAGTCAAGACTATAAAAGCGCTTTACAACAAATCAACTCTATAATCAGAAACAACTGCGGTAACATATCTAAGGTCAAAAAGAAGCTGGAGTATGACAGAAACAGTCAACAGTCAACAGTTTTTCACAGTCTACTCTCTACTGCGATTAAACATTTCCAAAACAATTAAAAACCCTGAAATGAAAGCTACCAGCGACTGTTGCGCCAGTACTCAATTAACATTAACATGTAATGGTGTAAAAAAGTAGTAACTTGCATGCAGAATTGAATAGTTTTTTATATGATTGACTGTAATATTTTCTGAAGATAATAAACTGTCTACAACATTCGCTAGTAGTTTTCCTTTCATTTCAAAATGTTTAATGGTTTTGGAAATTGGAAATCTCTAGCACATTGCAGTAGATAGTAAGCAGCAGGCGGAAAAATATTCATTGCTGCCGTACTCCGGAGTCTGTTTGACCTTAGATATGGGACCGCCGTTGTTTCTGGTTAAAGATGATTTGTTGCAAGTATTTTTTATGATCTTGACTCTTTAGTCTATCTCGTCTGTATTTTTCTGATAAAATCTTTGTTGATATTTCACGGTCTGCTAGGTTGCTTATAGGTAGGGAAATTGAAAAACCCCGATTCCGTTGAAAAGTTGAAGTTAAATGAAAATTACCAGAGATCCGTGTTCATCATATCGTTAGAAAGGCTATCAAAATTTACATTTAGTCGTAGAAAAAATTAGTCATTCCCATTCGAAAGAATCAAGTTGTTTCTGTTTGAAGTTTCCTTAATTAATCGTCCGATTCCTCCAAGCACAAACGTATTTAACCGTCCTACCTAAGCTGACGCACTTCATGCTAAGTAATAGGGCAAAGTCACAGCCTTCTAAATTTTACAATCTCTGCGATATTTAATTTTTTCCTGGCATCTACTTATACCGAAAATGGTGATTTATACCTGAACGCTTCGTCCCATGTGCGGTACATAAAGTCACACTAGAATTCACCAGGAAACCTGAATATGCAAAAATATATAGGGTGTTCCATTTGAAAGAAACAACTTTGATATGTTTCGTGTTTCGGGGACACCCTGTGTAACATGAAAATATTTTTGAAATTTAGCGTTGATGCGTCCCTATCCATCCAAAACTACTATTTTCCTTTTCATCAGATAACATAGCCATGAACTGTTGGTTCTTTCTGTTCGGCATGTTCCGTGTTCTCTCGACCACTCCTGTTGGCGAAACGCCAAGCAGCGAAGCGCGCCGACGCCAAGGCGGCGGAGCGTGTCGATGCCGGCCGAACAACCCAGGAGCCAACAGTTCATCGGATCATGGTCGCGAAAGTCTTACACAATACCTTAGCCATAATGCTCCGTGTCGTATAACGTGAATAATCCGGTATATACCGAGCTCCAGTTTGTGGCACGTAACAATTACTCTGTACCTTAGTGAGTAACTGAATCGATATCTGTGTATAAAGGAATCCTGTAGTAACACAGATGTTTCCAAAGGTACTCACATACAAACGCATACATCACTTAAATCACCCTCAAAACGAAACTGAATTCCAGGCTGAATTGTTAACGAGCTTTCCGTTCGTTTGTATGAGTGCATGAAACTTCCTACGCGGAATGTTCCGTATGCAGAGCTGAAGCTTTTTTGGCACGCGAGTCCGGCTGTTGAATTATGCTGTTTTTTGCATACATGCTCGTATAGATGCTGCCTGGTTGTAATTAAAGCCCGTAAGCACACACCTCCCTGAGAGCAGTAAACGTATTTCCTAGCATATATGGTTCATCAGGCCAGATCTGATTGTACCTGCGGGCAGAGGTGGAGTACCTTAAAAAAAATATACTTCAATGTATCTAAGATGAATCGTGTATCTTGGATACATTTTCATTGAAAAAAGCAGCATATTTCTATTACTATTACTTTTATACGGCATCTCCACCAGGTTCTAATGAATAACCGGGGTCTGCCAAGGAGTCACTCATTCAAGCTGTTAGGAGTCAACATTACAGAAAATCTGATCTGGCACGAACACGTTGCGTCAATTGCAACAGCTGCTGGTAAAAAGCTTGTGTACCTATTTAGAGCCAGAAAGTACTTTCACCTCCTCACGCTATATAAAGCCCAGATAAGACCTAACCTGGAGTGTTGGTCTCATGTCTGGGGAGCTGCTGCCCCTACTACTATGTCTATACGAGATGCCGTCTAGAGATGCCGATATTCAAATGGAATATGCTCCTCTAAGCTATCCTCTATCGTTCCGCCGCTCACCGCTCCTATCAGATGCACCCGCGCGACCGCGGCATCTCATCCTAAGGCGGTGGTCCTTCATACATCAATAACCGAGCGGTACAACCGCAAATTTATTCCCAGGGTGTCCTAGGCTTGGAATGGACTGCCAGGATGTGTATTAATTGGGCCTCCAGGTATTGGCCCACTCAAATCCCATGTTAAGAAACTTTCCCTGACATAACCCTTTCACAGCAGCCGCGGTACTCTGGTATTTAGGCTCTGCCTACGAGGTCTGCTCAGTTATAAAAAAAAAATCTCGAATCTTTTACAGCCAGTTGCATCAGTAACACTTAAGGTCAATTAACATGCTACTTAGATAGACCTAGGATGACAGTATTGCTTTGCATTGCTGTCTAAGGAGCAGTTAAAGCTAAGCTATAAGCGTTAGATTTTTCTGGCTGAAGGTACACTTTTCATTACTTTATTGCAATTTTTAGTCTTGTGGTTTATTGTCAATCCTTTTAACCTTCTTGTTGTCAATATAATGAGTATCTAGTCAAAATAATAATATGTGAAGAATCTCAGGGAATGAAAAAAGGACCGTAGAATTGAAAATAAGATGCTTGAAGAATTAAAATTGATGTTGCCTAGACAAGTGTTCAACGAAAGTTCCTGAAATATCTTTCGTATAAAGTCGATCACGTTTATCCTGAACAAGGAATAGATCATAATTCATTATTGAGACGTTTTGAGTTTCAAAGTTTGGAATTCAGGAGGATAATTTCGTCCTGTGTATTTTTGTATAAGCTCATGCGTAACAAATTTGACTGTTCTGAATTATTGGGTTACATAAGCTTAAATGTACCTCATTATAACTCTCGTCACTATCAGACATTTTATTACCAGGGACCGCGAACAACGTTATTACAAAAATCGCCAATAACAGTGATGTGTTCAAATTATAATAGTATTTCTAAGCATTGTGATATTTTTAGTTGTACCATTTCTGAGTTAAAGTCGACCGCTGAAAGATTATGACTAGATTAACACTTGTTTCATTATTGTTACTATATAATATTATCATGAAGTATTGCCCTGTAAAGGGATGTAAATCTGTTGGGCAATAAAGTGCTATGATTATGATTATGATTATGATTATGATTATGATTAAGTGTTTGAGAGGGTAGATTATTTCAATAAATTTGATGAACTCACTTTTTCCGTCGAAACAGGGTAACGAAAGCTACAACAGCTGTGCGCCTTCTAAGCCTGATTGAGTATCTAATTGAATATTCCTACATGTAAGGTGTAGAGTTGCTAACTGAAAATATACAGATTTATAAACAGACAAATAGTGTGGCTTCTATGAATCAGCTTCTGATGTTTACCTGTCAACCACAAAAATGACATGTGAATGGAATTCTTCTCTATCCTTCTCTGGACATAGCCCATAATTCATCACAAATCTATAATGTTTACGATGTTGCTAAGCCTTTGCAATGCTTAGATGAGCTTCAGTTACGATTTCCATGGTGAAAACCACGGTTCAACAAAAAATCAGCTGTCTTACTCACGGTCTGTTCCTTTGTGATGATGTGTTGCAAATATCTGATGTCAGTGACATCATTTTGGGATAGTTTCATTCGCCCTGACAGGGGCGGAGTAGAAAAAAGTGTAGAACAAGGCAGAACTAAGAAATAATACTCAGAATGGAAGATAAGCATTAAAGATAACATAAAGTTTATGTTGTCCTTAATGTTTACCTCCCACAAAGTACTAGATTTGCGCTTATTATTCATCTCTATAGTCGTATTATATGTGGATAGCAATGATCCTGCCGTGTCGCCGCTGTTAGAATCCAGCTCTGTCTAATCCAAAATATCGATGCGCAAAGGGATCGGCGCAAAGCATCCCCAGACCTTGAGTAAGACAGCTGATTGTTTGTTGAGGCGTGGTGAAAACCATATTCACCTTAAGATGCACGATAAGCCTCCTCCTAACATAGCTTCATACATGGTGGGCATAAAAACCAAGTGTTTTTGGTTTGAGTAATACCCATATATTAGAAAAGGGAGGAGTGCGCGGTTTATTACAATCCATTCCTTGGCTCAAACTATTACACCTTCCTCGACACCTTCTTACTTGCCACTTGCCATCATGGAGCTGTAGACGCTAGAACAACGCGTGGCATATGACGTGGCATCATTGGCCCATATTTTTTTGGAGAAAATGGGGTCACCGCTACAGTAACATCTCAACGTTACATTCATACGGTGAATACCTTTTTCATACCTGAATTGCAAAGAAGAGGTGTGTGTATATCAAAGATTTGTGATTCCAGCAAGATGGGGCCACGGCACACACCGCCAGAGCATCCATGGCTGTTCTTCGCCAGCTGTTTCCAAATCGTTTAATTTCGAGGTTTGGTGGAGTTTCATGACCTCCTCGGTCTCCCGACTTATCAATTTGTGATTGGGGGGTATGGGGGTAACTCAAGTCACGTGTTTAAAGGGCCAAGCCCCGTACGTTAGACGCAGAGAAGGAAGCGATTCGCCATGGAATCTCTCAAGATCAACAGAGACATGCTGGAAACAGTGGAGTGCAATTTTCGTGAACGGCTACATCATATACCAGATGTAATTTTTGCACTTGGATATTTCAAAATGGTTTATTATCAGCTATGTTCTACTACCAATAATTTTTTTTTTCAGGGTAAAAAGTAATAACTTTATGATTATTTCAAAAACACTTGATTCCTATGCCCCCACCCTGTAAGGGGGACCGGTGCAACTAGCAGTTAATACCGGACGCTGCTAGATAGTGCTAAATATTCCTATAAGACGCATGTCTCCCTAAGAGCAGTTAACGATTTTCCTAGCATAGATCTGTATCTTAGATGCTTTTTCATTTTGTCGAACAGTATCTTCCTATTACGTAGTTTGTAATTAGTTCTATCTTGAATCTTTTAGTACCGAAAGTTATAAATATGGGTATTCGTATAAATCACATGTACATGTATCTATCTTTAGGAGCAGTAGACGTTTTCCTAGCGTACATGGTTCATCAGGTCACATCTGCATTCTGCTTTTAGCTGAGGGCAGAGGTGTAGTACATTGACAAAAAGATACATAGACATATCCAAGTTAATTCCCTTATCTTAGATACTTTTTCATTTTAGAGGACAGTATCTTGAGTTGTATCTTGAGAATTTTAGTTCCAAAAGATACGCTGAATATTCCTCTAAATCACAAGTCTCTCTAAGGGCCGGTTGTACAATGCAAGCTTAAGCTTCGGCTTAAGGTAAGCCGACGTTAAACCACGTCAGTTGCAAAACGTCCGTTTAACAATGCTGGCTTAGCCCCCCACTCCAAGCTTAACACGAGCTTACGTAAGCCGAAGCTCAACGCGAGCTTAGCTGAGGTTTAAACCTAACCTGAAATAAATGACATGATGTGTCAAGGAGGAACCTTCAAATTGCTTTTCACTCTATTAGGTTATATTTTTTGAAAGATTTTGTGTCTAGTTTAACAAAGAAAGCAAATAAAAGAACAGAAACAGAAACGGCCATTGCCCAAATTTGGCACAAACTGTCACAAGTGACTAACCTAAAAAGGTAATTTTTCAGATGATTATGTCAGTATGTATTACTTCATTGGTGCCAACCGTAGTGAATTTCATTATCGACCAGGTTTAACTAAGCCGACGATTGTACAACGGATGTCGACTTTAAGCCTGAGCTTAGCTAAGCTTAGGCTTAACAAAGCTTGTGTTAAACCCGCATTTGTACAACCGGCCCTAAGAGTACCAACACATTTGTATTTTTTAGCATATTGTTCATCAGTGAAAGGGCTATGATGTGATTATACTTGAGGGCAGAGATACAGTACTTTGACAAAAAAGGTACTGAGATGTATCTAATATAATTATTGTATTTCTAATTTCACCGAATAGTACGTCCTGCAGCAGCGTGTGGTCAGGTGTGGCATACAATGCGTTGGTCTGATGCGACGACGCAACGCAACGCACTAATGAGAAACCTCTTTTAGCTTTTCTAATAAAAATAAAAGGAATTCAGGTATAATTTGACATACTTGACACATTGAAACAGTTATGAATAATATGACTACAAACCCTCGACCTATCCATTTTTTTATTATTCACATATACGCATCGATGTGCGGAAGTTATACCTGTTCCGGAAGTTCTGTAACAACTGCGCCAGCAGAAAGATAATAATCCAGTCAGGATTAATTAGTGCTAATGCGGCAACACCAAGAACAGCTTTCCGATAAATCTGCCGCTATGTATTGTAGTAATACACCACAAGCGAACTCTGGAGATAATTAATTTATTCCATCGCAAGTGTTTTTGCTTGTTCCACTACGTTGTACATCCGACTTCCGAGCAGCTAGGGCCATGAAGCTTGCTGTAGCATCAGGTGCTCTAACGAAGTTTTTGTC
The DNA here is from genome assembly GCA_951848785.1 of Callosobruchus maculatus. Lineage (NCBI taxonomy): Eukaryota > Metazoa > Arthropoda > Insecta > Coleoptera > Chrysomelidae > Callosobruchus > Callosobruchus maculatus. The sequence goes on along the minus strand of CATOUR010000054.1, from coordinate 6,966,896 downwards.
GTTATGCAGTAAAGCAACGCGGACAAAATATTAAATGTTCAACAGAGAACCGCTAAAAACGGTGTTTCGTATATGAGTATGTATAACCAAGAATAATAATATGTTTTTCTACTACATTTTTTCTGTACATCCTCAGGGTAGTGGTGCACCAAAAGCACGAAGTGTAGATTCTGACTGAGAAATAGATGTTTGCTTTTCAATTCTCGACTTTCATACCAAGTATAATAATGAGGTCTTGAGATTAGGAAACTGTTTCGTTTTCTTTTTGATACAACGTTTTGTCATCCAAAGCTGCATCATATTCAGGTGTATTGCTATTTTTTTACCATAAATTCCACACCATGCTTTGAAACCCATTTGAATTTGCAGGCTTCATTGTTCCTATAATTGAGGATTTTCTACAGCCCCGTAATGATGGTTGTGTTTGTTGAATACGCGACAGTATTGGTAAAATGTGTTTCGTCTGTCCATATAACATTTTTGGAAAAAGTCTTCCTTCTTGACATTTGTTTCGATACCACTGGCATAATTGTAGTCTGTAGGTTGAAGTAATGTGTGTGGAGTAATTTTTTGTTCCAGGTAGACCTCTTTCAGGAAAATTTTCAAAATAATTGAGGCACCCTCTGCATCCATTTGCTCTTTAATGTAAGTTACCAATTTGTCAAAATTCTCTACATTTGAAAAAAATTGCGCCATTTCACTGGAAATTTGTCAGTTCTCTCTTTAAAACAATATAAGATGCAATTAAGTAAAAGTATTATATTTATGTCACTTCAAAATGCAAAAAAAGTATTTTCAATGTGCTAGAAAACAAAATGGCTGCCATACGATAAAGAGTGTTGATGAAGATATCTCAAGATCCAGTTTTCAAAACTAAAAAACGAATGCAGGTATGCGTTGCTCCTAAGAAGATCCTAAAAATATTTTACAGATTTTCATATATTTAGAATAATATTAAGCTACAACACTTTTTCGAAAATAAGACTTCCTCGTATTTTCAAACTGTCTTGAAAACAAAATAGAAGAAATCAAGTTTGATACCCTAAAAATAAATACCCCCTATGCATTCCCTATCCATTTCGGACACACCTATAATTTATAAGGTGTTCGCATAGTTTTCAGCAGAGGCATCAAATAAAGCATCTTTCGCTTATTGCACGGTTCATAACACCATTAATACATTGTTTGATCAAACCAATATTTTGAAAACTAGTCACTCTTTGTAATTTCCATCTGAATCGTTATGTGTTGTGAATAAAATTGAGAAATTTGCATATTGATGTGTATGTTTGGCCTCAATTCTGTTAGGTGTATTTGCAACCAGTTCGAATCACAATATTTTCCACCACGCTACAGGTGAGCGGTTGCACCAGATACATCGAGACATAGTTTCCCATGGCTTTTCACTTTGATTGTAGATTGATCACAGGAAGTTCCAGCTATCCCTAATTGGTAAAACTGTTATAAGGGCTGAATGAATACGTACTGAATTTATCGTACATTGTGGCAAATATACAGGATAATGGCTGATCTGTTTTTATATAGATCTCTTAAACGAAGGCAATTTAAAGGGAAAGACTTACTTATAATATAATATGCACCAAAATCTTAATAGAAGGCTCTCGATCAAACAGGAGCTGCACCGACCAGGTTCTGCCCCTTACAACTTTTGTAAAGGCCGACTTCCAAAGACAGTTAAAAACATCGGATGTATTGTTCGATCTTTTAACGGTCTACATTACGGTTTGGAGACGTGGTTTTTCTATAAGCTCATACGAGAGATACCTTGCGTAAAGACAACAATGTTATTTGGAGACATGCTCAGTAACAGAATATTCAGAGTGACTGTAGACAACATAGAGAGCAAGTCAATAAAGCTGAACAACGGTCTACCCCAGGGATCCGTCCTAGCCCCACTGTTTTTAAGCTTATGTATAGCGGATATGCCAAATACAACAGCTAGGAAGTTTGGGTATGCAGATGACTGGGCAATAACTACTCAACACAGCGATCTCGAAGTAAGATAGTGCCTCTTCACCAAAAACTTAGACACCTGACGAAAACGGAAGCTACATATTTTCGTTGGAATAATAAGCTGGCCAACAAAGAGATTGAAATACACTTTGAGGTAAAACTTATGAAGCACAATAAATACCAGAAATGTATCAGAAAGACGCTGGATACAACACTCTCTTATAAAAAATATCTAAGCTCGCCGCGAAAGTGAAGACTAGAAACTAGAAATAAAATCCTTCAAATGTTGTGTGGCAGAACTTGGGGATCTTCAGCTACACCCTGTGATTGGAATATTCTGCAGCTGAGTACTGAGCCAGTGTGTCTCAACAACGCTCATACCAGCAGCTGGTACATCGACAATTCAATAACACAATGCGCCACCATCATCAAGTCTGCCCCAGTCCACTGGCTTCTTGTTTTTAGTCATCATCGTCCTTAGATCTCATTAGACAGGAAGCGCTGAAGAGAGAGGGTAGGAAAATAATCCACATTCCTGAATTTTTTCTTGTTAATATACCGGGCAAATGAAAAGTACCGGAACGCTTAAGTATTTCCAAAACTGCCAAATCTGGAGCAAAAAAACTTCCATACCTTAGGGTTTTTAAACATGCAGATTTACCGCTTTTACGTTACACGTCATAATTTTGTTATTTTAGAAGGAACGTCCTACTTTTTGCGATCAATTGCGCATGTCGAATTTAGCAATTCTTATAATTTCAATTTTGTTTATTTTAATTACAGAGATACGTCAATACTGCGTTTTCAGTAAAAAGTACCAGAATGCTTAAATATACATATCCAAAACTGCTACAGCTGGAACAATAAAATTCAATTTTCAATATGCATAATTCAAAAACGCTCACAGCAGTGTTGTCAGATTTACCTCTTTCACGTTATACAGGGTGGCCAATCGGGTGACGATAATAATTTTTTTTTAGATAGCCCGTACCGAGACCTATCCAAAACACCCCCATGTATGTGTACCGATTATTGATGGTTTTCGAGTTATGATTTTTTTTTTTTGAAAACTTAGAGATTTTCCAGTTTTTCCAAGAAATCGTCAAAAACAAAAACAAGAATGCTTTTTGGCTTTTATTTTTTTCTGCAATTATACTCAATATTCAGCCTATTTTAATATTCAATAAAGAGAACCTGTACATCCGAACAATAATTAAGTACATTTTGGGGCCAAAGTTTGAAATCTCTGTTTCTACTCAGGAGACCAAAACCTTCAAAATAAGACTAAAAATACTTGTTTCTGGTTCTGGAGCTTCAAACTAATCTTAAAAACTCTGCAAGACATTGCACTTTCGAAGTAATAATGAAAAAGTAGCACTTATGGAGACATTTTGCGCCGTACGTGAGTGTTAAAGGTAAAAAGGTGATAATTCACGAATTTCCAAAATGATTTAGAAAACTATCATTTTGCTTTGTTATGACAAATTAAAGAAAAAAAAACTCGTAACAACTAATAAACCCGATAATCATTGATGTTTTGATGAGTTTTAATAAAAAAACTAATACCCAAATTGTGATTTTTGAAGTGTTTTTACTATGTACTATTGAACTTGTGCTAAATTAAGTTGTATGGAAAGTTAACAAAGAAAAGGAATAATAAACAACAATCTGACTGACCAATTTCATGGCAGAATTACCTGGGAAGCGATGTCGTAGCATACGCCATCCCTTTCTTTCAGAGTAGCTTTTTGCGAGCTCATGTCGGCGAAGCGCAGTTGTGTTAATTTTCGGCAATAGGCAAGGCAATGTTCGGATGGACCTAAAAAGGTGATTTATACCACTAGGTCTTCCTTGATAGGTCAGTAGACAGCCTATCAGGAATACAACAAGTTTTTCAGTTTTTCAACCCCCCACCCGCCCCAAACACCCAAATTCCACCCCCCAAATTATAGAAGTTTTGGGCTTTTTTTTGATCGCCAGTGCCCTGATCGTGCAAAATATATAATGTTTAGTGCAATATCCTCACCACTCAACCCACTCCAAACTTAATCGAAATATGTGCAGGCTACTAACTTCATGACAACGGTCATGAAATCGTGCAACCTGGAAATCTCAGCACTGATTGTTTTCAACGTATTTTGTTCCTTTAATGTGCTACACATCACTGGTACTAACTTCACATTACAGCTGACCAGTAACGCGCACGGAGCTACCCTGCTGAGGTAAACATACGGTTCGAGTGGTTGAACCGGTCAATTGGCGACCTTTGCTATTAAGGTCCGCCATGCCGGGCCTCCACGACAGTAGGCAATCGTTAGCACGGTCGATCCCGTATAAAATGAACAAACGCTAAAAACTACCCACATAACAAAATTATATAGAATGTACATACATACATTGGATATCGAATCAATGGATATGTATATCCAAAAATGGAGCATGAACATCTAATGGTTGTAAAATAGACGTAAACAAATTTATATTTTATGTACATTTGTCGCGAATTTACACATCGATGGTATATCCATTAAACGTACATTCATGTACTTTTAATGCACATGCATAGTGTATGAAAGCTTAATGTAGAGGCAGAAAGATAAACAAACTTTATACTTTTATTATGTATTGTTATTAATTCACCTTCTAGTTACAATAATAATACTTGGCAAAATCGATTACTATGATTGCCATCTCTTTCCTGTTGAATGGCATGTCTAAGATCACAAAGAAATCAGGGCTATAAAATTTTGTAGGTGGTTTGTTCCGCTTACGACATACCGTCAAACGCTGGATGCGAGTGTTATCAGTAGCCAGAAGATAAGTAACATTGCACAATATTTTACTCGATCAGGTAATCAGGCACAACCAGCACCAGCACACACACGCTAACTACGACGAATGGCTAGAAATCAGCAATGGCGGCACTAGCTGTCCTTCGCGCAGGCGTAAACTACTAGATGTATCTATGAGACCAACATCTTATGTATATTCACATATGTATATACCTACATGAATAATCATAGTATATTACACTAGTGTATACCATTTTTCATATGTACATTAAACGTCCTATGAATATTCAAAATATACATGTTCAAACTGGAATATCTAATGTACATTCTGTGGATGTACATATCCATATAGTGTTATGTGGGTATACTATTTTTTACAATTGAGGTAAGATACCAGTGCAATATAAGGTCCTTCATGGATAACAAAATGTTACATCGACAAGTCAGCAATGATTATCTGTATTTGCTCATACCTCTTTTCAGTGTCTGACACACCAAAAACCAGTAAACGTACTTCTTTGAAAAAAATGGAGTCAAGTTGATTGACTCAGTACTTTTCACACACGACGGTGATATCTTATTATCTTCCCGTTGCATGAGAGTCTGAGATCCCCTTGCAACCAAATGATTACCCGCCCGTCCTATAAAAAAACGTCCAACGCAGAAACGCTCGTCAATAGTTTCTTGCAGCTCTGTAGGAACTGGAATGAAACAGTATTTATTCTGAAAGCTTCGACTGGACGAAACGTAACGATCATGAATCCCTAAAACAAAGTTTAAGTTATTTTTATATTTTTAGTTTTTTTAGTGATTAATGCGCCGCTACTGTTTCATTAAAATCAATTTTAGGTTACATAATACAGAACGATCCAAAGCAATACTCGCATGTATGAGTATACATCAGAAAATCCTTGGTTTCAGTAATGGACAAGGCAGGCAGCCCTTTATCAATAGTACAACTTTTTCAGTTTTACTGCCCCCTACTCTCTAACCACCCCAATGTCGCTTCACCCGAAAAACAGAATAAAATGATCGGGAACCCCTAAAACGCCTAAAAACAAAGTTCGATCTGTTTTTACACTTTTTGGTTTCTTGTTATTACTGCGCCGCCACTGACACGATTTCTAAAAGTCATATGCTTATCCCATATTCGCCAAGGTAGTAACACTGTGTCAAGTTTCATTAAAATCAATTCAATAATTACCTCGTTATACAATACAGAAGGATCTAAGCCAATACTCATCGTATGTATGCACAGTTCGGATGGACCTAGAAAGTGTATTATGCCGCAAGATCTTTCTTTCACAGGTCAATAGACAGCCTATTGTGAGTAAAACACATTTTTCAGTTTTGCAACGCCCACCCCCCAAACCACCCACATTTCAAGCCACCCAAAAGAAGTAGAAAATGCGCAACCCCTAAAATGACTAAAAACGTGGTTTGAGGAATATGTGATTTTTTTGATTTTTCGCTAATTAGTCCGCCGCTCATGCACTGGTTTCCAAAATTATAGCAGCACTATCTACTACGACCCCACAGGATATCGCTACCCAAATTTCATCATAATCTATGCAACGGTTACTGAGATGACGAGGCTAGAAGAAGGCGATAGACAGACAAACAGACCGATGGAAATGAGTGACGTAGATTTCCGTTATGTAGATGTCATAAAACTCACAAAAAGTGTACTATCTTAAAATCTAAAATTGTCGGAATCACAATACTCCCCTCACCTATCGGTGTGGGAAGTAAAAATGGCACCGAAACATGCAACCATAGCACTAGAAATGATTTGCCCAACTAAATTATCTTGAGGCACATGAGTATTATGTCTTGTTTATTTCAATAGCTTTGAATCACTTTGCTGCAATTATCTGTCTACACAGCCGACACTAAAAACAAACCCCGAAGCTCCCTTCTGTTGTTCCATGGCAATTTTATGCGGTGAGCGGCAATAAAAACGAATATGAAAACAACAGGACGACATTTCAGAATTATGACAACGTTTTCTGCAAGGTTTTCACCGGGTACCGAAGCTACCCTGATTCAGACATACCACCCGGATTCATAAAAGGCAGGCACATGTGTCATGAGGCCCAAGGATTTAGGGCCGAAATATCCGTAACGTACTAACTCGAAGCATAGCGGTTCTTCTCGTATATTTGCAGTTACAGATGTTCTCGGGACATATATCCTGCATAAGTAACGGGGGACAAGGATAAATAGAACACACCCAGAGACGGTGTGATGGACTAGAGGGCGAAGGAACTGTGGACGCCACAGATGAGGCAGTTATTTATGACATCTCTAGTTATGATCAATTGTTTTATTTTCTATAACCTCAACTACTTCATCTTACATGATGTGATTACTGAAAATTAGAGTGGGAACGTCAAAAAACAGGGTTTAGCGAATCTCCCAATAAATAGCTTCATAGTCTTAGGAACGACCCTCTTACTGACTATGAAGACTGTAAATAATTATACTAGTCGCAAGTGAAATCCCTAAGAAGAACGAGAAGAAGGATAAATATTCGTATTAAGAATCTGTACACAGGTTGCCAGTACCATCTCTATACTCGGTCCACCGAAGAAGAAGAGCGCAAAAAATTCATGGTGTTCACGTGCTCTCGATATTTGCGAGACCTGTTTACACGGTACGGTAACCACCGACGCGACGGTAACAGTCCTTCCAGGAACGGCAAATGGACGGTGTTATACAATAGTGACGTGAGCCACCCATCTGTTGTTTTGAGAAAATTAGTTTTTTATTAAGCTGCCTTCTGGACTGTACTAGTTAAAAAACACTCTTATTATAATTTTTTATATTCAAATAAAATTAAGAAAAAATCACCAAACCAGACATAAGATTTATTAGCAGGAATGGACAACCTACCTACCCAAATAAGCTGAAGTACGCTGAGTTTAACAAAGTTGTATTTCTTTAATCTCTGAATCTGAATCACGACCACTTCTTCCAAGATATTTTCAAAATCCTGACTTTGAAGATACTTTCAAACGAGAGACGTTTATTTGTACTTACGTATTTACGTGAGCTTCATATTCTAATCAAATAATGAAAATACCCCTAACTGATCTGCCGACGAATATACCTTCATGGAATACGTTCAGCCTAATCTTGTACAGTTTTGATATCATATTCCATCTAGCAATCTACACTAGTGACTTATAGTTTTTCAATAATGGTGTTATCTCACATATTGTGGATGATAGTACTGCTATATCTATCCAGCGAAGAAACAGGGCACAAAAAAATGTGATGTTCATGTTCATGTATTTTCGATGCTGGCAAACCTGTTTAGACCACAACATGACCGCAGCCATATTATGAGGAGGCTCGACAAACAGCTATGTATTTTGATTATTCAGGAAAGTTGGCCTGTTCTCCAAATTTGTCGGTGCCAGGTGTGCGCTTAGGCATTGGCATTTCCAAGTGGTGTAAGCTTGCCTCTGACCAAGTCACGAGAACTCACTCTTTGCTCACCCGTTTTCCCGTTTCTCCGCTAGATGGATATTAATAAATTTATTCGTTAGATTATGGGTTTGACGATATGGAATAAGAACTTACCTACAGATGTCACCAAAATGTGAACAGTGGTTTAGGACATTTATGCTCAATGTAGAATGAAACGTACAAGTTTTGGTATCAAATGAAGGATTATAACCAAAATTGTGTTAAATTCCTTATGGCACAACGCCACCAACATCGTGTTCGTTTCAAGAGGCGGTCTGCTGTGGTGTAAGCTTGGCTACGGTCAGGCGACAAGAATTCACTCATCTTGCGCGTGATCGCTCTTTTTCTTCGCTGGATAGAGACTAGTACGCATCTTACGCTTGTTGTTCTGTTCAAACGCCCCGTAGCAGTCGACAGTCTCCATTTGCGGAGTTATCCCCCTTTGAACAGGGGATTATAGGCCAACGAGAATATGGTCTTTATTTCAGAGCAATTACTCTTTCCATGAGCCTTAGCGTGATGACAGTTGTAGCAGCATCAATCGCATGAATCGAGGAAGGGCGACTGTAGCCAGCTAGAGGTTCTGGAGTACATGGTAGTTCTCGAACCATGACAGTCCGGCGAGACCCTTGGCTACGATTTACTTTAGGGTACAGCCGCTAGGTGGCGCCCCTATATGTCAGTCGAAAGGGCTCAAGGTGAGGAGCAATAATGTCCCTAAGCACAACACTCGGAAACGAAAGACAAAAAAGTTATGGAGAAAACAATTTCCCATGTTAAGTCTATGGGAATTTTTCGAAAATTTTAGGGTACAGCCGCTAGAAAGCGCCCCTATATATCAATCGAAAGGGCTCGAGGTGGGGAGCAATAATGTCCATGGGCACAACACCCGGAAACGAAAGGCAAAAAAGTTATGAAGGAAACAATTTCCCATGTTAAGTCTATGGGAATTAAAAGTGAATGAAATCTTCCACGTAGGTTAGGTTAGGTTACGTTAGGTTATGTTGCTTTTTTCTTAATAAATAAAATAAACATGTTTCTTTTGATTCCAATGACTTTTAATGAGAAAAATATTTCAAAAAATTCCCAAATTGTTTCCTGCATAACTTTTTTGTCTTTCGTTTCCGGGTGTTGTGCCCTTGCACATTATTGCTCCCCACCTCGAACCCTTTCGATTGACATATAGGGGCGCCACCTAGCGGCTGTACCCTAAATTTTCGAAAAAATCCCATACACTTAACATGGGAAATTGTTTTCTCCATAACTTTTTTGTCTTTTGTTTCCGGGTGTTGAGCCCTGGGACATTATTGCTCCCCACCTCGAGCCATTCCGATTGACATATAGGGGCGCCACTTAGCGGCTGTACCGTAGAGTAAATCGTTACCACTTTTTGGATGGATGGCCAAATAAAACCTGAAGTTAAAAAATTGACACAATTAGCTGGATCTGATAAATTCAAAGGGACCGTTTCTATACTGATGTACTGCTTCATGTGATCTGTAGAGGCAAAACTTGGGGTTCTGATTGATGTCAGCTATCGGTACTCACTCCTGACAACTGCTGACCACCACAGGTCATGAACTTAAAAGTTTTGCAGCAGGTAAGGTACATAACAACAGAGGCTTCTTTATTCCTTAGAAAACAGCTTATGTCTTCTATGTCAGTACAACTTCATTGGTTGTTCACAAGAATAGGGATAAGCTTGACATCTGAGATTACAGATTGAAGTGATGTAGTTTTATGCTAGGCTCAGTAAAAGATACAGGAAACCAATCCGATTAGATGTCCTGCTGGATAAGCGATATAAGCATACATTTTACGGTGTAGCATTTTTGGTAATGTAGAAATATATAGTCATCATCAGAAGTTCTTATAAATTGATTCTTAGTATACACTACTATATCAGTAAAGCAACCTCAGTTTGATCTTCTCACGAAAATATAGGCTACCCGCTACACAGAATCCAACGTGTTAGACGTGTGGCCTCCTTATTTGAGTAGAGTAAAATACCGTCCCTTTATTGTGAATGTAAAGCCGGCTACTAACGTAATAATTACATAATTATTACATTATACGAGAATGTGTCCCGACGCACATAGGGGCAAAAAGCATTAAAACATGGCAAAAACACAAAAATTATAATTTCACCGAAATGCTGTATCCTTATCTGAACTCCCTTATAGCACGTACAGCCTGCATAGAACCAATCATTTCCGGTGAGATCACATCCACCATGGCCGACTCTACTCACTAGGCCGGAGCATTGAAATATGGCAACACTGAATAGTCGGCCGAGCTTTTGTCATTAGTGTAATTCTTCTAGAGTAAAAATAAGATTGGAAGGTGATTTTTAATGTGTTTCTAATTATTTACCTGCACAAACGAAACTATAAAGATAAAAAGATGCCTGCAAAGTGTATAGTACCAGGTTGCACTAGCAATTATGCTTCCAATAAAGGACATACCAAACATAACCTTCTAGAGTAAAACGAAGATTGGAAGGTGATTTTTAATGTGTTTCTAATTATTTACCCGCACAAACGAAACTATAAAGATAAAAAGATGCCTGCAAAGTGTGTAGTACCAGGTTGCACTAGAAATTGTGCTTCCAATAAAGGACATAAACAGAAGTGGGTGAAAGGTATTCATCGCAAGGGCTGGTTATATTTATAAGAATAAAGACAATAATTTACAAACATTTCAAAGGATAAGACCTATTTTAAAGCACAATGTGGTACCTACAATATTTTCTGGACCTCCCAAATATCACAGAAAAATACGGTTAATAGAACTTATCTGGGCATGCATCTGGGCATACCTACGAAAAAATTTGATAGGGAATCAAAGACCAGCAAGAATGGCTTCAAAGTGACCTAATAGTGAATTTTTCTAGCTCAAGTGAAAATTTACAAAGTAAGTTGAGTGTTCATTTAAGTGCAAGTGGCAGCAGAAAACAGGTTGCGTTTATTTTTATTTTGTAGTGCTTGACTGCGATGAACCAGACATCAGATGTAAGTGATATTAGTAGTAGTAGTTCTAAAAAGTATTTTTCTTAATTTATCAACCGAGATGAACTCTTAATACATATTAAATGTAAAAAATATTATTCTGAAACTATAAAACAATTTACGGTAACCGGGGACCACTATTTGACAGCTAAGCCACGTTGCCACATCTAAGGCTCCGGCCTAGTGTAGAGTCGGCCATGCATCCACCCAACCGGGATATACAAGGCGAAACTTGACCGTCGTTTAGTTAAAATCTGCAAAAATATACAGGGTGTCCCATTTAAATTAAAAAAGTTGACGGTACTTCCGGTTAAACCGGAAGTACATTAATAGCTAACATAATATCTTCGGATGCATTAGACGTCACTACACTTGCCTGCAAATTTTCAGCAATATCACTCTTTCCGTTCCAAAGTTATTTGCTTGGTTCCATACTTTATCCCAACCCTGTATATACTTCATCGAACCATCTACACATTTTCCCGTTGTTAACCGGTGTCATTTGAAATTCAGACAGCCTCATATGTAAATCAGAACGTATGAAATGTAAATCATAAGAGTCAATTGAAAATCAGAATACGTTATATGTAAATCAGAATAACCGGACGAAAATTAGAATATATTATTATGATGTACATATGACCCATTCTGATTTTCAATTGACTGTTCTGATTTACATTTGATACGTTTTGATTTACATATGATGTTTTCTGAATTATGTACAACTGACGCCTTCCGATTAACAGCTGGAAAGATGTAGAAGATTCGAGACCATAGGAGGCATTCAGATGACATTCTAGGATGCCCACCTGTCAGTTCCGAAAGTTTCAGACGTTTCAGATGATCCGATGATTTTTAAACATCAAAAATCCAACTTATGCTTTTGACATGACATATGACAACTAACAGAAAATACACCTATGACTAAGGGCCGGTTTCTCAATGTCCAGTTAAATATTTATCTGGAATATAACGGGTAACTGTTAGATAAATTGTTTAAACAACTGAAGGTTAAACTTACGTGTTCACGTAATATTATCTGACAGCTGTATCCATAGAAATGCTAACTGGCAGCTACCTATCTGACACTTTTAACTGGACATTGAGAAACCGGCCCTTAATGTAGTGTAGTGTGTGCTTAGTTCTTCACCCTCGATTTACAAATTTCACGTCAAATAACTCGCTTAACTCGCTAAATGTGCGAGTGCATATGCAATATACGTATTATTTTTTCAGTTTTTTTTTGTTTGGAGCTAATAAATCTTGAGTAAACTCCCAATTGATGGCCCATTTTGGAAGCATGTTTCTTGACTAGTCTGCCGTGACTACCTATCCACTCTATAAACTATCCGTTGCACTTGCCGCCCGTCTCATCCACTATAGTTATAGCAACCCAAACAATATTAGCAATACAAGACATATGCCAGGTAGTTCACCCTCTCTGCTGTACAGCCGTTGTGATGTTTCCCAGCCCGGGGGAATCGAATTCCCTGGACCCAATTGAATTTTGACGTTCTCAGCTACCGCTGCCATGAGCAAGGCTTCTCCCGGGAATCAAAATTCGCCCGGATTCGCAGTTAAGTAATTTGTTGGGTGTAACGTGAGACGCCTTGCCTGCTATACGAGGGTTGCTTTAGGCGGATGTGGTGGGTATGTGCTACGTATTTGATTTACTGCATACTGATCTAATGTAAGTCGAACATCCAGGGTGCATCAAATATGCAATAATCTTAAAAAATTAGTTTTCTGCCCCTTGGCAAAAGCTTCTTAAAGCGGGCACGTGTGTACACATAAAAAGACAATCTGACTTCAAGAATTCTTACAATTTTGTAAAGATACAGGGTGGGTATGAACTATGTGTGGTCGAACGATAATTGCTTCCCTATTTGAGATAGAAAAATGTCTCAAAATCTATGCTACAAAAATATTTACCATTACACAGGGTGCCTAATAAATGTGTTACGTATCAAAGTTACATTTTTTTAAATAGAAGTCCGTGTATACTATTGCATATTTCAATTCCTTGGTCGAGTTCAGCTTGACTTTATGTATCATATATAATACTTGAAACGAAGTGTTTAGGTGCAAATCACCATTTTTGATATATGTAGATATTAGAAAAAGATTGAATATCGCAGCGTCTATAAAACCTAAAAGACTGTGCCTTTGCGGTGTGACTAAACAAGAAATGTATCAGCTTCAATCTCAGATAACTTGATCTTTTAAAATAGGAATGCCTGATCTTTTTCATGTGGTTATATGTAAAATTTTATGGCCTCTCTAATGATATGAGACTGTCGATATTAATCTCTTGTAGTTTCCGTTTTATTTCAAATTTTCAGTCAGATCGGATTTTTCAAATGTATTTACCTGTATGCAAACTACCAGAAGTATGCGGAGAAGCTAGAGTATCAAAACAAGACAATAAATATTCCTGACAACATATCCGCTATAACCAGAAACAAGAACTGTAACATATCTAAGGTTAATAAAAAGCTGGACTATGACAGAAATTTTTGGTAACTTATCTACGTGTTGCTTGCAGAGCAAATGGATATATTCAGGTTCCTTAGCTTGCATCTTTAAATATTTGCCTCGTTGATTTAGTTCGTTTTTATCCTTCTTCTAACATCTTCTGCCCTATCTTCAGACTTGGCGAACTTGGGAACGTATTTTCGTGAATGGAGACTGAGGCCTAACCCCAACAAAACGGAGATGGCGTGCTTCCATCTCTCTAACAAAGCAGCGAATATATAGCTCCAGGTGTACTTCGAGGATACCTTACTACGCCACAATACTCACCCAAAATATCTTGGTGGCACCCTAGATAGGACACTGACTTATAACACGCACCTGCAGAACACGGCTGCGAAGCTGCGGACTCGGAACATTATCCTCCAGAAGCTATGTGGCACTACATGGGGCTCTACCGAAACACTAAGAGCCTCAGCAGTTGAGTTGGTTTACTCGACTGCAGAATACGCCGCTCCGATCTGGCTCAACAGTTCACATACCCAAAAGGTAGACACACAATTGAACGAGACCATGATCTGCGGCGCAAAGCAGCTCTCCTCCGAGAATATACACGTATACAAGGCAGCCCTCAACTTCCCATACATTAGGATACGGAAAAATGATGCAGAAGTAGACTACGATCCAGAAGACCAACCATAGGAACTGCCAGAGAACTGCACACGTCACAGTTTGACACCCTAGAGCAAACATGAACAGATAACTGCCCCCCTCAGGGCAGAAATCTTCCGTGCATAAGAATGAAACCTCCCGCTTTGGATCAGCCCCATGAAATACAGACATCACTGGATGGAATACGACTTATTACACAAATGGGGCAGGGTACACTCTGCGAGGTGTGACTGCGGGGCGGAAAAGCAAACAGTTCAACATAGGGTGATGGAATGCCCAATTACAGCATATGGGAGAAACATTGATGGCTTCCTAATGCCAACTGACGCCTCGATTGAATATGTGTCTAGATTAAATGTGTGTTTGTATAAAGCCATACGATAAATAAAATAAGTAACATAGTTGGTTTCTTCCATCTTAACGGAATTCTGTTTCTTTGCATGGCCTGCTAGGTTGCTTATTATATATAGAAAATTTTAAAAATACTGATTTGCCTGAAAATTTTAAATAATATATATAGCTGGAAAGGTTTTCAGACTCTAAATTTGATGGTATAGAAAAATTAGGCATTCCCATTTGAAATAATAAAGTTACATGTGAAAATGTAGGTTTGATATTAATCACCCTGTATAAACGTTAAAATTTAAGTGAACATACTTTAAGGTTATAGGCCTTTTACTATGATCAGGTGACAGATTTTTGATATTCGTTTTAGTAAGCCTACAATCCTCCGTCCACTCGCTATTCGCCCACCCTGTATTTTTTTGATTCGAAGTAAAGCATCCATCATTTTGATGACCAAATATTGTTTAAAAAATATAAAAGGAAATCACAGGACAATTAGCCGGGGATTATGCTGTTTATAGACTTTAAGCATGATGGATTCTTTCGGTGCCTATACTCTTTCTTTTCTAGTCACTATTTCTAAAATATCTTTCAGGAGAAGGTATAAACTTTCCCTAATAGTCATTTGAATTTGTGATGAAATTTGTGCTGTCGATGTCGGTTGCAGTAGTAATTCACCAATCAGCGATAACGAATGTTGATTTTAATTGGAAGCCTGCTGAAAATACAAATTCTGTCTGAAATTAATTGAAATTTTTATGCTTAGTGGAAAAGTTGTGTTGTCTATTTGTTGGCATTACTTTAAGGTTTATAATGGAACTGTATGCTCTGCAAAAATGTGTAGGATCTGGCGTTTGAAATAAGGCCCTGAAAGTAGTGCTAAATTTCAAGAAAATAAAACAGGAACAGTATACAGGTACAAAGCTCAAGTATCAATTTGAAAAAAATTAATTATGTTTAAAGTATATTCTAATGCAGCAACTGGAAGAATGAAGAGCAGGCGTGGAACCTGAGACAAAAGCACATCATCTTTCTAGTGTAGATAAATATTGTAACATACTGTATATTATGGTATTCTGTATTTGTATTAGTTGTCATTGGTTGTCATACATGATGTAAAGTCAAAGTGCTAGGTTAGATCTTTTGAAGTGTAAACGTCATCGAATCGTCTAGAGTTTTCGAGAATGACGGATGGATTCTAGAAATGTCATCGAATGCTCTAGATGGTTCGATGAAGTATATATAAGGTGCTACGGGTAGCGTAGGAGGTCAGTTGAGTTGAGATCTAGTTGAGATAAGGTTAAGAGATAT
This sequence comes from Callosobruchus maculatus, assembly GCA_951848785.1. Lineage (NCBI taxonomy): Eukaryota > Metazoa > Arthropoda > Insecta > Coleoptera > Chrysomelidae > Callosobruchus > Callosobruchus maculatus. The sequence continues at coordinate 6,950,848 of CATOUR010000054.1, read as the reverse complement.
TGTATTAAGTTCTGAAGTAAAACGGTGAAAGTTACGTCGAGTTTGATTCCCTGGGTGAAGAAAAAGAGGCCGTCGTGACAATATAATAGTCCTACTAGAATGAAAAGAATACTTGTTTCTTATAATAAACTGTCACCATAAACATAAAAAACCATGATGCGAGTACGAGGGTTGCTCTATACCTCCGTCAATCCACCAGTACCATGCAGACAGCTGTTTCACGCTTATTAGCGATCATCAGTGCGGCAGAATTCCTTCTGTCTTACTCGTACATCTTTCACATGTTTATTAAACATGGAAAAATTGATGCTCTCTACTTCCGTCAATCTACCTATGGCGCACTGATGATCGCTAATAAGCGTGAAACAGCTGTCTGCGTACTGGTGGATTGACGGAGGTATAGAGCAACCCTCGTATATCGGCTTTACGCTGCGTGCGTCAAAATCCGCGCCTCTAGTGGCAAAAAGCGAACGAGCCTTGTCGTTCCACCGAGGAGAGTTTACTGCTGCTAGTGGCGTTTCTCTCTTTGGTTGCCGTCACCTTCGGGTACTAGATGGCGCACCGGCAGAATTCCTTCTGTCTTACTCGTACATCTTTCGCATGTTTATTAAACATGGAAAAATTGATGCTCTCTACTTCCGTCAATCGACCTATGGCGCACTGATGATCGCTAATAAGCGTGAAACAGCTGTCTGCGTACTGGTGGATTGACGGAGGTATAGAGCAACCCTCGTATATCGGCTTTACGCTGCGTGCGTCAAAATCCGCGCCTCTAGTGGCAAAAAGCGAACGAGCCTTGTCGTTCCACCGAGGAGAGCTTACTGCTGCTAGTGGCGTTTCTCTCTTTGGTTGCCGTCACCTTCGGGTACTAGATGGCGCACCGGCAGAATTCCTTCTGTCTTACTCGTACATGATGCGAGTCTTTTCAGTTCTCTCCTTGAATGTACGTTACGTTAATCCATTTCGCATGTCTATCATGCTTCAGGGCTTACTATCTTCAAGAACCTATAAACCGAATCCCATATCTTAAGCAAGGACTAAAAAGGCGTCAATGATTGCTATGAATAGACCTAAACCAATGCAGATGTGCATCACACGCCTCATCGCTAAATACGGCTAAAACACTAATTTGATAAAGCCTATTTCATCAAAATTCTTCATAAACGTTTCAAAGCCATGGATCAAAAACAGTGTTGATATACTTGGCTGAATCGTGTGCGTTGTAATATTGCTAAATTAATATCTCCGCTTCCATATTATACTTATGAGAGGCCAAGTTAAGAATTATGACCCAACATATTTCCCTGTTTGAAAAAATGGTTCACCTATACTCTAATACCTATATTACTCTAACTCATTTTCAAATGCACATGAGTAAGTCAATTTATTGGCCAGCTAAACAATCGACTTAAAAATGTAGCATGTTATACGTTCGTACACGGCAATATACATATTTAGGCATTTCTTTTTGATTCTAACGACACCAAGAATGGCACTAATTTTTCAAACGTCTTAACATATTCTTAAAAAAACTTTAATACACTAACTTCTGCCTTTGGCGTTTCTGTTTTGCGTGAGTCGTTGTTATAAAGGTGGATACAAACCTATACGCGACGCAATAGCAATCGTACACGGTGCCTTGAAGAATAAATCGTTCTACTTGTTATATTAAAAAAAGTATAATGAAATAACATTTTTGTTCAATTCCCTTAAATTGTGAAGTCCCCGTCATCTAATCAATTAAAATACGCACTTTTAACTGAATAAGGCCAGATTTCCATCTGTATAATACATTTTTTGCGAAATTTTGGCTAAAGCTCTGTTCTCTCACCTGGTTATTTTAAAAATTGGCAAGGCATACAGAAACCCCTGCCAGGTTGCCTCAAGGCTGGGCTATGGGTACGACTCTGGTTCATAGGCATGAATTAGAGTAAAAGGCGTCAAGTGTCTTGACTAAGTACTACCCGCACATTATTGGTGCTAACAAGAAGCTTGAAGTTCCTCTATCCCTACACCATTCTCATAAAAAAGTAGGCGTTGATCAGGAACTTTTAAAACATCTAAAAACAAAGTTTGAACCCATCGCTGCAAAGAGTTATATTAGCAACAAGTCACGGTTACCATTTTCTCCACGGTGTTACAATTTCGTGACAATAACGTACATAGTATCCAAGCTGCATGTTATAAGATTATGATATATACATATGTATGTATCAAATTGTTCTACAGATATAAGATTTAAAGGCAGAATTTGAATAAGTCTAAAAAGCACACGATATCACCAAAGCCATTTTTTCAGCGCAGTTCACCACTCCGATTTCATCGCCTTCGGAACAAAATGGAAAGGGATCAAGGACAGCAAAGTTTGAAGAGGTTCTGATAATTTTTTGCTTTCTAGCATTTTCTCCACCGCCGATGCTCCGATTTTCAAAACAATAGCAGTATTGGGGGGTGGGTTGGCCCAGTGGTTAGGGTCGAGGGCTCGTGACCGGAAGGTCCCGGGTTCGATTCTCGTTAGAGGCGGAAATTTATTTCTGGTTTTTTCAACCAAAAATAAATATCCATAAAAAAAAAGCTCAGCGAGAATCCCCACCTGAGCATTCACTGTTGGCTTCTAATTAACAGTGCTGTTCCTAAGTGGCGCCGGGAAACAGTAACAAAGCCTACACAGAACACGAGGCTAATGACCAAAGTAGTCGATGCCGATGACACAGAAGTAAAAAAAAAAATAAAAAAAAAAATAAAAAAAAAATAGCAGTATTACCTACTATCGCCCCTCAGTATATCGCTGCCCAAATTTCATCATAATCCAGGCAGCGCAGCGGTTACTGAGATTACGCGGCTACAAAGACGTCTATAGGCAGGCAGACAGATCGACGGAAATGAGTGATGGGAATTTTCGTTATATGTAGATATCATAAATCGCTCGAAAAGCGCATTATCTTAAAAATCCAAAATCTTCGTGATCACCCCCAAAATGCTGCGCCGACACTGACGCGATTTCTAAAAATCACACGCGTTATCATCCCCGCCACGGTAATGCAGTGTCGAAGTTTCATCAAAATCAAAAATTTCCCTGTTACAAAATACAGAACGAACGATCTAGAAGTATGGTCGTATGTACATATACATCAGAAAATTCTCTTGGGTTTTTAATATGCCCCTAGGTCTTCCTTTTACAGTTCAAAGGACAGCCTATTATGAATACGAAAAAAATTCAATTTTTACAATCCCAATTGGAACCTGACGCAAAAAAGTAGAAAATCATCAGGAACCCGTAAAACGCTCAGGGCCAGTTGTACAAATACAGTTTTACTCGAGTTCACCTTTGAACCGAGTTCATCTCTAATTTGCTGTTGTACCAACAAAGTTCAAGCGTTGACTTCAGTTCAACCTCGGATCAAGTTGAACGGCCACCGGGGAGCATTTAACGCATGATACTACGACTTTAGAAGGTATGCTCACGCGCATGACATCTTCCGTCTCGCTTCCACCTGTGACGTCAGCGTCAGTGATGCCAATTTAGCTATTTTATAGCTAGATCTAGCTATTTCGCAACAAGGTTTAGCTAGTAAAATATCATCTAGCTATCTGGCTATTTTATCTAGCTATTTCCCTTTTCTGCTTTATTTCAATTCTATTATTGCTGCGCGCTTCCTCTATACCATCTATGCTTTAACTGTTCTGCGAAGCTGTGAATGCAATCGTTTCGTGCTTGTGCGTCACAGTTGTGCGTGCTCTATGAATCTCGTTTGAGTGTTTTGTGGACCAACTGTCAAGTCGCGTGTTGTCGATTTGTCATTTGTCAGGTTCGTTTTCCGCACCGACCTTCAACGGTTGTATGCTTATAGCGTTTTTCACTGGACACATTTTAGTGCACTCCGTGCGAATGCAGAATACTGAAACAGTTCACCTAGGGTAACACTTTTGCACTGGGTTCTTCCAGTGGAATACACATCAAGAAACAACAACTTGTTTTGACAACCATATCTGCATATTTATACTACCTACTCATTTGTTTGAAAACTGTTCAATAGTTTCCATGTAATTGCTAATTCTGGGAATTTTTCTCCCGAATTCTTCCTAAACACATTATTTGTTCGTCGTCAGAAGATGATGAGCTGATTTTGTCAATTCAAACAAGGAAATTAAAAATTTTTTTTTCACTTTACTCATTCTGACTGAAAATATGAAAATCAACTGCTAGGTATTATACCTTATTCAAAGATTGAAAGTTTAAACAAGCGTAACACCATTCTATAATTTGAAGTTTCCCGCTCAAACCTCCTGTCATTCCCTTGGTTCACTTCCTCGACACTCGCTTTGAAATCGGTGCGAAACTTTTGCACTCAGTTCGACCGCTCCGAGTGCAGAAATGCCACTGAAATGAGTGCACTCAAAAAATTTTGCACTGGAACTGCCAGTGAAATGCAAAACAGAAATCCAATGCAGCCCAAGTGCAACCAGTGAAATTTAAAAACATTTTCGATTTTTCGATTTTGAAAAATAAAATCGTGGATAGTGAAATAATTCTGAACAGTAGGTTTGAAACATGTAGTATTCCAAGGGGAAAAATGAATATAAAATTGATAAATAAGATATTAAAAAAAATCTAGCTATTTTCTAGCTATTTTTCTACAGTGCTTCAGCTATTTTAATGTCCAATGAGTTGGCATCACTGGTCAGCGTGTGACAAACGGGGTTTGTTTACTCGTTTAGTTACAGGTTATAGCCGAACATTTTCAGCTTATTTTCTTGAGTTTACTCATTTACCGTAGTAAAGTTTGATAAAACATTAATTATTTGCGATTCTGGAGTTTAACACATATTTGAACAATGGTTTATTGTGTAGTTGTGGGATGTAATAATAAAAAAGTAAAAACTATTCGTCACACTACCGCTACTTGGAATGGTTTGGAAAATTTGGCAGGTTTCATTGCATTTAAGTTGAAAAATAAGGAGAAACTGGGTTATATCCCAGATTACACAGATACTTCTCTCAGTTGGGTCAACCATTTAACAGAAGGTGGACTACAAAAACATACAGATGAGTTCTTGGCAAAATGTAATGAGCTCGGCCATATATTTTCCAACTATAATGGAAACGCTTTGAAAATTGAAAAAAAAACTATCTTGCGAATTTAAACAATTTATAAGAGAATGTATATGTGACTGATGAAGCAAAGATGAGCTTGTTTTCTAGATGCAAAATGTATTTTAGAATACGAATTCTTGATAGGGGAATTAGAGAGACCTCGAATACTAGAAAACTGAAATTCACTAACATTGTAAAATAGTATAAAGTAATAAGTATACAGGGTCCTGCGACGGTGTATCCAGCTTTCCTAGCGCCTTTCCTATTTGGAATAAAAAAAAGCTACATAAAATAAAAATGCGCTAAAAGATGGTTGGAGATTTACAGGTTGCAGAACGTATTGTGATATTCCATTTTCAGTTCGTATAGAGAAAGGCTAGTTCTATATGCTCTTATTCACCCCTTTTTCAGTTCTTATTGTCTGTCCAAAATATATTTCCCCATAGACTCATATATACAGAATCAATACCTAACTACAACACAAGAGAGCAACAAATAATGTGCCCTATACCCAGGCCATCAGAAACCATCACTACAAGTGGATCAAACTTTTTAATTCAAACATATTATTAAACAGATATATCGTGTGAAAACATTTTGAAAAAAATTGAGGAAAAACCTGTTACTACTAGGAATCTTTAGTATACGAGAATTCACCTGTACTAGCTAAACACAATGCCCAGAAAGATATTGTATTGTTGTATTGTGATATGTTTTTATTTTATGTTTAACACATACGCGGTTGTGACATATATTTGAATAAATAAAATATAAGAAAATTTGGTAATGTATTTTTCCACCAGTCATTAGCAGAAAAAAGTCAATATTCATTCGCCATAAACATAATGCCATTATGCTTGTTCATGATTTTTAAAAACACAAAACATGTTATTTATTTCTTGTCTACCTTTTATTAAGAGAATTATACAGTAAATACATATGCAAATTGGCTTGAAGAGCTGGTGACGCAACATCATAATCTATATATAAAAAATAAGAACGGTAATCAAATGCTCCTGAATGGAGTATATAAAAATTCCACCCCCTACCCGAGAAATTTTCCCACAAAAAGATGGTTTCACTAGGTACTCCAATCAACCTCTTATATGAGATTTCAGAAAAATACGTCCAGACCGCTCTGGCTCTGTTCTTTTTCCACAATGTAAATTTTTTTTGAGTACATAGATTCAAATTTTTGTATCTGAAATTCAGAACGCTCGGAACTACTGCAAACGGGTCAGGCGTCGATTAATATCAATTCTCTGTATAACTATTTCACCAATTTTTTATTCAGATACAGAGCAATATGTATCGTTTATGTTATACTGTGCATGAGCTATTTTCATTTTGTATGAATATTAAATATCTAGATATAACAGGAAACGAAATAAAACTTCCAAAAATCAATGCTTTGGCGCCATGTGCTTGTACACTTTTGTCACACGGTGACGTCATGCGCAGACCGGTTCGAAATCTGTCCGCCAAGTGATCATATCTGTCAGTGTCGTAGTATCATGCATTTAACCTTAGACAAGGAAAGAGAGAGGACGGAACCCGCGACTGACATTTCTGATACCAAATGGCACCAAAGCGCTATTCCCAGTGGCGTAACTAATGGGATTAACGTTATGGTTGAGCTATTTGTAGAAATAATCTTTTTCAAATAAAATTTAATGAAATATTGTTATTCAGGGTTTCTATATGGCCAATTTCGCCATCCACAATTAAAATTTAAGTGACTAACATTACCGTAACCGTGATTTTCATTCGACTGCTGTTTTGTGGCCAATAATATATAAAAATTGATAATGTATATATTTTATTCAGTCATGAACATGTTATGTTCATTTGCAGTGTATGACTGATGAAAGACACGATTATACTTCTACCCAGAAAGAAAAAAACTACTTGTAGTTTGTAGTAAATCAATTTTTTATTATTAAAGAACACATAATACCTATAGTATATTTATATTTATTGACATTATGTTTATATATAAAATACTGTCTATTACATACTGTAAACAGAAGCAGCAATAAAACATTTTTATTATTATAGATTAGCTTACGATATTGAGGAATTTGATGCCTTCAATCTCGAAGTCCCCATATGCAGTAAAAAAATCTACTTGCTGTTACGCTGTTACTTGCTGTTTGTAGTGTGTAATGAAGAGCAGTATTTTTAATTACTCCAACGAGGCTTTTTTATACTTAACTTCTTTTTGCGACGGTGGCAATAATTAATGAAAAAGCTGGAGGGTTAAACATAAAAATTATCTCAGACATGAAATAAAGTAAGTTTTGGGCTAGAAATACAAAGGTCCTTTAATCTTATCCAAAATCAAAACATTTACAAAATTAGAAAATGACCCCTAGATTAGCTAGTAGTAAATAAAAACGAACAATTCATTCAATATAGGTGAGGTCCTATAACTTACATAGAAATTACAACTCTATTTTATCACTTAACCCCTTGCTTCCAGTAAGTTCTAATTTATTGCAGTTATGTATTTACTTATGGTGAAGCTTGGGTGAAACTCAGTATTGTGTGCTTCAACAAAAATAAATTTTTTGTAGGAACGTGGCATTTCGCTTGCTCCTACAATTGATGGCAGTCAATATTACAGTCATGGAGGTCAAAAACTACCAATATTTTACTGCCCTTTAAACAGAATCATTTTTGTTAATTGGCTCCGAACTGGATTGTCCTGTTGTGATCGAGATTTTACAATAAAATGGATTCTGATATTTAAGTATTTTGTGCATACAGCTTTTATTAAAAAATATATATGATTTACATCATTTTCTAATACGTGACGTTCTAAGCAGCTGAAAATAGGGGTGCCTAGAGAACTTGATATTATTTTGCTTATCAGCAAAGGTACAAAATGTTTGGTGTGAATACAATTTTCATTAACTCTCAGAAAATGTTCCGATTTCAAACATATCTTGATAACATCATTTGATGGGTAAGTCAGACCGCCGTGGCTTTTAAATTCAATTAGGGAATTGAGAAACCGATCTCTAGTACCAATCAATGCTGTGACACATGTTTCACATTTTATTGTTTTTTGTAATTGGTGCGAAACATAACCAGCAATATATTGAACAATTTGGGATGAACATTCACTTATCACAGGTGCATTCATGATGTAGTCATGATCCTTCCAAATAGTTTCTAGATCATCAGAAGGCTCATTTATGTCTATTAAACTATGGTTCGATAAACTACTATTAATTACATCTTCAGACCTTACATTTTTTGTAGAACTACTTAGAATAGGGATTTGATCTAATGGAATACAGTTACCCATACCGCCCTCTCTAATTTCTGCTCGAACCAGAAGCCTTTTGTAAGCAGCTAGAAACTGTCGAGCGGTTGGGTTATTATTCCAGCCACCTCTTGATCTAATTGACGAAAAGAATAATTCTAAATGATCTTGACTAATCTTATACAACGGAAGGTACAGTAATGTTTTTCTCTCAGAAACAAGTTCTTTGTACAATCCTAAAGAACTTGATAATGAAACTATTAATCCAATAAACCCAGTTTTTCTGTTAGACATGATTACTTGCTCATTATTAGATAATTTCAACTTTGAAAGATAAAAAATTGCACTATTGATAAATTCCGCAGATCGATCTATATTTTTTTGACATAATGCTTTTTTATAACCTGGTGCTACTAGGTTTCTGCTGTTTAAAATATCGAAAATGCTATTTACAATTCTAATAAATTTAACTGTTGCCTGACTACCTTTAAAATCCTCAAGATTCAGCTTTTTTTCGCAATACTCAATAGCATCGGCTACTGATGCACTAAGTAACTGAACTGCAAGCCGAACCTTCATTTTTTGTTTGAAAAAAATAATATGAGCGCGACGTAACTTATTCCCTAAATGTAAGCCCTCGCTAGTTTGCAGCTTCTCTAGAAGCGCTATGTATTTCCATTGAATAAAATTGTTATCACAATCAATTAGGATTTTCTTTTCACCAAATGCATTGCGAACAAGTTTTATCATATGACATGGATCATAAAAAATATATACATTGTGATCTGTAACTCTGAAACTTGTCTGTATATTTGAAATGTTAAATAGGAATCCAAAGTTATGACACATAGCGGTATTAGATGGAGCACCATCGACTGTGATTGACATAACTTTGGCTCCCGTATCTTCAATCAGATGGATGCATTGAGATACAATTGAATGTTTTTGACTGCCATTCAAAGAATCTGTAAGAAAGTAACCGACAGGTAATTTCCAAGTTCCATTGATGCAAACCAACATTATAACAAAAGCTTCTTTGGCTAAAGCATTAGAGTCATCGTTTAAATTTGTTCCACAGTTCACATAACCATGGAATTTTTTTCCATCCCATTCTAAATGTTTCCGTATGGCTATTTCATCGATAATTAATGAACAAATTATTGGTCTGTCAGATGATTGAGCCTTATTTCTTAAGGTATTTATTGATTCCTTGGTAAAACCAGGCTCAGCATCCACATTCTGAAACCATTTAGCAATAGTTTTGCTATGCGGGAGACAAGTGTCAAAAACATCTCTCACATAGTTGTATGCCTTTGGTGAAAAAAAATTTAATGTCAGGGCAAATTTCCTAAGTTCAGGTGAATATTGAACATTTCTCCCCATTTTTCTGTTCAATATTTCTATATTAACCTTGCTCATATTTTGAACTAAAACTAAATTTTCTTGAGATAGTAAATTTTGTCGCTCTAATTCCTCAGCAACTATTTTTAAAGAGGCTACTTTTTTGTGTGCTCTTTTCAGTGACTGACCAAGGGCACGGATTTTTTTCGTTTTTTCCTTATTCTTATCTTTTTGCAGCAGCAGTTCTCTTCTAAGTTTCTTTTTCCGGGGAGAGTCGTCCTGTGCAGCCAGAGCTGAGGTTGATGGCGATGGTTCTGGATGAACATCACGTTCACGGGGTCTTTTTCTTTCTTTTGCCTAAAATAACAGAGCTGTATATTAGACAATGTTTGAAACATTACTTCCGAAAGAAAGACAGAACAAATTAATTTATGATTTAAGTAGATGTGAATGAGTGACTGAATCTTATAGGAAAAGTGACAGTAACATTTTGTTTTGATTTCGTATCGAGTAAACACACCTAAATATAGTTGTTTAATAATGTAACAGTAACACAAGAAATTCATTACATTTTTGAGGTTAGCTGCGTTTTGATTTTCATAGCTATCAATTTTTATATGGTTATTCAGCCATTCGTAATCGCATTTCTCCTTACTTTATTGCACTGTTTATTTTGGAAACGTCATCACTAATACTCAAATATAAAACCAAATTTGAGACCATAAATATAGAATATAGGCATAAGGCATAAGAATGATTTTAAATTAATATCACACCCAAATCATAACTCATTAATGATCCAATTATATACAATGGAGTGAAGATTTATAACAAACTTCCTCCTCACAGGTTTTAGTGAATATCCCAAAAGTTTTGTTTGTTATTATATAGCTTCGTCAATAAGAATCTTGTAAATTCTTAGACTATAAAGTATATCTATCTATCCATCTATCATAATCCTAGGATGTTTATTATTTTAATATTGATTAAGCGTAGACAATGTAAGCTAGGAATTATAACTTACAATTTTTGGACGTAAGTATTCCGGAAGCTCGTCAAATATGGTGGGGACTGCTCCTTTCAGAAGATATACTTTTTGATTTGTTTGATGAAGGAAATTCTGTTCAAAATGCTTAGAACAAAGCCTATCGTTGCTTGTAGGCTTCCAACCTTCGATCCTCATATTTTTTATCCATAAATCATGTCTAGGAAGATCTTTAGGAAACCTGTCGAGGAAGAAAGAAAATTAATTTTATTATTCATACAACTACAAATAAAGGCCACCCTTGAAATGCACACCTTGTATAAGGGTATTGGTATATTATATATTACAATGCAAAGTCATAATATTTCTATTCAAAATGTAAGCTATAATAGATACGCCACTGGAAAACTGATTGTATTTGAACCAAAAAATCCCTTAAAAACATAATTTTTAGACTTTACTTGCTCAAAAACCTTATGATTCGCATGTTAGTGGTACATTCCAAATTATATTTCGGACACACATATATCTTTGAACTAGATATCGAGATATTTGCATGAATTTCGGATACACCAAAAAAATAAGATCATAAATTTACCTGTGAAAAGTGATTCCTGGCTCCTTCCTGCTGCTGTGGCTTTTACAACGGTAAGCTGCACACCCCACCATTACGCTCACCACAATATTTCACAATTATTGGTCTTAAAAACGTTAAATATCGCAAAAAACACCACCTTGACACTACCGTCAGTTTTCCACCAGCATTTTGACAGCTATTCATTTTCGGTATCAGCTAATCCATATAGCATCAAATGGGCGCGCGGTATCCCCTCTCTTTCCTTATCTAAGCATTTAACGGTGCGGCGGTTCAAGTTTTAAAATGGCGATGTTTACGACCAGCTGATCAGTTTCTAACCCTAATATCCGACGTGAGTGACATAGTCAAATGCGATATTTTCACTTGAGTTACATGATGGAGTACTTTAACGAACCTTTAACCGAGGATGACATTATTAGGAAAAATGACCTGAAAAATGCCAAATGATATTTGTACCTAATGTATCGTGAACAAATTCTCAATTAATTGTAGGCGCGTCAGCAATAAAAGTTTCCGCATCATCGTCGAATGTAAATGTGAATCCTGTTATTTGGGGTCCGATTTTCTTTTATTGATACGTCCAAGTCCTGTATTTTGAAATCCTACGAAGGCCCACCACCGGTATTATGGATGTACTGTCTCTTATCAGCAAATTTTTGTTTTGTCCTTTTTTTTAAATTTTCGTAATTGCTTTTCAGTACCTTTGCTTCACGAAATGTCTCTCCACGTAAACTGTTGGACAAGTTCAACCTTTCCGTTTTGATTCTATGAATATTTGTATCCGTTTTCTGGCATTCCAAAACAGTCTCTTATTTTTTCACAAATTCTATAATACGGCCTCTTCTTTCGCCGTAAAATTAGTCGCCCTTTTTTGGATTCCATTATAAAATGCAAAATACTTCATGACCGTCAACAAAATTTGATGAATGTCAGAATTTGACATTCATAGACGTGACATTAACATAACATTAAACACTAAAAACGAAAAGTAACTAGTTTCGCCACCAAATACCCTATATCCATTGCTACCAATCCTCTTTTGATCCAGTTCAGCTGATCCTTCCCAGAACGTAGTTTGTACAACGCGTCAACCGTTGAACCGTGTTCATTGCTGAACTTAAAGTTACGTGATCGGGAGTTCACTGAGCGTTTGTACAACCGGCCCTCAAAAATGAAGTTTGAGGAATATTTGTTTTTTTTGTTTTTTTCTAACTACTCCACCACTCATGGCATCTATGCACCGATTTTCAAAGCAGCATTACCCACTACGACCCCACAGCATATCGCTACCCAAATTTCATCGCAATCCATGCAGCGCATACTGATATTATGAAGCTAGAAGAACGCCAACAGACAAATAAACAGACAGATAGACAGCCAGGCAGACCGACACATAGACGGACGGAGATGAGTGACGTGGATTTTCGTTATGGAGATATCTTAAGACGCCCAAAAATCGTATTTTCTCAAAATTTGAAAATTTGACACGGTGTAGGATGTAAAATCGCAATGTGAGCAATCTAAGTAAGGCAGGGTGTTGATTTTATATCTATCACTGAATCATGTCAGACTAAATATTTTGACACTGTTGTTTCCATAAGACGCATGTCGCCTACTTCGATATATCTGTTTGCTGTAGTCTATCCGGTGTGGTTACACTGGTTAGTAAAGTTATGGGTTGATCATAATTAAATTTTAAAGACTTTGTATTGCAGTAGTTCCAGAAAACGCTTTAACATTTTCATCTTATCTTCATAGCAGAGGTGATAGGGTAATAATTTGCTACTCCTTTACGTACTTTTAAGGCCTCCATTCCTCTTTCAAACAGTTTGGACAAAATGGTGGTAAACAGGCGGCATCGGGCAAAGAAAAAGCAGCTTTTATAATTCCGTTACATTGGTAATATCCTTAACTTTTGAAGCCATGTAAAACCTGTCAAGGTTGTCGTTTAAGTTAAGTAGAATTATCTACTCGTATAACTGTAAACATGCACTATTTGAATACATATTAAGTACTGCTGTTGTGATTAAAGACGCAACATATTTAGATGGGAAAAGAAACAACGTTAAATTAGGAACACAAAACATCGAGAGATTACTATCGTTTCCATCAATATAACGTACAAAAGTCATTGAGTAACTACCTGGAAACCATTTATAAATATGACCTATGTCTAAAACTATGACCTTTTTGTCGTTGGTCGATGAGCAGCAAAAGTTAAAGACTACCAATGCTACGAAATGTTTCAGTAAACATCATGCCATCGATTTTACGAATGGCATCATCAACACTTAAAAAGCGCGCACAGAATAGTGACAAGCCATAGATCGATCACCGCTTAGTATTACGAATGCTTTTGTTGTTCAAAATTTTAACAAACTGTGATCATAGACTCATGGTGACTGTTTACTGATGTAAAATATAATTGGCGTTAATTGATGTATTTCGGTCAGTCCGAAATAATCGGGTGATCCTTTTGATTCCCACACCTACAGGTGAGGAGAGTATTGTGATCGCGAAAATTTTCGATTTTGGGATAACACACTTTTTGGGCGTTTTATGATGTCTACATTACGAAAAACCACGTCAGTCATTTCCGTAGGTCTGTATGTCTGCCGGTCTGTCTATCCTTCGGTCTGTTGGCGTCTTTCTAGCCTCGTAATCTCAGTAAGCGCGGCATGGATTGTGATGAAATTTGAGTAGCGATATGCTGTATGGCCGTAGTAGGAAATGCTGCTATAATTTGAAAAGCCCGCGGATGGGCGGCGGAAAAATTAGCAAAAGATAAAAAAAATGAAATGTTCCATAAGCTTTTAGACGTTTTCAGAGGTTCCTGATCATTTTCTACTTTTTTTGGGTGAGGGTGTAAATTTGTGGTAGTTGAGTGGTGGGGGTTATAAACCTGTTATAAACCTGAAAAATATTGTGCACACCTAGTAGGTACACAATACACATAATACCCAACAAGCATTCTAAGTTAAAATTACCTCACATCGACCGGCGTACAGGTTATATGACTAATTTCAACAAGGATTATTTACTTCTAACTGTTCAACATTTTCCCTAAGTGGGGAATAAAGCTAAAGTAATTTAGAGGTCAATATGAGGTCGAAGAGGAATTTATAACCAATAGGTCGAGAATAACATGTAGACATTCTACAGCTATTTAGGTCATATTGAGGTAAAATAGTCGACATTATCCCTATGGTATAACCTAAATCTGACGTAAATTTAACACTTTTATTATAGCAACAACAAAGAAAACATGATACTTCTGATCTTTTCTTTCATACACATGGAACTACGGATTATAATATGGCCATCTGCCTGTATAGATATGGTGCTGTCTTCATAAACAGTTGAATGGTGATAATGGTGATTATTTATAATGGATTGATTTTCAACTTTGTTCTTTGGTTACTTGAAAATAATCTCTATGCGGAATGAACTTTTTCGTGGAATGTGGACATAATAGTTACACATAATTAAGGCGCCTTAAAAATGAGCTTCTTTAACAAATATAGTATTTATTTATTTATTTATCGTATGGCTCAAAAACATGACAATAGTAAATATAGATAAAAAACTATTATAACCTATACTAAAATAAAACAGATACAGCTACAAACTAAGATATATATAGTCTTTGGTATTTACAGGTTGATATCCAGTTCTTTCAACCACTTCAGCGCCAGCGGTGTGGCTGTGAAGAACTCTTCTCGCGATCCCTGAAACGCACGCAGTTCACATTCGCTCGTAATATGGTTTATAGTTTGGCGGGGCGCGCCACAGTCACATAAGGGAGATTGCACATAGCCCCACTTGTAAAGAGAGTCGGCACATCTGCCGTGGCCTGTTCGGACTCTATTAAGTTTTACCCACTCTTTCCGGGGTAGTTCTGATCCTGGAAGTAAGGCTGCCCCCATAAATGCGCATCGCGAGTGGTGTTCCGCAAAACCTTCCCACTGGGAGCGCCATTGGTTTAAGGAGTCGAAGTTACTGGTTTTAAGCCCTTCTGCATCCCTTATTGGTGGTTGTCGGGATTTAAGTCTGTTTATCTGCAACGGGGGTATTGCTCGGTGGATGTGCAGTTTGTTGTTGGCCGCAATCTTGTTATACTCCCTTAGAAGGGCGTCAGTCCTTCGCAGCTGCGGTGGGGCTATTCCAGAAAGTACAGGCAGCCATTGAGTTGGGGTTGTCTTTACTGCGCCTGTAATAAGTCTCATAGTGTGATTTAGTTGGACGTCAATTAGTCTGGTATGATGGCTGTTAATCCAGACAGGCGCACAGTACTCAGCACACGAATAGACAAGAGCTAGTGCACTGGTTCGTAGAGTTGGAGCAGTGGCACACCACGTCGTTCCACACAGCTTTTGGATAATGTTGTTGCGTGTTCTGAGTTTTCCTGCAGTGTTTGCGAGATGTTTCTTATAGCAGAGGGTGCGATCTAACGTTACTCCAAGATATTTTGGGAAATGGTTATGTTTCAGGGGCTTGCCTGCAAAAAGCACCTGCAGCTCATATTTAGCCAGCCTGTTATTCAGGTGGAAGCAGGAAACTTCAGTTTTGTTGGGGCTCGGTACTAGTCTCCATTTCTTGAAGTAGTTGTTTAGAGCTAACAAGTCGTTAGAAAGAGCATGCTCAACGCTCTTGAAGCTCTTATCGGAAAAAGCTATGGCTATATCGTCCGCATAGCAAAACTTGTAACTGACTGTTTCTGGCATGTCAGATATATATAGATTGAAAAGTAAGGGGGCCAGTACTGAGCCTTGTGGAAGTCCGTTGTTCAATTTGCGTTGCCTGCTTGCTTTCCCGTTTAGGATTACTTGGAACTTTCTGTCGCATAACATGTTGTTTATGAGTCTTGCAGTGGTCTGACAAGGAATCACCTGCAGCAACTTATATAGGAGACCCTCCCTCCAGACCGTATCGTATGCGGCAGTGAGGTCAACATACGCCACTCCCGTCTTCATGTTTTGCTGGTAGCCCGCCTCTATATGCGTTGTGAGGGACAGCACTTGATCACAACAACTGCGACCCGGTCTGAAACCAGCCTGGGTTATCGGGACCCGGTCTAAGATAGTCGCGCTCAGTCGGTTGTAGACGGCTCTTTCTAGTAATTTATAGGAGCAACTGAGCAAGGCTATAGGTCTGTAGCTGGCGGGTTGATCGTTCGGTTTACCGGGTTTTAATATTGATATGACCTTCGTTCTTTTGAATTCCCGTGGGAGGTTTCCCGTATTAAGGAGGTTCGTGAAGAAGAGAGATAGCCACACTCTTGTTTGCTGACCTGCGTGAATGAGGAATTCCGGCAGGACGCCGTCGAAACCAGGAGCCCTTCCAGGCCTAACATCTGATATGGCATTATTAATGTCTTCGATCGAGAAGGGTCGGGAAAACGTTGTTTGGGTAGGAGCGTTCCTCCTCAGTAAAGTCAATTCCTTCTTCACGCGTTTCGTATGCTCTCTATCAGAAGGTGCTCTTGACGTTTCTACAATATGCGCAGCAATCTTGTCTGGAGTTACTCCCGACGGTGCCCGTGTGGATGGCGTGCTTGAGCCTAGTTTTCTGAGAAGGCTCCAGGCCTTTCGACTTGAGTGTTGGAAGTTCATTTCCGACGTAGTCTCCTCCCACTTACGCCTTCGTGAGCTGTCCAGGGCAGAGATGAGTTCGTCGGCAATATCTGGATTGTTGGTTTCCTGAAAGTCGCCGTATAGGAGTTCGCACCGTTCATCCCACCCAGGGATATATTCCTTCCTGTATCCCCTAGGAATGGTCCTTTTTGCAGCGCTCATCATTGCTCCAACGAAACGTTTGTAATTGTTCGATGTTGGCGGTATGCACTGTACCAGCCGGTCCAGCTCCCGTGAGTAGTTACACCAGTCCGCCTTTGCAAGATTCCATCGAGGCCGAGGGATGGATCGTATTAGGGGTATTTGGATTCCCACCTCTAAGAAAACTGGCCTGTGTTGGCTGTGTGGGAAGGCCTCTGCGCCTTTTCTGTTAGCTGGTATAGGGATCCCTTTCTGGTTGCAGCTCACAAAGCACAAATCAGGGTTACTTTCTGAGTTCCAGGCTGCTGATTTGAAAGTGCCTTGGCATCAAATACAAGAAAGATATCATTATCATCAGCCCAGTCAGCCAACCTTGTGCCATTTTCGTCACAGTCGGGGTATCTCCACCGTTGGTGGTGGCTGTTAAAGTCTCCAATATATATAGCCGGATGCTGTTGTACTGGAAGTGGTTGTTCAGGCCACTCAGCTGCCGGTGGCTTATATACGTTTACAATTGTGACTTCTCCCACTTTTACTATTACACTATGTATGTTGTTATTTGTGTCATTGGAAACGAGTTGGGCATTGTCAATATTGTTGCGAATATAAGAGGCTACGCCGTAAGTATGGTGGTAAGTGGCTCCCAGTAATGTATAACCAGAAATGTGTCCCCGTCTGGTGAGTGATTCCTCACTGTCGGCGTGAGTTTCTTGGATCGCTATGACATCAACCTTATTGTCCAAAAGTAGTTTGGAGATGCATTCGCTTTTAGCTCTGCAAATTTAGTAAATTTTTTTTAATGACGTATTCTGAAACCCATATAACCTCAAATTATAAACACGTATCTTCTGGCGCGGTTGTTAGCTATATAGAAGAGCATATTTTTTTCATGTGTTTTGTTTATTATTAGAAGGACTGATCTAGCATATTTGAAGAAATAGGAATTTATATATGACTAAATATAAATCAAAGATGTCTGCTTTTAGAATTTTGACCTATAGGGATTTATTGCCACCATTTTTAGCCAATAGCATATGTTTTCCATAATGATGTCGAAGCAGAGGTACATTTTCAACCTCGAGGGCTAAGTTTCCCTATTTTAGACTAAAAAATCACTTTAAGGTCAAAGTCTATTTTAAGGCGAAATTAGGGTCCTGTTGGATAATTCAGTATGGGGTGCATCACATTTTGTGTATTATTGATTCATGCATTCAACAAAATTAAATTGTTTAAAGCAGTCGCAGGTCCTTTCATCTTTTGGCAGTTCATTTCTACCATGAGCTCTAAGAATTGTTAACAGCTCTCCAACTGCAGTTATAGTTATTTTATATTTTAAAGCCAACATCCCCAGTAGATCAAGAGTTGTACCCAATCACTTAACACTTCATCAGTCTTATCTAAGTCATGTTCTGTGACGGAATATGATCAGGATCATTTCATGAGGGTAATGGCTCATTGTTGGTTGAATAACTTGCGCAAGGACTAAAACTATTTTCCGTAACAGCAGTGCCTATTTTTCCTACATTTTTTATTACTCTATAATACTGTGATGTATGCCTATAAACCTTAGGTCGTTTCAGCTTATAACTTGAACTGCGCAAAATATCGGATAATGCTGTTGTGTAGGATACAGTAGGTATACATGGTGGGGAAAGTAGGTATCATGAGGGGCAATTTTGGGCACATCAACTTTGAGCAAGTATTTCCAAGTAATTTTATCTTCCATCAAGACATTTGTTGTTATAGGTCTATAGAAATAGAGTTTTTGCCCTCAAAGTTAGTGCAAAGTTGAAATTAGGATAATACACCTACTAAAAATATCCCTGTAACCTCATGGCACTTAAGAAGGCTATTTAGTGAACAGTTCAACCTCTTTTTTTCCTTTTTATGTCGCTAACTTCCAAGAAGTTTTTCTAGGTAATAAATAAGGTAATTTTTCCCTATTAAAATGCCCAAAAAAATCCCTAACTTTGAGAACATATTCTAGGTTAGTGCTAGGTAATTTATTACCTCTGCATTGATGTTTGCAGACAAAGATTTTTTGGTTAATATAATTAGGTGTATTTCTTGTAATTCTGAACCAATTGTTTCGACCTTTTCGTCATCTGACTATTAGAACACTAATTAGGTACATTTCGACTAATTTTCGTCAATGATTTGAACGCTCCAAGACATTCTGAGTTTATGAACATTAATTAAGTATACAGTTACTAACATTTGACTTATACAGGTTAATTTCTCTTGGGAGGTGGACTATTTTAACAAAATGCTACTTGGGTACGCTTTTTTAGGTCCATCCAAACGTTGCCTTGCCAGAAACCAAGCGTCTTAGAAATCTCTAATGTCTACCTAAATACGAGTATTCCTTTAAATCGTTCTGTATTGTGTAACCTGATATTGATTTTAACGAAATTCGGACACAGTTTTGTTACCATGGCAAGGATGGAAAACGCATATGGTTTGTATTAACGGCTCTCGTCATTAGTACAAAGTTATTATCGAAATTCGTGCATTTGATTATTAGTATATTTTCTAAAATACTAGAAAAAATTGTCAAAACTAGAATTACAAAGTTCTTAGAAGGTAATGTTCCAATGGATATTCATCAGTATGGTTTCATAAAGAACAGCAGTACATTGGCTGCCACATTCGATTTGGTGAATTATATATCGAAAGCCTTAGATGAAAAATATTTTGTAATCGCGGTATTTGTTGATTTAAAAAAAGCTTTTGACATTGTCAGTATTGATAAGCTGCTGACAAAGCTGAATAACATTGGCATTAGAGGCACAGTACATAAGTTACTAAACTCATATCTCTGTGATCGGAGGCAATATGTAAAGCTTGGTGAAGTAGTGAGTGAACTGTTGACTAATTCGTATGGAGTACCGCAGGGATCGGTTCTAGGTCCATTGTTGTACTCACTTTACGTGCTAAATTTGAAAGTAGCAAACTTGAAAGCCAAGTACTTTACTTTTGCTGACGATACAGTACTAGTATACACAGCAAGGAATGAACTTGAACTCCAGGCTTTAGTGAATCAAGACTTGGACAAATACCTTTTTTTTTGTTATGTTTTATGGCACTGGTCCAAGACCAACTGGCCAGCCTTCGTAATTCTGAGTACCTAGGTTATAGGAAATGGAAATAATTTATGTTATTATTTGATGTTAGTGTTTTACATAGTTAATCTATATCTATGTATGTGTATACCTGTGTACATTTAGATTTTTTTTTTCTTAATATTTTGTTATGATTACTTTCCAACTAAGCTTTTTTTTCTTCTTTTTTTTTTGTCTTTCTTCATAATTTTCTCTGTGTTGTTCCAACTTTTTGTCTTTCTGTTATTATATTTATAGGTTTATACTTTTTTTTCTAATTATATTTTTTTTCTCAAGTATACAACATAAACAACCTGTTCAAGATTATATGCTTTACAATTTTTCGGTTAGTACTACTTAAATAACTAATTTTAGTTTGTGGACACAGTGAAAATATAGAATTTTATACATATCACAATTTTCGTTTGACAGAATTTGAGATAGGTTTGTCGGTAAACACACAAAGCGAGCCATTTGAGTATACAATTCAGTAATATCATCGTTTGCTTGCCGGCATTCTAATATGCAGTGCTGAATGCTTCCTGCTTCTTCGCAGCTACACCTTGGATCCTCTCCTCTTAGTCCAAACCTTGCACTGTATTCTGGACGGAGGCACTGATGACTTCGCAGTCGACATAGAGTTCTTATGAATGGTCTACTGGATTCGTTGTAAAACCATGTTTTCCTGCGTAGGTGTGGTTAAACAGTGTGGTAATATTTCCCAGAGACAGAGCTATTATAAAGTTCGTTCCACCTCTCGAATTGTTTTTGGTTTATTACGAATTTCATATCTGATGGGGAAATTTTAAAATTTGGAATAGTGCTGCCATACCTTGTGGCCATTTTTGCTAACTTGTCAACAATTTCATTCTGTGGTATGCCTGCATGCCCTTTGATCCAACATATCGTTGTTGTTTTGTTCGAAACAAGTAGTTCCCGGTATGTACGCATGATACCCATTAATAGATGATTAGTAGCTGGAGATATACTGTAGTGTTCCAATTTTACTGCTACACTTTGGCTGTCTGTGAATATTACGAACTTATGATGGCCACTCATGCTCAAGCAATATTCCAGTGCCTTGGATAGAGCCATAAGTTCCGCGGTGTATACAGAGCATTCTGGAGGTAACTTGAATTGTTCTTGATATTTGAGGTTATGATGGTAGAAAGCGCATCCTGTTAATCCATTTATTTTGGATCCATCTGTAAATATCGTCTGGGTTCCATAAAACTGTTCTTGAAGTAATCTGTTGAATTTTTGTGGCGTACTAGGGTCGCTTTCTGAGAAGCTAGTATACTTTACTTCAGGTTTAATGCCAAAAGTTGAATACTGTGGAAGGAAGTATGTGCTGATTTTATTTTTGAAGATTCTACTCTCATAATGGTGTAATTCCTCGTAACTTTCTACCATAAGGGGTAATCTTTTGTAAATCCAATATCTACTAGTTAGTCCTATAATGAATAGTGAATGGATATGGTTAAAATCATCCTTGGTTATTAATTTAATCACTGCTCAATCACTCAACATCTTTCGTCTGAGATCAGTGGTGGCTCTACGCTTTCAACTTCCATAACGTTTATCGGTGTAGTAGGCAGATATCCAATAGCAATCCTTAAACATTTATTTTTAATTTTTTCCAATTTTTGTAGGTGACAGTTAGAAGCGTTGCCATAATGTACAGATCCATAATCGATAATGGATCGTATGAGTGATCTGTAGAATATAAGGCAGGTATTGGGGTCAGCTCCCCACCTATAATGACTAAATGTTTTTAATATGTTCAGGGAATTTTCACATCTTCTAATGGCGTAGTTGATATGCTCTTTCCAGTTTAGTTTTTTATCCAGAATAACACCTAAGTACTTGACTGATGATTGGTATCGGAATTCTTGACCTCCTAAAATAATAGAGTTGGGGGGGTTGAATCTCGACCTAGTGTACGTGCATACTGACGACTTACTATACGCTATTGCTGATCCATTATCATCAAACCATTTTTTGGCAGTGATAATTGCTGAGTCCAGTTTACTTATCGCTTCTGTTACAGTTTTGGCTCTAGTACTAATTGCATAATCGTCTGCATATTGATATATCTTTGTATCTTGTCGATTAAAGTGCTCCTCGAAATCATGCGTATATATTATGTACAAGATTGGACTTAAAATGGCTCCTTGTGGTAACCCTACTGATGTTGTGCGAGGGCCCACAAGTCCATCGTTTGTCCTAATATATATCTTTCTGTCACTGTAAAGTGATATAAGATGACGTGCGAGTGTGTGGTATGCCTATTTTTTAAGGCTTTGTCCAAAAGTATGGTTAAGTTCACATTGTCATATGCTCCAGAGTTATCTAAAAATGCTATTGATGTGTGTTCACCTACGGAAAATCCTATTTGTATATTCGTAACTATACGTCCTACTAGATCTTGTGTGGAGCATTTCTTCCGAAAGCCTTCCTGTGAAGTTGGCATGAGCTGATTTTGTTCCATGTAATGCTCCAGACGGTTCTTAATTAATCGCTCGTAAGTCTTCAAAGCACAAGATGCAAGAGCTATTGGTCTGTAGGAATCTGCTGTTCTGCTGGTTTTCCTGGCTTCAGGATGGGTATTATAATGTACTCAAACCAACTATCGGGTATTTCTGTTCTGTTCGAATATATCTCGTTGAATAGAGCAAAATTTTGGTTTCTTTGGGCATATTATATAACATCGAATAATGAATGTGATCCTTCCCCGGAGCAGTATTATTGTGTTGTTTAAGAGCTCTGTCTAGTTCCCACAAGTCAAATGGTTTGGTTAAGGTACGGTTTCCTAGAGGTGTCGGCCGGCCGAAACCGACCGCGACCGAAGTTCGCTGGAATTAGTTGTGTGTTTTTAAATGACAGTGGATTCCTAGAGTCGGTCGCCCTCCGCGGATAATTTCGGCGCCCGTTTGTCGGTTTCGGTCGTCGGTTCCATTCAGTCGATGGTTGATTTCAACCGACAGCGGAACGGAGAATCGTATGTAAATAAAGATGAGTGCTCCAATTCCAAAGATCCAAATTTGTTATCATCATCAGACAACCGCGGCTCAATCAACAATTTGAATGTGCCTTCTTGTCTTCTCTTCAAATACATTTCGCATAATATAGGGCAATAGGACATAATTTTCTTTTACTTCTTCTTCGAGCAGCAGTAAGACACATATGTTTCTTTTTAACGTATCCGCCATGGCCAACAAACTTCGACTAAACTGTACCTCAAATTTTTGAAACTGCACGCTCTAGGGCTCCATCTCCGCGACCGAATACCGTCGTCCGACATTCGGTTCCGCTCCGCTATCAGTTCCGTCGTCCGCCGCCGACAGTCCTAGGAAACCGTACCTTTAGATCGTGTTGCACTGTAATTGTTTCTGTAGATTGCTGTATTGGCAAGGACACGTGACATGGCGTTAACTTTTTATGAAATTTCTCGACCCAATCTGCTGACGCATCTATAGGGAAGGTATTATTTTGCCTTCTATTTTTGTATAGGTTCAGTTGCTGCCAAACCTTTTTTATTGGAGTGTTTCTATTGAGTGAGATGCAAAAATTTCTCCAACTAGTTCGTTGTGTGTTTTTAATAATTTTTTTGGATAGAGCATCTAGATTTTTGTAATGCATTAAGTTTGCTAAATTGGGATTGTTCTGATATGTGTTAAATGCTTGTTGACGATTTTTTACAGCTCTGTCACAGTTTTCATTCCACCATGGCTTTCCACGTCTAACTTGTGTTGTCTGTTTAAACTTCGGTATAGCTACGTCAGCAGACTGGTTTACATGGTCGATAAAGCTACTATAGTCTGTAATACTTTGTGGATTTAAATTGGAAGATAACAGTTGATTATATTGATTCCAGTTTGCTTTGTTGATATTCCACTTCCTATATACCTTCATTAGTACATGCTTGGCAGTTAATGAACACTGTATAGTGATTGGTATGTGGTTAGCGCCAGATGGGTCTGAAAAGGTGTTCCAAGTTAGATACGGTGAGAGATCTGGTGTACATATTGTTAAATCTATTGCTGAGTGCCGATTGTAACCCACATACGTTGGGGAACCGTTGTTTAGAAATACAAGTTGTTCTTGATCCAGTGCATCTAACAGCGTTTTCCCATACACATCGTCGTCCACGCAGCCCCATGCTGTGTGATGAGCATTATAATCGCCTCCCACTATAAATGGCTTTTGAAAACATTTAAAAAAATTTACCCACTCTTCTAGTGATATTCGTGTTTGGGGTTTTATGTATATTGATACTATCGATATTTGTTTATTGTTCTGATGTTTTATAGTTGCGCTTGTTGCCATTATCTTTTCATTGTGAGGTAAATGTACTTGGGAAAATTTAATATTAGCCTTGAGTAGTATCGCTACACCCCCTTTACCATCTGTTCTATCTTGGCGTATAGTATTGTATCTGCTAAAATTAATATATACATTTGGTTTAAACCAAGTTTCTGATAAAAGAGCGATATCTACGTTCTCGGTTTGTAACAAGTGTTCCAAGTTTTCTTTATTGGCAATTGCTGATCTGCAATTCCACTGTACGATTTTTAAATTATTCATAATTATAGTTTTTTTTTGGCCTTATTTAAGTCGCTCTTTTATCAAATTGAGGATATCTGTTTTTTGTAAGGATTCAATACCTGTGTCTTTGATGTTTGAAATAATAAACATAACTAATTCTAAAACAGTTTGTATCAAGCTTTCATTTTTTCTATGTTCTGGTTTGTAGTTTCATCGGACGGTCTATAAAACTGACTATTTGTAATTCCGCCTTGTGTTCTAGGGTAATTGATTTGAGATACTATTTGTTTTCGCGCTATTTCTGTGTCGTCTTGCAGGTAAGGATTGTTTCTTTTGGGTGTCACTTTATTTATCTGAGTAAAACGTTGAGCTTTATAATTCATTGGGATTGAACTGTTCAAAGTTCTATTTTGATTACTGGTAGATGGTTGGCTATGACTTTCTGTATTTGGTTGATATATTTGAGATTGTGTTCCGCAAGCACTTGCATAGCTTCTTCTGCATCTTTATACGATACGTTAGCCGCTGATATATGTTTTTTGATTTCCTGCTGTCTTTTAAATTCGTCGCATTTCTTGATTTCATAAGTGTAATGTTCTCCTTCGCAGTATAAACATTTCGTGAAAACATTATTTTCACACGAACTAGTAACATGATTTTCATGACATTTGGCGCATCTTGGTTTACTCTTACATTGTCTTCCTGGATGACCATATCGCATACAGTTATGGCACAAAATGACTTTTTGAATATAAGTCGACACTTCAAAAATTACATGGTTTAGTGCTAGGTTCTTGGACTTCAAAGGTCACAATTACTTTATTTATTGTCACATATTTCGCTTCCCCGTTTTCTGTGACTTTTCTGTTCATCCGTTTAACTGAATCTACCGAAAATTTACAATGGTAATCAAAAGGCTTAATCTTTTCTAGAATGTATTCTTCTGAATATTCTTTATCAATAGATATAATTGCTTGTCTAAACAATATGAATTTTGGAATGCAAAAATCAAGGTTATACATCCTCAGCACATTTCTAGATTTTAAAAGTGTATTTGCCGCTGGGGAATTGCTAAATATTATTCTGACCCTGTTGTTTCCTAAAGATTCAATTTTTTTGATTTGATTATCTATCTGAGGCAGATTCTTCAAAATAATTTCACCGACTTTCACTGGATTTAATTTACCTGCGAAATCGCTGGAATTATTTTCGACATATACGTGGTACAGTCCGACATCTGTTGCTTTGTATAACACGAAAGGTCGTTCTTTTCGTTTTTGTGGTGTTGGTAAAAGATTTTCACTTACCTCTTGTGTACTGTTTTTATCTGCTATTGTACTAAGGTTACCTGCATTGTTCCGTAATGAACTATCGTTCATTTCAATATCCTGTATCGTGGATGATGTAGCCTCACTTTGCTTGACTTTGTCGGGGGGGTCGCCCCCCGCTGGATACACTCATTTTCTTTCCTACTACCCCTTGTTACCTAAACTACACTTAAATTTTGTACACCTTTACTATAGTTTTTGAAATAGTGTCTCTAAATATACCACCTCACCGAGCGCGATCGATCCGTCACTATCAACAGCTAGAACGGTACTGTCTTACGGGAAGAAATCTAAGGAGAATTAAACAGAAACTTAGAAAATCTTAGAAAACGTATTGTTGTCAATATGACGTTGTCAATTGTATCTGGACAAATACCTTAAATGGTTATTTTATAATAATTTGAAAATTAATATTGCTAAGACCAAATATATTTTATTTAAAAGGAAAAATACCATAGTTAATGAACTTCAGATTGCAATTGATAATATCATGTTGGAAAAGGTCTCATCAATAAAATATTTGGGGTTGGTAGTGGATGAAAGTTTAAATTGGCAACCACATCTAAATCATATTACTAAAAAAGTTACTCCGATGCTGCCCATAATATTTAAATGTCGATATTACTTCACTAAGAAAACCAAATATAGTATTTATAACGCATTTTTTCTTGCACATTTAAGGTACTTAATTCCAATATGGGCAACTTGTTCAGGAACTTTATTTCAAAATGTTCAAACTTTACAAAATAAGATTTTGAAAATACTATTTAATTATAGCAAACTTACCAATACAATCACGTTATACACAGAACTAAAAGTTGCTCAGATGGATAAAGTTTTAGAACTTGAACGATGTAAATTAATATTTAAAATAATTAATAGCAAGCAGAAGAATAACACTATCTATAACTTTGTAAATGAAATACATCATCATTTTACCAGGTCTCAAAACAATATATATCCGGTTTACAGTCGTACAAATATAGCTTTGAATTGTCCAATGCAATCCGCGTCTAGAGCTTATAATAGGTTACCAGTTGAAATTAGATCTAAAATATGTTATAATAGCTTCTTGTACAATTTAAAACAACACCTAGGCATGCATGTAGTTAATTAAGTAGTATATAATATAATTAAGGACTCTAGTAGCAATCTAGTTAAAGAAAAAGAATAAGCACTGTTGATAAGTTTAAGTTTATAATTCTCGAGGCCAGAACCTACGGTACTGTTTAGATAATTGTTAAAGTTTATTGTTATATAATTATTTCCAGAAATAAAGGATGTTCCAAAAAAAAATTTATCAATTATTCGTAGCTTATTCGTTCAGTTTGACATTTATCATAAAAAACTTTATCTCTTTACTGATCCACTCGACTGACTCACGTATGTGTCTCGGTGAACTCATTCATACCTTCAGAAAAAGCTCGAGTCACAATGTGAACCTATGTAATGGAGCAGACTTCTCCTTGCTTCTACTTTTCTAAACTAGTGTGTCGTGTATGCCAACTAAATATGTTATGACTGTGATTTTCCTGGAAGCGTACGTTATTTTTAGCACAAGAGCATTAACCGAGTTTATGTGAAGTGTATTGTGGATCAATAACGTACACCACTTCAACCGATTGTGTGTAAATATTGTAGTGCATATTGTAAAAGCTTTAAAAATGATAGCCGTTATTATTGCGGTAATACTAGATCTGTGGATTTAGTAGATTATTAATAATTATAACCAGCCTTTACCAAATTCGATGTAATTTGGGATTATATTATAATCCCAAATGCTTTCAAACTGTTAGAATGGGTATTGTCTAAAAAAGTTGTTTTCCGGGCTCATCAAACCAATAAATAAAAATATAGGATTCTTATACGTCACATTATTTATAGACCTTTGCCCTCAACATCCCTGATTTTTTCATATCATTGCTTTTGTAGTATTTTCAATAATTTACAAAAACGGACATTTTCACTTCTGCACTTATTTTTTAGACGTTCCTTACCCTTATTTGTTGGCCGTTTTTGATCTGTCGGGTATCATTTTTAAAGTGAAGCCGAAGCAACTATCAGACAATGTGAATACCCTTCAAACTCTACTAAGTAGCGTTAACGACAAAGGAAAAAGGCTGAATCTGAACGTAAATAAATAAATTGAACAAGCAAGCACAATTTTCTTGAAACTTTCCTGAAAAATCTTTACCATCAAAAATTTGAACTTCAGTCTCAGATATAGGATGATGAAGTGTCACGTCTAGTATATTGTACGACGACTAAACGATTAAAACGATAAGGTAATGGGGTATTTCCCGAACAAACTTTCATGACAGAATATTGATGTTACGTCCCCAAAAACCATATAACTAACATTTTTACTTTTTACTGTAAACGCGAAGTGGCTTAGAAGCACCTGCAAAGTTCAAACATAAAATTTCGCGCGAAAGCTGTGACGTAATAAATCTAAGCGTGATGTAATAAGTTTTTCGTGGAGCTATCATTAGAATGTGACTGTACCTTGTTGTCTGACCTTTTCTCCATCTACAGACATAACCTCCGCTTCGTATTGATATTAACAGATGTTTGTTTACATCATTTCATGATCTATCTTGAGGCCTTTACGGAAACACTGATCTGGATCCGGATAGATCAGTTATATGTCAAACAGCTGTCAAAGCCTGTCAAGTGGGATTTATGATTCCATGAATTTAACGGACATCGAAAAACGAAAAAGTTGGTTTAACAATAAAAAACAGATGGTTAAGTAGAACAGCTACTGATCTGAATCATCCGACCGCAATCACTTACTGTACAAGAGTGAACTACCCTATTTCTGACAGATCTCAGATCACTTTCCGAACGTCAGGATCAGTGATCGAACTGATCGGGTTAACCCGATCACAGTTTCCGTAAAGGCCTTTGGTTAAATGAGATACCGTGACAGTCGTGACACCAAGGAAGGTTATGTATGCATGACACTAGTGACAGGCTACTAAACACCACTGTTGCTGAATGACGAGTAAAATTGTGAAAAGTAACTATGAAACATTCTCAGAGTAAACTGCTAATAACATAACAATGCAAAAAATGGAATAGCTGTGCAATATAACATTTATAGTCTACAGAAAGAGGGAATCTAAATAAACATAAAATAAAGTTTACATCCTTTATAGAAAAACTATTCAAAATATTAACAACCTGACAACCTTGAATCTACGCTCAATTCAAACTAAAATAGTCACATCCTATCTACATCCGGCATAAAAATCACTTTTGATTGGTTGATTTCTCAGGCGGGAGATTTAAGAGATTCAAATGAGCCCTTTTCAAAGGGATGATTTTCAAAGTCTATCTTTACTCCACGTAGGCAAAAAAACTGAGCAAATACTGCCATCATTACAAGTTATATACATGCAATCCATTTCAGCCATTCAACAGGCAATATTAGCAAGTTGGAAAATACCCCATTCTAAAGAACAGGGTTGCTGTGCAATTCTGCTTGACTATAACGTCGTTCTGCTATTTTTTTTATGTAGCCCCTCAAATATAAGTAATTTCGAGGTCCCTATGAAGGACCTACTGGAAGCGTACGATGTGATGAGTGACGATGAACTGCTGGTTCTTGGGCTATGCGGCTTAAATTCTTAATGTTCCTCCAACACGGGTGGATCAACGAATAAGAGTGGATGGCATCATCAGAAGATATTACTTGTTGGGTAAGGCCACCCACTCTTGTAGGCGAAACTGAACTGAAGCGGCCGACAACGCCAAGGGGGCGGAGCATGTCTTCGCTGGCCGAACAACCCAAAAACTGGCAGTTTTCAGAACGCGAAAGCCTTACATAATACCTATGATGAGGCAGTAGTAATGCGGGGCCTGCATGCTCCATACTTGCGTTATTTATTGATGCACCACTGGCAGATAAATTAATTATGATGGGACTACAGTAGTTTGTAGAGATAACACAATACGATAATACAAAACATAACTACAGCTCAACTGTAGCGCAATAGCGTGAAGCACGTCGTAAAGCTTACAGATTAGATTTGCATATAATCTTTATAGACTGCACATTTGTATTGAAAATAGCGATAAATTATAATGATATATAAATTGTTATAATACCTACACATCGAATATAGTGGCGAATATAGGAGTAAGTTTGTTCTGCGAGCTTTCGATAATTTTAAATAGAAATGTTAAAGAATGCATTTCTCTTCTGTCACCCAGACTTAATATTCCATATATTTTTATTAGTATTGCATATAATGCTTCTATATCAGGATATTTAGCATCAATTCTGTATGATAGGTATTTGAGAATCTTCCGTTGTAACTTTTCTAAAAAGCTACAGGTCGTTATATAGCAGAGATTCCAAACGATTCTGCCATACTCGAGCTTTGACATAAAAAACGTGTTATAAAGCATGAATAGCCCTGCCAAATTATCAGAAATACGGGAGTTGTGCAATGCGCATCACAGAAGCCAAGGCTTTGACGATGAAATATCAAGCCAAACATACGTAGGTGACTTTTTGACACCTGATATGGTATTTCAATTTAGATCCAGATTTTGTTTACGAGAACATATTAAAACTGCAGTAATTCTTGCTCAATAAAAAGGCGAATTGATATTTAATGTACAACTTTGAATAGGAAAAAATAAAGCTAACCACCAAGTCCATATACCATCAAGTGTCGGGTAGGTATCCCTAGAAGCAAGCTCTCAGCAACCGCCTCTGCTGCTGACAGAGTGTCGCAGGTGCACATTACTCTTGGAAGAGTTACCGTAATCCATTGTACCCAATGTTGTTATAAATGTCCACGATAAAATTAAAGCATGGCTAAACTAACGCCTGGTGGATATGAGACAGTAAATTACAGATTTAGTACAGCTCGGTATTATGCATGTGAAAAAAGAGAAAAAATGTTGTAAGTTTTACTCGGTCCTTGAGTTGAATTTAAAATTTGTTTCATCTCGTATTTGTATGTCTAACTGGCCTCATTCGTGACTATAAAGTGCAGTTCACAATGGTAAAGGGAAAATGGTAAACAGTAGATACGTATGCCCTAAGAGAACATCATATTACTATACATATAATGTAACGAAGTTTGAATGTGGTCTGAGGGAAGCTGCTCCTCGAGATGTTACCCTTTATTTGTTTAGTCAGTGTCAAGAAGGAATGGCTGCTATTGGTATGTGACATAACCTTCTGTTTTGTTTTAGCATTGTGTTGGCTTTTTGCATGTCGGACCGTTTCATTATATTTGTTCCCGGACTCAATGTCAACCTGACCGTTTTCGACGATGGGGTTCTGTAAGTACTTTTTGCAGACAAGCTTTGTTGCAGGACTTGTCAAAACCAGCTGATTTATATGATTTGACTGTATGCGGGATGTACGCCTTAATAGCAATGGTGACATGAATAAGCAGTGGAATTTCCAAGCAAACAGTTTAACATAATGTTTTGCAAAGCGGTCTCCGCTCTAGGGAAAACTGGAAAACAGTCCCTCAGACCATCTCAGCCAGCATGACCGTAATGGCAGATTTTGTGGCTTGGGCACATTTCCGAATACGCATCTGTCGCAGAAGGGAACGTAACTTCGCCTAAGCCATGATCGAAGTTGCCTAAAGGATACTGTATGTCGATCTTATATGAGGCAGGATAAGTCTTCCCAAAAATATCCAGCAGGCTAGTGAAGTGGGAGGAGACACGGGTCAGAAAGTAAGAGACCGTGACTTATGGCGAATGCTTCGACACGCTCCGTTGCGCCAGTTTTGTTAAAGCCCAACCAGACTTCATTGTGGACGTTGAGATCCCCCAAGAGGGGATAGTTAGTATTCAGGAAGTCGATCTTTTCGGACAAGTAATCAAGGAGATCAGTCCAGTTGTTGTCCGAGAGTGAACGGCAGAGGCAGCAGATGGACTTGGGGAATGATCTGAGTATAAGCTTCAGCCATAAAATATTTTTCGCATAAATAAAAATACATGGGGCGTTCAACTTGAAACTCTAACTTGGCACGCGTCTCCAGTCAAACAGCAAGTCCACCATCTCGATCATCAATTTATGTCTGACGTTAGCTAATGTAAGGAACGCATGAGTAGATCAAATTTTCATTTAAAGAGAGTGATATCAAGTCCAACTGATATCACATGATATGTACGTTTACGGTGTCATGAGTCAGGTGATATGCTGCAGTTGGATTAGATTTGGGTTCAGTGATGGAGCAAAACCAAGATTCTACTTCTTTATCAAGTTCACTAGTCATGTGGATCCCCTCGCATCTCATTTTTTTCAAGAATATTACAGCAGAATATGAGGCTATTATTAAATAAAAGAACTGAGTATTTTTGTTTACTTGATATTGAGCGGTTACGTCCGTGTGTCATGGATAATACCTACTATAACAATAAATGCTGACTGGTGATGAGCCACCAACCAACATATTGCGCATAGCAACCAGCAGCTCAGTCAGATTGCACAAGAGAAGGACCTGTGGGTGCGTGCGTGTATCTAGCTAGCCGTCAAGGAAAGACAAGACAGGACAACAATGGTTTAATAAAGATTTATTTCAGCATACGAATGCAGTACATACGTTTATATTATATATTTATGACCGGTATTAGCACCTTGTAGAAAACTTCCCAGGACTTCACGATCTGTTTCAGAAGTATGGATCTTTCTTATATTTTGGAAAATTGCGTTCACATACTTCAGAAACAAACCTACGAAGTAACATGGGCATATTTAAAAGCCAAAGAAGCAGACAACTTTCATATGTTCACACTGTAAAACTTAAAAAAATATATAGATAGATACACGCGCGAACAGATAGAATAATGGTTAAAAAAATGATTTATAAATGCTTTGTATTTACAGTCTTACCTGATCTTTTCAGATATATAGTGATAAATAAAAAATATAAGATATGTCCGAGAATTTACAAAATTTTCTCACCCCTCGTAAAACGAAATCACACAAACGTCCAACAGATCTTTTCATTGCGTTCTTTATTAGCAAATCTGAATGGCTAGGCATTTTTACGTAAGAAAAAAGTGTGAAACATAAAATACACATAAAATAAGGCATTTTAACACAAAAATATATGGCTAGAAACAAAGAATAATGTTCAGCAACTCTTTTATTACATAATTAATAAATATACATTGCATGATTAGCTTGATATCCAAAGATTAGAGAAAAGTTTACAAATCGGAAAAATCACATTCCTACACATAGTTGTAAAATAAAAGCAGAAGCAATAAAAATATGCGAAACCATAGCAATCAAATCATTATGATTTCGCATTGGGAATATAAATTCCTTACCACGCCCACGGTTATAACATGATTGCGCACACACAAAAATTGTCTTGAGACACAGCTGTTTGAGGTATTTACTACTCGAGGTTCAAAAACCGAAAGGAAAGTACCATACATCTTCATCTAGAAGCTAACATCGGTAGAGACAGAGATAACATACTCCCCACTCATCAGGTATGTGCAAGTGAAAAGGGATAGTAGAGATGGGAAAAAGAAGAAATATGACGTGGTACAATGGAACAATTTACTATGAAAACGTTACTAGTATAATGAGGAAATGGTTGCTAAAAATGGAAGTTATAAACTGTTTGTGTATGATAGCCAAGTAAATAATATAAAAATAATTTTGAAAACGGGTCAACCGTTACACTACTAATAAAAGGATAAAATAAATCAAATTTACCTGTTATTTTTAAGTATCTACCAATTTCTTCTTGAGTTTGTTGTCGTTTACTCTATTCTGCGTAGTCACGCGATTAATCGTTGTTATACATCCACGCCAGTTCATTTATTTATTCTTCCAGTTTTTTGCACTTGAGATAATTATTTTCATTTTCATGCTTACATCCGCATGTGGATTTCTCAATTTTAAAATCGTACCAGAAAATGTCGGAAAAATGTTTTGGGCCGTAAGTGGCACCAGAAGGCGGCGTGACTGAGTTGTCGGCTGACGGAAGGATCTCGCGTATCTAGTCGGTGCTTTCAAGGTTGAGTTGACGTGGCACCTTAGCTCAACTGGCGAGGGAGCCGAAGTACCCATCTGGAGGTCGTGGGTTCGAGTCTTGCCAGCTGCCTACTTTTTCTAACATTTTTTGGTACTAACTTAAAACTAGACGTAATATCACGTATGAAAATGGCTAGAAAATTTAATTTCGTGGAATAACCGATGCATGCTGTCATGCGTGCGCACATGAAAACTTCTTGAGTGCATGAGGTGACAATAGGATGGTTCTAAGCACATAAACTTCTACGCGTACGCGGTGTTCCAATATTTCTCAAGTAATGTGCAATCGCATGATAGCACGTGAGCTGTCGTGACGTGATAATAATGTGTTGCTTTTTTAAACGACTGTACTTATTGCAAGTCAATCAGTAAATGTAAACCCAAAACTACAGTTCATAACAACTGTGATGCTACATTGATGCCTGCCTCAGATAGTTTTAAAATCCACGGCAATGGTTTCGAATGAATTACAGTAAGAAATAGTCAAGGACAATAGTAAATTATGTGACCAGGTTGGAGCGAATATTCGATACAAAGTTACCATTTGTTTTCATGTCCGTTGGTAATTAGTCAATTGGATTTCATACACGTCATACTGACAGTTTGGCATCTACGGTTGTCTACGTCCACCAGATGCAATTATTGAACATTGGGGATAATAGTATAGATGACTTTACTTCCACAAAAGCATGACAGTCAAATTAAAGGTTATTTTGTTTATCTGTCTTAACTGACCCAAAACTCAAACTGACGATGTTCCTTCAAAATAGGGCAGTTGCAGAGGTCGTGAAATCACCTCAATAGCGTAAAGAACACCATATCAAGAAGCAGTAGGAAACAAAAAACATGATTTTACTGACGGCCAAAAAAAGATATTTGCAAAATAAAATAAGGATATATTCAAATTCTTCCACGTGAGAGCAGACAGAAGGAATTCTGCTGGTGCGCCATCTAGTACACGAAGGTAACGGCAACCAAAGAGACGCTACTAGCAGCAGTAAACTCTTTGGTGGAACGACAAGGCTCGTCCGCTTTTGCCACTAGAGGCACGGATTTTGACGCAAGCAGCGTAAAGCCGATATACGACGGTTGCTCTATACCTCCGTCAATCCAATTGTGGATTGACGGAGGTATAGAGCAACCCTCGTTTTCCACGTGACTTAAAACAGCGCAGGTCAGTGAGATTCAACTGCAAACTGTTTCTGATGTTGCCAAATTTCTTTTTAAATATTTACGTTAGGCATATATCAATAATTTATTTTACGAGCGTGTTTTGTTATATGGGTATACATATTCCCAAATGAAATGAGACCTCTTTTATCCTACTACAGCCGTAGTTCCTCAATGAGTAATGCTGCGAGATGCAAAATGCAAAACGAAATCATATCAGCTGTTCCAATACAACCATATTTTCTTTGTGGTTTGCCAACTGCGCATTTGACTAGAGATGATCTGGATTCTTTAACAATGCGACTCAATTTATTGCTACTTAAACATATTTGAAACAGGCAATGGACCCACTAACATTTTCGTTGCAACACATTTTTATATCTGATAGGTATCACAGTTTATCCTGTTTGTGACCGAAATTCGCAACTAATCGAAGCCATCATTTTATTTTGGCGCATCCGATTATGAATGAATCCAAAGATAGAATCTAGTTCAAGCCCATCCCTACAAATTGAACCGGTAATCTAACCTATCTTTTATTATTTTGACTTTTGTGCTTTTGTTGTGTACGTTGTGCACGTGTTTGAGTTTGAGAGTAGATTATCATGGTTATAATCTTATGACTTATGACTGTGTTTTGTGGTTATAATCATCAATGTCGAAATTTTAGGTTAGCACTGACTATCGGTATCGAATATCAATACTTTACATCCCATCGCTATACGATACCAATGACGTCAGAGGTTGTTTGTGCGGGACTTTCCGGCATTTGAAATAATTCCTAGAATATCTCTCACAGCCGATTCCAAAAAACCATACAAGTGATTTTGTCATGTTTACTAGGCTCTGAGAAACGCGTCAACGACATAATATTTTTTTCTGCAAGTACCCTATTCAAAGCCTATAAAACAAGAACGCGTTTTGCTTCCAATAACTTTAGCAAGTTTTACCATGTGCAAAATCTACATTCCACAAATACATACCATAGGCTATATCCTAGTCGACGTACTCAAAATATTCGCTTGCTTGTATGGAGCTTTGTCCAGCAACAAAAATACTTTCTTCATAACCTTGTCTATGAGCTTAGTTGCCAAGTTGTTATATAACATCTAGACGTTCCTCGTAGCAATACCGCTTGTTCTGCAGTGAAAAATAGCTGTAATTTTCACAGAAAATTCATATAGATATTTGTTTGCTGGTTTATCAAAGTTATTTCAACTTACCTCTTCGTTCCTTCATGCCTATTAAGTTGGATGGGCAGTATTCTATGATTATTAATAAGGCACTGTAATAGGTGAAAATGTAGACGTCCTTACTCTTTGCAATAATATCACGCTTCGAATCACTGTGCATCTCTACATTGGTTCTTTCTAAGAAATTCGATATTTTTGAAGCGCTATGTATTTTGCACGCCCAACGAGCTTGTGTATTTGCACCTTAAAATTTAAGATCCAAGTTGGGATAAGCTGACTGCGCCCTCAATATACCGTGTAACTGAAACAGGGGATTCGAGCTAGAAACACGCCAGCAGAAAGTTCCGATATTGGCATTTCATCGATTACAAAACTTCCAAGTTGGCAGATTACGTGGAGTCGAGAACTTTTAAAAATGCAGCACTTCAGCATTACATAATTTCCTCACGAGGAAACCTTAGACCTTTAAGTTACTTCACGGATTTTGAATGTGGAATGTTACATCCGCTCCTCCAAACGATTTGAAACTACAACTTGGTAAATTATTTTCTTAAATTCAATCCCATATATTTTGATCACCGAGTTATCTAAGATACACGATGCTCAATAGTTTAGTGGACTGTAACATTTTGGGGGGACCCACGTGGCTGCGCGGTGAACAGCGTCTGCGTTCGATAGTGGGGCAGCAGTAGCCTTGTGCGCGGTTAGCGCTTGGGTGGTTGACTGAATTGCACCAGGGAGACTGAACAGTTTGGACTGGCTGTCGGTGTCGCCCACATGAGCGCTGAGCAGAGCATCTTACGTGGCCGGCACTTTGGATGATCGACCAAAAGGCCCGGATGGGGACCCCCGTCGGACCGTCCGGGATGATGGTACCATTCCAACGGTGCTGGCCGTGCACCGCCCCCCTCTGGGAAGTTATAACACAATAATAAAGGCTTAAGTACTGATGGCTCGCAGAGGAAAAAAAATATTTTGTATGATGTAGCTTGCCTTCCAAAATAACTGCGGAATCATGAAAAAAAGTGTTGTCACCTACCTTTGTCTTAATTTTCTCGCCTACGTGGTCCAACGGCAAATGAGCGCTCCTGTACCACGAAGGCACAGCAGAAATCAAAACGAGGGCGTTCAGTAGCTAGCGCGTAACTGACTGTATTTTAATTTTTCCACAGCGCCTTGCGCAGGTACGAATGAGGAAAAGACAACAAAAACACAACAGATAACAAAACACATAAAAATGCACAGACATAAGCAAAACAAATTTACTTATATCCGACAGAAGATAACGTTGCCAAATATTTTCATTCCCTCTTGTAAGGTAAAGATACCCTGTTGACTGCATAACGAAGTACTTAAGCACTTAAGTGTCGGTTGAGTGAGCATACTTGAGGGATGGCTATGAATTTGGCCCTAAGTGAAAACGTGCAACATCAGCATAAGTATATGAAACTTTTATGGTAACTTACTACTGTAAAGGACGAAAAGTATTTACCGTTTTTCAAAACTGATCCAGTCATAACGACGAATAATAACGGACTGAAAGAAGTAAAAACGCTTACACGTCTTCAGGCATCTAAGAGGTCACTGATAATTGGGAGGGGCTGAAATTGAGGTATTGAATAGATTTATTAAGTATAGCTGATTAATATTGATTATCCAATAGATGTGGACTCTATATTTGGACACTTACTTGAGCACCTTCTTTGACTGCAACCAAATATTGATACATTGTTAGTATGCAAAAATGAAGAAAAATATGTGTGGTCCAGGGCGGATGCAAATTGCAGCCGCGGTTAGGGTATAATATTATAAATCTCAAATGTGACCATAAAAGATGTTGTAAATTGCAGCGAGGATCCCTTATCGGCTTATCGGCATAGCCGCAAGGGGTGGATTACGGTTAGTCTACCTGTTTGGAGGTATTCTAAAAATTAATTTGGATTTGTATAGCAAAATATTATATATTATTATTATGTGACAGGTCAAATTAATTTTTATCTGAAGCAACAATTCGGTGGCATTTACTTACCTACTTCTGTTAGTTAAGTAGAGAATTGCAAAATCTCTATAACAATAAGTGCGAATAAAATTTTGGGTTTGTAATTTAAAAAAATCATTATGATGTCATATAGTTTTCAAGATCACTAACAGAAGTAGGTAAGTAAATGCCACCGAATTGTTGCTTCAGATAAAAGTTATTTGACCTGTCACATAATATTATTATATAATATTTTGCTATACAAATCCAAATTAATTTTTAGAATACCTCCAAACAGGTAGACTAACCGTAATCCACTAGCCTTGCGGCTATGCCGATAAGCCGATAAGGGATCCTCGCTGCAATTTACAACATCTTTTATGGTCACATTTGAGATTTATAATATTATACCCTAGCCGCGGCTGCAATTTGCATCCGCCCACCGACAGACTGACTGGCTGTCCGACCGACGTACCGGCCGGCCGATGGACCGAGAGACCGACGGACCATACGGCCGATGGACTGTCCGGCCGATGGACCGACAGACGGACAGACCGACGAACTGACAGTCCGACAGACCGACCGGCCGATGGACCGACAGACCGACGGACCGATGGACTGACAGGCCGATTGAACAGCAGACCAACGGACCGACGGGCCGACAGACGGACGGACTGACCGGCCGATGGACGGCGGACCGATAGGCCGATGTACGGACAGACCGACCGACCGACCGGCAGACCGACAGACAGATACAATACAATATTTATTTTCCAGAAGACAAGACAAGATCGTGTTGGAGTCGTCATAAGAATACAGTGCTAGAAAAAAATGGAAATACAATAATTAAGAATAATAAATACAGAAATTGAGAGTAGTACAATAATAACTAAGGAAACATAGATATATACGCACATACATATATATACACACACATATAATACACATATAGACTCCTGTCGTACACACATATACACATATTGTAACATCCTGTATTGCTTATTTGTATTGTTGTTGATGTTTCGTTTAAGATGTTAGGTTAGATTTTTTTGATGTATAAACGTCATCGAATCATCTGGAATTTTCGAGACTGCCGGATGGGCACTCTAGAACACTCTAGAGTGTCATTTGGATGTCGCGAATTTTCTAGTTGGTTCGATAAAGTATATTAAGGCGCCACGAGTAGCGTGGCAGTAGTTCAGTTCAGTTCAGTTGAGATAAGGTTAAGAGATACTGTACTGAGATTTGAAGTAAAACAGTGAAAGTTACGTCCCGTTTGATTCTGTGGTGAAGAAAAAGAGGCCGTCGTGACAATTCGTGTCAGAAGTGTGGGATTATCCATCGAATCAAGCCAGAAAACGGAAACTAGAAGTGAGTACAGCTTCAGTCCAGAGCTATGGCATCCGAAATTAGTGCATTGATGAATACGATACAAGAAATGCGAGCCAGTTTAGAACAAAGTGCAGCCGAAACGAGGGAAACGAGGGCAGAAATGAGAAATCTTCAAAGTGTTCAAGACAAACTTGAAGAAAAGCTAAAGCAACACCTGGATGAGGCAGTCGTGAACCTGGAAGAAAAGCTAAAGAACCACCAGAACGAGGCAGTCGTGAACCTCGAACAGAAGTTGAAGCAACAGGAAGACGAGGGAGTCGCAGACTTGAAGAGTGGGCAGGAACTTGTAATGGCTAGGCTCGAGGCACAGAAGCAAGCGGTAAGCAAGGCATTAGAAGATCAAGACCAACGTATTAGCGCAATAGAGACACAAATAGTGACAGTAGCGACATCACAAAAGAACTTTGAGGAACAGCTGCACCAAGTGAAAGAGAAGAAATCGTGGGAGACGAACTGCGAGAACTTAGTGGAGGTGAGCGTGAACAACTACAGCAAGTGGAAGACCGTGTCAAAGAAATCGTCAGAGAGGAGCTGCGAGAACTTGGTGCAGGTGAGCGTTGTTTAACAGCTGTGATTCTTTGGTGAAGAGAAAAAGGCCGTCGTGACAATATATACCAGTTAGTGGTTACACAGTCAAAATAACATCTGCATAGTGATCAACAACTGATGCGAAAATTGGGATTTTGTATTTGCTCCGCTCAGAATAGAGGTCTAATGTAGAAGGTGCCAGACAATGATAGTGTAGCAATTCGAAAACGGTACCGCGATATGCTATGCAAATAGAGAATATACGGATTCCATCAAATTGATGCTCATTGTCTACACATTATCATAATAGTTATTGTCAAACTAATTTCAGTCCTCAAATGGGTTTTTAATTCTATAAGTTGGCTTCTAAGGAGAAATAAACGATCAAACATTATGAATACAGTTTATTGTGCACACAACATGAAAAAGTGTATTCATATAAAAAACTAATTTCCATTGCACAGGTCGTCTTTACAAAACTTACACTCAGTTAACTCTGCTGCTTCTACTGGATCAACTATCTTCTTAATATCATCACATGTGACGACAGTTGGATCCATACAAGATCTGAAGGTTAGTGGTATACCATCTGAAAATAATAATATTGAATTTATTTGAACCGACGGAATTGGTACCATAGACCTAAAGTTTTAAAAATTGTTCTACTTCACATACCGTGAAGGGGGGTTATTGTAATTAAAGACTGTATGATATTTATCTGAATACGCTATATTGAAATAAATATAAGGTTTGAAAGAAATATTGTATAGTACGACTCAAAGATTCATATTGACCCCGACAGCACAATATATTCTAAGAACATTCTAAGAATCCCCATTTTGGAACATTGTATCATTCCATGAAAAGTTCACGAATATATAGATTATCTGATGAACATTCCGAGAATGTGAAAATGGGAATCCAAAAAATGTGCATAGGTTATTCCCTCAGAATATTCTACGATTATTATTAAGACGTATGGAATATTGTAGGAAGATTCCTGGTATATCTTTGAAGAAACATACATAGGTTATTCCCTCAGAATATTCTATGATTGTTATTAAGATGTATCAAATATTGTAGGAAGATTCCTGGTATATCTTTGAAGAATATATGTTGGAAGAAACTAATACCTTTCATCCCTTCATTTCATTTATTTGTAAGTCTTGTTGTCTGCCTAGGTACTTAACGCGAGTAGTATA
The DNA here is from genome assembly GCA_951848785.1 of Callosobruchus maculatus. Lineage (NCBI taxonomy): Eukaryota > Metazoa > Arthropoda > Insecta > Coleoptera > Chrysomelidae > Callosobruchus > Callosobruchus maculatus. The sequence goes on along the minus strand of CATOUR010000054.1, from coordinate 6,909,309 downwards.
CATGTATAGCCTAGTATCCAACTTTCATACATGTTTTGGGCAGCATTAATTTAGGCACACACTAATTATAGGGATGAAAAAATATATATACCTAATACGGAACCTGTACTTATAATTGCATAAGTTTAACGTATACATTAAAAAAACACATTTCATTGCACGGAATCGTCCTCCTGTATTATCCTGCAAAATAAAAAAAAACCATTTTATTTTAAAGCATACGATGTACATTCAAATACACTTCATTAAATACAATGCTAGATTTTCACCAAAATATTGTCGTTGTATTTTAATCAGTTTTAATGGAATGAACACTGAAAATTCATGGTCACAAATATAGCAAATGTGTTGTTAGTGGTTGTTATTATATATTAATTAGGGTACCTACGACAAGTAAGACTAGAATATAGAGATCAGACTCTGAACAAGAGAGTTGCTACCACATGGTGCTATAAAGTCGATACTTTTCAGAGACAAAATAGTTACACTCACCCTAGTTGCTCCTAGATGAAGTTGTAAACTAAATAACAAATGAAAATCACGTTCCAAAATACAGATAACTATCCAATTATCGCAAGAGAAAAATGCACAAGCACAAGCAGGCACCACCAACCACCGCCACCGTGACGAATGAGGCTAACCTCAAAGTTCTCAAGTCTAACCTAACTTGTAACGGTACCACGCGGCAACGCGGCCACGCCTACATTAAGAATCGTACCAAAAGGCACATTCGTAGATTATCCTTTAGATAATATTAATTTATGAATATTATCAGAATATTTTGATCGACACGTTCATGGAATAATCATGGCGTAATATTCCTCGTACATCCTCATGGGAATGAAACTAGTAAAAACATCCATAGAACATTCTGTTAATGTTCTGAATATTCTCAATCTATTTTGGATGAAATAGGAATATTCCAGAAATATATTGTGCTGTCTGGGGAAGGAAAAGACTAAGCTATAACAGATGACCCGGTAGTCGCGACCTATATTTTCAAAACCGGTTAAATCTATTTTTGGAGAGAATCAGTTAACAGCGCCATACCACATCCCTAGACAAAAGGGGTACTTATTCACACAATAATATTTCACTACTGAGCCCGACCAAACGTCGTGGAAATGTTAACTCAAAAGCATAATCACTTCCAAAAGTGGCTAAGTCACTCGCAGAAAGAATTTCAAAACCCAACATCCACATTTATGAACCTGGTTATCTGGCATCTAATAGTAGTTTATCTTTATAGGAATAGAAAATCGACAAAACTGACTGAATCCGAATGCGAAAGAATTGCAGTTGTCGTGAGGCTAAACCATATTGCTAAACTGAATGCGTCCGGTACGTCGACGTGGATTTTGAAGAAGTGAAATCGAGTTTTATTTATCTTTCACCTTAACATGATATTATTATGCTATATCTCTTGCTATAAGCAAATTAGTATGCACTTTTGTTTTGCAAGCCATACCTATTTTATGTTGTCATTATAATGCTTTAAAAAGGTCTACCTCCATTCTACGCTGATATTAGCCGTGATACCCCAAAAATCAGATACAAAGAAAATCTAAATTCTTATCTAAAGGCGACTATATTCATGTTCCACTTCCTAAACCGGCTAAATAGGTATTTCACTTCCAAAACAGGTTAAACGTAACTTATTCCTTCGTAAATTCATTTTTTTTATAACCAGTTATTCAGGTTGATATGCAGGGTTATTCACGTTATTCGACCGGACCATTATGGCGAAAGTATTTGATAAAAAAGAAGATAATAATTTCGGATGGATAGAGACCCATAAAGACTACATTTTAAAAATATTTTTATGTTATACAGGGTGTTCCAAAAACACGAAATGTGTCAAGGTTATGTTTTTTTAATTAGAATACCCCATATCTTATTGCATATTCAGATTCCTTGGAAAATTCTAGTGTGACTTTGTGTATCATACATGGCACTTGGAGCGAGCCGTTTAGGTATGAATCACCATCTTCGGTATAAGTAGATATCAGGAAAAAATTGAATATCGCAGAGATATTTGATAACCTTTAATGTTATAAGGTTGTGAATATCAATCTCTGATAGTCTTCATTTAATTTTAAATTTGCAAACAAATCGGCGTTTTTCAATTTTCCTACCTATAAGCAACGTAGCAGGCCATGAAATATAAACAAAAACCTTTACAGGTTGCAGAAAACAACTAACTTAGCAGAAAAATACACATGAGCTAGACTAAAGGGGCAAGATTATAAAAATTACTCACAACAAACAAGGTCTAATCAGAAACAACGGCGGTTAACATATCTTTGGTCAAAAAGAAGCAGGTTTTTGTGTATATTTCATGGCCTGCTACGTTGCTTATAGGTAGGAAAATTGAAAAACGCCGATTTGTTTGAAAATTTAAAATTCAATAAAAACTACCGAGATTGATATTCATAACCTTATATAATTTTAGAAAGGTTATCAAATTCTACGTTTAACTGTATAAGAAAAATTAGGCATTCCCATTTCTCCAAGCATAAACGTAATTTAAATTTGACAGTCTCATCAAAGCTGACGCATTTCATACTTAGTAATATAGTAATATATACATAGTAGTAATATATACATAACTTAGTAATCTCTTATAATATACGGGGTGTTCTATTAAAAAAAACATTACTTTGATACATTTCGTGTTTTTGGGACACCCTGTACAACATGAAAATATTTTTAAAATGTTGCCTTTCTGGGTCTCTATCCATCCGAAATTATTATTTTCTTTTTTATCAAATACTTTAGCCATAATGCTCCGTGTCAAATAACGTGAATAACCCTGTAGATGAAACTAGGTTTATTATATTTTTTACGCATATGCATTACTTTTGCGTTTCGCCTACTCTACATGTAGCCGTTTAATGCCCTTTCTCGGAAATCTGCTGTGATGGATTTAGCCGGTTTTAGAGTATAGGATTCGGCATGAAACTTTACTGAAATTTTGAATATAACCATTTTGCATTACTTTAGCCCAAACGTCACAAGATATTGATATGGAGAATAGATAAACCAATGTTGAACTGCGACTCGGATTCTGTACTAAAATCTACGTCGGAAACTACATTCAGTTGGCTCAATAATCAGATAAAAAACTTTGTTGAACAGTGGAATGTCGCTCCAGATTTTGAGGTGAAAAGGTGGCAAAATAATAATTAATTAGTCGAAATACTGATCTTAATTATACAATATAAGTACTATATATTCACCATCATAGTCACAATGTCTTAACAGACATGCAATTTCTCACCCCAAGGACAAGAAGGTGTCCTGACTCTTCTCAACTCGTCCACCCAAAGCTGTTGGTTGAGAAGAGGTTACTGCTTATGCCGACAGTAGTTCGGTTCCTTTTAGTCGCCTTTTACGACACGCAGAATATACCATGGGAGATATTCTAATCCGCCCCCACACGGCAGTGTGGCATATATTACCAATTCCTTAAATATAAGTACTTACCATAAGTAAAGGCGATTTTCATGCACGCCATATCTCCCAGTGAACCAGTGCAATTGACTGTAGGTGACTCGTGACTTTGGGGCTTGTCGCATCCCTCCGTGCCCGGCAAACAGAAGTAGCACACTGGTGATGCGATAGCTGGAAACCAAAATTCATGCTGAACTCCTCAATTATAGTACACTACTGGTCATGTTTTGAAAATCTAGTTTCAGAAGCATATCCTAAGTCATTGTGTTTTACTGGCGTATTACGAAAACCACATCCTTTGAAATATACAATGCTTAGCAGCTCTTTGACTACATCTGAAGCTCATTCAAACTACTATCAAAATATTTCAGTTCCGGTATCCCAACTATATTTCTCTTCTCAATGACCTCACATCCAAACTAAGCGGAGATAATGCGTTGTCACAGAAGATTTATATTGTGAGTGAATACATATTCATCGTGTTAGAAAAATCGGTGTATAACATATAGCAACAGACAGTAATCAATAATATAAACTGGCAGACTCACCTGCAGAGGCCAAAGCCAGGAACAAAACTAGTTTGCAGGAAGCCATGATTATGAAGACCAGTTATTCTGAACTACATCTACAGTTTGTTGATTCGCCTTTATATTGTACAGACTGGCCTTTACTTTCATTTAGAGTGGTACTTGACAAAAGATTTTATCAGGAGGTTACAAGATTGCCTACAGAATATCGAGTTGTATTGAATAGATGAAGTAGCGGCATGGGCAGCTATATCCGGTAAGATGTACGCTCGTCACACCCCCAGTAGGTGTTCCGTCATGTCATTAATCGTCCAGTCAGTAATGTCAATTGTCAATATGTCACTATGAAATGTAACCGTTTGTACGTTAACGGTGCGTGTGGCAGAAAACAATGGACGAGTGGCAGAGGATCTGGTCCAGTACAACGTAGGTGGCGCAGTGGACCTAACGCTTGATTCCAAATATATGAGAGTGGGCAGGGTGTAAACACAGGATAACCTGTTATTACCTAACAGCGTTGTCAGGTCACGGTCCCTTTCGGGTATATAGGAACAAAATACGGCTAGCGACGGACGATCGTTGTCGACATTGCCGCCAGAGCGACACAATCGAGCACACCCTATTTGAGTGTGACAGATGGTCCTGTTACAAGCAGGAAGCTAAAGCGAACCTGCCTGAGGTCCTGGCCCCGGCAATCACGATGCCTAGGTATGATGATATCATGCGAGCAACGCTGGAATATAATACATAAGATGGTTCAAAGCATTTTAAAATCGAAAAAGGCAGAGGAACGTAGGGACATGTAGCAAAAATAAGAAGGAGAAGAAAAGCATACTTAATTAATCTTGCGCTCCGAAGAATATCATTCATGATGATGCCCAGTGCAGATGGAGATTCAGCAGAGAGAGGGAGAAGAGGGCCGGGCCGTAATGACATGTCGGATGGACGCGTTTGCGTCCGTTGGACATGATATCAGAGGACTCAAGCTGGTTCAACGTCAGGCGGACAGACTCTCTCTTACACTTCCGGGTGTGCGAGTGCTTCAGTCCCTGCGATCAAGCCGATTTCCTAAACCTAAATAATTAAAAAAAAGTCAATAATGTCAATTGTTAGTATGTCATTATGAAACGTAATCGTTTGTACGTTAATGTTGCGTTTTATTAGGATTAAGAATAAAAATTTCGATCCAGAATCGTGTCTCGTTAATTACGAAAAGTGGGTTAATACGTCATTTGTGACAAACCTTTGCATAAAAAAATACAATGCTACTACTACTTAGCTGGAAAAAGAGTTCTTTGAGCTAATGTACTGAGATAAAAGCACAATATTTGCGAAAGAGCATGACAGTGACGTCACAATTGATGACGTACCGGCGCAAACAATATGGCGGATGACATTGCTTACACACACGTACAATTGTTTTCTCATTTCAAATTTGAATAATAGTATAATGCAAAAAATAAGTGTGTTACTTCACAACAACTTTGGAGACATTGTACTGAGGTACAAGGCAAAACCACACAAAAATCAAAAATAGGCGACATGAGATAACTGGCACAAAATTAATTCACAAGAGGATTTTCCGCAACTCCATTTAAACGCCGCTACTGATGAGAATTTGGACGCCAACCGACGAACTGATTCTGCCTCAAATTATGTGCGTCTACGTAACTATGACGTCGCTGGCCTGCATATAGTTTAAATATACCCGTACCTGGTGGAGCTGTTGTGGAAAGTGGCAGATAAAACATGCCACAGACAACATACCAAAAGTAAGTGTTCAGGATATTCCGAAGACCTCTAAGGCGCAAGGCAGACTGAACGGATGTCAGGCGAGGACGTGGCATAGACTTATGTCGCTCCTATGTCTCTTCTATGTAATCGAATATTGTACACAGAGGCGACGTGGGGCTGACGGCTCGTGGCGTATACGAGCAGGCGCGTCCGTTGTCTTATACGATTATAGTTACAATGCAAGTGCAAAGGAACAAGCTTGGCAAAGAAATTTGATGTTCAATGTAGGTTGTAGTCTACTGTACTTTTATATCTTCATCAGAACTTGAAAAATTTATGTTTTAAGCCATCAGTTGGTAACCATCATTTGCAGCTAAAACGATAACTCCCCAACTTCACCTTGCCGTTTCTGCTACTGACCGAAAGTCAGTACCATTCGTCTTCTATGCGCATTAGCTCACATCACAGTATATCCAATTATACAGTAGCGCAACTCTCCAGAATTTTGGTGGTTCGCGCATAGCATCCGCGCATCGTTCGCAGGATGTTTAGCACGGCGATCGCCTGAGTCGTGTTCAGTCTATGAGAGTGAAGGTAGTGTATTTGACAGAACCGGATTCAGGAATTTGGTGATACGCTGATATGGATATCGGGAAGCGTGAACTCTAATGTTGCGCCGCTGTAGGCTGTATCAACAATTTCAAAAACTGTGGCTATAGTTTTTTAAGCTTCCTCAAGATGCTGCCAGGTATGCAATTCCTCCAATGTTTAATATGCTCCTTTATTACCTAATAATATTAAAGTGTGATAGCATAGCTCCATTTGTTTCTAACAAAGTCTGTCGGGTACCACCTAATGGGTGGCTGTGTGTTTTTGTTTTAGTTTTTAGAAGAGTTAGACGTTACGAAAAGTCGTTCTTTAATTATGAGCCTAAAGTCAGAATAATAATTTCTCACTGTTTCCTCACAGCACCACAACGTTCAAAAGATCTTTCACAACATATAACAAAATGAATGTGATTATGCATTTCAGCATTATGAAATTTTAAGCAGGAAGTGAAGTCCATTTTAATGGATGCTCAAATAGAAAGTTCACAATAAAAAGATTGAACATGCTAGTTTCAAAAATATATCATTTTCCTCTATAAATATGGATTCTTTTCTTCAATATGCCTATTCATATGTAATGTACAAATACCGAAGGAAATGTAGTCTTGGTAAAATAGATCAAAAACAGTTTTGCAATTTTTTTATGAACAACTACCGGTTTAGTATATTTTAAACTAAACTTACCTTAAACGTTTTTCTATGATGATTGATGAAGATAAATTTAAAGGTTGTGGGATAACTAGACATAAATGTTATTTTGGGTGCTATGTCGTTACATATACCCATATTTGAATCATAAGATATTATAAAGTTTTTATATTTATTTAAATGTTTAAGGTTAAGTAAGGTAAGATAAAATAATGTTGAATAAATCTCGCTTATTTGTTATTTACTTAGAAACAATAAAGCCACCTATTTTCTCTGAGTTAACAATTTTCTTTCATACACCGACTATTTCTTGTTTGTTTCTAAAAAAAATTTTCACACACCATTTATATGCAAAGAATCCATGATGAATTAGAAGAATTAGTACAAAACATTTTCACGTACAATAAATCCGAATGCATGGATATAACTTCAAAATTGTAATTCAGAATTCTAAAAACAACTGCCTAACCTCGATGAAGAATATCACACTGCTCTCAAAATTTACTCTATTTACGAGACATATCGCGTCCATTAAACTTATTGGAACACAATAATTACGCTTCTTCACTCGATTATTGCTAAGCCGACCCTGTGCTCAAAACGTAAACGGCAATACTCGCGGCTCGTGCTGAGGAGCCGACGCGGGGTTATGAGAGGCCAGTTTTTCGGAGACAAATTGTCTGCATGATTTTTATGGAGTTGCGCTACTGTATAATTGGATACACTGTGCTCACATCATGTCTCCGCCACGTCTGTGCCCCGCCCTTGTTACGTCCTCGAAAGCGTGCATTGCGCCTAAGGTCAACAATAATAAATCCAAAAAGCAAAAGCTGTGACACTGCAGTAATGGAGAACCTATCAACATCTCAGTTACAACGACTAGTTTTATTGAAGTGCGTAAACTTGAGCAGTCCTAAAACGCTGAACAGCAGGAGGAGCGACTTCATGAGTCTGACAAACAACTTTTAGTTTTTCGATATACCTATTGTTTACTTGTAACCATTGTAAATTGTATATCATAAATTGTTACACAACCCACAACTTTCCATAAAGTTGTACGTTCGACTCCAAAATCTACATCAACACCGCGTTGAAAACCTGGATCACTGAGATGACATGAAAAAGGTCCATTCTTTTTATGTTACTAACTATCCCTCCTCTGTTTTCCGCATTGTCATCCAGAAAATAACTGACGATGAAATCGAGACTCTCACTCTCAAATCTTAATAATTTTTTGCATACACCTGTGCTTACAAGTTATATTTACTAATCACCGTCATTATCTGCTCAGCTGTATTCACAGGTCTTCAAGTATGTACTTGTAATCTTTGACAAAACAAGTCGAGAATGAACATTTATCTACGAGTGTGGGCACCTGCTCATTTCAATCACTTGATGTCGAGTATACAGGGTGGGCCAATAGTGCGTGGGCGGAGGATTGTGGGCTTACTTAAAAATATTTCAGAAATCTGTCCCTTGATCATGGTAGGGACCCTTGAGGGCTATAACGTAAAAATATGTTTACTTAAATTTTGACGTGTATACAGGGTGATTCATATCAAACCTACATTTTTTTGAATGGAACCCCCTATATATTATTGCATATTTGGATTCCCTGGTCAATTCTAGTGTGACTTTATGTATCACACATGGAACTTTAAACGAACCGTTTAGGCGCAATCACCATTTTTGGTATAAGTAGGTATCAGAAAAAAATTGAATATCGCAGCGATTATAAAACTTAGAAGGCCTTGACTTTGCGGTACGACTAAGCATGAAATGCGTCACCTTAGGTCAAACGGCTAATTTTGAATTCTTTTTGTACTTGGAGAAATCAGAGGATAAATTAAAGAAACTTCAATCACAGATAACTTGATTTTTTCAAATGGGAATGCCTATTTTGGTTTAAAGAATCAAATGTAAAATTTGATTACCTTTCTAACGATATAGCATTCTTGATATCAGTCTTTTTTGGTTTTCATTTTATTTCAAATTTTCAGTCAAATCGGTGTTTTTCAACTTTCCTGCATGCAAGCAACCTAGCAGACCATGAAAAATAAACAAAAGCCCGTAATTATGGAAGAAAGCAACTAACTTAGTAGAAAAATGCAAACTAACTAGAGCAGCGAGGCAAGATTACGAAAATTCCTTACAACATATTAGCTCTAACCAGAAACAATAGCAGTAACAAGAACGCTCATTTTTCACAGCCTACTAGCTATTAGCCAATTTCCAAAGTTAGTAAAAAAATATCTAATCAAAGGAAAATTACTAGTGATTGTTGCTGGCAGTAGAATATCTATGTCTTCTGAATAAATTTGAATAAATTTTCACATTTATTGCTATAAAAAAGTAGCCATTTCCGTAAGTCAAAAGTAATGATACCTCTGACTGGAACCCTTCAAATTCTTCGGTAGGTACTTCTGCTTATTAGCAAAATCGCGGAAAATGAAACTTGAATTGCAGTCTGTTTGAATTGTAAAACATAAATTAGTTTACAGAAAACTACATGAAATATTCACAATTACAACATAGCGTAATAAAAAAATTCTAGCAATTATTCAGAATGCTCCAGTTGGAGATATCTTTACTTTCGACTTAACTAAACGGAAATGACTATTTTTTTATTCCATTAAATGTGAAATTTCATTCTAAACATGTTAGACTGTAAGCAAAAATCGCTGATAGTTTTCTTTTTGTTTCAAAATTTTTAATCGTTTTGGAAAGTTGCTAAGCTCTACTACACCTCAATAGCTAGTAGGCTGTGTAAAACAAACACTTCTGTCATACCCCAGCTACTCATTGACATTAGATATCTTGCCGCTGTTGTTTCCGGTTAGAGCTGATGTGTTGTAAGGAATTTTCATGTTCTTGCCTCGCTACTCGAGTTCGTTTGCATCTTTCTACTAAGTTAGTTGTTTTCTTCCATATTAACGAGCTTTTGTTTATTTTTCATGGCCTACTAGGTTGCTTGCACGCAGGAAAATTGAAAAACACCGATTTGACTTAAAATTTGAAATAAAATGAAAACCAAAGAAGATTGATATCAAGAATGCTATATCGTTAGAAAGGTAATCAAATTTTACATTTGATTCTTTAAACCAAAATAGGCATTCCCATTTGAAAAAATCAAGTTATCTGTGATTTAAGTTTCCTTAATTAATCTACTGATTTCTCCAAGTACAAAAAGAATCCAAATTTAGCCGTCTGACCTTAGGTGACGCATTTCATGCTTAGTCGTACCGCAAAGTCACGGCCTTCTAAGTTTTATAATCGCTGCGCTATTCAATTTTTTTCTGATACCTACTTATACCAAAAATGGTGATTTGCGCCTAAACGGTTCGTTTAAAGGTACATGTATGATACATAAGGTCACATTAGAATTGACCAAGGAATCCAAATATGCAATAATATATGGAGCGTTCCATTCAAAAAAATGTAGGTTCGATATGAATCACCCTGTATACACGTCAAAATTTAAGTGAAAATATTTTTACGTTATAGCCCTTAAGGGTCCTAACCATGATCAAGTGACAGATTTTTGAAATATTTTTTAGTAAGCCCACAATCCTCCGTCCACGCACTATTGGCCCACCCTGTATACTTAATAAGAGGTAAACTCGTTTACTTGTTGTCGTCGCGTCACCCATTGTTTTTTTTTTTTTTTTTTTTTTTTTTTTTTTGTATAGCGGCATCAACTGCTTTGGTTATTAGCCGCTGCCTATCCATCCAAAAGCTTGTTCTTATACTTTAAAAAGGAAAAAGGAAAACGGGAAAAACCTATTGAAATTAGACTTCAATCAGTGTTTAAATTTTACGGAAGATTTTAATAGTTTTAAGAAATTGTAAGGTGGCTTTAATGTTGCTAGTATTGAGTAAACAACTTTTAAAATCATTCGGTATGTTATGAGCAAGTCTGGCAGCTGAAAATAAGGGACAATCGAGCAATATATGTTTCAACGTAAGTGTAAGATTGCACCGTTCACACATTGGTGGAGGGTTTCCTAGTAATAGGTGTGAGTGCGTAAGGTAAGTGTGACCTATTCTCATTCTAGTGAGTGCTACCTGTTCCCTACGTGTGAGCGATGGTAGGCTCCATTTTTTAATAGTGGGCTTGAATAATTTCAAGTTTTGATCCGACATGCTCCATTCTTCCTGCCATAATTGTAAAACGTTTTGCTTTAAGGCTGCTTTCGCATCTTCGAGACGAAGGGGTATATCAGTGATGTCCGACAAAATTGCTTGGCGAGCCGCTTGATCAGCTATTTCATTCCCACTTATTCCAGTATGTCCCGGGCACCAAATAAAGATTATTTGTTTATTTTCCTGGTGCAATTGGTTATGTAAAAAATTATTTTTATAATGAGCGGATCTGAAGTAAGTTTGTCCTGAATTGCCGATAAAGCGCTGAGAGAATCGCTACAAACCAGATATTTCCCTACATGTTGTTCTTGAATGTAACAAAGCGCTTGAAAGATAGCAAACAGTTCAGCGAAATATATAGAACTTATAGGGTTCAAACCCCATCTTCGACATGATTCATCGGTAGCGATAGCGCAACCCACACCCTCAGTGGTCTTAGATCCATCAGTATAAATAATTTCACATGGTTGATATTTTGCTACAGTATTAAAAAAGGATTGCTGCATAACGTGTTTGCAAACAGTTCCTTTTTTATACGTAGTTGTGCCAGTCTCGATTGTTGGTGTGGCCATTGTCCATGGTGCTACTTCTGAAAATTTTAGGTTCCCTACGCCTGGCAGATCGATGTTTAGGTGTGTCAGGGTTTCATTTATACGAACGCCAAGTGGGCGACTGGCGGTTGGTTTGTCTTGGAAAAGTTCGTCTATTTCCTCGCTGAAAATAATTGTGTTGTTGATGTGTTGGGGTTGTGCTAAAATCTTAACTGCATAGTTCAGGCTGAGATACTGAATTTTATATTTTAGGGGTGGTATGCCAGTTTCACAGTATATTGAAACGGACGGACTTGTTCTGAAGGCACCGATGCATCGTCTCAAGCCATCTCGATGGAGCCTTTCTAATTTTTCAATGTGAGTTTTCCTTGCAGACGCGAATACCACTAATCCATATTCTATTTTTGAAAGGACTAGGGTCTGGTATAGTTTGAGCAGAACTTCTCGGTCGCTTCCCCAGTGTATATTGGATATACATTTGATGATGTTCAAGGACCGTTTACATTTGGTTAGCAGCTTTTCAATTTGAGGGGCCCAGTTTAGCTTTTGGTCGAAGGTTAGTCCTAGAAGTTCGATCTCCTCCTTATACTGTATTAGGTGCCCGTTCAAAGTCAGTCGGGGATTGTTGTGTGGCGTTCTCAGCCTGCAAAAGTCGATGCACGCTGTTTTGGTAGGAGAAAAGCAAAAACCGAGATTTTCTGCAGTAGTAGTTAGACGATTAATTGCAGCTTGTAGCGTCTCTTCTATATCAGATAGCTCTTTGCCCGAAAAAAATATGGTAAGGTCGTCCACATATAAACATTTGCCAATATGGGGCTCAATGGAATCGATGAGTGGATTGATGGCTATTAGAAAAAGCGTTACACTCAGTGTCGATCCTTGGGGGATGCCATTTTCCTGTGTATGTGTGGACGACAATTCGTTTCCGATTCGCACTTTAAAGCTTCGATCTTTCATGAAATTGATTATGAAGTTTAGCATGTTTCCCCTGATTCCCCAGGAAAGTATAGTTTTAATAATTCCGTGCCGCCAAGTCCGATCGTATGCTTTTTCTAAATCAAAAGATACAGCTACTAAGTGGTTTCGGTTTGCAAAGTTTGATTGAATGGCTGATTCAAAGTGAACCAGTTGATCAATAGTAGATCGAAATTGGCGGTAACCCATTTGATAGTTTGAAATTAGATTTTTGGTTTCTAAAAACCAGACTAGTCTTTTGTTAATCATTTTCTCAAGAATTTTACTCAGGCAACACGTTAGCGATATGGGGCGGTAACTGTTTGGGAATTTAGGATCTTTTTTGGGTTTTGGAATAGGAATGATTACAGCTTCATGCCATTGTTGGGGGTATGCGCCTTCCAACCATATTCTGTTATAAAGAGATAGTAAATTTAGTTTCTCTGATTTAGGTAGATTACAGATCATCTCATAGTTAATTGAATCTGGACCTGGGGCTGTCCCGTGGACTTCACTGAAAACTCTTTCCCTTTCTTCAAAGGAAAACGGCAGGTTGTAAACAGATACTTCGTTTTCAGAGAAGTCGATTCTGGTGGCCTCCTCCTGAGCTTTTCTGGTACAAAATTCAGGAGTATAATTAGTGGAATCAGAGTTCTTCTGAAATTCTAGTGCCAGAATGTCAACTATCTCTTTTTTGTCCGTTATCTCCCTATTATTGATTAACAGAATAGGTGATGGTGCGGAGAACCTTTTTCCTGATATGATCCCAATTTTTTTCCAGACTACGGAATCTGGGGTCTCTGTAGATATACCTGAGACAAATTCTTTCCAGGATTTGCTTTTACTATTTAATATCAGTTGTCGTGCTTTTGCCCGGCATTTTTTAAATCTTATTAAGTTATTTAATGTTGGGTGTCGTTTGAATTGATTGAAAGCCTGTTTCTTCTCCTGGATTGCGTTCTGTAGTTCTAAATTCCACCAAGGTAACCTGTTGTATTGCCCTCTCGTGGTACCCTTTTTTGGAATACTGCCTTCTGCTGTACCGACGATGTTGCTATAGATATTAGTCACTATTTCTTCTATATTTCCATTTATATTGAAAGGATTAATAGCATTTCTATACTTATACCAGTCTGCTCTTTTGGTGTTCCATGTACTATGGTGAACGGGTAAGGGACATTTAGATATTGTTTTGATGAGTACAGGTAAATGATCAGAGAAGCGATCATCTAGTACCTGCCATTGAAAAAGGTGTGCAATTTGTGGACTAGAGATGGTCAAATCAATTGCACTTAAAGTACAAGAACGAGTATTCAGGTACGTACCTTCACCTGTATTTAGTATTATGAGGTTAAATTCCTCAACTATTTCCTCGATTATTCTGCCCCGAAGGTCGATTTTAAGGGATCCCCACAGGGGATTATGGGAGTTAAAATCGCCTACAAGAAGGAAAGGTGGGGTAAGCTGGTTTAGCAAAGCTCTTATTTGATTTTTGTTCCAGCTGAAGTCTGGTAAGTATACATTGCATATGGTAAATTTGAAGGGTGAGTGTATTTGCCCAGCGACGGACTGCAGCTCTGTTTGCAGAGGTACTTCAGTGAAGGGTATATGGTCCTTAATGTAGATTGCTACGCCGCCTTTAGCTCTGACTTGGACTGTTGCGTCCTTTCTTATTACATTGTAACCCCGCAAATTAAGAGTGTCTGTATCGCGAAAGTGCGTTTCTTGCAGACAGATGCAGAAAGGGGCGTAGTCGGACATAATTGTCTTTAATTCCGGATAGTGTGTCTTACAGCCGTTAATATTCCATTGGATTATTGAATCCATTGAGATTGATCGTATATAAATATACACACGTAATATTTACAGGTATATGTGCACAGGAATATACGACAATTAAAAATATAAATATATAACTATATGAATGTATAAATCAATAAATAAATAAATAGATAAGTAAATAAATAAATAAATAAATAAATACATAAATAAATAAATAAATAAATATATATATAAATAAATAAATAAATAAGTAAATAAATAAATAAGTAAACAAATAAGTAAATAAATAAATTAGTAAAAATACAAATATTAACAAAAATGAGTATCACAGTTGGAATATCACAGGTAAGATTACTTCCGAGATTGGCCCTTCGGCCAACCTTTTTTCTTTTTGGTTGTTGAGGAAGTTCCTTCAGAGGCTTCTTCCTCTGTTGTAGAGTCTCCCTGCTTTTTCCGTTTTTCGGAAGATATCGAAATATTGGTCGATAGCGAATCGGAACGGTATCGTCCGGAAGGATTACCAGCCACAAGTGGGCTTTTAAAGTAATCGTGTTTGGGAGGTCCACTAAGTAAAGAGCTTTTTATTATTTTCTCTATTTCTGGCAACAAGGTAGTTATGACATCTTTAACAATAGATTCTCGGGATGTTGCAGCTGCACTAGCATAAGATACATTGGTTGTAGGTGTATTTAAGGTTACTTTTCTTTTAGCTTCATTATATGATATATTTTCAGTTGCTTTCACTCTTTGTACGGCTGCTTCTATTTTATATTTAGGACAATTTTTATATGCCGCAGAATGGTCACCCCCGCAGTTGACGCACTTTTTTGGTTCTGGGCATGGGGAATCTTCATGAGGAGGTACACCACATGGACAAAGTTTGTCTTTTTTACAGTTAGCTGCAGAATGTCCAAATGCTTGACAATTAAAGCATCTAGTTGGTGCTGGAATATAAGGTCGTACTTTAAGAAGGTGATATGCAACTTTTATATCATTTGGGAGTTTCATCTTGTTGAAAGTAAACACGTGATTGGGAGTTTCTATGAGCTCACCGTCCTTTTTGGTTTTTAAACGTCTCACAGCTACGACTCCTTGCTCTTTCAACTCTTCACATATTTCATCGACGCTTGAATTGAGAAGATCTCTGCAATACACTACGCCTCTACACAGATTAAGTGTTTTGTGTGGAGAAACGGTGACATTATATATATTGAAAAGTTTAACTTGAAGTAAACGTTTAGATTGATTGGTGGATTTTGTTTCAACCAGAAGTCCTTCTCTAATTTTTCTCACTGATTTAACTTCTCCTACCAGTCCATACAACGTTTTTGATATTAGAAATGGATTAATCTTATCAAAATTCTCATCATCTTGGTCTCTTTTAATAAGCAGGAACCGGGGGAAATCTCCCACCGTCTCCAGGCTTACTGAGGGAATGGTAAGTGCTCCCTCAGCACTATTGGTTTTTTGGAGGACGGAATCCTCCGAAGGTTTATTAGGATTGCATTTCATTCAAGTCCCACGAGTAGCTAGGGAAACATTAGTCACTAACAGCAGAGCCCCGCGTGCTGCCAGAAGGCTATGTAAAACCGGAGGGCGCCAGGTATCCGGAGTACACCGTTCTCGACTCACTATCGCAGAGCCATTCACCCCTCAGCACGGTTCGAATGACACCTTGGGTTGCGGATTTTTTTGCCAGGTTTACTCCTGGGGTCTACTCAAATTGACGTGGGATAGAGGCAGCGACAAAGAAGTTGGCGTATAACGCCCTCACTTCGTCTCCACCACCATACTCCGACGTCACCCCGAGCAGACTGGCGAGGGACCTTGGGATTGCCACACCCACATTTTACTTTGTCCGCTTCCGTGGAAGGTGACAAAGTAAAGATGCCCTTGAGGGCACCCATTGTTATAAAATTATATCTGTAAAATAAAGTAATGCACTAGCCTCATTATAAAACGAAATATGTATATCTCACCTGATCCATCGCCCTGAAAATTGTAAAAAAACTAACAATAGAGATTATTCCCCATGGTTAAAGCATGAAGAGAAAGCACAAAACCGAAAAAAACTTTCCTTCTCCACCCATCTCACTTCAGTCTTATAGAGAATCATAATTAGCATAATTTAAAATATGCAATGATATCCTCACCAGCTCCAATGAAATATATCTAAATTACTACCAAGGTCATCATAGCTACGGCATATTTTATAAATCAGAAAAAGTTTCAGTATATCAGTTCTTGGCTTGGCTAGGTAAAAAGTCGTACTGCTTCTACATGCTATTTATTCTAGGTATGTAGAAACAAAGTTGCTCCAAAAAGCCTTTAAAGTAGATTAATCCATAGATAAGCCTGTACAGAAATATTACTTGCACCTGTTATGCCTATTTACTAAGCTATCGACATTGTGTCTATAAATAACATGGTGTGAGAAAAGCCAACTGCAGGCTACAATCTTCTTTGTTGACAACTATTTAGAAACTTTCGCTGAACAGATGCTAAGTGATCTATGAATACGTGATGATGAGAATACCAGACTAAGGATGCGTATTCTAATTTTGCTCTTACATATGCATAGTAGAGTTGCTTGAGTGTTGACGAGTTTCTGAAATAACTTGCATTTCTAACGATAAAACCGTAGGCTTACTGGCGAAGAGAATGAGCGTCTTCTATCAAATGTGATCCTAAGTACTGAATTATGTTAGATCTGTCAAGATCTGTTCCAGTAATATTGTAAGGATGCTATAATGCCACTGATTTTAAAGTAAAGAACATGACACTACATTTTACAACATTAATTTGAAGTTTGCTTTCATGACACCATTTGTCAACCCTTACAATGTTGCATTGTAAGCGTCGACAATCCTCAATGTTTGTGATCCAGCAAAACATTTTCATATCATCGGCATATACTAGGCATTCTACATCAACATCTTCTGCAATATCATCAATAAATAATTATACTAAATATTGAAGGAGCTACATTGGAGCGCTATGGGACACCCGAGGAAACCTCGTATTCAACAGACCTGTGACCGCAGCATACAACATACTGCCTCCTTGTCACTAATTAAAAAAAATGGAGTTAAGTTGACTGTATACTTGTGTACTTCCCACACTTAAAGGTGATACCATTTTATTATTTTTCCATTGCACGAAGCTATACTCTAAAACCCCTTGCAACCAAGTCATCGCACGCCCGCCCTCAAAAAAACATCCAACACAAAAACTCTCGTAAATAGTTTCTTGCATCCCTCTCCGTAGGAATTAGGACGACACGAAAACACGAAAAATGAAGTTTAACTATTATGTTTCTAGTTTTTTTTATTATTGCTGTGCCGCCGCAATTTCATTAAAATCTATTTTAGCTTATAGAAATCGTGACATTGGAAGATTTTAGCTCGTAATTCTTTTGGTTTAATATGGGGCAACACGCGTGATAATATAGGCCAGTCTATTTGTTCTAGTTTTAAGCTATCATATTGCGAAAGTTGACGCCAAAAATTAGCGAGTGTTGTTATTGTTATTTTTATATTGTTTTATTAACATTATTTGGTGCATAAGAATCATCGACTTTACTTTAGGGATGATGTATAGTTTTGAGGACAATTAAGAAGGATGTTCGAAAGCATCAGGTCGTTTTAATCTGTACTCAGGAGGTTATCCCCCAAGTAGCGGCCACTGAATAAAAGCAATATTGTCATGCACCCTTTTAACGTATTTACTACAGGTGCACAAATTGTATTAAGATCAGCTATGAACGTGTATCTCTAATCCTCCAGTCTAATGCCCAAACCACTTAAATAATTACGGGTGCTTGGGACATCAGTTATGCTAACAAGGTTTAGTAGCAAATACACGATTGCATAGGCAGATTTACTTATCTTCGACTTCCTGTAATAAATATATACAGACCTGATCCCATTTGATGTTGCACTTTCGTTCCTAAACGTGCTTGATGGGTGCTCATTTTGAGCTCCGCTTTAGCTACCTAACTTGTTATCTTTATTTACAATCACTAATTTCTTTATTGTGTTTACATTGTTTGCTTATTTTTACTAGTCTTCATCGCTTCTTGTTCATATTTTACATCTTGTACCTAAAAAATAATAAACAAGGTAATAACAAACAGATCTCCAAACTCTGTGCATAGCTAATAGCCGCGAGGATTGCATACATCAAGTCATCATGCTCTTCATCATAGACAACCAGAACATACTTGTAATATGGTGGATGGTTTGATTGTTGAATTGTTGTTTCAACGCTTTAGCCCCCAATGGCTGTGGGCTTGTTGATATAGCCCTGTGATTTCACAAAAGTGTTAAATTATAAGGACGTGGCTGTTAGTTATAAAAAAAGACCGTAAACGGTTCACGACTCGGTTCACGAGCCTTATGGCGTGTGGCATAGTCATGTTGGGATATAGTCCCAGTCATTAGGAGCAATATACTCTAATTGAGGTGCAAAAAACTGCATCATGATACAACAACGGCATGCTCTCCATTAACCGTTAATGCAATTTTTTCTCTAGACCACAACGCAAACAAAACAGACACACGTCTAGGATGCATTTCTATTTCTCTGACTATTATGCTATGTTAAAAATGGGCGACAAACTAAAAATTATTTTGTCCGCTAAAAAAAACTTAATATTTTCTTGTGTTTCCTCAATTAGCGAATTATCTTCTCTCTCTTCCAATACCATACATAATTGGCCTGTTTAGATAATATTAGTTATTCTATAGTGTTTCGCTAGCCCTGTAATAACACTTATGCTATGCTATAGACAGGGTTTACTTACATTTCGGTCACTTTTGCAGCCTTTATAAAAAAATGGAGTCAAGTTGATTGACTCAGTACTTCCCACACATAATGATGATACCGTTTTATTATTTTCCCATTGCATGAAGTTATAGTCTAAAATCCCCTTGCCGCCCGCAAAAAAGCATCCAACACAAACTCATGTAAGCAGTTTTTGCGTCTCCCTCCTTAGAAGCTAGGACGCCCGTTTTTTTCTGCATGCCTCAACTGGACGATGCGAAACGATCAGTAGCCTCCAAAGCATCTAAAAACGAGGTTTGACCTGTTTTTTATTTTTCGTTTTTTTTATTATTGCTGCGCCGCCACTGACACGTTTTTTCAAAAACACACGCGTTTTACATTCTCGCCGCGCTAGTAAATCCTGTGTCAATATGTCATTAAAATTAATCCAATAATTTTCGCTTTACGCAATATACGTAGCACGAAATGAAGCAAAACAAAAATGTATACATCACAAAATTGGTTTCCGTGATAGGCAAGCCAATGTTCAGATGGACCTATAAAAGTATAATACGCCGCTATGTATTTCTTCTAGAGGTCAATGGGTAGACTATTATGAATATAAAAAATGTTTGAGTTTTACAACCCCCACCCTCCAGCCACCCCTATTTCACCTCCACCCAAAAAAAGAATAGAAAATGATTAGGAACCAGGAGCACCTAAAACGCCTAAAAACAAAGTTTGGGCTGTTTCTATATTTTTAGTTGTTTTATCACTACTGCGCTGCCACTGAAACGATTTTCCAAAATATACAAAATGTCAAAATCATCACAGATTCTAAGTCCCTTGGTTTCTATAACAAGCAGGGCATTGCTCGGATGGACCTAAAAAAGTGTAGTATGCCGCTATGTTTTTTATCCACAGATCAATGGACAGCACATTATGAATCCAACAAATTTTGCAGTTTTACAAACCCTCACCTCCGAACCACCTCAAATTCACCCACACCCAAAAAAAGTAGAAAATGGTCAGGGACCCCCAAAACACCTAAAAACGAAGTTTGCGGAATATTTGAAATTTTTCGTTTTTTGCTAATTACTCCGCCCCCCATACAACGATTTCAAAAAGTACATGAACATTACCTACTACGATCCCACAGCATACCGCTACCCAAATTTCATCACAATCCTTGCGACGGTTACTAGGATTACGACGTTAGAAAAACGCCAACAGACAGACAGACAGACAAACAGACAGACAGACCGACAGGCAGACCGACCGACGGAAATGACTGACATGGATTTTCGTTATGTAGACGTCATAGAATGCCCAAAAAGTGTATTTATCTCAAAATCGAAAATTTTCGCAATCACATTACTCCCCTCACCTATCGGTGTGGGAAGTAAAAATTAATGTTGATTCACATTATAGGGGTAGTGAGATACGATGAATCCAAATGACGACTATAGGATGCGATTCATAAGTAAGACTAACATATATTATTATTTTTACTGTTTCCTCAGTCAGAAACACGTAATACCTGAGCTATCATCGGAGCTGGAATAGAGAAAGAAATGTGCGTCGTACTTTTTACATATTCCTGAGAAAGTTTGTTGCAAAAACGCAGGTCCAGTCGCTGCTAAAAATCTTTGCGCTGGCACTTCGCATGTTGCGAGCGTATTTAGAAACCTAGCTGCCCTTCTACCCGGCTCCTTTACGGCTATTATGAGTTTTAATTACGGCATACAAGTCAACATTGTTATAGCATGAAAAGCCCGGTTGTAAATCACTTACGGAGTTACAAGCGTTTTTGAATTTACTGCCTCAAGTTCTTCTGAAATCTTGTTGGCGGATTATAAAGCCGCCCGTTTTCGCAGCGGCTTTAGCAAGACCGGGAATTATCCTGAGAGGAATTTAAAGCGTATCCGCAGGGCGCGCTTTAATGGTTATTAGTTAAAAACTGAGACAAAAGTGAAGTTGTAGGTGTTACAGCCATAAAGGGGACAAACTCACTTTTTATTTTTACTCAGGTCTGCGGGTAGAATATTACATTTTTTATGACGCCGGATGATAGTCTGGAGTATTCTACTTGTATAATGGGCTTCTTGGAATGTTCTTTCTATTTGGTCCGCATCAGTATAACACTGGAGACAAGTAGCAGGACTTCCCATACATTTTCGGTAAATTTCACCCTCTGCACCACCCCAATTTTACCTGCATAGATACCTGTTCTACGGGATTAATATAGCACAGGATCCCACTGCTCGATCGAGGTATATGTTTTTTGATAAAACGAATCTTGAGGAAGTATAAAATTAGAATTAACGATAGATTAGATAAATAGATTAGATAGTGCAACTGATTCGCTAATATAACAATATGCAAGATGTATCCTTTTAGTCAGTATTATGCCATTTGAAAGGAAATGATGTAAACAATTGAAAAAAGAATGGTGGTCAGTTCGCAGTCAGCCACAGAGTTAGGGTTGCCAGCTGTGACAAGGTACGAGTATATTACTGTTGATCATCTGCACTAACCTGTTTTTACTTCCCACACCGTTAGGTAAGGAGAGTATTGTGATCGCGAAAATTTTCGATTTTGAAATAATATACTTTTTGGGCGTTTTATGATGCCTACTTAACGAAAATCCACGTCACTCATTTCCGTCGGTCTGTCTGTCGGTCTGTCTGTCTGTTGGCCTTTTTCTAGCCTCCTAATCTCAGTAACCGCTGCATGGATTTTGATGAAATTTCGGTAGCGATATGGTGTGGGGTCGTAGTAGGTAATGTTGCTACATTTTTGTAAGTCGGTGCATGGGCGGCGGAGTAATTAGCAAAAAACGAAAAATTTCAAATATTCCTCAAGCTTCGTTTTTAGGTATTTTAGGGGTTCCTGATCATTTTCTACCTTTTTTGGGTGGGGGTGAAGTTGGGGTGGTTTGGGGGTGGCGGGTTGTGAAACTCAAAAATTTGTTGTATTCATGATAGATTGTCCATTGACGTGTGAAAGAAGTATCTAGTAGAATAAAACACTTTTTTGCGGTCGGGCGAGCGTTGCAAGAGTATCTAGACTATAGCTTCATGCTATGGCAAAATAATAAAACTGGTATCATCGGAATGTGTGGGAAGTACTGAGTCAATCAACTTGACTAATTTTTTTTTAATTTTAATACAAAATTAAAGTTTTAGCCAGATTAATTACAAAAATCCATGGGTGCCATTTATAATAATTTTTATTCGCAGCATAAAGAAAAAAAACACAAGTAATATTACAAAATGCAATTCGTATGTGCTGCAAAAAGGACTGAAAACATTTGGCTATTTGGAAAATAGCCGCAATCAGGGATTATCATGATTTTTGTATGCGATTCTAGCTCCAGGTAAGTGGAAGATCATGAGAGAAGATGCACGTTTTGTTACGTGCTATAAAGAAGAGCATAATATAGTGAAAATGTAGTTCTAGCATGTTTTTTTTTTAATTATTACTACACAAAGTGGCGTGTCCAGTATTCACCTCTTGTAAGCAAGGAAATATACATCCTATCCAGAAACTTTCGCTATAGTATAAGTGTCACAGCGGCCATGCTTTGGCCCTATTTATCACACATAAAAATGCGTGCATTTTCTCGCACCGGTGTCTTATCTATATCATATGAGTGTTTAAATGATAGTAGAGCCGAAGGACGTAAACTGTCTCGGCGCACATCAAATAAGGCTGCACTCTAAAGCGCCCCGCAGATGGCTCGATTAACTATTAGACTGAGAGCCAGTGATAGGCAGACTAACGTCATATTGATGCTAAGTATACTACACATGCCATAGGCGAAATGGGGATTCACTATCCCCGGTGACGGTTTTTTGGGCGTGAGCGCGAGTCCAAAAGTGCCAAAAAGTTCTATTACGTCATTTTAGCAAGTGCCTTTTTAATACGTTGTAGTATATACCTTTTCTTATACAACAACCCAATGGCAGACACCAGTCCGATTCCTAATGTGTTTTAAAAAATTTCAAATGTTGAAAATTTTATGAAAAGTTACGGTACTTCAGCAAGGATGAAAATAATGTGCTATGCACATTATTGTTATAAATGTAGTTTTTGAATGGTAGACATCTAGGTGGGTTTCAACGTACTGTCAGACGCTATAATGTCTCTCTGTCGCTCACGCCCAAAGGAACCGTCGTCGGGGATAGTGAATCCCATTTCGCCTAAAGCGTGTGTAATAGTATAGTCTGGTTGCTAATCGGAACCCATCCACTGCAACTGATAATATAGAACAAAATTCTGGACTCCAGGTGAGATTTGCAAAGTTGCTATACATTACATTAACTCCCAAACTAATTAGAGTATTTTCTGGTGTAAACTGTAAAATTCCTTGTAAATCACTCGTCACAGTCAACAATATATTTTCGAAACTTAAGGACAGAGTTCCGTTGCTTAGCTTAACCAATGTTATTTATAAAATTCCATGTAATGACTGTAATTTAGTTTACATAGGGCAGACATCTAGAAACTTAAAAGGCCGTATCGTGTCACATAAAAGTGAGCGTTGCGCTCTTGCGTCACACGTACAGAGTACTGGCCATTCTATGAACTATACTTAAGTTGAAGTGCTTAATAGTGAATCCAACTTAACAAAACGTTTATTCTTAGAAATGGCCCACATCTATCAATGTGACAATTGTATGAACAAGAAAACTGACATAAGAAGCTTAAGCGTCATATATTCATACCTCCTTCAATGTGAAAAATTACATAGCAGTAACAGATTAGCCTTGCTTGATGTTTCTCCCTTTTAAACCTAACAGTTGTTACCAACGACAAGTTTGCCATAATTTAATTAATTAAGAAGAAAAAAATTTAAACAAGTAAAATAATTTATTTTTGTTCCTGATAACTATTTCTGTACCACTGAGTTTTTCGTCCATCACCACTTATATAAAAATCATAAAAATTTTTAGATAATATTAATTAAAAAATTTAGTACAAGTAATATCTTTATTTGTGGTTGGTATCATATTTACTGAACTATGAAAGAAACATCGACACCTGTTTCGAATTATAATTGATACTTCTGAAATGACATTTGATTGACATTCCTCACTCCAGGTATTTCATAACCTCGCTTCCTGTCTTGGTTTGAAAACTCTTCATTGTGGTACCAGTCCTCGAACGTAACAGATATCTTATTTTATATTGTCAATTTATAGATTTTTTAACCTAAATGTTGTATGTGATGAACTAATTAACAAGGATATTATTAAATATCATAATATTTTTAATGAATTTTTGTGCGAGTCTAACCAATATGTTCCATTTCGAATTTTCTAAACTAAGCAACAATCTCGACAAACTTTGTAAGTATAAACTCCATTTTTGCTTACCTGTTGCTTGTGTTAATTCAATATTTCAGCCCTGACGATGGAGGCATAGTAGTTTTGTTTCCTAACAAAGTCGGCGAACGACTTAGGCTTGCCTATAATGTAATAGTATACCTACCATATGAAGTTTGCTTAAATACCGTAAGTCTGCCGATCACTTCACTGGCTTGACGCGATTCCCGACGCACGTCTACTCGGCTTCTAATGCAAAGCAATGGGGTGTCATTAATGGGTCATTTGATGGGCGCCTCATGCATATGTTTTCAATCGCATGTCATCGGAGTGAGAGAATCGGAGTGTAGTTCGAATGGTCCGTGCGCCTTGCGCGACTAATGGTCTAAAATATTTGAGGTTACACTGCGAAATCATACTTGATTTTATAATTACATGCTTGTGGGAGGCAGGGGTTCCACGTGTCTAAGAGTCGAGGGTGAAATGAATTATTAATCCACCAATTCCCGACTGTAAACGAATCGACCACATCGCCGATCGACCCATACGCGGATGGGAGACGCGCCAATCCCATGGATTGCGCAGAACGATCATTTTGTACGACTATAAACGCGTCAAATTTCTCTCGTCTGGATAGTGTCCAGAAGTTTTAAAGGGTGCTGGGAGCGCATCCCCACACATGGGAGCAATACTCCAGCGATGGTCGGATCTGCTCCTTGTCGAGCAGCAGTAGTTGCCCTGGTGTGTGTGGTTGTTGATGTTGATTCCTAAAAGATTGGCGGAAGGTGACTCATCTATAGGGTGACCCTCCATTTCCACTGTGGGTAAGGCAAAGTTTGAAATTTTTTGTTTTGTGCTAATTACTCCGCCCCCGTATAACGATTTTCAAAATTATAGAAACATTACCTACTATGACCCCACAGTACATCGCTGCCCAAACTTCATCACAATCCATGCAGCGGTTGCTGAGATTACGAGGCTAAAAAAAAAGCGACAGACAGTCAGACAGACAGACCGACGGAAGCGAGTGACGTAGATTTTCGTTATGTAGACATCATAAAACGCCCAAAAAGCGTATTATCTCAAAATCGAAAATTTTCGCGATCACAATACTCCCCTCACCTATCGGTATGGGAAGTAAAACTATCAAGAATTATACAAATTTCCTCCAGATTATTCAATATATTCAGCTGAGTTTACAGCTATTCAAAAAGCACTAGAGTATTCTCTCAGTAATACCAACCTTAGAGATGTTATAATCTTCAGCGACAGCAAGAGTGCAGCTAGGAGATCAGAGCATTTAAGAATGTCACCGACTTTCAACCATATCGTCTCAAATATAATGAGATTGATTTACAGACACAACAATTTGGATAAAAATATAAAAATTGTATGGATTAAAGGACATACGGGTCTACCTCAAAACAACACAGTCGACATACTAGCAAAGATGGCGACTACAGATGGAATACTGATGAGAAATTTCAAAATTCCCTACAGTGACCTGAACAGTAAGTTAAACAAGAATCTGAAAGAAAAGTGGAGCGTTCACTGCCATAGAAATCCATCCGGAACGATGTACAAACAGATCCAGCAGAACATAAGAACAGAGCCTTGGTTTAAGAGAGAAACGAATAGACCGATTGTGAGAACACTTTGCAGATTGACGTGTGAACATTGTTTAAGCCCTCAACACAAAACTAGAATAGGGTTAGACGATGACCCTCACGGCAGACGTGGAGAGATTGGTACTGCTCAACACTGTATATTAGCATGCCAATTGATCAATAATGAGGTAACAGACCTGTATCACAGATTGTCAAACTATATTCCGTTATCTGCTTCCGTTATCTGTACTAGCTAGTGAAAACAACTGTGCATACAAAGTATTATATAACTTTTGTACACAAAAACTAAAAATAACACTGTAACTTTCAACTATAACTAATATAAAACAATGTTCATACTTATTAAGAAAAAAATAGATGTCCATCTAAAATACAACTGACCAGTTGATCTCAGATCAGAGTCAATAACATAAAGAAAAATAGGAGGCCAGTACAAAAGCTGTATACGCTATGGCTTTCGAACGAACCCAGAAAATCGCTCATCGTACTGGAGGTTCTCACACTGTATTGCCGACTACGCAGATATTTATCTCAGTATCTCATCCTCCCGATATGGCGGAAAGAAGATAAAACTCCAAATGACCTCCTGGGCTGACGTGCTCTCTTTCGAGACCTTTGTCATGACCGAGTTTGAAAAGGAATGATTATACAACAAAACTGGTCAGACACAGCTACTAATTTTACAACTTTCAACAGGAAGCCTGGAATATCTAATAAAACGTAGATTTCTAAGATGTCATTATGGTTTTCTGTATTGGTTTCATGAAGTCCGTTAGACGATCAAATGTAGCCTGTCTAGCTGGCTTTACCTACCCAGCCCCTTTCTACTAGAACTACTACGCGAGACTCTATTTTTCTCTACCATTTTTATTGATTTTCGTAGCACTGGTGCACAATACAGACGTACACGAGTAATAACTTTGAATAGTCTAGTGTTGACAGATGACTAGAGTGCCAGTGGAGCTTTCGACGATAGCAGCATTTTTTGTCTCGGGGTATAAGCCGAGCTTTTACGAGTGTGTACGCCGCTCGGACCTGCAATTTTCTGCTAGACCGATTTATAAATTTCTCTCTCGTAGCAGCTAGGCGTACTGGAATCACAAAGGACCAGCGAGATTTGTTTGCAGGTGAGTGGAAAATAATTTTCGTTTCCCTCTATATTTGTAGTGACCCAGAGCTAGCTGTGAAAGCTTTTCGTGCGAGTTTCGTCCTAAGAATGTGCAATACAGTATAGTTCAGTATGGACATGCCACCATCTACATGACTACGATACTATTTTGTGTCATAAATAAACTATTAGAACGAAGACTTTATGACCGAATTGCCGCCTGAAAGATTTCGTATTGAATATTCTGATTTTCAACGAAATCGAATCCGGTATGACCAATTCCTCACCTTGAACCTACATAGTACCAAGCTCTCCAAAAACAGGTCTAAAAATCAGCTGTATTTGTCCCTTGTAATCAAACATGTGGTACTACTGGAGCATTATATATAGAATGATTACTAAAACGATGTGCTGGAGGCCACATTCTTATAGAGCGGCAATTGTTTCTGAATTTCACAGCACACTTATCATAATACTTGTTTTATTGATATATCTGGTATAAAAATAGCTAGGAGATCAAATCTTGCACTGACTTTTTAAGAATTTCGTTTACTATATAACTGCGTTAAAAGAGATATAGCATACCATTTAAAATTTTCGTAATAATGCGTAATAATTGTTATGATGTCAAATACCGCCCTGTAGCTACCAGCATTGATTAAAGTATATAAATGTGTTAATCAATGCTACTAGGTCAAGATAAACTTGGAAAATTTTTATATAACAGATTATTATGTAAGAAGAGCTCTTCCAAACGAGATCTAGCTTGTTTAATTCCGTTGAATCATACCAAGTTATGGCCATTAGAATAAAAACTTTTTTGACATTCCCTCACTACTACATTTTACAAGATAGAGCAAAATCTGTTAACAAAAAGATCAGAAATTGTCCTGTCTACATGACGGTAGGATTTATAATATACCTTTACTTGCATATTTTTTTAGAAAAAGCCATTTTTCTGATTGATCGTAACAGTTGCGCCCCCTAGTGGTCACTTGCGGAATTTGAAAATAATTTCCAGCGATTTCTCTTAGCCGATTTGCCTAATAATATTTTTTGCTCGAAGTTATATGATTACCCTGTACAGCCGGCCCTTAAACAGAAACTTTGCTTTGACTTCAAACAATGTGGTTTAAGAACCGACCAGTCAAGTCCGACTTACTGACTATAGATAGCAAACTTAACAACCACACCCTGTTTATCCGAATAAAACGAGCTGGTGAAAAAGAAGTACTCAAAAATTAACTTTTTATACCCAAAAACATCCGGGTTACGTCAGTGAACTCCATTTCACAGACATGCATCTGTTACTAGTGCAACAAGATACATGTAGCCTTTTGAATATCTTGAGACAGGAATGGATATAAGCGTCTCAAACCAGTACAACACAATGCCACATAATTATCCTAAAATAAATACTTGTCCAAAAACACCTAGCCTAGTCCCAATAAAATCACAACACAACACAGAAAATTTGGGGGTTCTCTCCTTAAGATGAGCAAAATACCGTGCATTTAAAAATTTGATTTATAGCAAATTATACCTACCCCATTAAAAACAATTATTCTGACATAGAATTACCGAAAAAGCAAATAATATTGCAAGAAATGTTTGACTTCAGCCATAATTTCCTGATATAATTGAAGGATCTCATATTTACCATATGCTTATGAATTCACTCAACGGAATTCACGTATTTTACTTAATAAGGGAACTGGTCAACGGGTTCACAGTAGTGAAGTATCAGATTAGGCTTGAAAGAACAGGTATCTAAAGGATTACAAATCTGTATGAAATATTCTAAAACTAGATTTGTTTCGAAAAGTAATATTCCAATAATAGGAAATGCCTTTATACTGTCGTATATAAATAGCATGAAGAGAGAGAAAGACCAAAGAATATCATTTAGCCAAATTACTTGAATAGTCTTCCATTCCATCTCTCTCCGACACTCTCCGTTCAAAATACTAAAGATTGAATGTACCCCTCCACGAATGAGTCCACTTTGGAACATTATTTGCAGATAAATGATAATAAGAATAACCCCCATCAGGTGCTAGAACGTTGACGCTCGTTTGGGGGCTTAGAAAGTGACTTTTTGATGGGCAAGCTATGTCGGTTGATGGTTCATCGGAGGCTTTGATACCACCGCGGAATTATGCCGATAGGGCTTGTGATCAAAGGGTCACTTCAACCAAGGCTAGCACACCCAGGAAGCTGGGTGCTAGGTAGACTTTACATACCCTACCGAGCACAAAGCTCATTTCCCCAAGCTATTCTGACCTCGGTCAGATAGGGATTTGGCAAATCCGGGGAGAAATGCCACAGAAGGCTGAGCGCCGGTCCTTCTGTCACATACCGTTATTGCGCCCCACACTTCAACGACCTCAACAGGGCGTGGCTGGGGAACGTTGTGAGGGGTACGCAACCGGGGGGCTCGCCTTAACCGGCCGGCCTGCGAGGAGAAAGCCTCAACAAAACCCGACAGTAAAGTCGTAAATCCTCCGGAGCACCTTGGGCCAACTTCGGAGTAAATATAAGTCCCTTCTCTCCTGGAATGGGCGTCACCCGGGAGAGCGACATTTAGATCGTCCCTACTCGTGGGAACACGATGGATAGAGTTAATTTTATGAATAACCAACGACGGCCTAGGGTACGTCGATTAAACTCACCCGAACCCCAAACCCAAACAGAACAACCCATAGAACACAACCCAGCTGCGGATGTTTTGCCGACGCAGCCGGCAACCACCAAAGCTGGTAAACCAAGACAGCGATTACAATGGACCACAGAAATGAACAAATCTGTAATGCGCTGTTACTATACTGCCACAAAACTAGAAACCATCTCTACAGGCTACAGGCACGAGCTGCACAGACTATTTACGACACAATACCCACATCTCTCAACACGTGTAACAGAACAAAGACTTATCGACCAAAAACGCGTCATCACAAAGAACAACCGTCTTACACCCCAAGAACTGCAAGATATAAAAAATCTTGTATCCAACGAAATGAATACCGTCCAACCAAATGACTCCCTAACCACTGAACAGATTGTGGAAACCCAAAACAGTGATACCCAAACTAGCCAGACTTCAAACACAGCAAAAACTAACAACACCAGCATACACTCAGAACTAGGTCCAGAACATGACCAGGCACTAGATACACCAGATACAACAATCACTAACCTACCTTCCACAATCATACAAATCCAAAACATCACTCGACCATTTGCCGTGACACAATCTGTCGAGCAAGTGATGAGTACGCAGTATAACAAATGGTGCGGCACCAATCCTGCACTACGAGATCCCCTGCCCAGACTAATTTTTAAAAATAACACTCAACAAATATTACATACAGTAAATGCTAAGGTAATACCACGATTCATAAGGGACGACAGTAACCTGGAGGACATCCACACAGTTATATATGCTGCCGCAGCAACCACTCTCATAGTTAATGGCCAAAAACTCTCAAAGCGGTCTAAACACCAGACAAGCAATAGGACTAAGCCTAAATGGCAAATAAGAATCGAAAACAAAATTAGCACAATCAGAAAGGATCTGGCACATCTCGCACAATACACCATCAATAACAACCATCCTTCAAGGCACATACAGAGAACAATAAATATACTGAAATCCAAGTCACCACAACAAACAATACCAGAAATTACTGATACACTTAAACAGAAACTTGCAGTTTATGCAGCTAGACTCCGCAGATACAACGAGTCCAATGCCAGAAAGGATGCTAACAGCCTTTTTCAGAAAAGTGAAAAACAGTTCTATCAAAAGATAACAGCCGACAACCAGATCACAACAATAGAACCGCCCAGTAAACAAGAGTTAACCGAGTTTTGGGGAAGCCTGTGGTCTGAACCCAAAACACATAATGAAGACGCTCCATGGATCAGAGAGGAAGAGGAAAAACATCAACATATAGCAGAACAGGGAGACGTTATTCTTTCAAAAGAGGAAATAGTCGAAACAATAAAACATACCCACGACTGGAAGTGCCCAGGCGTGGACAACCTGCAGAATTTTTGGTACAAACATTTCAGCTCAACATACGAAGTGCTCACAAACCAAATCAATAAAGCCATACGTCAACCTGATAGGCTTCCCAAATTCCTCACTCAAGGAATAACGTATATAAAACCCAAAAATGCAGATACCAAGAACCCTGCGAATTACCGCCCAATCACTTGCCTTCCTACCTTGTATAAGATCATCACCGCAACATTATGCAGGAGGATTGAACAACACCTCACGCAAAACAACATCCTCACTGAAGAACAGAAAGGATGTAGAAAACAAAGCCAAGGTTGCAAGGAACAACTTATAATTGATAGTGTGATCATGGAGCAAACTAGAAAAGAACATAGAAACCTTCATACCTGTTTCATAGATTATAAAAAAGCATTCGATTCTGTACCACATAGCTGGCTAACGAAAATTCTGCAAATATATAAAATTAACCCAGGACAGTTTCTTGCAAAAACCGTGAAGACATGGCGAACCAACATACACCTTACAACTCAGGACGGCCATATCCAAACCGAGAAACTACACATACGACGTGGTATCTTCCAGGGTGATTCCCTCAGTTCACTTTGGTTCTGCCTCTGTCTAAATCCACTCTCCAACGCACTGAACAACACCAGCTATGGTTTCAACATCAGACATCAGAAAGTAAATCAACACAGAATCAATCATCTCCTCTACATGGACGATATAAAACTATATGCTGCCACTGACGTGCAACTGAGAGAATTACTCAGAATAACAGAGGTTTATACGTCAGATGTCAGGATGGAGTTCGGGATGAACAAATGCAAGGTGCTACATACAAACAAAGGCCAATGGAAGAACCATCCCGAACAGGAAATAGTAACAGGCCAGACGTTGGATAACATGGACAAGGAAGAAACGTACAAGTACCTGGGTTTCAATCAGAGTGTTAAGATCGACCACACACAAATCAAAGCAGAACTTAGACAAGTGCTTAGAGACCGCCTCATTAAGCTTCTGAAAACAAAACTGAATTCTAGAAACCTTACAAAAGCTATTAATACATTTGCAATACCAATCCTCACGTATTCATTTGGCATCATCAAGTGGTCACACACTGATATAGAAAACATCCACATCCTCATACGGACAGAACTCACGAAACACCGAATGTCACATCCAAACGCATGCAAAGAAAGGCTCACCATAGACAGGACACAAGGAGGCCGAGGGATTACAGATATACAGTCGCTTCGCACAAGACAGATAAAAACACTCAGACATTTCTTCCAAAAAAAACAAACAAATTTACATCGAGCAATAGTAAAAGCAGACAAAAACTATACACCACTCAACCTATCATGTCCAGACCACGTCGCAGACACACACAATCCCACCCAATCACAACAAGAAAAAATAAGCACCTGGTCGCAGAAACCACTCCATGGCAAACATAGATACCGTGTCACCCAAGACCACATTAACAAACAACAGTCATACACCTGGTTGCAGGATGGCCAGCTGTTCCCAGAAACGGAGGGTTTCATGCTTGCTATCCAGGACCAAGTGATTGCAACACGAAACTACAAAAAATATATAATTAAAGATCCATCCATAACTGACGATAATTGCAGAAAATGCCAACAACAAAAAGAAACAATAGATCACATAACAAGCGGGTGCAAAACTCTTGCCGGTACCGAATACACAGCCAGACATAACTCTGCGGCCAAAGTCATCCACCAAGCATTAGCCACAACAAACAAACTAGTAGAAAACACAGATCCGTATTACAATTACACTCCGACATCAGTACTCGAAAACGATCAATACAAACTATACTGGGACGTTCAAATACATACAGACAAGACTATCCCAGCCAATAGACCAGATATAGTTTTCCAGTCAAAGCTCGACAAAGTTACATACCTGATAGACATTGCTATTCCCAATGATGTGAATATACAAAACACCTACGCTGGGAAAATATCTAAGTATACGGACCTTGCCATGGAAATAAAACGCCTTTGGAAGCAGGACAAAGTTACTATTGTTCCCTCCATTATGTCAGTCTCAGGCCTTACACCAAACACATTTACACCACACCTACAACAGTTAGGCCTGGACGAAAAGTTACACAAAACATTCCAAAAGTCTGTAATTCTGAAGACCTGTAACATCGTACGATCCTTCCTAAATTCCTATCAATAATAGTCCGGGTGTTGACTTGGCTCAGCCCGTCAACACTTGTTGCTACCGCAATTATGCGAGAGGAACTTAGAAAGATGAATAATAAAGCATCTGTCTTACATCATTGTGCCAACATAATACTTAAAGCGACGTCTAGCAGTAGGGTCATCCTACTAAACCTGTGTATTTTATAAAACTAAGTTAACCCTTAACACGAAGCATGTGTGACTTATATTTACGTTAATCAGAAGCATTTGGTCTGCGAGTCCACGATTTGCAAAAACGCAATTAGAATCAAAATAAATCTCGGTCGGACTGAAATACCTCCTTTATTAGTTTTTATACACGTCATACAATTTTCTTGGCTACATTCTAGGCAAATTGATTTGGAACACTGAGCACAACCATAATTAGTGTTTACCATCTTCGCAAATGGACAGATAGTTCAGAGTTTGATTATAGGCAATTTATCACCTGGTATTGCCACACCACCTTCTTGCGGAATATTGCTACTTGGTCTTTGTTTAATTTGGTCTGTCAGACCTGCAAAATTTTATATACAGAGGTACTATAGGCTTTACTGCGTAGCGTATCAAGGCCAGAGTGATCTGAGCATAATCTTTCTTTCATGCCAGAAAGATATCTGCACCGGCAAGTCGCTCGGAATCACAATGTTTCCAGATTGAGCAAAATAATTTTGATAAAGGTCTCATCAACCAATCTCTCGGGTTAAGGGTTAAAGACAACAGTGGCTAAATCTAAGTATCACTATCAATACATAAGAAGACAAAAAAAATATGATAAGCTTACTGATTTTTATCCAGCCTGAACTATTTATAGGGAGATACACGGTCCTACTTTTTGAGGGCATATTTCAAGCGAACACCACGATTATGTGTATTTTGGTCATAATAAATGTGTTTGAATCTGTGATGATTCAAGTAGTTGCTTTTCTATCTGGAGCAAGACGCTCCCTTATAGAGTATTACCAGTTTCAGTCAGAAGTCAGATGCTTTATTAGCTCCATCAGCATTTCTAGGGAAACGGAGATCTTCATCTGTAACTGAGAGTCAACTTTTGCCAACGCCGCGCATCGACCAATTTCCAAGTTGTGTCACTTAAGAAGAAACATCTGCTCCAGCTCCGAGAAAGTTCTTTTATGTAGAAATTATGTCTAATTTGAACCCAGTAAAATATATTTTTGATCTTAACACTCATTCTAAAGAAATATGCTCTGAAGGACCAAGTATTCCATAAAGTATTAGTAAAGATATCATGTCTCCCAATGAGCACCTGTTACATCGATCAAGAATAAAAATAGTTAGGAAATTATGGAGTAGTTGGGGTTGTGGCGACCTGATAGAGATGTTCGCAATACTAGGCGACAGAAAAGATCTGCCTGTCTGATAGACGTGAAAATTCTGATGCTCTCTATCACCGTCAGTCGACCTATGGCGCACTGACGATCGCTAGTAAGCGTGAAACACCTGTCTGCGTACTGATGGATTGACGGAGATATAGAGCAACCCCGTAGATGTTCGTAATGTAAGATTACAGGGGACTGCTGGGCCTAACACATCAGTCTAGTTCAAAAGTGAAAAAGACCAACATTTTGAGCTGTTTTCGCCAAGATCTACCTATTCATTGTTTTGCATTTATGATAATCATAGGACTGATTGGAGATATCGGTATTGTTACACTAAAGACTTTCCAATTTTGAATGGAAAATATTTACTTAATATAACCATACAGGGTGAGTCAAGCTCAACGCCTCGGACTCTTATGACCAAACCATACCACTTTTCGAAAAATTGACTTCACAGCTGAATGTATGTCGAGCTGGACTATATTTTAAAAATAATGACTTTTATACAGAGTTTCTAATAAAAGCGTGGCATATCAAAGTTATGTTTTTTAAACGGAACACCCTGTATATTATTGTATATTTGGATTCCCGGGTGAATTTTAGTGTGACTTTATGTATCACATATGGGACTTTAAGCGAACCGTTTAGGTACAAATCACAATTTTGAGTACCAGTAGATGTCAGAAAAAAATTGATTATAGCAGCTACTATAAATCTTAGAGGGCTGTGACTTTGCTGTGTTACTAAGCATGAAATGTGCCAGCTTACTTTACACGGTCGAGTTCGAATTACATTAAATTTGTACCTGGAGAAGTCGGTAGATCAATTAAGGAAACTTCAATCAAAGGGACTTGATTTGTTCAAATGGGAATGCATAATTTTTTTATAGGATCAAATGTGCAATTTGATAGGCTTTCTAATGATACCAGTTCGTGAATATCAATCTATGGTAGTCTTCATTAAATTTCTGGATTTCAATTAAATCAGTGTTTTTCAATTTCCCTACCTATAAACAAGCTAGCAGGCCATGAAGTATAAACAAAATCATCTTCATATGGAAGAAAACAACTAACTAGCAAAAAGATCCAGAAGAACTAGAGAGAAAGGAAGATTATACAAATTCCCTACAACAAATCAGCTCTAATCTTAAAGAGAAGCTGGAGTACGACAGAAATGGATAATTTTTACAGCCTACTAGCGACTGTAATGTACTAGAGATTAAAAATTTCCAAAATCACTAAACACTTTGAAATGAAAGCAAAACTTTCAGCAATTGTTGCCTTCAGTTAATATCTTCAGAACACAATTTCACGTATAATGGTATAAAACAGTAGCCATTTCCGTCAAAGTCAAAAGTAATGATACCTGTCACTGCCGCCTTTAAAATTTTTCAGTATCTATTAGCAAGAACGCAAAAAAAAAGAAATACTGACAAATCATATTTTAATTTCCTGCCAGGTAAATTATGTTTAATAACTTGAGCAGATTTTTAATTTATTCTTCATTTTCGACCATCTTGGTTACGACTAGTGAAGAATTTGCAGAACTCCAGTCAGAGGTATCGGTTACTACTTTTTTAAATCATTAATTGTGAGATTTTGTTCTGAAGCTATTAAAACTGGCAGCAACATTACGTGGTAGATTTCCTTTCATTTCAAAATTTATAACGTTTTGCGAATTGTCAATCTTTAGAATATTGTAGTAGCCGGTATGCTGTGAAAAATACCCATTTCTGTCGTACTCCAGCTGTTTTTTGACCTTAGATGTGTTATGTCTGTTATTTCTGGTTAGAATTGATTTGTTGTAAGTCATTTTTATTATTTTGTCCCTTCGTTCAAGGTCATCCGTAACTATCTGCTAAGTTAGTTGTTTTGTTCCATCTGAACATTTTTGTGTTTATATTTCATGGCCTGCTAAATGCTTATAGGTAGAAAAATTGAAAAACACCGGTTTCATTGAAAATTTGAAATTAAGTCAAATCTACCGGAGATTGAGATTTACAACCACATATCATTAGAAGGCTTATCAAATTGCACATTTGATCGTATAGAAAAAAATCAAGCATTCCCATTTGAAAAAATCAAGTTACCTTGGATTGAAGTTTCCTTAATTGACCTACCGATTTCTCCAAGTACAAATGTAATTCGAACTCGACAACGTAAGCTGACACATTTTGTGCTTAGCAACACGGCAAAGTCGCAGCCCTCCAGGATTTATAATAGCTGCGATGTTCAATTTTTTCCTGACATCCTCTTATACCAAAAATTATGATGTGCAGCTAAACGGTTCGCTTAAAGTCCCATATGTGATACATAATCATCATCATTAGAGTCACAATGTTTCAACAGACATGTTGTGAACTCGTAAAATGCATTAAGTTGGAGCTAGAGTATTGCCGACACGAATATTATCAATAGTTTTGAGAACTGTAGCTCGCCATCGTTCGCGATTTACTGTCAGTTCAGTGGTGCTCTTGATACTCATATCTATTTACTGTTTCGTCGTATCCACCCAGCGTATAGGGGAACGGCCACGGCGCCGCCCACTCGGGGCGTGACCCTGAACTACAAGTTTCTCCATATTATCGCTTCTGTGAATATGTCCGAAGAATGTAAGCATTCTCATCGACACAATGGAGGATAGTCTCTTTGGATTACCGAGCTCATCCAATCTGGAAGCATTAGTTCGATGGGCGGTATAATATAACGAATTCTCAGCATTCTCTTCCACGTCCACATTTCAAAAGCATCTATACGAGTTCGATCTGCCTTTTTAGCAGTCCAAGCTTATACAAAAAGGTATACAAAAATATGGAGAACACAAGAGACTGAACCAGTGACATTTTGGTAGCTTTAGTGATGCTATGGTCACGGCATATTTTAGTAAGCTTTGTCATGGCCACCCGTGCCTGTTGAATGCGCCGTCGAATCTCATTCTCACAGCTACCTGAATTGTCGATCAAAGAACCAAGGTACACAAACTTTGAACTACCTCACAGCGGCCTATTGACTTTATTTCTCGATGATTGTCATGCTCTTTATCTACGATAATAACCTTGGTCTTGTTGTAGTTAATCTTCTTCTTCGTGTGCCCTGTGCAATTCCGCACGTCGGCGATCCCTCGCATTCTTCTCACATCATATGTAGGGTGGCATTTTCTGCCTGTCTGAATATTATGGCGGCATCTCTTATTGCGTTGTAGTTAATACCAAGAACATATGCTGCACTGTGTTGTTCTAAAACGTTCAATAGAGCTACTAGTTCTTCCTGAGAAGCAGCAATAAGGGTTGTATCGTCAGCAAATCTTAAGTTAGATATTTTGCTCCCGCCAATAGTTATACCGCCATTCCAGTTGTCCAATACCTGTCTCATCACAAATTCAGAGTAAATGTTATATAAAGTCACACTAAAATTTACCCGGGAATCTAAATATGCAATTATATGCAGGGTGTTCCATTCAAAAAAACATAACTTTGATATATTACGCTTTTATTAGACACCCTGTATAAAAACCATTACTTTTAAAATGTAGTCCAACTCTACCTACATACACCCACAAAGTTGATTTTTCTAAAAGTGGTATCGTTTGATCACAAGAGTCCGAGGCGTTGAGCTTGACTCACCCTGTATATTATGTTGAAAAGTATCACATTTTTGGCTTAAGATAATTACAGCTTCGTGCATATATACAGGGTGTTCGGACATTTTCATGAACATTGAGATAGGAACATGGGGCTTTAAATTCCTAATTTCAAGGCACAGGGTGTCAAAGTTTTACTTTTATTTTCGTTTTTTCTCAATTATTCCGCAATAAAATGGCACAACGATCTAAAATCACGTATTAGTGGTTTTTTGAGGCGAGAAATCCAGATTCAATAACGGTTTTGCTGTTATGGATAGAGGGCGCCACCTACAGCATATTAAACTCAATTAAATTACCAAAACTTTCTTCCGGTTTGGTGCATCAATATGAATATGAAAAAAATCGCTTCCACAGTATGCTTTACATGAGAAAGGTATACCTTGTTCAAGTCTATAGAGGTAACCGTTTCCTCCATTGAAATTTTCAATGCGACTGAATTATAGGTATTTTCGCACAAATTATTATATTAGGCTCACATTTTTACATACAACGACGTATCCTTGAACTTTGGCACCACGTGCTTTTAAATTAAATAACTTTGAAACATATTTTTCGATCTAATATTAATTCGGTCTTGAACACCAATAATTCTTTCGATCACATTTTACAACTAATTGGAGTGCTTTAGAAATTTCAATAAAGGTTATCTCGAAAACGGTTACCTCTAGCGAGTTAAACGAAGTATACCTTTTCGTACGTAAAACATATTTGGGAAAACATTTTTCAATATTCACATTGATACACCAAACCGGAAAAAAGTTTTGATAATTCAAATGAGTTCAATGTGCCATAGGTGGCGCCTTCTATTCATAGTATCAGAACAGTTATTGAATTTAAATATCTTGCCTTAAGAAACCCTTCGATACGTAATTTCAGATCGTTGTGCCATTTTATTGCTCAAGTAAAAGTAGATACCACTCAACCACTTAACACGTTCTTGGACACAACGGCTATAGCCGTCTGCGGGGAGTGATCGTGATACGCCACGACCGCTATATCAGTCAAAAAGTTATCTGCTTGTTACGGCAGAACGGCGACGACCGTCAGAATGTCGGTATACTTGCCTTGTCAAGCAATGTTAGTGCCATAACATAAAGTTCTTCATTTCTGAAATTGCCAAATTCTAACCCACTATACGCAATCCCAACTATTCATGTTTTAAGGTACATGGGTAAAAGAGCACGATGGTTATAACCATCATAACCTCCAATGTGATCCATTGACCACGTGTATAACTGCCATATTGCAACTGTGTTTTTTCTTTGGTTTCATGTTTTAAGTACTGAGTGGGAGGTAGGTAACCAGATATTCGTCGTCAACCTATTATTCATATAGAATATATTGTTTCATATCAATACAAAACTGGAAGCACGTGTGGGACATTTTCTATAGAAGCTGCCCCTACCAGAGGATCATAAAAGAAAATCCTATTTTCTTAGATGCAAATAATGTTTGAATTCTGGAAAACGTAAAGAAACTAGCTAGAGATGTAAGGGTGCAAGGGATGTGAAAATAAACCTGCTTTGTGTCCAGATTGCTTTGAAGAGTGGCATCTAACATAAATTTATGTTTAGATTCTGTTTTGTTTGGGGATACCTCCGTGTTCTAATAAATTTGATTTTTTGTTCTGATAACGTCTATATTTTGAGAGATGCGTTTTTGTTTATAAATTTAATACAATAAAATTTAGTTTTTGTTTTATCCTTTATCTCGAAAATTGCCCTTTTCCTCCCACAAGATGTGTTTTACGGTTACACTGATCAGACGGCTATAGCCGTGGTTGCCATCTTAGAACATAAAGTCTGCTATAATATGACACGACGGATATAGCCGTCTTTTTTTGTTGTCCCCAGAAACCTCAAAAATGAAAAAAAGAGTCAAAAATGAATACCCCTAAAATATTTCGATAACGCAAATTATGTTACAAACGCAAAGAATGGGAATGTTTTGAGGTGCCATATTACGAAGCCTCCCGGCCAGCAGAGTGTCCAACAATGTGTTAAGTGATGCATGTGGTTCGATTACTGTTTCGGCAAGTTAGAATTCCAACCACCATAACACGTACAAATTTACGTCATCTACTAACGCTACATCCAAATGTATGTATACGCCTTTATTGATTATTTAAGCAAATTTTACCGATATGTTAAGCACATTGATACAAGCTTTCGATTACGGAATCTCAAACATTTTTTTAATGGCTTGATTTCAGGAAAGTTCGAAACTCTCATTAATTATTGAATGGTATGTTGGTTTTACGGTAAATACATAATATTTTATCTTGGAAAGTTTGGAGCGAGTTAAGCAGGAAGTTTTTGGCCACAAGCAAAAAACTAATTTAAAATTACTACCAGCTGAAACTTTAATTCTTCATATAAATTTTCTGTAATGCGACTTTAAAAGTAAGTGTTCTGCCGTAAAATTATCTTTCACTGCAGTATCATACCATGCCGTTGGGTATTTCATTGTATGCTAAGTCAGATGCATCACCAGAGAGATGTATGTGTTTGATGGCAGTTTGCACCGGTTTGATTGAATCGGTGAGTCCAAGAATATAGTTTTGAGATAAAAAAACATATTAACTCCAAAACGAGTAAAGTTACTGTGTTCGCTGTCATATAGAAGTTGTTGTAATTCCTTAGTCTAATGAGAATCCAACATAATAGGTCCAAAAGTCTCACTATCCTCCAATCTATTAAAAGAAGGTTCATGCCTTTGTACTGTTCTTGGAGTCAGTCTTCTTTTTCCAGACTTTTTTGCATTTTTTTTAATTTCAGCGTATGATAAGGTTATGACAACGTCAATAGAGGGTGCTGAGTATGTAAAAACTGCTTCATTATTATATTAACGACATCGCCAACCGTGGCGCTGACAGCCAACAATGAGCTGACCAATGACGTTAAAATCAGTACATGTCCTGGGACTTGTAATGTTTTTCATCCGCAACGCCGTACACTTGTAATGTTTTTCATCGCAACGCCGTAAACAGATGGTGCGTTTAATGGGGTTATTCTTATATTT
Source organism: Callosobruchus maculatus (assembly GCA_951848785.1). Taxonomy (NCBI): domain Eukaryota; kingdom Metazoa; phylum Arthropoda; class Insecta; order Coleoptera; family Chrysomelidae; genus Callosobruchus; species Callosobruchus maculatus. The sequence goes on along the minus strand of CATOUR010000054.1, from coordinate 6,867,836 downwards.
TGCAATCTTTTTAAGCGCAACCGATGGATCTTCGTATTTGAAACGTTTTGGCCATGTCAACACGGCATTTTTTGGACTTGTACTGTTCCTGGACTCAACGATTCGATTAAATTTATCACATAGGGGAGTAAGGCTAGTTAAGGTTTACTTTGGATTAATCCTTTTGCACCGCCACCTTAAGGCATACTTAGCTAAGCATCAAATTGAGCTGGCAACAGTGCAGATTCATGTCAAATGTAGTAATATTTTGTAAGAAAGAGAAATTCCCTAAGCGTTAGCATTACTTAGCACTGTCGAATGCCTGTAAGTTACTGTTTTGCCTAATGCTGTAACCTAAAGTATTAACGTAATCAGAATTCTCAATCCAAACGCGCAAGGAGTTTCAGTTTGAACAGAAAACATCTCTAATTGAATGTAGGCTTAAGGAATTATAGAGAATAAAACGGATCCTGTTACATGCCAGAAAAAGATGGAGCTTGGAAGAAGATAACAAACATATTTAATAGAGGGCGACCTGAGGGTTGTCCAAGAATGAAAGACAGTTGTACGGTCATTCAACACTTGTTTCTATTTGATCCAATATATTCAAGGTAGGATGAATTTGTGGTTCTTGGGTTTTAGGCCGGCGTCGTTTAGCGTTAAAGCTTGACGTTTCGCCACCACGAGTGGATGGCACCTTCAGAAGCTATTTCACTTCGGCGACTTCCAAAATACAGTATTTTTACAGTGATAGATTACCATATACTGTATAGCCTTTGTCCACTGTCTGTCTTGTAACACCAGAATTCCAGCGTTGCTGCCATTCCGCGCAGAGATTCTCTCTGATTATCCTTCTGTCTGCGCCCTCGAACATCTTGGGTCTCTCCAGGAGGAGTTGTAAGCTTTGGGGGCTCCATATAGAGCGATATAGTTAGCCACAAAGCTTAAGACCCGCCAACGCTTGGTACCAGTCTTTTTCTTTTGGAGTTAGCAGTACCGCCACATTCTTCTTATAATATAACCTACAAATCTTATCACAATCTGTAGAGTGCAGCTCAGCGGTAAGATTACACGGGTAGAAAAACGACAACAGACAGGCAGATAGACAGATCGAGAAAAAAACATATATTTTCGTGGTGGGAGGTAACAACGATTTTTTTACAATGTAAAATAAAAGTACAAAGAAGCAAGACCGTAAACAAGTTATAATTTAATTTAGTTCGATTTCAAAGTTTGCTAGAATAATTGCGATTAACTAATGGATAAAAAAATAAACGATCATTCTGGAAAATAGTCTCACAGGTATTTACTAAGGTACTAATTCAATCGACAGACGAATGAAATAACTGAACACTAAGTTCCAATTTAACATCAATAAAAGGCTGAGGGAGTATCAGGAAAAGCGCTCTTAAGTAACTAATTCAACAAAGAAGCATTTGGAAAATAGATTATATATTTAATTGAATAACGTGACGTTATTTCATACTGTCCTGATTGAAATGACAAGCAAGTTAGCAATTGTAGTAATTAAACACATACCTAAACATAAATGGACCACACAACATTTATGGCTCAAATAGCTCTTTAAAAACCAAATGGATAATGTAATAAATATTGTGTTGTCACACAAATCACACAGAAAGTGGCTCCAACATCTCTAGGGTCATCTGCATTAATGGTCATCTCGCGAAATACCTCTCCAAGAGAATAGGCGAAATATACTGTGGAATTATACAAAAAAAATAATAAAATACATAACATAATCTAAGGTCGTCGGTATTGAGGGTGAAGTCGCCATATACCTCACAAAGGGATTGAAACAACTAAGGCGAAGAACTATCATAATAAATGTGAGGCCTTCGCACCAAGACACAAGGGGTTAACTTGCATACTAACCACTCCTTTGAACTAGCTATGCACAAAAGGTCAACTCGCAACCTACTTCGAGATGTGTTCTCGTATTGCAGACATTCAAGAATTTAATTATTAAGCCAATAATGATATAAATTGTTTGTCAGTTATCTAGTAAACAAGTCCTCAAGTATATCAGTAAAATGGATCAATATTTCAATAAATAAAAGTAAAATTAGTAGGATTGGGTATTTTGTGAGTAAATCTTACCTATGTGCCGATTGTAACATAGCCACAAAGCAAATCGCAGCGCTTCTTTACCATTGTAAGTGATAAAACTTGGTACTTTTCAGAGTGATATTTCTACAAAAATAATCCTGGAAACGGACGTAATTTTGAGCAAGTATAAAACAGACGCTATACGCAATTTCGGACCTAATTTTCAATGTGGATTATTGTGGAGCTCATCAGACTATTTAGAAAGTAATACCGACCATGTGGTGATTTGTATGTTATCTTAAACACGGTTGAATTTGCACTTTGTTTCATCTATTTACTTTTATGGTATCGCTTTTACGCTGTATAACTTCACTCTTGGATAATATTTTCGAATTATAAAATTTCATCACCGTGACAATCATTATCCTGGAAATATGCACACACATGATTCCAGTTTCAATTCCGAGACCGCCTATTACATAAGACTGCACCATGAATATGACCGCATACATGCTAGACTTGGTAGAGGATTCACGGATGAGGAGTGTAGAGGCGATCGATTTAGCCCCCGCAGGAAAGCGGGTAGCTGACTAGAGGCGCGACCACCCGTGGGAGCGTGAAGATTCAACAGGGCGGTAGCTGCTTCTGCAGGTGCCAAACATAACAGCAAACACAGTAGCGTACGGCGTGACATCCCATTATATACAGGGTTGGGCAATAGTGCGTGGACGGAAGATTGTGGGCTTACTGAAATATATTTTAGAAACTTGATCGTGGTAGGGAGCCTTGAGGGCTATAACATAAAAATAGTTTCACTTAAATTTTCACGTTTATACAGGGTAATTCATATCAAACTTTATGTATCATATATTGAAATTTAAACGAACCGTTTAGGCGCAAATCACCAGTTTTGGTACAAGTGAGTATCAGAAAAAAATTGAATATCGCAGGGGTTATAAAACTTAGAAGACCGTGACTTTGCGATACGACTAAGTATGAAATACGTCACCTTATAGTTCAGACGACATCATTTGAATTCTTTTTGTACTTGGAGTAATCAGTAGATAGATTAAGGAAACTTCAGTCGCAGGTAACTTGATTTTTTCAAATGGAAATGCCTCTTTTGCTTTATAGAATCAAATGTAAAATTAATAGATTAATCGACTTACCTTAAGGAAGATTAATCCTAATTTTCCGAGCTTGTCCGAAGATATAATTATACGTTGTAGTTTCCGTGAAATCTACTTGTCAGCACGATGTTCCAAAAAATAACAAGAAATGAAGAACCCCATCTCTATCCAATCTACCTACCCTAGACGGTACTGCTACCAACCATTCCGTTGAAGTGCTGTTGAGAAAAAATCGCCTACGGGACCTACAGGGTGGGTGGGTAATTATATCTTCGGACAAGCTCGGAAAATTAGGATTAATCTTCCTTAAGGTAAGTCGATTAATCTATTAATTTTCCTTCGCTTGTCCTCGATATAATTATACGTTGTAGCGGTTCAGAGTAAAAAAGGGGCGATTTTTTCTTTGAACAACAACTATATTAATTCAATATAATGGTATATAGAAAATCATCTGAGATCAGTATGGGCAATACATATCATAATTTTATAGTATAAATCTCTAACGAAAAACAACACACACAAACCACATCAATATGTACATAATTAGATGTACTAAATACAATTCACTGGATGTAAATAACATACACACCCTACAATATCTTAATGACACCAACAAACCTAATCACACAACAAGAAAGAGTATATATAGATACATTTAATATTCACATTATATATTCAACAACAAAGAGTATATATGGATACATTTAATATTCATATGTATATCCTATACACACATCTATATAATAACCTTACTAATTAATCAGAGGGTTGAACAATTATTGCTTCGGCAAAATTATCCGGATCTTTTAAGGACCTATTATAAAATGCAAAGAAAACATTAGAGTTTGGCGTCCATCCCGCAGTGTTTTTAATCTTCTCTACGCTTACCCCCGCTCTAAATGCAGCCGAAGTTGATGCATGGCGAACACTGTGTGCAGAAAAAATTGACGTATCTATCCCGGCTACATCTAATGTTTTTTTAATCCACCTACTAATGGTCTGTGACGAAGCTGCGTGGAACGGTTTTTTATGAGTGAGTATGAGTTTTTTGTTTTCCCGGCGATATGGTGCTGTCTTTTCCATGTAAAAATCTATAGTAGACGCCACACATAATTCCGGTTTATTTCTAAAATAAGGAAATCTTAGATTTGGTTGATATCTGCCCGGTCCAGATGTTTTTATCCTATGAGGTATTTTTATTTCTATATTGTCAGTTAACTTCCGTATGTTTTCGATTTCTATTAATGTTAATGTTTGAACTCTACTAGCAGTAACCAGAGCCATAAGTGTAACGAGTTTATAGGTTAGATTCTCCAGGGATAAGTTATGTAATGGATACCATTTCCCTAGGAAATCTAACAGAGGGTCTGGATTCCAGGTTATGTCGTATTTGGGTCTTGGTGGATGTCTATTAAAAGTTCCTCTAAAAAACCTACGTATTATCTTCTCCTCGGTTGGACTTATAGGACTATAGATAAGGTTCAATGCTGCTCTATAGGAATTTAAAACTGAATAGGAGTTTCCTTCTGACAACATCTCCGTGAGAAAACCTAAATATGTTTCTAAGTTATATACAAAAGGGTCTTGTTGTTTGAGATTACAGAATTTCCAGTACTTTTTGAAACAAGCTGAGTACTGTTTTAAGGTTCCCTCTGTTAAAGAGGCTATCATTATTTCTACAGCATTCTCTGGTACCTGTCTTTTCAGAAAAGAGCGCCGTATAATCTCCCTGCCACTAGGGAAATCTGCTTGTGCAGAGGATGACTTTCCCTAAAAGGAGAAGTGAGTAAATACATATTAGGTTTAAAAATTAATGGTTTTTCTGTTAACAGCTTACAAAAAACTGGGTACCAGGGTTGCGTTGGCCAATATGGAACAACGACGATTCCTGAAGCCCTTTCTTGTATAATCTTTTCCAGAACTCTGTTAACTATTGCAAATGGGGGAAAAGCATAAAAGTAGTATCTAGCCCAATTTATTGTAAATGCATCAGTCGAAAATGATTCTGGGTCCGGAAACCAGGACACAAATTTTTGACATTTTTTATTCATTCTCGTTGCAAATAAGTCTATTTCGGGATTACCAAATCTTTTTACAATTTGCTGGAATATGTAACTGTTGATTTCATACTCTGTATCTACAGAAAGCGATCTCGATTCTTTATCGGCTTCTTTGTTTGCCGAAGAAGAAATATAGCTAGCATATACCAATATACTTTTCTCCTCACACCATTGCCAAAGCTCTTTCACGGCCTCATTTAAATGTGGATATTTAATACTACCTGCTTTGTTTATACAAGAAATGGCAGTCTGGTTATCAACCCTTAGTAGTATGCGAGTATTAGTTTTATTTTTCGTAAACGATCTTACGGCGTAATATGCAGCTTTAATTTCTAAATAATTAATATGCTTGCATCGTTCCTGAACATCCCAAAATCCATGGCAACTAATTCCTCCACAAGAGGCACCCCAACCTGTTGGAGATGCATCCGAAAAAATTTCGACAGAAAAAGGTGTAGGTTTAATATCCTGCCCTATACCGATATTTTTATACCACCATTCTAATTCTACCAACAATTCCTTTGGAATAACCAGTTTTCTATTATAACATTGATTGTTAAGTTTTAACGAAATATATTTAATCCTTTCGAATGGTTTTATATGAACAAAGCCATATTTGGTAGCTGGAGAGGAAGAAACAAATTTGCCAATTAATTTGGAATATTCTCTTATTGTAAAAGTTTTATGCTTATTTTTAAATGCACAGATCAATTTTTTAATAGCTTGTACCTTTTCTATTGGCAGTGAAATTTGCATATTTACTGTGTCATACTTAAAACCCAAAAATTTGATAGTCTGCTGTGGATTTAAGGAACTTTTTTCTAAATTTATCAGAAAACCTAAACTTTTCAACAAGGTTAGAGTTATTTCAGTATTCTTCGTACACTCCAATTTATCCTTCCCAATTATTAGGATATCGTCTAAATAAAAAACTGTTAATATACCTTGGAGTCTAAGTTTTCTTGCCACTGGTTTGAGAAGTTTGGTAAAAATATGGGGAGCTACATTTAAGCCAAAGGGAAGACAAGTAAATTGATACAATTTATTGCGGAATCTGAACCTTAAAAATTTCCTATGATTCTTTTTAATGGATAACAAAAAATATGCATCCTTTAAATCTATTTTCGAAAGATATGCATTTTTATTTAATAACTTCAGGACTGTTCTATGATCTTCGAACTTGAAGTGAGAAGTATTAATGAATCTATTAAGTCTTTTTAAGTTTAAAATAAATCTATATGTTCCATTTGATTTTGGAATAAGAAAATAGGATGAAATAAATTGAGTTTTCGAAGGATAGCATCTTCTGATAGCTCCAATCTTCAATAACTCATTAATCGACTTTTGGTATTCAGGAAATAGGTTATCCGAAATTTTTACAGAAGGTTCGGAATTTTGGATTGGCTTAGATTTAAAAGGTATGGATATCCCTTCAATCCATTTTAAGACTGTCTGGTTGTCAGTTATCATTTGCCATTTTTGCAAGTATTTCGATAGGTTACCAGCATAAGCAGTATTTACCTCTTGTATTATCTCTGCTTGTAGTATTTCCTGGCTTCTTTTTTCCGAAAAGCTGATGGTAGATGGTCCGACGTCCGCTCCCCCCTCTTCTTTTCCTTCATCTTGAATTTGAATTGAGGCTGCTTGTAGTTTAAATAACGAGGATTCTGTATGCCCGATGAGGTACCAGGTAAGTTAGCAGGGGGCTGCCAAGATTTCTTTCTCAGTCCACTGCTAGCTTTTTTGATTGCTTGTTCATTTTTAACAGCTTCGGTAAAATCTTTGGAGAACAGATATTCATCAATATCAGAAGTTTTAGCAACTTTTTTGCAATCTGAATTGAGGTGAGGAATGATCTTGAATCGACGATGTAGCGAAATCGAATAGTGCACGTTCGCAAACAGTTGGCAAGCATCAGCTAGAGGTATGAGATTGTTTGACTGTTCCTTAAGAGGCATTAATGCCTCTATAACATTTGCAATTGCGCCTAATCCAACAGCTATTTGTTGTTGTAAGGCAGACATGAATTTATCATGATCATTGGCAGCTTTTGGTATACAGTGAAGAATTTCTCCATTTATTTGGGGAGGAAGTAATGCCTTACAGTTACTAGGCACTTTATATTTCCCCAATAGTCCCTCTCTTTGATCCTTCGTCAGCCCTTTTTGCAAGTAACTAGTCCAACGAACTGCTATTTCTTCATGTACTGGCTTGCCTACATTATCCTCAGAGTTTGGTTTGAAACCTAGGTAGTCAAAAATCAGCTCCTGCTGCTCCGGCTCTGACGCCTGACGCGTCAATGCAGGTTGATCTAAAGGAGGCGGTGCCTCTAGCCGTGGGACATTTTCTTGTATTTCCCCGTAATCTACGGATGAGTCTGAAAGTTAAAAAAAAAAGGAACACACTAGTTTCGAAATTATTCGAAGAATAGAGTAGAGGCCTTCTGCTTTTAAAGAAGGAGAAAAGATTAACGCATGCTAATCTTATTTTTCCCAAGACATGTTCCTTCAGCTACTGTTTCTTTGGACCAACGCACATTGATCCAGAAAAAACAGGATCAACAAATGAACAAAGATATGATTTCATCCTTTATATCTACCATCTCTACCTTGTGCTCAGAATAACGAACGTTAATTCTGTTTCTGTGCAGCAAAAAATGCCGAGCCAATACAAGGTCGTAAATAAATAAAATCGAACGACTTTACTTATTTGATGAGTTTCTGGAGATATTATGTTACCATGCATATTAACTTTTACTAGGTATCCCACATGTAAATAGAATCGAACGATTCTATTATTGCAAAAAGACAACGAACGTTATCTTAAGCGGGGTTGAATATGCACCACCTGCGACCGCAGCGATGCATAAATGTTTACGGGATGGTGCTCCAGTAATTCGACAGTAACTCGTCCATTAATAAAGAGAGTATATTAAATTTGTCCACAAAATTAAGGCCTACCTGATGATTCGGATGAACTGTCTGATGGTGAAACCGAATCCTTTTCACACTGGATTCTGTCCAAATGCTCTTGAAATTGTTGTAGCTTCCTCCTAAGCCTCTTGATCTCGTTGTCTGGAGCACGCACACTGCCACTGCCCGAATGTGCCCTTTTCGGCATCTTTCTACGTAAAACACCGATCACTTTGTGGAACGACTAGTCCGACAAGCACGAAATAACGGAATGGTTGGTAGCAGTACCGTCTAGGGTAGGTAGATTGGATAGAGATGGGGTTCTTCATTTCTTGTTATTTTTTGGAACATCGTGCTGACAAGTAGATTTCACGGAAACTACAACGTATAATTATATCGAGGACAAGCGAAGGAAAATTTGAATACCTTTGTAACGATATACGATACTCAACACCAATCTTTTTTGGTTTTCATTTTATTTCAAATTTTCAGTCAAATCGGTTTTTTCAATTTTCATGCGTGCAAGCAACCTAGCAGACCATGAAGAATAAACAAAAGCCCATTCATATGGAAGAAACGAACGAACTTAGTAGAAAGATGTAAACAAACTGGAGCCGCGAGGCAAGATCATGAAAATTCCTTACAACACATCAGCTCCAACCGGATACAACAGCGGCAAAACATCTAATGTCAATGAAAAGCTGGAGTATGACAGAAGTATTTGTTTCTCACAGCCTACTATCTACTGAGGTCAACTAGAGCTTGACAACTTTCCAACACGATTGAAAATTGTGAAACAAAAGGAAAGCTACCAGCGATTTTTGCTTACAGTCTAACTTCTTTAGAATAAAATTTCACATTTAATGGGATAAAAAGAATTGTCATTTCCGTTTAGTTAAGTCAAAAGTGAAGATACTCTAACTGGAGCATTCTGAACATCTATTGAAATGGTTGCTAGAATTTTTTAATTACGCTATGTTGTAATTGTGTTTATTTCATGTAGTTTTCTAAAAACTCAATTATACTTCACAATTCAAACAGACGGCAATTCAGGTTTCATTTTCCGCGATTTTGCTAACAAGTAGAAGTACCTACTCAAGAATTTGAAGGGTTCCAGTCAGAGGTATCTTTACTATTGACTTACGGAAATGGCTACCTTTTTATGGCATTAAATGTGAAAATTCATTCAAAAGACATAGATATTCTACTACCAGCTAGAATCACTAGTAGTTTTCCTTTGTTTAATTTTTTTTGCTGACTTTGGAAATTGGCTAATATCTAGGAGGCTGGGAAAAATGAGCGTTCTTGTTACCGCTACTGTTTCTGGTTAGAGGTAATATGTTGTAAGGAATTTTCATAGTCTTGCCTCGTTACCTTAGTTAGTTTACACCTTTCTACTGAGTTAGTTGGTTTCTTTCATATTAACGGGCTCATGTTTATTTTTCATGGCATGCTAAGTTGGTTGCACAGAGGAAAATTGAAGAGCACCGATTTGACTGAAAATTTGAAACAAAATGAAAACCAAAAAAGATAGATATCGAGAATGCGATATCGTTAGAAAGGCAATCAAATTTTATATTTGATTCTTTAAAACAAAATAGGCATTCCCATTTGAAAAAATCAAGTTATCTGTGATTGAAGTTTCCTTAATTAATCTACTGATTACTCCAAGTACAAAAAGAACTCCAATTATGCCGTATGTCAAAGATGACGCATTCCATGCTTAGTCGTATCGCAAAGTCACGGCCTTCTAAATTTTAAAATCGCTGCGATATTAAATTTTTGGCTGATACCTACTCATACCAAAAATGGTGATTTGCGCCTAAACGGTTCGTTTAAAGTTCCATATAGGATGCACAAAGTCGCACTAGAATTCACCAAGGAATTTAAATATGCAATAATATATAGGGAGTTCCATTCAAAAAAATGTAAGTTTGATATGAATTACCCTGTATAAACATCAAAATTGAAGTGAACATATTTTTACGTTATAGCCCTCAAGGGTTCCTACCATCATCAGGTGACAGATTTTAGAAATATTTTTTAGTAAGCCCACAATCTTCCTTCCACGCACTGTATAGAAATGAAATCAGCAGGGCGACTCTATGGTTGCGCATATACTCTGGCGCAGCTCGCGAACCGTTAGGGCCTTCACAGATAGCTGGTGTAATATAATATTTCCTGCAGGAATGGCAGGCCGGCAAGCGGGGCTGTGTCGAAGCCACAAAAATTCGATTTGTTTCTATGGCGACCTTTAGTCTACTGTAAGCGCCTCCCCACATAGGTCGATCGGGTAGACGCGTTTATAGTCGTACGAGGTACTCGTTCTGCTAGAACTATGGTGTAGGTGCGTCTGCCATCCGCACACGGGTCAATCGGCGATGTGGTCGATGCGTTTATAGTCGGACGTAGGTGAGCTAATCATCCATAAATTTAGGTTCACCCTAGACCTTTATCTTATCTAATGATCACACGTGAAACCCCTGAATCCCAGAGGCATGTAATCTGCTAATATTTACAGCCACCAGACGTGCAAGACACACGAACTGCTCGAACTACACCTCCATTCTGATGGCATGCGATTGGAAACGGAGAGATTAGAAACGTACGTCTCGAGACGACCATTAAACGACCCGTTAGTGGCGCTCCAATGCTTTGCGTGAGAAGCCAAGTAGACGTGCGTCGGGAATCGCATCCACCACATAGCCAATCGACTCATGTGCGGAGGCGCGGGAAGGTTATAGTACGTACATTAGAGCTGTTTGCAATGGTTCAGCTGTAACCATTTTTGGACTATTAATTTTGAGAGTTCTGAACTGAAAAAAATATGAGCATGAAGAAAAAGGACCATTCTAGAGAAATGTCGACGTATTTTCTGAAATTTCCTAATAGACAACTATTAAAAAATTGCCAAAATTGATGTTTTTTTTGACTAAATTCACGGTCTCGTTAAACCCTGTATAAACTTATTCTAAAATCTGGATCGAGATTTCTCTACATTGAAGTTTTAGGAAAGCGCAAATCAGGTTTTTGTGCCAAAAGTTATTAATATACAGGGTCAAAAATGGTTACAGCTAGAGCCTTGCATTGAACGATCGCGCGCCTATTGGGACACCACCACAGGCGTCACCAATACAGGAGTATGTAAACTACAGTTTATATTCATAAATTCATAAAGCTGAAATTAATTCATTTCTGAAATGAGATAGATGTTGTTTTGGCATCAAGTAAATTTGTAGTCGGCTGTTTTGGGTGACTTGTTGATATACACTGCAGGCCAAAAGTTAGGAACTACTAAAATTTAAACAAATCGCGGTATTTGGTTTGGAGCAGTTATCATTTTTAGGATTACCCGGAAATCTTATAATTTTCAACCAGATTTGTAAGTAATTGAAATTTAAATTGCTGGCAGGCCAAAGTCTAGAGTCTTGGGCTCACACTTTTTTGTGTCGCGAATAGAAATTACATTTTTTACTTTCTAATATAAACTGATAAAAATCTTGTATTTTCACTGCACCTTCACGAATTTTTGTGTTCAGACGGCAAAGTAGCAATAGTAACTTTTTGTGACATGGAACTGCCACTGAACTTGATAAAACCAATAATTGTGATTTCTCTTTAACGCACCATTTTTCATCCAAAAAGTCATTTTTCTTCTCTGAATACCTTCTTCATCAGGAGTCATACTATATCAGGTAAAATAAGGACACCATCTTGGTGTGGCAGCGTTAGAGGTCGTATAGGCATCTATTATAGTCCGCAATTAATGCATTTTTTTATTAATCGTTCAACATCGGAGAAAGCAAATTTGTCATTTTTTTCAGAGTACATAGTCTTCTTGGCATAGGTGCATAGATATATCTGTGATGGTGGTGTTATAGATTTCACTAAGTTGTTAAAATGCGTCCTCTTTTTGAATACTTCATCGAAATACCGAATCTGGCGGCTGTAACTCAGAATGCGGTAGATATAGTTTCACTATCGGGGATATATTTTTGGGGGCCTACCGGTGGGAGGGCAGGCATAATTTGGTTTATTTTTCTGGAGTTTGTTGTGAATCCAACAATAATTTTGCTGGCGCCTTCTGGGGGTACTATAGGCAAGAATGAGACATGATATTTTTTTAATTTAATGTTCCAAGGGGGGAACACGCCCCCCCTATCCCCCGTATATACGCCAATTCTGTATTACATCTTTCAGTTTTCCAACGGCAATGGCATGTCTAAAGAACTGCCCAATGTAATGTGAACTTCACACTGAATTTAGCTGCTTTACAAATAACATATACACGCATAATATTGTCATTGGTACTTCTTGTTGATTTTTCATATTTTCACATTATTTTCCGTCTTATTTTCGCTCTTGTACATAGGATAAATTCATTGTTTGTGTGACAACTCAGTTGCACTTATAAACAACTATTTATACTCATACTGTATTTATTATTATGTATATGCCTGAAATACACAAAACAAGGGATCAACTGTGATGCCAGGTATAAATTATACAATGTCTATTTCTCAACGACGGCGGCGGAAGATCAAAAAAGGTCCGAAAACTTTTTGCACGACAGATCTAGGATGAGCGGGAGCTGGTTCGGCATCACCATCACAGACCCCTCGGTATTTAAACAAAACAGTGCGGCGCCTACAAATACTTATTATAACTTGGTGGTATATCCCTGTAGTAGGAATAGTAAATACGCCACGCCCCCTCTTACTCGACTTCTTACCTATGCCCTTACCCCGCAAATGTGTTACCCTCAAGCAGTTCACTATAACCTCCACTTAAATTGCATCTTTATTTGACAAACTAGTGCTTTATTATCATTTAAGGCACAGATGAGACACCGATGCTGCAATATGCTTTAGTGGATATAGAGTCAATTGTGGAGAACGAGAGATGCCGGATTTATTAGAACTACTCGTTCCTTATGCTCGACCTTGTATAGGCAAATAAACCTGACCTCCTCGATTTCCAATAGGAGACCATGTTTGTTATAGAGTTTTCGGGACCTGCCGAGGCGAACATTATTTCTAAAGAGGAGGAAAAGCGGATCAAATATCAGGAGGTCCTCTGACAGCTTCGCACGCTCTGACCACACCATACTGTTAGTCTGCTGGTCATTGGATCACTATAGATGGAATGAGGAATACGCTGCTCTATCAACTGCATGCAATACCGGTATCCCATGCAGCGATGCACGTATTGGCCACCAGAATGCGGACCCAGTAATTGCTCACCTCATTGCTGTTAAATTACCCAGTGCCATGAGTAATCACGTGGGAATTAAAATACCCAAAAGTGGGTATTTTTATTACAAATTGTGCGATAACATCTCCAATTTTGTTGTTTTACGATATTCTGCAACTACCTTTGTATCACTATTATGTTATCATCACAGAACACTTAAACAAAAATGGCTAGATTACGGTTCGAGTCTATGTAAGGAAAATATATTTGTTTTAGGGCCAGTTTCACCACCTTCTGATAAGGGTCAGATAGCTTGTCTACATATTTTATCTTTGTCACTTGACGTATACTGAAAGTGACAAAACCCTACGGTTACGCTGTCTAAAATTTATCAGAAGTGGGAAAACTGGCCCTAAAACCTGATCTTTACGAAACAAGTAATTGGAAAACGTATTTCACTCGCACTTTTGTGTTTACTAAATATACTGGGTCATCTTGCTACTCAAGGTGCTTTGAAAGTTGGAATTCCTCTCCATCAAAAGCAACTGTCTTTGAAATGACAAAGTTAATATACGGTGAATCAGCAGAAGAAGAATTAAAAAACATGGTAGAAAAATACGTTTAATTCGTCCACTGCGATGTCTCAAGTGAGGTCCTGTTACATGAGTTTTAAACATATGGTTCGAAGTTCGCGCCACGAGACTGAAAAACGCAAGTATTTCTTCTTCTTCTTCTTCTTCAATTTGGACCATCCAAGGTTGTCTTGGTGTTCCACCGTAATGTGGGTACAAACATCGTGTGTCTCTAGCTCTTTGCACGAGACAGGCAAATCGACGGGATGCAGGATGAATACGGTCAGGGAAACGATCAGCATACACTCGAGGAGTCCGAGAGGTATTTGTCCACATTCACCGTACACTGAATAATGGAGAAGTTTCCGAAAAAATAAAATTTGGAAAATTCATTATTATCTGATAGTCTATTTTTTCACTTGAAGAATGTCAAAAAATCATCTGATTATTCCAAAAAATGACAGAGCTATTCAATTTTATATTTGCGTAAAGCGACCGCGGCGGTGAAATGCCGTATGACGTCACATGTCATTAAGTGTTCGCGGCAGCCACAGTCTGGTCGATACTCCGCTATGCTGCGCTGTACAGTGTGCGACATTTAGACTTGAGTGGAATGGCGAAGGTGTTTGTTGTAACGGGCAGACGCCAGTATATTTTTGAAGTATGGAGGAAGGTTACGTTCGTGGTGATTCTAGTAATCTTCCTAAAGTGGACGTCGACATGATTATGGACCTTTACTTCCCACACCGATAGATGAGGGGAGTATTGTGATCGTTAAAATTTTCGATTTTGAGATAATAGGCTTTTTGGGTGTTTTATGATGTCTACATAACGAAAATCCACACAACCCATTTCCAGCTTCCAACTAGGAAGCTATTGGATTGATTTCAATTAAATTTTCGCACAGTATTACTACCGCTGCGAGGATATAAAATCTTTATGATTTTTTTAAATCGTGTCAGCGGCGGCGCAGCAATAATAAAGAACTAAAAATATAGAAACAGCTCAAACCTCGTTTTTAGGCGTTTTGGGGGTTTCGTGATCATTTTCTACTTTTTTAGGTCGGGGTTATATTGGGGTAGTCGGGGGTGGGGGGTCATAAAGCTCAATTTTTCTGTATTCATGATAGAATCCACTGAAATATTTGTTTGATGTTTTTATGGTGGTGTTAGTACACCTGAGTACAAGGCATTATTTATAGTTTCTCTGTCTGCTAGACATATTCTGATTATACGAGTATCAATAAACTGCCGTGTATCGTTTTGTCACCGTCGGAGTCGACTACCCTACTGAAAACAAGGAATAACAACATGAACGAGGAGACCGGCGGCGGCGCGATGGCTTGCGGGAGCAGCATCGTCGACGGGGCATACACAGGCTTGCGTTATGTCGTGTGACGTCACAGCGTCTTCGCGCGGAGGATACCGCAATTCAAACTTTAAAAGACTATAACTTTTCTATTAAAGGAGATAATTACAAAATTTTTTCGCCGTTGTTCTCTAACTCTTTAGGACTATCTGAAAAAATGGAAACTTCCTCATTATGTCCACCAGTTCATTATACGTAGTTATAACGGTTGCAATTTTCTAGTAGTTTAAAATAGTCGTCCGATGTAGCACATCAACAAATAGAGAGACATGAAACGCGCGCTGCAACGTACATCTATGCTACGTAGTAAACTGCATTTTTTGTGACTGTTTTAATCTAACCACACAGGGACGGAATTAGAAAAGAGGATTCCATTATCGGTCAGTATCTTGATATCCCTAAGCATTTCGTTTATAATAATATGTTACCAGTAAAAATCAGTCCTTTTGGCGAGTACCTACTATATGCCCTATTAAGAAAAGTCCCAACCTAGGAAACACAATGCTGCATGCACAGAGCACTAGACCTGCGGATACATCTCTCTAGCTCTACCAAAAAAATACTGATTTGCATGTTTCTCTTGCTTAAGGGGCATTGCATGCAGACACGGGACTCCCCTAATCGGAAATAGTATACAAACTTATAACACCAGTGCTGCGCCTATACCTATTTTGTTGCCTATACTTTGATCCTGAACGTATTAACAACTTCAGAAAACAACATTTTGGTGTGATGCAGTGGGGTAAGGTGTTTGCCAAAAATGTATGGGAAGTACTGCCATTTGACGCCAATGTTAAACTAATGCGGACCAAATGGAACGAGTATGCCAAGAAGCTTGCGGATTCCCATTATACAAGTATAATACTCCAGACTATCTTCCGGCGTCATAAAAAATGTAATATTCTACCCGCAGTCCTGGGTAAAAATAAAAAGTGAGTTTGTCCCCTTTATGGCTGTAACACCTACAACTTCACTTTTGTCTCAGTTTTTAACTAATAACCATTAAAGCGCGCCCTGCGGATACGCTTTAAATTCCTCTCAGGATAATTCCCGGTCTTGCTAAAGCCGCTGCGAAAACGAGCGGCTTTATAATCCGCCAACAAGATTTTAGAAGAACTTGAGGCAGTAAATTCAAAAACGCTTGTAACTCCGTAAGTGATTTACAACCGGGCTTTTCATGCTATAACAATGTTGACTTGTATGCCGTAATTAAAACTCATAATAGTCTTAAAGGAGCCGGGTAGAAGGGCAGATAGGTTTCTAAATAATACGCTCGCAACATGCGAAGTGCCAGAGTAAAGATTTATAGGAGCAATTGGATTTGCCTTTGGACTACAAATTTTCTCAGGAATATGTGAAAAATACAATGCAGATTTCTTTTTGCTGCTGTCAGCTCGGATGTTACGTGTTTCTAGCTAAAAAAACACTGATAATAGTAATTTATGTTGGCGTAACTTATAAAACCTGTGCCTGTATGGGGCGGGTTAGAATATCTTCCATCGTATATCCTGCGTGTCGTAAGAGGCGACTAAAAGGTACCAAACTACTGTCGGTATAAGCAGTAACCTCTTCTCAACCAACAGCTTTGAGTGGACGAGTTGACAAGAGTCAGGACACCTCCTTGTCCTTGGGGTGAGAAATTGTTCCTAAAGGCAGATGAACCGGTAGATACATCTGGTCAACGGCATGAGGATGCAGAAAGCAAATGGGAAACTACTGCACTAAAGATCTTTAAGATATTCCAAGAGAAACTCGTAAAATGAGTAATGCATTTTCGAGTTCACAACATGTCTGTTAAGACAGTGTGACTATGATGATGATGAACTTATAAAACACATCCCATATATGTTACTTGGCTCCATCATGACTCACTATCCCTATTATGTCATCCGAAATTAAATTTCCTTTTTTCGATACAGGCCACAAAGGTTGCGAAAGTGGCTGAAACGTAGGCAAAGTCTATCTTCAGCATAAGTATTATTAGAGGGTCAGTGAAGCTGGAAAGTATGGTTTGGTATTGAATAAGCTACTGTAAAACAGATCTTTTCAATTCGGTCAACGTCTATTAGATGAAAAGCTATATAATTATGTAAGATCCAGCTTTAAACTAATCACAAAATACATTGTATCTCGTGGCTGTGCCGGAATCTTTGTTATTTAAATTATTTTTGCAAGCTTTTCAAATTATCGTATCGGAGAGGCTGCATGGAAGATTGTCTGCGTACAGCCAGGGCAAAAAACTGATCCCATCAGTTGAGGCGTTTACCGGAAAAACGTCTTTAGTCGAAAACATATTTGGGAAAATGAAAAAACTTCCCAGCATGTAAAACTTTGATTAGATTGATTTATTGCCATATCTGGTAGAAGTAAAAGTATATAAGATACATCGTCCACAAGCAGTAATTATTTTATTGTGAAACACATATGAAAAACACACAAGAAAGGCATGGACATATGAGGTTTTTAAGAGAAAAGGTTAACAAATTAGTGCCCTTAATACAAACAGCATGCAAATAAAATAAATTCCGATACAAAAAACAAAGGAATCGTGATAGTGAACAACTATACCTAAAGCCGGCGCCACATATGCGGGTACATATTTGCCAAATATCAATATTCGCCGTTTTTTCAACATTTCTCGCCGAATAGCGAGCACGTATTACCCTTTAGCCGAATAGCATATAATCGGGGTTCGTTGCTCGCCGAATACCGCATATGTGGCGCCGACTTAATACAAAAACCGACTAACTTAAAGCAATCAACTCTGGCTGACCAAAAAACCCGATATCTACCACTCAGTCTTCGCAACCACTACACTGCTATATTATTATCGTTGTCCACCTCGTTGTCGATGACAAAGTTACCAGCAGTATCAGGTTCTGTGTTGTACTGTTTTTATCAAGTTTGCATGACAATTTATATGCACAAGTGGCTTTCTTAGGTGAAAGAATATGGACTTACGATGTTTTTAGAAGAACAAGTCAATTTTACTCTGTAAATAGTATGGAACCTATAATATTTTTTCGGGAAATAATTATTTCTATCTATAAATTTGCCATTATCTAAATTTTGGCAAAAATTGACTTATGAGGTTATTCCGAGAAATGCCTCAATTATAGACTTGTCGCTCTTCTCAGCATCATGTGTAAGGTTATGGAAACTATCATTAACACACAGCTCCTGAAATATCTGGACAACAATAACATCATAAATGGTCGCCAAAACCATGGCGAATCCCGTGCTGTTGCACTTGATATATCAAGAGCCTTCGTTAGAGTGTGGCATTGGGGACTTCTGGTCTAGCTTGCTACTTACGAACTACCACTTGGCCTGCGCTAGTAGCTGAATAGCTTTTTGAACGACCGATCTCTATTGGTTGTAGTCAAAGGCTGTTCATCAGACGTATTTTCAGTAAACTGCAGTATCTCTCGGGGACCTGTCCTATCACATATACTGTTTCTGCTGTACATCAACGAGCTGCTGGAAATAACGTCTAGCCCAATCTACTGTTTCGCAGACGACGGTACATTATTATTATGCAAGCCACTATCATCGCAGGAGATGGTACATTGCCCTCGGCAACACCAACATTACTCACGGGTCAGCGTAGATATAAACTGCTGAGTGGGGATAAGTAAATAAAGTACAGTATAACGTACAGAAAACTCAGGCAACAACAGTGACAAAGAAGTCTCACGTTGAGTTACCAGCTGTGGAAATTGAGGGTCACCCAGTAGTCGAGTCACCTTCCATCAAGCTTTTGGGGATCAACATCAACAATAACATGTCTGGCACGTCCAAGTAATCAGTATCGCTAAAACGGCATTCCAGAAGCTTGAAGCTTTTTTCCGCTGTAGGAAGCTGTATACACCAAAGCAACTACTGCTGCTCTACAAGGCATAGATTCGACCATCGTTGAAGTACTGCTCCCGTGTGTGGAGATCCGCTCCCAAGCACCCTCTAAAACTTCTGTACACTATCCAAAAGAGAGCAATTAGACAGATCGATACGCCTAGCCTCACGAAGGACCTCTACAGCCTGGAACGTCGAAGAAGGGTGGCTGACTTGTCCCTGTTTTACAGATTCTATCATGGAAGATGTTCCAGTGAGTTCTCCCAGACAATAACACTTAAGTCCGTCCGAACAAGGAACACTAGAAAGGCCCTGCGAGCTCATCTTTACCAGGCCGAGTTCCTACTCCCCGTACCAGTCTCCATCAGCAATCCTTTTTTTTAGAAATTCGACGCTGCGGAATGGCTGCCGGGGAATTTGTTTGCCGATGGCTACAACTTGCTGAGTTTCATATCTAACGTCCACAAAGACGTATCGTCTCGTAGGGCTTCGAAAGCGCCATAGGCTTTCAGCGCTTACGGGGGCTGACCATAGAAGAAAGTTATTAGTAAAGCTATTTAGAAAACATGTTGAAAAAAGGCGTCACGGTTTAATTAAATCACCAAAATTCCAATTCTAGCATCACAGTCGTATAATTCCACGCAGCTTTAACGCCATAAGTTACCTGTTAAGCAATTTATGAGTTTCTGGATTTAATTTTGAAAAGATCATTACTTGTGCGGGTTTCTTGTAAACAGCTGCTTCTAAGGTATCTAATTTAAATACTGCAGAGGCAACAAAAGTGCTACTATAATGAGTATTCTTGATTTGCTTGTGTTTTGAAAACTTTTCACAACTTGCAGTGAGTTGATTTCATGCACTGCTATTTTGTTATTTGACTCAAGCTCGTTAATTCATACTTTGGGAGTGTGACTCAAACTGTGACAGTGGCGAGATAGTGTCAGACGAGAACGTGTTCTTCCTCGTAAACTGCGTTTTTACTAAAGCTTTGCATCTTCGTGGCTAGAAAATACAAGTGGGTCAACAGATTTTGCCACCTGGCCATACACATCAGTGAGGAGAATTCACTAATTGAGGAAACAAGAGAATATGGCGAAATAATATTCAGCTGTGTCGCCTTTTTTCAACCTAAAGGCTTTCATACAGAACACAGACTGGCGCGAATGATTCGCGGCGACTGCGAATAATTTGCGTCGGTTAAAATCGCACCATACTGTTTACGTAGCAGCATACATGCCTGTTCAGACCTGTACGGTTTCTTCCGCGCCGACTGCGGATCTGACAGCGTTTGTTTTGCCGCGAATTCCGTTTCGCATTCGACTGCGTTTTGGTCGCTGCCGCTCCAGATTCGCCATGGCAAAACAAGAGAAATTAATCGAACTGGTTATAAATTATCCTATATTATTCTATACTTACCCCACGAAGATTATAGGAATGTGCAAAAAAAGATAAAATATGGAACCAAATACCGAAAGAACTTGGTGTAAGCGGTAAATACCTATAATTTAATATAAAATAAAGTGACACTAAACCAGAAATATTTCCGTAGTTCTCACGTGGTGATTTAAAGGATTTGAAAAATGGATGAAATATATGAGAAAAATATAAAATTCTTAGTTATAGTTTATTCACCTAAAGGAGAACTTACATGGTTTTAGTGCCAGTAAAGGTTTACACTGTATCTGCCAAAATTTTTGGGATCGTCAGTTTCATTTTTTTATGGTTCGCAATATGTTGACCGAACTTTACGAAGCCTGCAAAGTAGACGCCAAATGTTTAACGGAAAACAGATAAAAGAAATACCAAGGGAGCTTATCGGCAAAAAACTTAATCCAGATGAGAAAATCTTGGGGTTGTGGCCAAAATTTTGAAAAATGACGGTCACTGCATAAAGGAGACTCTGGTGTTAACTGCCAAGCTTTCCGCTTATCGCTATCTTCAGGGCTTTAGCGTTGAAGTTTGCCAATGTAAAAAACAGCAACTGCATTGAGTGCAACGACTTTCAAATTCCAGCTACAGTAATAGCCACAATTTAAAAATTTTTACTATGCTATCATGGCGTCTTCCACAAACCGGTCAGAAACAAACAACATATGAGTGTAAAATTACAAACACACGAGGCGACCTTTACGGGTTTAAGTTGAACATGAACAGATAAAAGAAATATGTACGTAAAAAAAACAAAACGTAAATTCCATGTGTGGGTTAAACCATGGATTACAAGTTCTATGAGAACCCTCAGCAGCGGATCCAGCAGGCTACAAAAACCTTCTTAGAATGACAAAACAATATTTTCAAATTCTTTTAGACTGTGACGTCACGTGTTAAAAAAACTGATACCCGCATGAGAGGCGATTTAACACCCCAATTTAAATTGGAAGAATATCTTGCAGATGGAGATTATTCCACTTCCTTCGAACCATATTTACCAAAAACCACAGATTAGTAGCTCCAACGAAACGAATATCAAACTATAAACACTACTTTTTTTCGTGGATGTGTATCACCACTGGCCAGTGATTTCAGGATGATACAGAGTTCTTCAGTTTATTCATATATAAAGACTCAATTTGCCAGTTCCTCCTACGCTACTAAATCTTTACATGTGTAAACACGTCTTCAGTCAAAGAAATAAAATAGCATACACATTTCGTCGGGTGAGAAATGAAATTCTTACTGCCCTCCTTGGATCAGTCTTAAAACTAGTAAAAGTTTCATTTCAGTTTCATTTATATGTTTTTTAACAATATTTTCTTTGCCGTCTGCGTCATGACGCCTGAGTGTGAACAGGTAAGCGACGATCGCTACCGCAGCTAACATGAAACTTCCGCAACTAAGGCGAATCCGCGGTAGGCGCCAGTCTGTGGAAGTCTTAACTCGGCTAAGCTGCCACATTTATTGTTAACCAAACATGTTTCTGTTGTCTGTTCTGTTTGCGCTGTGGTCAACAGCAGATTCACTTCCCCACCTTAAAGACGACGCAGCATCATGATTGGGTAATCGTTGCTACATGATAATGACGATCGCTACCTGGGAGAACCTCCCGATTCCTTTTACCTCATGTCGCGCTGGTCAATTCACTACAGCCACACAGTGCTTGCTGCTTGCAATCCTTGCGGCTATTAGTTATGTACAGAGTTTGTAAGTCTGTTATTAGTTTGTTCATCGTTTATTAGCTAAAGTGTAAAATAAAAATAAAAACGATGGAGCTTAATAAAAACATTAGCAGGCGACATCAAAGTTGCCATAAGAAGTTGTATAGCGAGAAGGTGCATCGCCAAATGGGACCAAGTCTGTACACAAGTGAGAAAATAGTAGTCAAAAGTCAAAGATAAACGAACCTGTCTATGCAAGATTGAATTATGTATTTGCTGGATTTGCTATTACAACCCTGTTACCATAATTGATTGCCACCAGCTGCACGAAAATATCTAAGTGAGAGCAGGCGACAGAAAAGATCTGCCGGTGCGCCATCTGGGATCCGAAGGTACCGGCAAAACAAAGAAATCGCTGCTAAACAGCAGCAGACTTCTTGTTGGAACGCCACGGCGCGTCCGCTTGGCCACCAAAGGAGCGCGGGGATATAGAGCAACCCTCGTAATATCTAAGTGGTTTGGGCGCTAGGTGGACGATTAGAGATACTCATCCATGATGTATGAGCGTAATG
This sequence comes from Callosobruchus maculatus, assembly GCA_951848785.1. Lineage (NCBI taxonomy): Eukaryota > Metazoa > Arthropoda > Insecta > Coleoptera > Chrysomelidae > Callosobruchus > Callosobruchus maculatus. The sequence continues at coordinate 6,845,033 of CATOUR010000054.1, read as the reverse complement.
TAGACTGATCTTAATGAAATTTTCGAATCTGTAGTAGATGATACTCTAAAAAGGTGCATGACAACATTGCTTGTGCTCGGCTTGCATTCCTTTGGGGCCACTAATTGTGATAAGAAGGAATAGACTGTGCTTTTTTGTGGTATTAGATCACAAATAGGGTGCGATATTTTCTCGCTGTCTTGGAGTTGTGTGTTCTACTGTTCCTTCTTAAGACAAACGGAAGCTATCATCTTAGTTTATCAAGCAACATACCTCATTTGTTCCAAATTACTAGTTTTTGCTTTCATCAATGCTGTAGAGGCAGCCAGAACGATAGCTGTTCTTATTTCGGTGGATTCGGTTAAATGTATGGCCAATGGTGAATGCACAGAGCTTCCATCTTATTAGGCCAACTACTACCAACTATGATCTTCTAATGTTCGGATTGTGTAAAAACTGTTTTTTGAGTTTAGTAATAAATTAATAGATTAATCGACTTACCTTAAGGAAGATTAATCCTAATTTTCCGAGCTTGTCCGAAGATATAATTATACGTTGTAGTTTCCGTGAAATCTACTTGTCAGCACGATGTTCCTAAAAATAACAATAAACGAATAACCCCCTCTCTATTTCATCCGCGCACCCTAGACGCTACTGCTACCATCTCATTCCGTTGAAGTGCTATTGAGAAAAAAATCGCCTAACCAACGGGAGATACAGGGCGGGTGGGTAATTATATCTTCGGACAAGCTCGGAAAATTAGGATTAATCTTCCTTAAGGTAAGTCGATTAATCTATTAATTTTCCTTCGCTTGTCCTCGATATAATTATACGTTGTAGCGGTTCAGAGTAAAGAGGGCGATTTTTTTTTTTTTTGAACAACATATATTAATTCAATATATTAGTATATATAATATCATCCGAGGTCAATATGGAAAAATATGTATCCTTTTTAATATAAATTTACAATGAAAACATCAGTTCGTACATAATTATATGTACCAAATATAAGTCTATGAACGTAGATAACATACACACCCTACATATGTATTTCTGATACCAACAACATTAATTCCACAGCATTAATCACACACCAAAGAAACAAAAAAAATATATATTATACACGTGTGTACAAATGTATAACACACACATATAATAAACATACTAATAATTGTCTCGGCAAAGTTATTAGGATCTTCCAAGGACCTATTATGAAATGCAAATACAAGTCATTAGAGTTTGATGAACAATTATAACAATGTTTGATGTATGTATTCCAGCTAAATCTCGTTTTTCTCTTTTTTTTTTTTTTTTTTTTTTACCAACTTATACTGATCTGTGACCAAGCTGCATGGAATACTTCTTCATGAGTGAGCATGAGTTGTTTTTTTTTTTTTTTGCGATATGGTACTCTTTTTCATGCAAAATTCTATAGTAGACGCAATATTCAATTCCGGTTTATTTCTAAAATAAGAAAATATTAGATTCGGTTGATATCTGCCCAGTCTAGATGTTTTTGATATGATTTTTTAATTTATCAGATAATTTCTGTATGCTTTCAAACTCCATTAATGTTAAAGTTTGAACCACCGACGATAAAGTTGACTTAAACTCTTCTAGCAGTATCAGAGCCACACGTATAACATGTTTATGTGTTATATTTTCAAATGCTAAGCTGTGTGACGGATAACATTTGCCCTGTTAGAGATCTGGATTCCAGGTCTACCATGTTTGGGTCTTGATGGATGTCTATAAAAAAAAAAAAACTCCTCTAAAGATTCTACATATTATCTTTTCTTCGCTAGAACTGATTAGAATTAGGAATTTAAAAACTGAGGAGTTTCACTCTCGGTGAAATTAACCTAGATATACTTCAAATTTATACACAAAAAAAAGGTCTTGTTTGTAATTACAAAATTTCCAGTAGTTTCTGAAAACAAGCTGAGTACTGTTCCGGGGGTCCCTCTATTAAAGAGGCTATCATCATCATTTCTATAACGTTTTCTGGTACCTGTCTGAAAATAGCGCTGTACAATCTCACTGCCAGCAGGAAAAATCTGCTTGTACAGAGGATCACTCTGTTAAAAAAGGAGAACTGAGTATACATACTCATTAGGCTAAAAAATGACGTTATTATTATTTATTATTATTCTTTCTCTTTTTTTTTTTTTTTTTTTTTTTATAGTGAAAAAAAAAAATGGAGATACCAGGGTTGTGTTGACCAATCTAGATTAACGACAATTCCTGAAGCCCTTTATTGAAGATTCTCTCTTTTCAGAACTCTATTGAATATGGGGAAAACATACAAGTAGTACGTGTAGCCCAATTTATTGTAAATGTGTCAGTAGAAGGATTCTGGGTCCGGAAAACCGGAAATAAATTTCTGAATTATATTTATTTTTTTTTTTTTTTTTTTGCAAATGAGTTTATTCCGGGATTATCAGTTTTTTTTTTTTTTTTTGCTCGAAACTATGTAACTTGTTGATTACATACTCTGTATCTACAGAAAGCGACCTCGATCCTTTATCAGCTTCTTTGTTTTCCAAGTACAAGTATAGCTACCATATACTACTAATATACTTTACTCCTCACACCATTGCCAAAGCGCTTTCACGGTTTCATTTAACTGTGAATACTTAATAATACTACATGATTTGTTTATACAAGAAATGGCAGTTTGGTTATCAACTCTTAATAGTATACGAATATTAGTTTTTTTTTTTTTTTTTGATCGCAAGACCTGATTATGCCGACTTAATTTCTAGATAATTAATATGCTTGCATTGATCCTAAAACCTCATGGCGAGTAATTTCTCCACAAGAGGCACCCCCACCTGTTGGAGATGCATCCGAAAAAATGTCCATAGAAGAAGATCTAGGTTTAATATCTTGCCATATTCCAATCTCTGTAGGTATATCGCCATTGTAATTCTAGCAATAATTTTTCTGAAATAACCAATTTTCCATTAAAAGTTTAGTTTTTTTTTTTTTTTTGTCTTATTTTTAATCTGCAAATCAGTTCTTAATGTCTTTTTTGTTTTTGCAGTGACATCTGCATATTTACTGCATCACATTCAAAACTCAAAAACTGGCCCGTAGCCGATCTAAGTAGTAGCAGATCCTAATTTTATCAAAAAACCTTAACCTTTAAGAGGATTACGGTTATTCCAGTATTCTCCCGAGTATTCTTCATACATTGGAATTTATCCTTTCCTATTACTAGGATATCGTCTAAATAGAACAACTGTCAATACGCCTTTGAGTGTAAGTCTTTCCGCCCCTGGTTTGAGAACTTTGATGAAAATATAGAGAGCTACCTTCAAGTCAAAGGCAAGACAAGTGAATTAATACAATTTATTGTCGAATCTGAACCTTAAAAATATTTCATGATTCTTTTTAACGAAGGATTTCGAGCCTCTTTTGGAAAGATATGCATCTTTATTTAATAATTTTAAGACTGTTCTATGACCCTCTTTTGAAGTGGGGGGCATGGCTGAATCTATTAATTAAATTCAACTTAAATCTATATGTTCCTTGTGGTTTTGGAATGAAAAATAAATTAAAATGAAGTGAATTTTAGAGTAGGAGGACATATTTTGCTACCTCCTCTTGAATAACTTATCAATTAACTAACTTTGGTATTCAGGGAATAGGTTATCCGAAATTCTTACATAGTAAGTTCGGAATTTTGCATTGGCATAAATTGAAAAGGAATAGATACCACTCCAATCTGTAGTGTAGTGAGTAAGCACTATCTACTTGACGGCTGGCGTCCGAGCGTTAGGCGCGCAGTCAGTATGTATTGGCGGTTGTTGTGTTAGTACAAATAAACGTGTAAACAATAGCTCTGGTTTTTCTTTTCTACAAAAAAAAGGAGTGGATATTACTTTCTGGTTTTCCAATTTTGCAAATATTTTGATAGGTTGCCAGCTTAAGTAATATATATGTACATGCATGTATACACTTTGTATGACTTTGTTTGTAGCATTAGCTGGCTTCTTTCTTACAATATGCTGATGGTGAAAGACCCGACTTCCTCTCCCCCTTCTCTCCTCTTTCTCTTGAATTTGAGTTGAGGGAGGTTGTAGTTTCAGTAACGATGATTGTGTATGCCCGCTGAGTGCTAGCTAAGTTAGCAGGTTTCTAACCTTTGGTACAATCTGAATTCTGACGAAGAACTGAATTGACAGTGTAACGAACGGATAATGCACGTTAGCAAAATAGGTTGTGAGCTTCAGCTGGAAGTATGAGGTTGCTTGATTGTTCCTGCACAAACCTTAATGCTTCTATAACATTTGCGATTGCCCTATGCACCTAACCCTACAGCCATTTGTTGTTGTAAGTGATTTAGGAATCTATAATGACCATTGTCTTTCCTTTTTTTTTTTTTTTATACAGTGAATAATTTCGCCACTAATTTGAGGAAAGGTAATGCCTTACAGTTGCTCGGTACTTTATATTCTCCTAAAAATTCCTCTCTTTGATTCTTTGTCAGCCATTTCTGCAAAAAACTACTCGAATGAAATGATATTTCGTCATGTATTGGCTGCCTACCTTAAATTCAAAATTTGGTTTGAAGCCGAGGTAGTAAAAAAAAAAAAAACGGTTCCGGCTTTGAGGCGTGAAGCGTCCATGCTCGTTGGTCTAAACAAGCCGTGGAACACTTTTTGTCTTTTCCGATCTTCCGATGAGTCTGAGATTAGAACAGGAACCCACCAGCTTCGAGGATTGTTCGAAGAATATATGCCTTCTGCTTACTACTTAATACCAAAAAAGGAATAAAGACTAACGCATGCTAATCTTATCTTTCCTACGAAGTGTTCCTCCTGCTTAACTGTTTTTTGGACCAACGCACATTAATCCAGAAAAAAAAAACAGGATCAACAGATGAACAAGGAAATAATTTCATCACATCTCCCAACTCGATCTTTTACCCAGAACTAACGAACGCTAATTCTGTTTTTGTTTAGCAAAAAAATGCCGAGCCAATACAAGGCCGTAAATAAATAAAATCGAACGACTTTACTTATTTGAACGAGTTTCTGGAGATATTATGCTAATGCATATGAATTCTACTACCCCACATATAAATAGAATCGAACGATTCTATTTATGCTAAAAAGACAACGAACGTTATCTTAAGTGGGAATGAATATGCACCACACTGCGACCGCGGTGATGCATATATGTTTACGGGAGGTTGCTGCATTAACACTATAGATGACTCCTCCGTACCTAAAAAGAATATATTTGTCTACAACATTAAGGCCTACCTGATGATTCGGAGATATGGAGATATTATGCTCCCATGCATATGAATTCTACTACCCCACATATAAATAGAATCGAACGATTCTATTTATGCTAAAAAGACAACGAACGTTATCTTAAGTGGGAATGAATATGCACCACACTGCGACCGCGGTGATGCATATATGGGAGGTTGCTGCATTAACACTATAGATGACTCCTTCGTACCTAAAAGAGTATATTTGTCTACAACATTAAGGCCTACCTGATGACTCGGATGAACTGTCTGACGATAGGCAAACCTAAGAATTCTTTTCACACTGGATTTGTAGTAGCTTCCTCCTATGCCTCTTGATTTCCTTATGTGGAGCACGCACACTGCCTTTTTTCGACATATTTTTATTGCGAAACACCTAAACAAGTTTGTAGACTGCGGAACGTGTTGTGTTGACAAGCACGAATAACGGAATGAGATGGTAGCAGTAGCGTCTAGGGTGCGCGGATGAAATAGAGAGGGGGTTATTCGTTTATTGTTATTTTTAGGAACATCGTGCTGACAAGTAGATTTCACGGAAACTACAACGTATAATTATATCGAGGACAAGCGAAGGAAAATAATAAATCCTTGAGCAAACGAATACGCGTGCTACTACTCCTAGTTAATTATGCTTTGCTTTATAATTCCTAATATTACTCTATATTATATAGACACGTCCCCTATATGTATTCATAATCATTGGGGGGTATATAGTGAATCATTAACGGCCCCCAGTCGCTTCAAAGAACAATGTGTTTCAAAACAAAAACAAATGACATCCTACTTAAATTATTCGGCATTCTAGAGATTAGCCCAAGAAGGACTTTAATTTAGTTCGTCTCTGCTACGTCGTATTTCTACGTCATATTACTGCGTCGTATTTCGGCACGTTTTCTCCATGCATCAAACATAAGCTCAGGATTACTAACAGACTACTAAATCGACAGTATTTTAAAAGCAGTTCTTAATTATTGATAAGGTTGGACAGAGGGTCTCGATGAATCTCTGATTCAAAAAAGGAATTTCTCGACATACATCAATTTGGAACAAATCTAATATCAAGTTTGTCATTAGGCTGTCACCGTGGACTTAATAATAAAAATGTGTCAGCTAGTAGAGTACCTTAAGCGCCTGAAATATAAATACCCCGGAAAGTATTAACTTTGGACCAATAATTGGACTACCTGCTGACTACATTATTAATGGCATATTACAAACTTTACCCATTAGAATTCGAAGCTTTTACTTGATATAAGATGGATGAATAAATATAGATCAAAAAAATAGATTTAAGACACAAATAATAAATATTCAGATACGCGGCAAGCTTCCGAGACCAGTTTTGTTTTTTTTTTTTTTATTTCAAAAATTACCGCATCAACCTGTTGGCCATTAGCGGCATATCTGTTGTGTTACAATTTGTGTAAGAAATTCGTTTGTTTTAAATAGCTTAATAGGTCGTGAATGTTACAGTTTGGTCCTAATATATCAGTTAAAGTCTGGGATGTGAGATTACATTGCACTCTGTAGCACTCTAGTAAAGGACATTGCACTAATATGTGTTTCACAGTCAGTTTCACTTCACACACTTCACACATAGGTTCTGACGAAGCCGGGTAATTAGTGTTTGATGCCTTCTAGTTGCTGTAATTGTGGTCCATGGTCTGAATTGAGGTTTTAGTTCCAGTAGTTTTGATGGGTGGCTTTGCCAGTTGCTGTTCCAGGTGTTGATTAGTTTGTTTTTTAAAGATGCCTTGATGTCTGAGGCTGGAATACTTATAGTTGATGTATCGTTGAGGTTCGCTGCCATTTTTGCATACATGTCCGCTTTTTCATTGCCTTTGATCCCTACGTGCGACGGGGCCCAAATAAAGACTACATTGAGATTTTGGGATTGTACCTTGTGTAGTAATTGTTTGATTTCCTGTACTATATGGTTATTTGTATATATTTTTTCGATGAGAACTAAAGAACTTAATGAGTCTGTTATAATCATGGATTGTTGAATATTCCTATCTTTTACCAGTTTCACTGCTTCAAGTATTCCGTATAATTCTCCAGTCAGAATCGTTGCTGTGTCCGGTAGTTTCATTTTCAGAATGGTGGTGGAAGTCACAACAGCTGTCCCTATTTTGTTGTCTGTTTTTGATGCGTCTGTGTATATATCTTCATAGTTTCTGTATTTATTGATTACTTCCTGGAACTTTTGTAGTATTACTGGGCTTGGGGTATCTATTTTACTTATGTTTGTGAGTTCTTTGTTGATGTTTGGTCTCTGTATGGTCCAAGGTGGGATGTTTTCGTTACTTCTAAGAGTGGAAGCAGCAAATTGGGTGATATTGAGTCTTCTTAAATGAACTGCAACTCTCTGGTGAAATGACTTCCTGTAAATTGTGTTGGAACGGTTTCTGCTTATATTTGCGTTGATTTGTGCTATGTTTCTGTGGGCTGGTATATTTTTATTAGAAGCAATTTTGGTAGTGTACGCAAAGCTCAGCAATGCCCTTCTATCGTTTAAAGATAGTTCGCCTGATTCACAGTACAGGCTTTGAACCGGTGTTGTCTTGAATGCTCCTAGTATTAGGCGGAGTGCCCGGTGGTGTATACTGTCCAATGGTTTGAGAGCAGAAGGACTGGCTGAGGCGTAAGCTATGCTGCCATAATCTATTTTGGATCTTATTAATGCTCGATATACGTTAAGAAGCGATTTACCCTCAGCTCCCCAGTGCCTATTAGCTAAATATTTTAACACTGTCATTCTCTTTTCGCATGTCTGGACCAAGTATGCAATGTGTTTTTTCCATGTTAGTCGACGGTCAAATATAAGTCCTAGGAATGTTATATCCTGTGCTTGCTCAAGTGTCGTGTGATTTAGTTTTAAGAGTATTCTGCTTTCTGTTGCTGTATTGGAAAAAATTATATATTTTGTTTTTTCTGACGAGAACGATAGTCCAGTCGTTTCTGACCATTTTTCCAACTTATAAATTGTATTCTGTATAAGGTTTCTGTTCGTTGTTAGGCTTTTACCCCTTACGAAGATTATCATATCGTCGGCGTATAATCGTATTTGGACCGGTTTTTCTATTTGATTTAAGACATCATTGACTGCTATTAAGAAAAGTGTTGGACTTAATATTGAGCCTTGAGGGATTCCATTTTCCTGTGATCTGGGCTTAGATAAAGTTCCATTTGAGCGAACTTGGAAGCTTCTATTCTTCAGAAAATTGAAAATGAATGCGACTATATTTCCATCGTATCCCCATGAAAGTAGTTTTTTGATGATGTCATATCTCCAAGTAGTGTCGAATGCTTTATTTAGGTCAAAATATACTGCAAGGCAGTGTTGTTTGTTATTAAAAGCTTCTTGTATGTGTGTCTCAAGATCGATAATGTTGTCTAATGTGGATCTACTTTGCCTAAATCCAGATTGTTCGCTAATTAGTAGATTTTGATCTTCTAAGCTCCATAAAAGCCTTTTATTAATTATTTTTTCTAACAATTTACACATTGCACATGTGAGTGATATAGGCCTGTAAGATTCGGGGTCAATTGGTGATTTGGTTGGTTTGAGTATTGGTACGGTGAATGACTGTCGCCATATATTTGGAAAGTGGTGTTCCATCCAAATTTTATTGTATATACGTAACAGATGTTGTTTCGCTATCGACGGTAATTTTTTCAAAAATATGGGGGGTATTTCGTCCGGCCCTGGAGAAGTTTCCTTCAGGTCGTTGAGTGCTTCTTCCATTTCTTGTTCAGAAATCGGTGCGTTTATCGGGTCTCTATTATTCTGAAAATGTATTGGTATTGCTTCTACATCTATTTTGTGTTGGAGAAAATCTGGATTGTAGTTTTGGTTGCTGGAGCTTTTGTAATAAGTTTTACTAAGTGCTTCCACGATAGCTTCATTACTTGTGTGGGTAACACTTCCTTCTTTTAGATATTTGATTGGTGTATATGCTTTACCTCCAGATATACTTTTGATTTTTTTCCAGACTGTTGCTAATGGTGTTGAGCTATTTATATTGCTAACAAATTTCCTCCAAGATTCCTTTTGGCTCTTTTTTATTATGAGTTTTGCCCGTGCCCGTTTATGTTTCAAATCGATTAAGTTCTCAGTAGTTTTATGTTTTTTAAATTTGTTCAGGGCTTGTTTAGATGCTCTAATTGCTGCGGCACAGTTGTCGTTCCACCAGGGGACGGGATTTGTGTTTATCATTGGTTTCGTTCTGCCCATACTGCTATGCGCTGCATTTGTTATAATGTGGCTAAAATTATGTAACTCTTGATCAATGTTGTTCTCCATGTCAGACTCCTGTAGGTTATGTATTATAGTTTCTGAGTAGTGGATCCAATCGGCTTTATTAAGATTCCACTTTTCAAGTGGGGTACTGGTATAAGTTTCTTCTGTGTTGAAAATTACTATGGGAAAGTGATCGCTTCCATAAAGGTCGTTCAGAACGCTCCAGTTTAAATAGGTTACAAGATTTGTCGAGGATAAGCTTAGGTCTATTGCTGACGATGTTCCAGTTCCGAGATCCAATCTTGTGTCAGTACCATCGTTTAATAGATTAAGGTTAGTAGTATCTAATATATCTTTTATTATTTTTCCACGAGGGTCGTTTCTTTTGGAGCCCCAAGCGTGATGGTGGGCATTAAAGTCTCCTAGGATAATTCGGGGGGAAGGTATTTGTTGAATTAACGCGTTCAGTTCATTAATATCCAAATGGTGGTTGGGTGGTATGTATATATTACAGATGTTGATGTTAAGAGAGCCTTCTATTGTAACTGCAATTGCTTCTAGTTGTGTATTTAAATTTATTAGCTTGGCTGCTATGTTATTTTTTACATACATAGCAACGCCGCCACTAGCTATGAGGTTAGAGTTGTCATTGCGGTTCTTGAAGAATCCCGTATAGTGCTTTGGTGTGTGTGTCTTTGTTTCATGGAACCGAGTCTCCTGTAAACAAATGACATCTGGGCTGTGATGTGATATAAGTTTTTGTAACATGTTCATATGGCTGTAGTATCCATTTAAGTTCCATTGTAGTAACGACGTAAGGCCAGTTAACATATCTAATATCTAATAGGTGGTGGAGTCCATGGAAGAGGTATCGCTAAGGTAATCGTTAGTGTTATCTATATAACGTTCTAGTTTTTTTCGTAGCCTTGTGCATCTATTTTTAATTGCTCTATCTGTTACGTGAGGATAAACTAAAAGTATCATTTCAATGAGTCCTTTAATGTCATTTGTATAATCTTCCACTATGGTCATTATGTCATGTGTTCCATGAGTATTCTCCAGAAGGCTTTTAAACTGGTTGCTGTTCAAGGCAAGAGCGGGTCTATGGGTATCTATGAAAGCTTTCACATTGCCTCCTGGGAGATGTATGAGGGTTGAGCATCTGGTTTATGTTTCTTTGTTTTTGCGGGTTTCGGTACTGCAAATAATGGAGGGTTTACGGCATCTGATGTCTGATCGTGTGTTGGTGTGGTCGGCGAGATTGCTTCTGAGAAGTTTCGTTTGGAGGACTTGTTAGATTGAGTATCTACATTTTTATTGGGGGTTATAATTTGTTGTGTATCTGGAGATTGATGTTCCGATAGTCTTTTTTCCGTTTGTCTTTGGCTTCCTTGTATATTTTCTGTAGATTGTTCAGTAGGTTCTGATGGTTTGGCTGTCGGTTGTGTAGTTTCGTTTGTGGGTGATAGGTGTGTTCCTGGTTCTTGTGAGATGGCTTGTTGTTCAGATGTAGGTTCTTCTTGACTGCTTGTTTCAATTATTTGATTGTTATTTGTCTGTTGTGTGTCTGTTTTTTCTTGAGTGATAGGTTGGCTCCGTGTTTCTGATATGTTTGTCTGCGGTTGGGTAGGTGATGGGCACTGGGAAGCTACGTGTCCTTGTTTGCTGCATTTAAAACATTTTTGGCTGTCCAGCGACAGAAAAATGCGATAAGATGTGTTTTCGTGAGTGATTTCTATTGAATCTGGAAGATCTGTGGAGTGTTGATTAGGTTCTATATATACTTGTCTTCTAAAACTCATTATGTGGCTGTATTCTGGTAGTGGGGCGCCGATTCTTAGAAATGTAATTGATGATGTTAGTTTTAGGCCTAATTGTATCAGTTTTGTACTTAGAACTGCATGCGGAACTGTGGGACTAACGTTTGAGATCACTAGGCGGTCAGATGGTGTTATTAATCTTCGCGCCTTTATGATTTCGCCATTCACTTCGATTTGTTCAGGATTCTCTAAAAATGTGTCAACTAGACGTTTGCTAGATAAGTAGATGCATACTCTGTTATTGGAGATCCTAGAGCAAAATAGTATATTTCTAGGATTAACTATAGGGCCGAGTTTTAGTAGGTAATCTTGTAGTTTAGATCCATCACAGGAATTAAATATTATTGCTTGGTCTTTATTCGGGTATTTGAATGTATTTTGTGCTAGTACATTCGAATAGGATTGAGCTGTTGTGACATTTTCAGGTGTGTTTAGGTACTGTATTGTCGACATTATTCTATTTTGGAATATGCTCTTGGCAGGCGTCGTATCATTCCTCGATACGGACCTGTTTTCAAGAGCGTATTTGTTATGGTGTTGTTCTTGCCACCGTGCCCCGCGCACCCGGACAGCCGGACAGTGTATTGTTATTTATTTGAATTGTATCTTAATTGGCTAAGTAAACTTGGTGTAACTACTCACAATGCGTTGATATGGCTTCAAACTATAGCACTGATGTGTTTTTCGTAAATTTTGGTTGTATTTTCACTGATAATTTGTTACTAAACTGCAGAGATTCGCACTTTAACTTTCAAGACAATATCGGTCAGGGCCGAACTGAGACCAGTTTTGTGCAAGGATGCTTTATAAATATATTTCTGGACTAATAGATATTAAACATTAATAGTAAACAAACAAGGGTATTACAATAATATGTTTTCTTTCAGTCATCGTATCGCTAAAATTAAAATAACTATATTTTTTCATTTTCGCCGGCTTCTACTTCTTTCATTCTTATAATGGAACTTCTGGTCAAGCTTGCTGCTTATGGCCTATACCACCTGACCTGCGACAGTGGCTGAATAGCCTCTTGAACGAACGATCTCTGTTGTAATCGAAGATTGTTCATCAGATGTATTTTCAATCAACGCCGGTGATCCTCAGGGATCTGTCCTATCCCCTACACTATTTCTGTTGTACATCAGCGAGCTGCTGAAAATAACATCCAATCCAATCTACAGCTTCGCAGACATTAATGGCGTGCATGGAACCTGGTAAGCCACTACCGTCCCAGGAGGTGGTACGTCGGCGCAGCAGCATGCCTCACAGATCAACGTAGAATATCAAGATAATTGTCGAGTGAGGATTAGTAAATAGAGTTCAACGTACAGCAAACTCAGACAACAATACTTAAAAAGAAGTCTCGCGTTGACTTATCATTACCAAATGTGGAAATGGAGGGTCAGCCTACAGTCAAGTCACCTTCCGTCAAGCTTTTGGGAGTCAACATCAACAATAACATGTCCTGCCACAACCACGTCGTCAGTATTGATAAAATGGCATCCCAGAAGCTTGGAGCTTTGATCCGCTTTAGCAAGCTGTATACACCAGAGCAACTACTGCTGCTCTACAATGCACAGGTCCGACCATCGCTGGAGTATTGCTCCCATGTGTGGGGATGCACTCCGAAGCACTCTCTAAAACTTCTGCACAGTATCCAGAAGAGAACAATTAGACTAATCGATGTACCTAACCTCACAAAGGACCTCGACAGCCTGGAACATCAGGGAAGGTTTGCTGACCTGTCCCTATTTTACAGATTCTATCACGGAAGAATACAACAATAAGTTTATTTTTTTGAATTTTTTATATTACAACTAAAGTTTTACAATATTACATAACATACGATCTCTCAGACAGCGCTTCAAAAACTACTGGTATCGGGAACACACAAAATTCTATATTGTGTCTAAAAACTAAATTTGTACATTTTCAGACTTACAATAGTGACAATTATTCCATGTTTTAATTCTGACTATGTTTATGTGCTTTTTCAGTCTTTTCACAAATGCCGAATTCGGGCAGTGCCCAAAAAAAATCCACAGAACTAGTTTTGAGCAAGCAATATTTCCCAAACCCGAAATATTAATTTTATACGGCTATTGAGCAATACCAAATAGGCAGAACTAGTTTTGCGCATCTTGAAATACACCGAACTAGTTTTGCGCAACTTGAAATGCACAGGACTAGTTCTGTATATTTTCTGAATGACCAGCACAAATTCTGCTTCTTCCATTCAATCAGCGCCAGCGACGGACTCAAATAAATATAAAGTTAAATATATTTTGATGAATACCAACAAATAATAAATCGCCAACTGAGGCTGGTTCAAATTTTTTATTTGATTGTGTGAGCATCAAATTGGCTTATGCTTCCAAACCTCTTTTTGCGTTTTCACAATTCGTACTTATATTGCAGGAACGGTGGCAAAGAAAGCTAACCTAACCTAACCTAATCTAATCTAATCTAATCTAAACTAACCTAAACGATAGGTTTTTGTTGGTTTTTGACACACAAAGCCTAACAAATGTTCACTTTCGTTTTCATTCCGCACCACAGAACTAGTTCTGTGCATTTTAAGTTGCGCAAAACTAGTTCTGTGCATTTCAAGATGTTGCAAAACTAGTTCTGCCTATTTGGCAATGGTCAATAGCCGTATAAAATGAACATTTCAGGTTTGGAAAATATTCCTTGCTCAAAACTAGTTCTGCGTATTTTTTTTGGGCATTGCCCGAATTCGGCTATTGAGTGTAACATATGCATTATACAGGGTGAGTTTTTAGTACCGGCTCGGTCGATTACTCTGCAGGAGATAGCGAAAAAAGTTGTATATAAAAGTTGTAGCCACGGATATACTCCTCGCTCAGAAAATATTTTTAATCATACAGGGTGATGCACAACCACGTTCTGATGCAAACAAGCATTTTTTTAAACAAGACACCCTGTATATTATTCCACATTCAAATTCTACTAACGATTTCCGTTTCTCCAATATAGGGTACTGTTACATTATACATGGTGTTTTAAAAGTTATGACCATTTTTATATCCAAATCGCTGTCAAATGAACGTACTGTATATCAAAAAGTGATGCATCACAAATCATTTTTTTACATGAATGGATAAAAAATATCATCTTGTTTTAAAATCGGCTACAAAAAAAGCCCGCGACGCATATTTGTATACAGGGTGATGCAGAATGCAAAATCTAGATTTTCTCCTTTTTTTCAAATGTAACCCCCAATATTTTACTATACCAAAGAATTGCTTTTAATATACTATTTCATCTTTGTATAGCACTTGTTATAACTGCATACATTAATTTCTGATATATTTCGATTTTTCTACAAATTCTAAATATAGCTTCTGTTTGTTTACTAAAATTTATTTATTTTGAGAAAATATTATCCAATATAATTTTTGCTTAACAAACAACTAAAATAAAAGACCATAATAGTACTTGATCAAGTCAGAACACTGGATTATTGAGATAATATAGATCAAGTGTGCTGAGTAAACAATTTTATAGACGTCATGCATAATTACCAAGCAGATCTATCAGGTAGGCTATGAAAAATATTAAACGACAAGATTCAAATAAAACGATTCTTCGACCTTTCAAACGCATTAGTTTTAAAGTGCCTCCGTTCTGGATATTGCTGTTCAGAGTTGATATATTCTAGAGTAGGCAATCTCTCAAAGATTCTCCTAAATACCTCAATGGAAAAATTAATTTTTAAACCTCGCTTTTCACACAATACGGAATTATTGGGCAGGTTATGAAAACCGTCAATTTTTTAAAGCATACCTTTGATCTGCTTGATGATTATGCATCACGCCTACAAAATTGTTTCCTCAGCATACTTGCCTCTATTATATCGATGATTCAGGGTTTTGACTACATCAAAATACTATCATGATCTTATATATTTAGTTGTTCGTTAAATAAAAAACGAATTCGATAATACTTTTTCAAAATAAATAAATTTCAGTGCACAAATAGAAGCTATATTTTAAATTTACCGAAAAATCGAAAAATCTCGGAAACTGATGGACGTAGGTACAACAAGGCTATTTAAAGATGAAAGGGCATATTAAAAGCAATTCTTTGGTATAATAAGATATTGAGGGTTACATTTAAAAAAAAGAGAAAATCTGCAAATTGCCTTCTACATCACCCTGTATACGAATATGCGTCGCGGGCTTTTTTCAGAGCCGATTTTAAAACTAGATGATATTTTTTTCCATCCGTGTAAAAAAAATGATTTTTGATTCATCACTTTTTGATATACGAGTACAGTACGTTCATTTGACAGCGATTTGGAGATAAAAATGGTCATAACCTTTAAAATACCCTGTATAATGTAACAATACCCTATATTGGAAGGATGGAAATCATTAGGAGAATTTAAATATGGAATAATATATAGGGTGTCTCGTTTAAAAAAATGCTTGTTTGCATCACCACGTGGTTATGGATCACCCTGTATAAATCAGAATATTTTCTGAGCAAGAAGCGTATCCGTGGCTACAACTTTTATATACAACTTTTTTTGGTATCTTCTACAGCAGTGGAGTTATCGACCGAGCCGGTACTAAAAACTCACCCTGTATAATATCGAATTTAACTTTACCAATTAAGATTAGCGTCACTAAGTAAAATAATAATATACTTCTTTCACATTTACACGCGTGGTGTATTCTAGGCGCCAGACGGACTAGCAGTCGAACTTAGCTTGCTCGGCAGAGTTTGCGAGACAACTGACTACTATCGGCAATGCATGCTTTAACCATCTTTGAGGATTAGGTAGAACGTCATAGGTGGTACCTCACATCTTTAGAAAAATCAACGTACTTAAATCCGATGGTGTACACAGTACATCAGCGCGTGTAGTTAAAGGTTAAGCTCATTTTAAAAATGATTAGTAACTTCTTAGTCCGATGTTCTTTAATAGCATGTTTTTTAGTTTTTTTAACTATACTTATTTTCAGTTATTTATTCAAATGTATTGTCAACGAGGCCTCTTTTCTTAGCTAGCTAGCTTTTTGAAGGATACATACCTGTTAATACTCCTGTAGTCAAGATGAGGATTTGTTTTTAATCAATATTATTATATCATAACCATAACTGCAGTTGCGATAATTAACATATCTTAAGGTACCTGCGCCATCTCTTAGTCAGCAGATGCTACTGCTAGTCAGAGTTAAAAAAAGGCCTAAATGGCTTTGCATTAATAATTACCAAGGATTTGCGCATTCGTGTCAATCCACAATATTTCGTTCGAAACCCAGCCATTAATACGGGAGGATCTGCCTTGGGGGAGGGATAAGATCATTATCTGGAAATGTGACGTAAAAGGCAATACGTTATTATGTTCGATGTATGTTTTTTTGGAATGATGTATTGCTCGGAGGGTCTGGGTTATATGGAGAAAATGATATCGGAGACCTAAATTTGATTAGGCCGCAGGCTGTGCCAGGAGGGCGTGAGATCTTTTGTAGGTCATGGTTAGTTCAAATTATGTGAAGAGAATTATTTTTTTGTGGTAGCTTCTTGGTAAAAAATGTGATGAGGTATATGTGTGTATGTGATATCTACCTAATCCAAGACCTTGGCAAACAAATTTCAGTAAAAAAAGAAGAGTGTGTTTTTAGTTACAAAATTAGCAAAGAACTCTGATTCTATCTTCTTGTGCTATAGAGTTAGAAACCGATTCTTGCCGATTTTCTGCCACATAACCGATATTTAATATATTCCCTCTTAAGTTGTCGTATTTTTATGGAGGATGGTTTTAGACATAGCCAAAACTGTAGGGTTCAATTCAAAAAGGTCTTCTTTATCAGCAGCGTTAATGAAGTATTTATTTATAACCATAATGCCTGAATTCAACAATTAACAAATAGAATAAAATATCTTGGAGAAAAACGACTTTTCTGACGTGCTGTTATTGATTTAATTTGCAATTACATTGTTGTTTGTCTACATGTGGCTATATTTCTGTGGTACAGTTTATAATTGCGGCTTTCAATGGTTCGATGATGTCGAGCTTGCTGGTATGCAAACCTGTGACTTCACATAATCGCATCGTCGGAAATTCGGTGGTGTACCACTAACCAGGACCGATGGTACCATCTTTGTGAAATCACATGTCGCCAAGAGTAACATATTCCAATTCAAGCACAAAAAACTGCTTTATTGAAATAATTGGTGTCTTTTTACTGTCCTCCGTCATGATTTCGTTGCCCATTACCGTATTGTTGTTTGTGACGTCTATGAGATCGTGTTATCGAATTTTTCGATTACTCTCTTCTCAGTAGATGAACTCGATGTATTCCGTCCACTGAACATTTGACGCACATTACAAATATTTGCAATAATGCCATCGTTCTGAGAACTATGTTTCAAAATTGAAACTGATTTTTTTGTCGCATATTATTACTTGATTACTAACTCCCGTACTTTAGTTACAATAACCTTTTGTAAATCGATCTCTGTCTGTCTCTGTGCTTAAGAATATCCAAGAACTTTGATCGATCCCGTCTCTAACCTCTTCAAATCAGTCACTATAGTCTAGTATTTAGGATTTGCCTGAGCTACAGAGAAAACCAGAAAACAGTCGTGGTTGTTTCAGACAACTTTTGTCGTATCTCGAAGTTCAATTATTGACATTTACATATAAAGCTAACCTATATCGTGGTAGTCGTGCAGTGTAGAAGTGAGTATTTGAGTAATCATTAATTGCAGACATAACAGAAAACAGGTGAAATACGGAAATGGGCAAATAGCAATAAACGAAGAATTTATATTTGAGACATCAACTGGTGTGTTAGTTTATACCATGCATGGTATCCCCAAGTTCTATGTTCATTTCAGGTTGTAAACTAAACGAAATACAAATGCCTGCTTATTTTACTGGAAAGTTACCGTTCCACTAAAATAGCAAGAAATGTTGGTTAGTTTGTGTACTATCCAGCTAGTTTGTAAACTAGACAATTATTGCCATTGCAGTACAAACACAAAAGTATTATGCAAGTTGGCCGCGGTTTTTGCCTAGTTGACAAGCTATTTGGATAAAGAGCAGGCGACAGAAAAGATCTACCGGTGCGCCATCTGGTACCCGAAGGTAACGGTAAACCAAAGATGTCGCTGCCAAACAGCAGCAGACTTCCTGGTGGAACGCCACGGCGCGTCGGCTTGGCCGCCAGAGGAGCGCGGGTTCTATATTCTGCTGCATATGAAAGTCGATATACGAGGGTTTCTCTATATCTCCGTCAATCCATCAGTACGCAGACAGCTGTTTCACGCTTAATAGCGCCATAAGTCGATTGACGGAAGTACAGATCATCATATTTTTCATGTCTACCACATGATTCACATGTCACAAGTATCTCGGCGTTGTATATACAATGTCCTGTTTATCGTGAAAAATATTTCCAGGTCATGTTTGATCTTATGATAAAGTTTACCTCCTTTACAGAGAGGTGACTCTTTATCTCCTAGAATGCTCTGTCAGAGGTTATCATCCCAAAATCCCGTAATTGTCCTGACTATAGGCAAGCCCTTATGCGTCGCTTTTTCGGCGACTCGCTCAAAGGCACATTTAGTTGAAACGCGCTGAAAACCGAAAAGTGTTCCTGTGTTAACCCGTGGAAATTGTCTGGAAACCTAGCGAGAGAGATGAGGGCATTTTACTCGGAAAATCGCCCTCACCCCGGTCCGTCAGTCACATAATCCGTTGCCGCTTTGTACACCCTCGGATTTCCGCGTTCTTTCTTTTATGCTAGTGACTTCTTGGAATTGCTGACCAGCGTGTAAAAAAAGCGATCCTTTATCTTGTGTAAATTGATTGATTTGCTTATCGATGTGGACAGTTAAAAACTGGTAGGTCCGGTGGCTACCTACAGATTCGTGGTACTTTGGAGCTCTTTCGTCTCCTACCCTCACCTCAATAAGTGTTTTCCACGCGACTAAAAACGGATGCTGACGTCACAAGATAGTTCAATAATCAACATTATCAAACCCATCTCTAACTATAAATGACAACACCAAAAAGCACAAAACAACTTGTTGTTCTATGACACAGAAACACAAGGTAGGTTCTGTTTACGTCAACCTTGTGCCAATCTTCCATTTTGATTTGTGATGTGACAAGTCGTCAAGTGTCGTAGCCAAAATTATCGACCAAAAAGTGTTTACGATACCTCAAATCCCATCACTATAATGTCTTGTGACGTCAGAGGTTGTTTTCGCGTCGTTTTCACTAGTTCAAATTTATAGTTGGAATAAGTCTCACAAGCACCCTAAAAAATCAAAAACTTCTATTTTATGATGTTTAATAAGTTACATTGAATGATTTAAAGCAATACTTTTATTGGGTGCAAGGACCCTATTGGCAAAGAACGGTGTTTTTTAGGGATACAGCGTTTACTACAATGGTCATTAGCCGATTCAATATACAAGTTTATTTAACTGGTGAGCATTAATTTGTGGAATCTACCGGTCCTCATAGGGACCAAATATAAAGCATTGTAGCTGGATGTGACGGAGGTTAGTTTGTATCACATCCTGCGAAAGAGTTTGATTATTTTTAAAAACTTAAGAAGCGCGAAAACTGAGGTATGGTAAGAACTTTGAAGAGAATCCGGCACATTAAGTCTAGACTTTTCTCCCAGAATTTGAGGCAAACTGGTATGTGGTCAAACTTCAGTATACCTTGCCACTTCTCCCATA
The DNA here is from genome assembly GCA_951848785.1 of Callosobruchus maculatus. Classification (NCBI taxonomy): domain Eukaryota; kingdom Metazoa; phylum Arthropoda; class Insecta; order Coleoptera; family Chrysomelidae; genus Callosobruchus; species Callosobruchus maculatus. Next base: position 6,824,974 of record CATOUR010000054.1, on the reverse strand, counting down.
TCGGCGATTCGGTACCAAATGGATGACAGGACGTTAGTCGAATATGTCCAATCCTTACACGAGTCTGGCAGATTTGTTCTTTTCTGGAAAGGCCCTCAGGATAACTCCAGCTCTTGATTATGGACTGCAAATGTTTGAACTGGGTATTGCACTCTTACTATTCGTTTTTCCAGTGTTTCTGGTATTTTATTTTGATAAAAAATGCAGGTCCTTGAATCCAACCTTGGTTTCCGAGGAATCATCAACGATGGCTGTCTTTGCGGCTTGCCGTTTGTTCCTATATGACCAGGTATCCAAACAAAGACGATATTTTTGGATTGACTAGAAGGTAAGGCAATGAATCTGTTGGATCATAGGATCTTTGGAGAAGTTATCCTGTAGGGAAAGGATTCTACTAAGGGAATCGGAACAGACAAGTCCCAGCCCTATTGTTCTGGATGTAGAGCATTGATTCAAGTATTGCAGGAAGCTCAGCTGTGTATATAGAGCAGGAGTTGGCATCGGAGTACCTCTCTCTCGGTTACAACTGCTGTTCCAAGAACGGTGTCTGTAGTTTGCTCAGAATTCTTATTTCTTGCTTGTTCTTCGCCGCCAATGCATCAATTTCTAAAGATATAATTACTGACACAGGTCACAGAATCCTAGTCAGTCATACAAAAATTCTGAAAAATCCAAATAATTTTAACCGAGGCTCCGGTGTCTACTTGTACAATTTCTGGAAATCCCTGCTCATCCGCTTGATCCACACCGACACCAACGTAAGGAAAACTGACCATTCATACTGGTCTGATAATTCTCTTAATCACTTCAGAGGATGGGTACATATACAGGTTGGGTGAATGCTAAGGTTAATCTCAGTCGTACTCTTGTAATAGTGCCCTAAGGGTATCCCGTGCGATCGAGGGCGAAAGCTCGGCGTTTAACGCAAATAAAAAGAAAGTACCATCAGGAAGAATTTTCTAGTCAAAATGACTGTTGGAATTACCAAACCAAGCTGATATTATTAACCTTTATCTTTCCTAGGAACCGTCCAACATAATTCTTCTTACTAAAACTGCCTCAAGGTACATTATATTATTATAAGTGCTATCTTCTATAGTACCCTTTCCTACAATCCAAAGCCCTGATTTAGTTTTATGCAGTTTTCCTGCTTGAAGTCTATTTGTTCCAGCCTAAGCTTCCTAAAAAGTTATTGTCTTTTGTGATATGATGCTTTGCACCCACACTGACCGGTTGTACTCGAAGGTGGTTCCTATTCAAAGAAAAATCCTTTGACTGTTTTCTGGCATGGGGCTTTGGGAATGCCTGCTCGTGCCTGCCTTCAAGCATGGAGTCTCCATATTCATTGTACTGGATGAAGTTTCACTTATTCCATTATCTGGCTTCGATTTGTTCTTTTGGCATCCCCAAGTACCCAGTACCTACGCTCATTTTTAATTTGAGAACTAGTCTTGAGAGTTATTAACAATAGTACCTTACCGAGGTCTTTGAGTGATTTTTAGAGATCATACAATCCTTAATATCAGGTGGTAAAGACAGAGGGTTACATTATTTCTTGCAAAGCTTATCAAATGCAGTTAAATCCCAAAAAACCTTTCGTGTTATTAAAATCACGTAGCACTGGAGAGACATAAGGAAAAGATGTGGGATAGTAAATTATATTTGCGTAGGTTGACTAGTACCAACCTAATCACTAAATTCGAATGGAAGTTACTACATCCAAAATATAAGACAATGACCTTTAGACAAGCCTACTTAGGACCGGTTTATCAATGTCCAGTTAAATATTTATCTGCCAGATAACACCAACTGTCACATAAATTGTTTAAACAATTGAAGGCTAAACTTACGAAGTCGCGTAAATCTTATCTGACAGTTGTATCCATAGCAACGCTATCTGGCAGATACCTATCTGATACTTTAACTGGACATTGAGAAACCGGCCCTAAGGAGTCGAAGTAGGTGGTCAACTTAATGGCTTTTTATAGGGATCGAACAAAGAGCGATCGTACTGATTTTGTGAAGATATGAAGTACACCCAGAAGTTCCTATCTAGGGTTCACTAATAATTCTAAAACTGTTAAAACGTCATCTATAACCATTAATCTGCTGTAGGTTGCAAAACAAGATTTAAGAAATGCAGCGCAGGAAATTAATTTCATGTACCTATACAGGGTGGGCCAATAGTGCGTGGGCGGAGGATTGTGGGCTTACTAAAAAATATTTCAAAAATCTGTCACTTGATCGTAGTAGGGACCCTTGAGGGCTATAACGTAAAAATATTTTCACTTAAATTTTGACGTTTATACAGGGTGATTCATATCAAACTTACATTTTTTTAAATGGAACCCCCTATATATTATTGCATATTTGGATTCCTTGGTCAATTTTAGTGTGACTTTATGTATCACACATGGAACTTTAAACGAAACGTTTAGGCGCAAATCACCATTTTTGGTATAAGTAGGTATCAGAAAAAAATTAAATATCGCAGCGATTATAAAACTTAGAAGGCCGTGACTTTGCGGTACAACTAAGCATGAAATGCGCCACCTTAGATCAGACGGCTAAAATTGAATTCTTTTTGTACTTGGAGAAATCAGTAGATTAATTGAGGAAACTTCAATCACAGATAACTTGATTTTTTCAAATGGCAATGCCTATTTTTGTTTAAAAATTCGAATGTAATATTTGATTACCTTTCTAACGATATAGCATACTCGACACCAATCTTTTTTAGTTTTCATTTTATTTCAAATTTTCAGTCAAATCGGTGTTTTTCAATTTTCCTGCATGCAAGCAACCTAGCAGGCCATGAAAAATAAACAAAAGCGCGTTAATATGGAAGAAACCAACTAACTTAGTAGAAAGATGCAAACTAACTAGAGCAACGAGGCAAGATTATGAAAATTTCTTACAACATATTAGCTCTAACCAGAAACAATAGCGGTAACAAGAACACTCATTTTTCACAGCCTACTAGCTATTAGTCAATTTCCAAAGTCAGTAAAAAAATATTTAATCAAAGGAAAACTACTAGTAATTGTTGCTGGCAGTATAATATCTATGTCTTCTGAATAAATTTCCACATTTAATGCTATAAAAAAGTAGCCATTTCCGTAAGTCAAAAGTAATGGTACCTTTGACTGGAACCCTTCAAATTCTTCAGTAGGTACTTCTACTTATAAGCAAAATTGCGGAAAATGAAACTTGAATTGCAGTCTGTTTGAATTGTAAAACATAGTTTAGTTTGCAGAAAACTACATGAAATAAATACAATTACAACATAGCGTAATTAAAAAATTCTAGCAATTATTTCAATAGATGTTCAGAATGCTCCAGTTGGAGATTTCACTTTTGACTTAACTAAACGGAAGTGACTAATCTTTTTATCCCATTAGATGTGAAATTCTAAACATGTTAGACTGTAAGCAAAAATCGCTGGTAGTTTTCCTTTTGTTTCAAAATTTTTAATCGTTTTGGAAAGTTGTCAAGCTCTAGTAGAGCTCAATAGCTAGTAGGCTGTGAAAAACAAACACTTCTGTCATAGCCCAGCTACTCATTTACATTATATATCTTGGGGCTATTCTATCCGGTTAGAGCTAATATGTTGCAAGGAATTTTCATAATCTTGCCTCGTTGCTCCAGTTAGTTTGCATCTTTCTACTAAGTTAGTTGGTTTCTTCCATATTAACGAGCTTCTGTTTATTTTTCATGGCCTGCTAGGTTGCTTGCACGCAGGAAAATTGAAAAACACCGATTTGACTGAAAATTTGAAATAAAATGAAAACCAAAGAAGATTGATATCGAGAATGCTATATCGTTAGAAAGGTAATCAAATTTTACATTCGATTTTTTAAACCAAAATGGGCATTGCCATTTGAAAAAATCAAGTTATCTGTGATTGAAGTTTCCTTAATTAATCTACTGATTTCTCCAAGTACAAAAAGAATTCAATTTTAGCCGTCTGGCCTAAAGTGACGCATTTCATGCTTACTTGTACCGCAAAGTCACGGCCTTCTAAGTTTTATAATCGCTGCGATATTCAATTTTTTTCAGATACCTACTTATACCAAAAATGGTGATTTGCGCCTAAACGGTTCGTTTAAAGTTCCATGTGTGATACATAAAGTCACACTAAAATTGATCAAGGAATCCAAATATGCAATAATATATAGGGGGTTCCATTTAAAAAAATGTAAGTTTGATATGAATCACCCTGTATGAACGTCAGAATTTGAGTGAAAATATTTTTACGTTATAGCCCTCAAGGGTCCCTACCATGATCAAGTGACAGATTTTTGAAATATTTTTTATTAAGCCCACAATCCTCCGTCCACGCACTATTGGCCCACCCTGTATATTGAATGCTTGATTAGATATAATAAATAAAATATTAATGACAAGGAATTTCACAAAATATACCTAGATCGGGCATATAATGCAAATGAGAATAATGCACAGTCGCAGGAACACACATGGAAGGGTAAAAGTGACTAATTGGTGGCAAGAGAAAAAGGTTTTGCCAAATCAACTCCAACTTTATAATGATCGCTATTCAAAAAAGGATAACGCAACTACGAGAAGCAGAATATCAATCACTAGATCTAAGATGAATATTATAGATCTGGTTCACTAATACCATAATAATAATAAGGTATGCTCTAAAGATAGTACCGCAAGGTATTTTCGTTTCCTACTTGGTATCCAATTCGTGGAACTGTAATCTATAACAACAACAAACTCTGACTCTGAATCTTCCTTCCTATATATGGAAAATTGGAAGTAAGAGATTTCTAAGGTTTAAAAACAAATCAACGCCTAGATTCAAAATAATGGTTCACATACGATAAATAAATCAGTCCTTTTTTCTATTATTAAGCACCAAGATACTCACCTAACAGACAACCGCCAAGTATACCAAAAACCTGAATATTTCGCTAAACTCCTTCTAGCTATCCCGGGCAAAGTGAAATGTGGATTTAGATACGTAACCTAGATAGCCTTCAGTGCTTTCTGAAGCGAAGCTACCGCGTCTATATCATTTACACCAGACAGGTCTTCCTTCACCGATAATTATGGGCCGGGTCGAGTTTCCTGTATCACGTTGACATGTTTACGTTTCCTTATTTTCTCTCCTCGCTTATGCAGCTGTCCGCAGACGCCCTAAAGGGCCCTTTTTATTTCCGTCGTCGAGCGGCAACCGCTTATCCCTACAGCTCTTTATTTATAGTCCAGGACGAGATTACTTCTGAATCGTTGTTTCAGAATAGTATTAGCTTATATTGATAAATTCAGTAGCTTAAGAGATAGACAATGCAATAAGGGCTTATGTACTAAAACTTTAGTTGAAAAAACGCCATTCTATATGCGCCTATAATATTTGGGCGTAATATATCCTCTCATTATGTTATATCCTGGAATTAAGAAGGGCCCTTATTATTTATTGTTTATCTTAAAGATCTACATTTATGTTTATATAATTTATCTGTAGACTTGTTTGCTGATGATACTCTATTTTTGTATCAATTACAAAATTTTGGGAAAACTGATTACATTCTAAATAAAAAACTTAAAGAACCATACGAGTGGTATGACAGAATAAACTTAAGATGACAAAATGCTTGATTATAGTATCTAAGATAAAATGTCGAATATTCAAAGATTTTAATTTATATCTTAATATAAATGGTGATAATATTGATTCTGTTTGTGACATCAAGTTATTAGTTACACTAGACTTTCAGCTAAATTTTGATAATCATGATGTAGATGTAGATTGCATGTGTAAGAATATCGGGAAAAAAGTAGGCTTCTTAGGGCGTATATCGCAGTCTTTTTTCTTGATCTAGGATCATAGTCTATAATTGAATAACTTTTCCTCATTTCACTTATGCATGCTCACCTCTTATTTTTTGTAATATAGAAGATATACAGATTCTACAAAATAAGGTTATGCGTATTCTGTTAGGCTGTGGTAGATACAAAATATTGACTTCATGTTGCAAACCTCATGTTGGTTGAATGTATGGCAGTTTATTGAAATAGCAAACGTCATCTTAACATACAAGACAGAAAATAACCTTCTTCCTATACACCTGAAAGTTTTCTTGGAGAAACGAAGTAATCTACATATCTATCAGGTCAGGTACATATTCTAATATTTCAGGTGTAAAAACTGCAGTACTCCAAATAATGTTGTTTTATGATTGGGCCTCCTACTTCAATGAATTATAAACAGGCGCGTAATTCAAGGAAGATGAAACCAAAGGTCTATTTGTGCCCACGGGAGTCACAAGTCTAACTTATATACTTAACCATTTGATTTTGTTGTAATTTTCTTCTCGTGTAACTAGCCAGCTGCTAATCAAAGGTTTACTTATTTATTTTACAACTTACCCATTATAAGTCCAAGAACTTAACGGCCTATTTAATACAAGGTTTTTCTTTTACAACTCCGCGGCGGTTGCGAAGGGTTTATATGAGAAAAATGTAGAAAGAAACAGGAACTGGTGATCCTATGTGAACATCTGGCAGATTTTTTACGTAAAGCTTACTTTTTAAAATACAGGTGAAATAATCCTGGAAAGTTTCATACCAATATGGACCAAAGTACATTATATTCTTAATCCTGTTATTAATATCAAACCAAATCTCTAACAGTACAATATTATGGTATGTCGTATTCCAAATTTCCAGCAGTTCACATAATATAGTACCTTTAAATTGATTTTCCCAGAAATTGCATTTTTACGATTTCTAGCGTGTATATCGACTGAACAAGGCAACCCTTGCATTTTGAAACTATTATATATGCGACTTTAAATTTTAACCTAACAAAATGAACATTTTTTAAATGTGATTCTTATAAGATTATAGTATATTTGGAGCGCTCTCATTTTTTAGGGCTATGTTATAAAGTTTTATCAATAAACCGTGATTCGTTTTTTTCATTGTAGTAATCGAGAAAATTCAGAATTTATGATAATTAAATAGTAGTAGATGGAATATACACCTACAATATTCCATGTTGTAAATGTCTGGACAAAAGGCTTTCCTCTTCCACGGTAGAGCGTTGATAAAATATACATAAAACCGACTTACCTTTAAAGGTCACTTATCTACTAGGATATCGACATGCAAGCAGTCTTAAGATAAACTAGGTATATCGTGACCTCACGTTATGGAGTCTTAAAGCCTAAAGTACTTGTGGTTTTAAAGGTTAGCTTTATCGAAGGCCGTGACAGCTCTCTTAAGTGTGGGCCCTCACGGCTGTGAGGTTATAGCATTGCCTTAATGAAGTTCTTGAGGCAAGTTTTCTTCAAAATGGCAAGCAATACTGAGCTGCTTCAGCCTCTGTAGGCTCTGATAAAACTAAAAATTAATGTTTCTTGGACTGATCATAGCAGCATTCAACAGCACATTCACCAGAACTTGAAAAGTCGGACCTTCTTTTAAATTTTGGCGGGTGTGCACCTTATTTGGAATTAGCTTCTGACTGCAAGAATATTTTGAGCCGAAACCAAAATCAAAGCTGGGTATTTGACTCCAAAAATGATTTACAGGCCACGCTTGTCTATTTAATGTAAAATTTAAATAAATGTCCGGTATACCTTGAAAGCTCTCATTGGGTGTCAGACTCTTCGATCACATCTTCGACAGGAAATGCTTTAAAGAAGGAATAAGAAAATATCTAGAATACAATGTTGGTACCTAATTTGGAACAGCGAAATCGATAAGAATATCTACTTATTAGTAATCAGGATTTGAATTGCCTGCCATGTCTGGCAGTCAAAAAGATTCGAAAACAAATTAAAAGTTTACATACGCAACTGAGTAATCATTTAACATTATACGATAAAACAAGCTATCCTGTTTGTCAAACACTGTTATCAAATGCCTTATCTACTGCGAAAAAAATTAATCGAAAAATCGCACTGTGCTTCCAGTTTCTTATTTTGAGGTTTTTAGAATTCAATGAAAGGCCTTTGTTGAGTAGCCTAAGGATGCATACATGAAGAACCGAGCGGTACCGCACATTTATTCCCGGGGTGTCCAAGGCTTGAAATGGACTGCCAGAAGATGTATTTATTTGACCTGCGGGTATGGGCCCATTCAAATCCCGCTTTAACAAACTTCCCCTAACATAACCCTTTCACAGCAGCCGCGGTACTCTGGCTCTGCCTGCGCGGTCTGCTCAGTTATAAAAAAAAATGGAAAAGCCTAAGAATGCAGTCTAAACTATTTCTGCTTTTACTTATATTAGCATTTATGACATTTATAGAGCACTTTACGACTGCAGTTTTCAAAAACTTTAAATGCTAATCGCAATTTTTATTCTAAAAGCTTGCGCGTTCGAGATGCTATCGATCCATATAAGCCTTCTCTGAGTAATGAGTCAATACCAATGGACCGACAGACGACAGAGCTATAGTGGTTGATGGACAAACGTACTCGTAGATAAACCTTAAAGTCAACAGACAGATTGATTTCAAATTCTTCACGATACCCTTGTTCCTTGCCTATTTACACAGAAAGTAATATCAAGGCTTCTTTAGCCGCATCATCAAAACTGTGTACAGAGGACGTAGATACGTAGCATTATTAGCCCCTTCTCTTATGCATTAGCAGTCTTATGTTTTAAAAGAACTAACTTTGTGACTGCCATCTTGTTATTCAACCTTCATATGACTATTATCTATATATGGTTGCATCAGTAAAATTTAAGAGAATTGCAGACCGTCAGGTAAAGTAAGTTAGTGTTATATTCTTAAAAATTATTCGGCTTGGAGGTGTTAGAATAAACAGAGTGGCGTAAAGGCACGTAAAAAGTCTAAAAACAATATTATTTGCATCTAAATCTGTCTTGACTGATGTAAGAATAAAATGTTTAAAGTTAGTAACACAGAAATAGAATACCGAGCATTGTCTGAGTCGAAAGCAAAATCAGTTGACCATTTTTAAAGATTGTCGTCTCGCTGGCTTTCAAAGGATTTGCAATTTTACAAGTATAACTACCTAGATGTTCTTCCATAATTTACACCGCAACATTCCAACTCCTCTCAACGTGCCTGCTTCATGATGACGCTGATGAATCAATCCTTAAGGCTTTTGGGATATATCCAACGGTATAATTTGCGAAGGGTACGACCATACTTCCAGGATAAATCAATCGCAATTTAGGGAATCTAAGAAAAGAAGCTACGTTTTAATCCATTTCAATTTCTCCTACTTTGCACGTTTTAATGAAACGTGTTTTAATTGCGCCTGTGAAATTAAGACAGTTTTAGGTCATTACCGTTATCTCACGTAAAAAAGAAAGGAAACACGGCTTGTCCAGCGGTTTTATGAATCCGGCGAGGAGATAGCACACTAATTTATTTTCTGAGCCTCCTTCTGGTTGATACACTTTGTACAGGAACTCATGAAAAAAGTGAGGTATGCTTAATGAGTAAATTGGATTATATGGTTATTTCTCATTCAAAACATTCTACAATGCTTTCCTTCAAATAAGTAATTACAGTTGCCCATATGCGTCCAAATTCCACATATGTATGTGAACAAGGAATCATGTAAACTACTATGATACATGATAGAACAACGGATACTGATTGTTAAGCGTTATTATCAAAATGGTCGACAGACTGTTCCTAATTCATTTACATGACAGTATGTCGTAGATTTTAAATTTCTATAGCCACTCTTCAACGAATTCTCACCTAAAATTTCGATCTAATCCAATTGACTACATACATTTTGACAGAGATTGTAGTTCTCATACTGAATCTGACGATGGTGACGTATTCGATATGCTTTTCTATTTGATAGGATAGTTTTCGATATTCATAAACCTCTCACTTTTGACATTTTAGTAGCATAATATATTGCTTAAACTATTAGTACGGTCCTTAACCAAATCCATTTATCTCTCCTATGCAGCTGAGGCTTTAGAGCCCTAATTGACGAACTCATGTTTTAAACAACACACATTATAGGGTTATAATATATGTACTAATGTAACAAATTATTTTTTAGATATAACATTAAAAGGCAATAACATACGGATAGGTCTAAAAAGCACACGAGATCACCAAAATCAATTTCTTCTTTGTAATTTTGAGTATTTCATGAATATAACAAATGTTTGAATTTTCAAACCCCTATCATACTAAATTCACTCCCTCCCAGAAACTATTGGAAAATGATCAGGAACTCCTGAAACGCCTTAAAACGACGTTTGAGGGGTTGTAACAATTTTTTGTTTTTTTACCAGTTTCTTTCCACCCATTGCACCGACTTTCAAAATTATAGCAGCATTACCTAGTACCAGTATTGTGGTTCCGCAGCCATGGTCCAATGGACTGTTGGTATCTTGGGCTGTTCGGCCGACGTCGGCACTCTCTGCTGCCTTGGTGTCACTGCGCTTCGCTGCCAACACGAGTGGTTGGCATCCTTAAAAGCTGTTCCGAGAAATTCAGCGTCGCTAAGGCGGTGATGCGTGTTGGCGCCGACCGAACAGCCTAATAACCAACAGTTCGTCATCTACTGATCTAATATGACTCCACAGTATATAGATACCGAGATTTCGTCACAATCCAAACAGTGGCTACTGAGATCGCGCGGCTAGAAAAATACCAATAGACAGACCGACAGACAGAAAGACATACCGACGAAAATAGATTTACTATTCAGTGAATGACTAATGTTCCAAATATTTGGAACAAGCAGCTATACAGCCACTGGATAAAAAACCTATTTTCTACAAGAGACACGTGAATGACTCAAAAAATTATGCAGAACATATTTTAAATAAAGGCATCCCAAATTACAATCTTAAATAGAAAAAGATAAAAATAAATCTATTAATTTTCTTGACATTCCGGTTTTATAACAACTCAAAAATACCAGCACAAGTTGGTATACAAATTAAGCATGGTCTGGACGATGTTTGAATTATAATTCGTTTGTACCAAATATGAGAAAGCATTTTCCAATGATGGAGCATATTTTTACCTCAGGCAAAGATATATTGAAAAATCAATACATCCAAGATATGTCACTATTTGGTGTGAACTCTTGTCTGGAGTAATAACTAGACCAGATTTCATTGAAGATCAGGAATCCGAACGGAGTAGAGAACGATATTTTACTATGACATTTACTAACCTGCACAAGTTTTTTCTCTAGTGTCTCATTTTCCAGGTTCGTGACGTGAATTGGACTTCGGATTTCTGGCTGGGGGTTATCTCGAGTCAGGTTTATACCAACGAGGCTATGAGCACCAAAGAACTGAAAGCTGGAAATAGATGCTATAGATATCGTAACATCCACATACGTTTACACAGGTAAGAAAAATATAATAAAATTTGTCACAAAAGCAGGCACATGCCATTAAAGCAGATGTCGTGTTTCGTACTTAATTCATTAATGAACCAATTAATATTTCGATACTTTGCTGCAGAAATTCGGAAAAAGGGGCGTTCTCTTTGCCGAAGCTCCATTTATTGGTGGTGAAGTAATCAACTTGACCTGATTGCTGATAACCCAGTGAACTGTATTAAAAGCACAGGTAAAATAATGCCAATATGAAAAAATTTATTGTTTTCAAAATTTAGTTCAGTAGTGACGCAGTTTACTCGTGTGGGGGCGGAAGTTATGATTTTTGGGAAACCTTCAGGCGGAGGAAGAGCAGTAACAGAAAATTACAAAGAATATGTATTTTGATCGTTTTCGAGGTCATTTTCTCTTATCAGGCTGAGGATTCGAATGATCGAGAAATATTGAAATATTAAGTACTCTCGAAGTGTCTCCAATTTCTTTTAAGTATACGCCTTCCAAATGGGAAATTTTTGAACGAGTTTCCAAATACTCTAATAGAGTTCGGAAACGAAGTTTTTCCCACATGTCATAATGTTCTACATATACTGAAAATTAGATCGTACTCTCAAAGTATCTCAAGATGTTTTATTTACGTCTTCCTAGTTTTCGGTTATTTTCGAGCTTAACAATTAGGTATGTTTAATAATTCAACATATTTCAATTGTAATATAGATCCAAATGTCGACCAAAACACTTTATTTAATGCCCAATAGTAGTCGTGTTGTTTTATCCACTTATAGATGGAAAATTGGTCCAATGGAATACACCTTTATACGTACTTAATTGCATGAATTGATAGAGTCTGGGTATTCTATACCTTCTGATAGTCTTTACTACACAAGTCTGGAGCCAGAAGGTACTTCCTAAATGCTGGCTCAACGTGAGATATTCCATTAAGTCTGTATGTCTTATTCAAATTTCAGGTCGACCTTTTATTAATAAATAAGGAGGTTTTGGAGAACAACCTCGAAAATAAGAAATATCCCCGTTAAAGTGAATTGCTATAGCACTAACTGCTACTAAACAAGAATGACTTTTTGAACCAGTAAACAAAATAACTGAGTTTTCCGTTATTTGACGTTTTATTTATTGTGTTCCATTAGCTTAGTTACCCCACTACGGTTATAACCTATTTTGTGGTTATAACTCTTATGGATTAATTTTTTTGAAATATTATTATAGAAGATCAACCCGGTGCTGATCTTATTGTATTCTTATTTTTAGGGACATTTTCTTCTGGCAGCTGTCACACAGACACGATTTGGAACCACAGCTCCGACTAAGGCTTATTTTGGATGAATCGTCAGAGGGAGATTATTTAATTTGGGTTCGAACAAGAACAATTTTTTTCGGCAAAAAAGCATTTACCTATTCGTTTTTCCACTTGCGCAGAACAACTTCTGTTCCATGTCAAAAATAACGACCAAAATTGTTAAGCTTATTTGTCGTAAATAACGGGCCTCCGTTATCGTTATTGGTATTCAATTACCTAGTTGTATTACTTTGTATTACTGCGCAACTCCCTAATGTCTCGAATTTCTCCTTGCAAATAGCCTATACTTTCATTTGGTAAGCTAAATGACAGCATACTTCACTACTAACTGCTAAATACTATTGCTTATAGTATTTGTGAAACCTGAATATACAGCCGGTTACCCTGTCAGTGTAAGTCACATACCCTCTCACTTCTGCTTCCCTCCGAAATATCATCAGCAATAAATAATATTAATTAAAGGCCATACTTGATAAATTATGAGTACTAAAGGTTCGTGATCAAGCCCTAAATTGTTCGATATATTTTTTCCGAATTATTGCATCCGAAAAAAGGGGGCCGTAGTAAACGTTTTCCGATAGAGGGTAGGATTACATAAATCGAGGCTATATATTTCAGCAACTAGTCATCTGCGAGCGCTCCCATAACGTTGTAATGGCCAGGAAAAGCCATAGCTGAAGATTTTTGGTACTCAACGCAAAAGTATATTGGTACTAAAATGACAAGTATTAGTTATGGTATTGGCTATGGTCGACCCGTGAAAATCAATTACGTAGACCAGGACAGAATACGAAGGAATTTTGGTCTCCCGGCTTACGGCAGCCTTAGAAATTATCAAGTTATCTTATAATATGAGTATAGAAGAGTCGTAACCACAAACTATATTCTGGAAAATGAGGATTTTATTTGAAATTATTTACAGGGTGTCCAGCTGGTGTGTAATTCTTCGATATCTCGCAAGGTATACCTGATAGAAGAAAATGTCAAATACGAAAGTTATTTGGTTACTTAGACGCATATTCTAAAAATATTTTGTTGCAGGAAAGTAGGATAGTGATCAACTTGATTTTTTATATGGAACTATAACTTTTTCTTAAATTCTACTAGTGTCCATCATTGATCTCAATTCAACCCTAAAATATTTTTGGGATCGATTGCGACATTGCCAAGTTATAATTTATTTTCTATTAATTTCCGGATTTGCAAGGTCGCAAGTAATACGTCCAATTTGATATATTCCTGTAACTTTTCTCAATAATATTATACAACGAGTTACTTGAACATTAAGTGGATGTTATTTTGGATGTTACCAGCAATTTGTATCTACAGGGTGTTTTTGGCAGAATTTTTAATTACGGCAACCTGAAGGTCATTTTACTTTTTAAATATAACACCCTGTATTTTTTATTTTAAACTGAAATATCTAGTAATACCCTATCTCGCCTTGTAATATTTTCTTTCCCGTTTGCGACGTTGCCAAGGTATAAATTATTTTTGCAAGTTTTTAAACAAATATCCCCGATTTTAATTTATTTTAAATAGAATTCTCCACTTATTTTCATAGCAATGAATTGCTCATGTCGAATTTAGTAAGATCTCATAGTTTCAGAATTTTGTTTCTATTAATTACTGAGATACGGCAACACCGCTTTTTCAGTAAACGGTACCGGAACGCTTAAATATTTCCAAACATGCCACAGCTGGAGAGGTTAAGTTCAATACTTGGGGTTTTTTGAACATATAGAATTCAAAAACGCTAACATCAGTGTTGCCAGATTTACCAATTTTGCGTCAAAACGTTTAATGAAATGCCCAATTTATGAGGTCAAACGTAAAAGTGGTAAATCTGACAACCCTGACGTTAGCGTTTTTGAATTCTGTATGTTCAAAAATCCCAAAATATTGAATTTCACCGTTCCAGCTGTGGCAGTTTTGGAAATACGTAAGCGTTCCGTTACTGTTTACTGAGAAAGCGGTGTTGCCGTATCTCAGTAATTAATAGAAACAAAATTTTGAAGTTGTGAGATCTTACTAAATTCGACATGCGCAATTCATTGCAGTAAAGATAAGTAGAGGATTCTATTTAAAATAAATTAAAATCGGGGATATTTGTTTAAAAATTTGCAAAAATAATTGACAACTTGGCAACGTCGCAAACTCGAAAAAACATATTACAAAGCGAGATAGGGTATTAGTAGATATTTCGATTTAAAATAAAAAATACAGGGTGTTACATTTAAAAAAGTAAAATGACCTTCAAGTTGCCGGAATTTAAAATTCCGCCAAAAACGTCCTGTAGATACAAGTTGCTAGTAACATCCAAAGTATTATCCACCTAATATTGAGGTAACTCGCTGTGTAATATAATTGGGAAAAGTGAAAGGAATATATCAATTTGGACGTATTACTTGCGACCTTGCAAATCCGGAAATTAATAGAAAATAAATTATAACTTGGCAACGTCGCAGTTGATCCCAAAAATGTTTTAGGGTTGAATAGAAATCAGTGATGGGAATCAGAAAAATTCAAGAAAAGGTTATAGTTCTATATAGAAAAATCAAGTTGATCACTATCCTACTTTCCCGCAACACCCTGTATATTTCAGAATATCTTTATAATATGCGTCTTAAGTAACCAAATAACTTTTGTATTTGACATTTTCTTCTATCAGGTATATCTTGCGAGATATTATCGAAGAATCACACACTAACTGGACACCCTGTATACTCTATCTACTAATTTTGGTTGTTATTTTTTTAGGATAAGGTCAGAATTAAAACAAAAGCTTCTTACGTTACTTTTTGACGTCTTGACTAATATGTAGTTATCAGACATCTAGAAACAATCGATTGTATACGCCTTATAGCAGTAACTTTTAGTAACTTTTTGATTGAAAGCGTACGTAAACGAATACCACTTGCTGAAATGCACAAACAATAAATTTACTTTGGTTGTGTAAATGTTTTACTTACTATCTTTTGGAGAATATCTTCTGACTGAACAGTGAAATAATCTATTTAAAAAACTAATTCAAGAAACTACAGACGATGCCAATACATTAAGTAATTTTTATCTTAATTTAATTAACAATTTACCTAAGGGATGAACTAGTAGATAATATATACAGATTTTATATTTTCTGTTCTATGTTCTACAGACAGAAAAACTTAAGATACGGAGAACCACCGAACGACTTCCATCAGTTCATTTCTCAACTTACTCCTATCGAGTGCAGATATATACTTGTTAATTTTTTTTACTAAACTTTAATTGCATGTGCTCTGTGCCGTTAAATTTTCTTTGAGTTCTACTACAGTGGACAGTGTTTTAACTAACATTTAGCTATACTATTGCCTTGCATACGACACACAATGAAAACTTTGACTTTCTGGTGAGTGAAGCCAAAGCTATTTCCGCCGAAGTGAAATAGCTTCTGAAGATGCCATCCACTCGTGGTGGCGAAACGTCAAGTTTTAACGCTAAACGACGCCGGCCTAAAAATCCAAGAACAACAAATTCATAGGTGCATTATTTTTTAGTCTATTTATTTTTACTTCCCACACCGATAGATGAGGGGAGTATTGTGAGCGCGAAGATTTTCGGTTTTGAGATAATGCACTTTTTGGGCGTTTTGTGATGTCTAGACAACGAAAATCCAAGTAACTCATTTCCGTCAGTCTGTCTGTCTGCCTGTCTGTTTGTCGGTCTATCTGTCTGTATGTGCGCGTTTTTCAAGCCTCGTAATCTCAGTAGCCGCTCCATGGATTTTTAAGAAATTTGGGCAGCAATATGTTGTGGGGTCGTAGTAGGTAATTCCGCTATAATTTTAAAAATCGGGGCATTGCCGGCGGAGTAAATAGCAAAAAACGAAACATTTCAAATATTCCCCAAATTTCGTTTTTAGGCATTTTAAGTGTTCCTGATCGTATTCTACTTTTTTGGGTGGGGGTGAAATTCGGGGTGGTTGGGCGGCGGGGGTTGTAAAAGTGAAAAATTTGTTGTATTCATAATAGACTGTCCACTAACCTGTGAAGGAAGACCTAGCGACATAAATAACTTCTTTAGGTCTATCCGAACATTTCCTTGCCTATTACGGAATCCAAAGGACTTGGATTTTTTTCTGATGTAAAGATACGAGTATTGCTTTAGACCGTTCTGTATTTTGCATCGAGGACACTGTTGAATTGATTTCAATGAAATTTTGACACTGTATTAGCACCGTGGAGAGGATAGAAAATGCCTATGGGTTTTATAAATCGCCAGTGGCGGCCTAGAAATAATTAAAAAAAAAAAACAAAAAATATAAAAACAGCTCAAACTTCGTTTTTTAAGTGTTTTAGAGGTTCCCGATCGTTTTCTGTGTTTTTTGGGTGGGGGTGAAATTGGGGTGGTTAGGGGGTGGGAGGTTCAAAAACTAAAAAATTTGTTATATCCATAATAGGCTGTCCGCTGACTTGTGAAGGAAGACCTAGTGACATAAATCACCTTATTAGGTCCATCCGAATATTGCCTTGCCTATTATCGAAACTAAAGGTAGTTTTGTATTTTGTAACATGGAAACCATTAAACTGATTCTAATGAAATTCTGACACAGTATTACTACCGTGGCGAGGATGGAAAACGTGTATAGTTGTTATAAATCGTATCAGTGACAGCACAGCGATAACAAAAAAAAACTAACAGCTCAAACTTCGTTTTTAGATGTTTTAGGGGTTCCTGATCATTTTCTACTTTTTTTTGGGTAGGGTGAAATTTGGCATGGTTGGAGGTGGGGAGTTGTAAAATTGATAAATTTGTTGCATTCTCAACAGACTATCCACTGACCTGTGAAGGAAGACCTGGCGACATAAATAACTTTTTTGGTCCCTCCGAACATTACCTTGCCTATTACAGAAATCAAAGGAATTTTTTGTTTGTAAACATACGAGTATTGCTTTAGACCGCTCTGTATTGTGTAACGAGGAAACTATTGAATTTATTTTAATGAAATTTTGACACAGTATTGCTACCGTGGCGAGGATGGAAGATGCTTATTGTTTTTATAAATCGTGTAAGTGGCGGCGCAGAAATAATAAAAAACTAAAAATATAAAAACCGACCAAAATTCGTTTTTTAGTTTTTTAGACGTTCCTAATCACTTTTTACTTTTTTTTTGGTGGGGGTGAAATTGGGATTGGGGGGTCGTAAGAGTAAAAAATTTGTTGTATGCATAATAGACTGTCCATTGGCAGCGAAAGAAAGCCCTAGCGGGATAATACACTTTTTTAGGTCCTTCCTAACGTTTCCTTGTCTATTACCGAAATTAAAGGACTTCAAATTTTCTGATGTACATGCATACATACGAGTATTGCTCTAGATCGTTCTGTATTGGGAAACCTGGAACTGACCAAATTGATTTTAAGGAAATTTCGACGCTGTATTGTTACCTTGGCGCGGATCCAAAGCACTATGGTTTTTAGAAATCATGTCAGTGGTGGCGCTGCAATAATCAAAAAACTGAACTATAAAAACAGGTCAAACTTCATTCTTAGGCATTTTAGGGACCCGGACCATTTTCTAATTTTCTTTGGAGGGAGGTGAAATTGAGGTGGTTGGGGGTTGGGGGGTTGGAAAACTGAAAAATTTATTGTCTTGATAATAGGCTGTCGATTGACCTGTGCAGGAAAGACCTAGCGGCATAACACATTCTTGGGACGGGGTAGGTGGCTGGCTATGACTTGGTTGCAAGGGGATTTCGGACTATAGCTTGATGCTATGGGAAAATAATAAACTGGTATCACCGTAATGTGTGGGAAGTACTTAGTCAATCAACTTGACTTCAATTTTTCAATTGTTTTTCGTTTTTACTTTGTTTATTGTGACTTCTACAATCCTATTTATTACAGAAAATGTTAACACAGGCAGGCAGCCCAAATAAATTAAATGGATTTTTACGACGTAGACTGTTTAAAACGTCCGGAGAACATACACTTTTAAATTCGAGGATATTCCCGATTACAATACTTCTTTCCACTAATTTCTTGGAAAGAAAAAATGTATCCTTGAGCTGCAAATAACTTGACTACCTTCTCTTTAAAGACTTGGATTGAGAAAAGTTAGAGGCGTACGCCGCTGTGCATGCCGCATACTGCTGTTCTACCGCTGAACCGCTTTGGCTGGCCTAGGTCGTTCGAATTTCATTTAATATTTGAGCTACACGTCCAAAGTTCAAATTTACTTCGTTCTACGGACCAGAAGTTCAAGAAAACTAGGCTAATTAACATTTTACCTGGTGCGTTTAAACAATGCTTTGCTAGATATACGGGTTAATTGCAACTGCGCTCCAGCTACCCGAATCAACAAATCTTCGTGCCCCAGCATTTCAACGAGCACTTCAAAAGGCTCTCTATCTGGGCATTTCTGGCCTCTACAAGTATTCAGCCCTGTCTGTGACTCCAGTTTAAGCTTCCTGCCGGATCGTCAAACTCGTACCTTTTATAAACATTGAACTTTAGATGGGATTTAGCATCATTGTTTTTGTAAATAAAAGTGACAGCTCAAATTTTGATAAATGTATTCTTATGGAACGGGCCCCATGTGGTGCGTCATTAAAATGGCGTCAAGAGAAGTGTTCCTCTGCGGAATGAGGCTAAACAAGTTATATTTTTGCAGAGATCTTCATCAATATCAAAATAGTATAATGGACTACAAAATAATCTCATATGCCTACCCCACTTTGAAGGACTTGTAACGATTCGTTACTCTCCACTTTAGGACTCGTTATTCGAAATTCGTTACTCTTTGTTTTAGTTACTCTTTAGATAAGTATGATGTACAAGAATATTTTAAATGGTTGAATACGCTACTTTTGACTTAGTTTAGTTATGGTTCAATATAATTCGAGTAATTTAGTAAGTCAGTAATCTGAAAAACCTAAATAAGATAAAATATAACTAATTAAAAAGAAAAAAGTGAGAATACCCACCTGAGCCCTCACTGTTGGCTTCTAATTAACAGTGCTGTTCGTAGAGTGACGCCGGGGAGCAGTAACAAAGCGACACTAAAAAATAACGGATCTGACGCATAGGCAAATGAAACTTATCGCAATGAAAGTTTAAATCTAGGTTATCATTACACTTTTATATGGGTAGTCGCACTACACTTTTTACAAGTTGGAGATAAAATTATTACATAAATTTCACATATATTTGAAAAAAATGTATGGTTCGACTAACGACTAATGGGGGATCGAACGCAGCCTTGAGTCGTGTAAGCTTAACGCATTGGGGGTATTTAAATTTGTCAGAGCTCATTTTATCTCTTGGAGTATCATACATAGCTAACAGTAAATGCTTAACATTTAATCACAAAAGTGGTGTGAAAATAATAGATTGATTTGTTCTTAATTATTTATTTTATCTTTGTTTATAAGTGAAAACATTTTTAACGGTTTTGGTTATGAGTATTTTCTAGTCTAACAGACTTGAAAAGTGCCTTTGTAGTTATAGCTCTGCAGTATAATACAGTATTACCCTGTACTACATGTGCGTTCCCGTTACTTGAAAATGGTTGTCCTGTGTATGAAATGTACGTACATAATTTTGTAGAAAATCCTGTTTCACAAAAGCTTTGTTATGAGTTCTTGAGACGTCAGATGACTTGACACTTGACCTTCTATATCTCAAGCCGCCCATGGGTAGGCATATGAGATTTTTTTGTGCCACATTGAAATCTGAAAACGAAGGTATCTGCAAAAAATTAGCTTGCTCGACCTCATTTCGCAGATGGCCTTATTCTTTAGCTTAACTCTGTGTAGATCCTCGTCTAGGATCTAGAGCACACAGTGGATAGAATGCTAATTTTTGGTCCGTCTAGTGCAAACTATCATAGTGAACGTTTTGCTGTACAGCACAAATGCCGCAAGTACTTCTGGCAAGTACTCTTAAACAATTCCAAACAACAAGCTTCGAAAGATGACCTAGGGTTTGAGAGACGTTAAGGTTAATATTGTAGCTAAAATGGTATTTACATCCTAAGCAATCTGTTCGACAGATAGCAGTGTTATACCATGTTCCTGTTATGCACATAGTAATTCTAATAATCAGCAAATCCTATACTTGCCAAGCAAAAGCTCTATAAATAGTGGCGGAGGATCAGTATATATTTGTTTTAGTGGGAAAATGGAAGAGCGAACATCTAGAATCGTTAATTCTGGCGTGATCAAAACTAAAAGCTTTTTGGGAGCGAGATGCCAAAAAATAAACGTTGGGCTGTCATTTTGGATGCCCAAATAGTTGGTCCAGTACCTTTATATGGGCCTACATTCGTAAAAACATGCCGCTCCTCATTTCAATGGCATTTTTGCTTGAAACTATAAGATTGCCGTCACAATTTAAAAGGTTAGTTTTATTTCCCATCATTTTGGAGTTGTGATTAATTTCTTAGAAGCTTCAAAAGGTCTGTTTCGGACTTCCATTGTCTATATAATTTTAGATTACAACGTTCCGATTGATGTGGTAGTGGTATCTTCAATCGTCTTCAGGTAAACTGAAGTTTAGAACAGTTTAACTGAAGACGATTGAAGAGACCACATCAATCAAAACGTTGTAATCTAAAATTATATAGACAATGGAAGTCCGAAACAGAACTTTTGAAACATCTACCTTGTCTACAAATTTCAAACAACAGTTCTCCGAAGCTGCTTAACCTATGCGACGGATTGGTCGTCGAAGTGCAACGGAGTTGCTTCTAGTTTAAAAAAACAATCCATATTCATTATCTGTACTTTGGAAGTGTATTTCAGAAGCCTGTATAGGATTACCTCCGAAACTATGCAATGCGAGATAATTTTTGGGTTGTGTGTTCATTCGTCCGTTCGGCAATTTTATATCCTTTTTAATATTAACAACTTGCGTAAGACCAGTTTTATAACAAATCTTTTACTAGTTCTCATCTTCCGAGAAACCGAAAGTCGGAGCACCCCGAACAAGTAACATCTTTTGAGGATGCCATCCACAAAGAACATCGAAACTGTATCGAAAAGTCAAAAATGGCTAGCTATGATGACTTCATAGATAAAACAAAAAAAGGCATAAAGACAGCTGGAAAATAATTTGTAGGGAAGTCTAATGACAGATCTTGAACTCGACGAATTTAAAACGTGTCAGCTGAAGACTTCAATCGTCATTTTGCGATAATTGCTCAACATATTATGAAAACGTTAAATTCTAGTCCAACAGGAAGAATGCCAGAAAGAAATACCAGAATACGCTCAATTATTTTTCCTATCTCCAGTGACGAAGGTCGCGGTGTAGTTAGCAAGTGATAGCTGAAGCAGCCCACAGACGCTCCGGAAATCTTCAGAGGAAAAACTGCACAGTCCTGTCCTTAAGGATTATCGGAGCGTATGTTGTGGAGGTTCGCCGGACTGTACAGGCCGCCGGATGTGGAATTGAAAAACCATTTGATCGCCTGCGCAGGCGCTATGCTTGCTAAAACTGAACTGAAAGGTTTGCTGAGCGTGTGTGAAGGTGGGTGTATTCAGGACAAGGTGCAAGGGCCTTCAGGCCAGGACTGTGCAGTTTTTCCTCTAAGGATTTCTGGAGCGTCTGTGGGCCGCTTTAAAGAATTTAGTGGCATCCTAAAAAAAGAAGTGAGTTGGATCAGTTCTTAACCTAAAATTTCTGTTAAAAAAGATTTATTGAAACCTGTACCTTCCCGACACCTTCTAAAATAACTAAGTCGTTACTCTTTTAAAAAAGGTGATTTTAACTACACGATTTCGATAGTTCCAGCGCTAGAGAAAATATTTGAGCATCTTTAGAAAAACCAGCTTTTGAAATATTCTAACAGCATTGTGAAAATAGAATTTCAAATTACTTTTCAACTTATAAACAGCGTGAATTATGTCTCATAACTCACAATGCAGCCCGTGGGTTATAAACAACGTCTGCTAGATACCAGTACGGATTTCCTGAAAATGCGTATGATTAAATAATAAATACAAAGGTGGCTATGAGACGTCAAACGCTAGTTCAAACGTCATACAGTTTTAGTTTAGTGACAGAAGTACTGTTTAAGTTGTTAGTAGTTCGTAATTCAACAAGCGATAACTTGATTTACAGCACGAGCCGTAGGGGGCAAACTTCAATTCCGTGAGTTATTAACGTCATTACTGCTCGTTTAAAAATATACTATTAATTGATTTTGGTGGGTTATGTAATTTCTACATTTATACAGAATACTAATCATAGGGGATACTGTATGTGTTATGTAATCTATATGTTCCGTAGAATTCAGATTTTCATCCAATATTATAACCGAAATATTTGATATTCAACCACGTCATAATAATTAGCCCCTTTAAAAAAACTGAGAAACTGAAAATAGCCAGGAACTTGTAAAGCGCTAAAGTTGAGAAAGTTTCTGGTACCTTTTTGTTCCAGCTAGATTATTTCACCGTCAATGCACCATAACTATGAGATAAGTTATGAGTATACATGTATAATACATACCTGGTGTACGTTTCATATACACTGCATGTGTAATAGACGGATAGGACGTGGAAGTTCGCGACAAACGTATATGAAATGTATGTTAATTTGATATCTATTTTACATCCATTAGATATTCGTTGTATGTACATTGTATATAATTTTGTTGTGTAAGTATATACATGTTAATGAATATACATGTACATACCTGGTCTATGTTACATACACTATGCATGTACATTAGTTGTACATAATTATGTAGGTACATTTAATGGATATGCCATGGATGTGGAAGTTCGCGACAAACGTACATGAAACGTATATTTTTTGATGTCTATTAGACATTCTTGCTCCATTTGTGCATATCCATTGATTCAATATTCATTATATGTACATTGTATATCATTTTTTTATGTGGGAATATAGATATGAACTAAAAATATGAAATAAGAATTTTTATCATCATGTCATAACGTAAGGTATGAGCTGTACAAGATCGTCGCCTCCATGCCCCCTTTCCCTCCGTATGCCACCAGTGTAAACAGACACACAGGATGACAAATCACAATAGCGAAAAAGAAAACCCCCTGTAGAGGAATATTGTGACTTCTCACCAAGCAGAACGTACAGGCAGCCAGTCATACAGTCGCATCGATATTTTAACTCTCGAAAGGTAGATGTCAGTAAACCATTCGGATCTGAACTCAAGACGGAAGACGGAACAGATATTTTGTAGTGGCTAGACTAGGGAAGAGATATATTTTAAATTGAGCTAAAAAAAAAACGATCTCACCCACATCTCTATTGTCATCAATGGGAATGGAAGTCCAATTTTTTAATTAGCGCCATCTAGCAACAGATCCTTAACGCTTCTCTACTTGTCTGGTTAAGATTATCAGCGTTAGGTGTCTCAGATTTCATTTCATAGTGTATTTGATAGTACAGTGAAAAGTGAAGGTATACGATTTTATAGTACAGTGGATTTATGACAGTCACTGAAGTCCATCACAATCCATATAGGCATATAATTATTATTTTAGAGTTTTTTATTTAGTATTTTGCTGTTGGTTGACAATGTGCTTCCCTTACCTACGCAATAAACAGTTTCATTTATGGGAACGGTTTTTTGAAAAACGTGCTTTGAAAGTAATTAATGGTGCTGAAATAAAAACATTTCCTACTTCAAAACAGCTTGCCCGAAACTAATAACTCTAAATAAAATGCCTTGCTGATTAGTAGGAACTGCTGTTTTACCTAATAACAGCAGGCAGGTGCAGACATCGAAAAAACAGGAATTTCTTCAAATGTGCAATAACCAAGGGCTAAAGAAAGTCTAGGTATATGAGATAGTCGTAGAAGGAATGTCTTCAACATCAGCTCTCGTTGAACGTTTGGGTTTAAATTGTGGTTGACAGGAATGATATTTCTTCTAGAAGGACTTGTCAGTCAGAATATCACAATATTCTTGGAGTCCTAGCACTGACTGGGAACAAGAGTGGCGTTGTGGTTAATAACAACAAGAAATTCATTCTACAATAGATAATACAGCAGTGTATTTTAGTGTGATTGTTTTGAACAGTAAAATACGGATACCATGAGGTTGGTTGAGCTGGACCTCACTTATTTTGGGAACTCTCACCTTCGAAAACATACACTCATGTCGTTGATGTTCACTGCACGTTCTTATATTGTATCCAGGCACCTATTTTGGGGTAATCGGGGCTGGTATTCAGGGAGTCCGAACCCCTCCCAAACCTTATATATTGCTGCTAAAAAAGTAACCCACAAGATGGTGGCAACCCTAATACCCTAATCTGGACCCCCCCATTCTAAATCCTGGACAGGTGCCTGATTGTGTCTGTATATAATACCATTGATAATACAATGCTTTCATTTTCTGAACGTGTCAACTCAAAAAATTGAAACTCAGGGCAATGAAATTGATGCATGAATACTATATTTTGGAGTAAAATTGACAGATGAAACACTCTTGAAAAAAAGTAAAATCGAAAGAGGGGTCTTGCGACACACCCTTTTGATGCTCCTGACCAATCCTTCGTAACCTTAGAATATGAGGTCAATATGTATGTATAAATAATAATATTTACTGAGAACAGAAAAAAAATAACTTGTTGGCTTATTTCAGTATCAGGCTAGTTCATGCATAAGCACAAGGGCTAGCTATATCACCAGAAATTATGAAAATAGAGAAAAGTCAAATAAAAACAGTCCGCAAATAGTTTAAAATATTGTTTCGCTTACGAATATTAATAATAATAAGTGCATAATGTATTACTTTGAAAAAAATGGGGAATTTGATGATAGGTATGCGTTTCTGGGAAAATAATTTGCTGTAATAAAGCTGTCAAAAATACGTTCGGCCTTGGCTTCTCCCCCCATTTGATTTCCTATGATAGGTGGGGGTTTCTAGAAAAAGAATCCATTGTTATAGAGCTGTCAGAACTTCTTTGGCCTATGCTCCTCCCGCTACATAAGGTTTGGTTGTTTGAGGTTGGACTCTCACCTTATTGTGTGCCATTCTTTCAACTAGGAATACCTGTTCCGTATGAGATGAATGAGATGACTTGATTCCAGTCCTCCTCCTGAATTTTGATTCAGTGTAATCCATCGTTCTAGGTATAGCAGTCTTTTGCTAATTTTGTCGGAATGATAGGGGTCAGTAGGTAACGAAGAAATATTTCTATTTGCTCCTTATAAGAGAACGCTGAACACTATAGAATCACGGAGTGTTTTGAATTCCTCCTAAAAATTATCACTCAGTTCGTCTTCGCTTAATATCATAAATTACTTGCAATCGCAAATGTACTAATCAATGCACTTATAACGGGAAACATGGCCATGCCAAGCAGAAAGAAGTGTCAGTCGCTCAAAAGACTGGTGCAATATTAAAGATGCAATACTTCTGTTACTTAGTATTACATTTTTGGCTTAAATAAAATAAATTTTCGTAAAGTATTTTATTTATACCTTAACGAGAGTGAAGGAAATTAGAGGGACATGTGAATTTAATTAACAGAATTTTAATTTATTATTCACGTATATTTAAACCTTACAAAACTACATATATAAATATTTACAGATCTATATCGGTATCAAAATAAATTAACATATCCTGGTAACGATTATTTTTATAGAAAATCATCTCTCTTGATGATTTAGAGTATTTACAATATAACTTATTTAAAACTACTTTAATACCTTCATATAACCTCACGCAATGTACCAATCTATCTTACAAAATGGCTACCAGTATTGGCAAAAATGAAAATAATAGCAGAATATTGTGCAGGTCACAAAATTCAGTGCAGATCCCTTAGATTTACCGACTATTTGAATATAAAAATGCATTCTAGAAAAGGTGTGATGCTGAGAGCATGACTCCTTTAGCACCATTTTTTGGAAAGTACGTATGATTGTTATTTTTGAGGGGCCTCAGATTCTGTTGAATTTGAAGTGACTTCTGCCATATAGAGAAATGTAGAAGAAATAGACATGAGGTTCCGATAACAAATTAATGTAATCACGTGGTATTTTGAAATATTTCTATATAAAGCTTGTTATGTTATCGACGTATACTTGTATTCATCTCACGGATGTTATTTTATAGACCCTCATTCAATGTTTGTGCTGCTCATCGAAAATACTGTACCCTGGGATTCTATAATTTTTAGTGGTCTACTATGAGAGTTAAATCATATAGGTAGGAGTGAATCCTTTGGACATGGACTCGACATTCGATATCGATCGAATTAACCCGTGATTGGCGAATCAGATATTTTCTATAAAAAATAAGCACAAGGCAGTCCACCCAATGTCGCATTATCATATTGGTGTCAAAAGTCTCGATCTGTTTCTCCTTCACCAAAAATTCAGCGCTGAGGCAAACTATCACTCATAAAATGAATTCTCGATTGTTTGCAGTGAAAAATCGATGAATGGTCGATGTCTGACAGGTTAGAAATTATTTTTGCTCCTGTGTTCAGATCGATAAATTATCTGAGACACATAAGTAGGATAAATATTTGTAGATTTTGTATTATCGCTACGCGAGTGCTTCTGAGAATCTTTGTTCCAGAGCTCGTACTGACTTTGACATAATTAATACATTTTAATGTGGTATTGAATCCATGTTTATTTCGAATTGAGCTTAGGGTCGAAATTTAAAGTGAATTCGCTAATTTTTGGAATCGACATGGAAAAGAGGTTCAAATCATAGGCGCAATTTAATAAACAAATCTTAACATCTGCACACAAAAGCAGTAGAAGATGTATGGATTATAGCTTAGTTGAATTCTCGATACGATTTGACCCAAAACTGTAT
Source organism: Callosobruchus maculatus (assembly GCA_951848785.1). NCBI lineage: Eukaryota > Metazoa > Arthropoda > Insecta > Coleoptera > Chrysomelidae > Callosobruchus > Callosobruchus maculatus. The sequence continues at coordinate 6,797,508 of CATOUR010000054.1, read as the reverse complement.
TGGGATGGAAACTAATTCGGAACTGCATAAAAACGCACTAATTATGATAATAATTAATTTTGTGCCCTGCAGCAGTGTTTAGGTACTAATAATACTTTCAGTGAAAACATTTCTACACAAAATGTTTGTCTCATTTCTTCTTGTAATAAAAGTCTTGTGTGACATGGAAGTTGTCATGGCCTAACGGAATTCCACCCTGTATATTTGGCTGGACATTGCTCTGGATGCTACCCTGGATGCCACTCTGAAGGCCTGCGTTTGCCCCGCTGACGTCTCTCCATAACGATAGGTCTACTCTTGGAAGAGCTTCACAAGGCACCACCGCGTTACTGTAACATATATAGAATATAGAATATAAAATATATAGAATTGTTCAATATATAATAATAGTAATAATAATAAATCGTCTTTATTACTTTAAATTAAATTATACATTTTTGTTTCGAGAGTCCAGTGGCGAAGTCTAGCTTCTAGCTACTCTACTCAACCACTGGCGGGCCTCGCCCGAAGAATAAAACCAATGAGAGAAAAAAAAAACATACAGTACGACCGCTGAATCAATCAGTCTATACAGAACTAGGTAGTCAAATACAAGCCTATTTCCAGCATACACATTAAATTATCATTAAAAAATAACTAAAGGATAACAGACACAGATCAAACTAAAATTAACATTACGTGGCCTTACTAAATATATGTTACATATCATAATATTAGCGCAATTTACAACCTTGAGATTATATTAAATATACAAGCCTTGAAATTGTACTACATATACAAATATACAGAGATACAGAATTGCTGTAAGAAATAAATACAAAAAAAAAACAATCCGCATTACAACATATTATCGTTCGCAATATGAGTGAAAAATTAAAAAAAAAAAGAAGTAGTATCACAGATCAACTCTACTGCAGACCAAGAAGGTATCGTTTGAGTTTGAATTTAAATTTATTAATGCTGAGCAGCTTGAACTCTTCTGGGAGCAAGTTATACATTCTAATGGCATTATATATGAACGATCTTTGAAACATAGCAGTCTTACGCTGAGGGATGGAGAAATTTAACTTAAACCTTATATTTCGGTGATGAACTTCATTACGGGGCAGAAAATGCTTAATCAAGTCAGGAGGGTTAGAACTATTAAGAAGTTTATGTGTAAAGCTGTTCAAATGGTGTAACCTTGTGTTTTTCATGTTAAGCCAGCCACATTCCTTAACTTTGTGTGAGATTGGATCATATTTTCCAATCCCGTAAATCATTCTGCAACAACTATTCTGGACACGTTGAATTTTAGCTGCATCAACACCAGTTAGGCAAGCAAGTATATGACGATTACTATAAATCATTTTAAGAGAAGTAAATGCTCTGTTAACTAATGTTTGTATATGATTTGAGAAGCGAAGGTTTTGGTCAACAACTAGACCTAGATTACGGGCTGATTCACAGGTGTTGATATGATCATTAGACATTTTCAATGAAAAATTATTATTCAAAAAAGCCATATTATTTTTTTTGCCAAAATAAATGACTTCTGTCTTGTCTGAATTCAGTTTCAAATTATGTTCCTCGGACAATTTTTTTATTAGGTCAAGCTCTTCATTGAACGTTAATTGTGCTGCATCTTTGTCCCTCATATGAAAGCTGAGATAGACCTGCATATCATCAGCATACGCTTGAACTTTGAGCTTTTGAATTTTAGTTAAAATATCTGCCGTATACACTATGAATAAAAGAGGACCTAGTATGGAGCCTTGTGGCACCCCTGACAAAATATCTTTATTTGATGAAAAGCGGCCATTGACATGGATTTTTTGAGTACGTCTCAGCAGATAACTCCATAACAGATACAATGTAGGATCACTGAAGCCATAGTATTTAAGTTTTGCGCAAAGCAGTTCGTGATTGATGGTGTCGAATGCTTTGGAAAAATCCAAAAGTACAAGCGCGCTCGACAGCCCTGCATCATACGCTAGCAAAATATCCGTAGTTACGGTGGCTAGTGATGTTTCAGTACTTCTACCTGATCGGAATCCTGACTGGCAATCAGGAATTATATTATTTATCAAAAAGAACTCAGACATTTGGCTACATAGAAATTTCTCAAAAATCTTTGAAATAGCTGGTAATATAGATATTAATCGAAGATCAGAAAATTCTTTTGGATTCCTGTTTTTGGGAGTGGGTATTCCGATTGCAGATTTCCAAACAATAGGGAAGTACGACTGTTCGATACAACAATTAATGATACGGGCTATGTACTTGTCTATAAAGTGACTGCATAGCTTGAGCATCTTAGCACTGATATTATCAGCACCAAAAGCGTCTGACTGCAAGTTAAATAGGAAAGTATGCACCTCATCGACCCTTATAATCCTAAACTCAAAACTAAGATTTTCTCTAAAAAAATGGTTTGAATTAAAATCGATTTTGTTATCACAAATAGAATTTACGCACTGCGCGTATGAAGCAAAGTAGTTACTGAGAAGTTCAGGCTCACACAGATGATCTGGAATTGATGTTTTACGGCTCGAACATACATTAAGCTGTCTCAATGCATTCCATGTATTTTTAATACCACCTTTACCAGCATGAATCAAGAAATTTTCTTTTACACGTCTGGTAACGGCTAAAGTAAAATTCCGTAATTCTTTATATCTGATATGGTCAGCCTCTAATTTACTCTGTTTAAATTTCTGCAGAGCCTTATCTCGCTCTTTTTTCAAAATGGCCAAATTATCTGTAAGCCAAGGTGCTGGGTGCTTTGTTACTCTTTTACAAACATAAGGTGCATGATTGTCAAAAACTGATAATACTAAACAATTGAACAAATCAACTTTCGCGTCAAGGTCCTCAGTGCTGATTCATTCATGCCATGCTAGCCCAGTCAACTCTTCCATGAATAAGCCCATATTGGTATTGGTTATTCGCGTAGGTGTGTTTATTATTTGTGAGAAGCCAAAAGAGTCAAAACATCTCACTAAATGATTATCTAAATTGAGCAGATCTATATTAAAGTCACCTAAGCATATACTCCAGTTAGCGGTGTGCAGAACCGAAGATAAATTATTTTCAATATCCTCTATTACCTGAGTGACATTTGCAGTCGGAGGCCTGTAAAAGGCTCCAACAATAAAGGTGTATGCTCTTATTTTAATTTTGAACAACATATATTCGAGACTGCTATTCAGAATGTAACCTACATCGATGACGACGCATGGTATAGAAGATTTTACATAAGCACCCACTCCTCCACCCCTACCAGATCGATCCATTCGAAAGAAGGTATAACCAGGTATATCAACTGCAGCAGAATCTGTATCAACATCTAGCCATGTTTCAGTGATTAATACGATGTCATAGTCATTATGCATAACAATTTCATTGAAGGTGTTAAAGCCAGTAAAAATGGATCTGATATTCAAATGCGCAAATTTCATATAAAAAAAAAATAAATCAATCAAAAGAAATGAGATGAAAACTAATAAAGCTATTTGGAACAGTGCTTGTTATCTATGATCCTATGCTAGAGATATAATCCTAATACACAGAGAGAACTTAGTACTAGTTAAATGAACCTTTGCTGTAAGTCTAAAAAAAACAAATTAAAGTGTTCTGGAGCTCACAATTACATGAAATATTTTACCAGCAGAGCAAGTGGTTATTGAAACTATAGACTATCGAGATCCTTCTTATTTTTAATACAAACTTTTTTACCATCATTATTAACAAACACATGTCCATTATAAGACCATACACTTCTGAGGGATGTCTTCTCTACAGCTGCCTGCATCAATTTCGACCTGTGATCCGTTAGGTCTTCTTTTATAACGATACCACTACTTTTGAGTTTTTTTTTATATGGTACTAACTTCATTGACAGGAGGCGATGCGTTGCTGTTTTTGAGCCAATTAACTTTTGCCTCTCTTATTTGATGATAAGCATGATTTAGGTACCATATATGGATTTTATTTGTATGAATATAAATCAATAGTTATCTCTTGATAGTGTAACGAACCACCACATGTGAAATTATTGCTTACGAGAATCACTTTAGAAGTCCGTAAAGAACAACCTTCATAGAAATTGAAAGAGAAAACTATATGGAGCGTTGAGAGTAATAGATCAGGGTATCCCTTGGTAACGTATTTTGGGCAAAGGCTACATAAAGAGCTATTTTACCATTACCATCTAATTGTGACGTTGGTGCATGATGACTTTAGGTTTCTCTCTCTAGGTTGAAAGGCAATTTTTTTATATATACTGCCGTGTCCAGAAATAAAAAGATGTGCATGTTATACATTCGCAGATTGCCCTGTTCCCTCGTTGGTCAAATTTTCAGAGAAAGCCATTACTCACTTATAGTTATCGTTCTACTATTCTATAGTGATATTGACTTGATGTTTGATGATGATTTTGATGATTCTGTAACTTTCACTATAGTAAGGAAAGCTGCCGAAAACGTGGCTAATCATTTACGAAAGCGATTTTTGACGGCATCCCATAACCAAAGTGTAACGGCGCTTCATTTTGTGGATGAGACTGCAAAATCCAGCAATGCCGACCATTGCGAAGGATTAGTTTCTTCTCTTCGATTCATTAACTGTTAATCAAGAACACAAATATATTTAAGCAGTCACCTTGACACACAGCAATAATAACGTCAAAACTTGACAAACAAGATCCAAAATCTTCTTCTCTCTGTCTTCTTCTCTGTCGCTTATACCGTTCGTCTGCGTTCGTTATGTCCGAGTCGGAACGAAGACATTTATGGAATACCGAAAAGAGCGAAAGCATTGGAAGGATGTCGCTATCGCTTCGCTTAGAGTTACAGAATTCACCCACAGCTTTGAGACTTTGGATGAAAGTTTTGAAGCCAGAAATAGAGAGCTCCCGTTAGGCGTTATGTTATGGGACACAAGATCAATCTACAAAAACTTTGCAGTTGCAGAAAAAAGCTATTGGGCGCTTGGGGCTTAATAGTTCCCCATAATTATACCTTGGCCATTGGGTTTTCAGTATTTTCTGCTGGTTAGCATCAATGTAATCTTGTAAGTTGTCCGTGTTGAAATCCAGCAAGGTATGAACGGGTCCTAATGCACCTAGTATTTGAACTTAAATTTCTTCATTCCGTTCATTTCTAGTGTTTTCAATTTGAAATTTTAAAATTACATTTAGATATAAAAAAATCCTAAACGCCTATAAAGTTGCTTCAGTTCTATCTCTCACTATCAAGCAGTAGCAGCTTGAGTCCTCTGTTAACAAAAATTATCGGTACGTACCTTGGTGATATTCTCTCAAATCCTCTGGGTTGCATAGCTCTGACGCTGTTACCGTTATCACAAAGTAATCTTGATATACTGGTCTTTCTGATCTCGTTCAGTTGAGGTAGAGTGAATCCAGTTGGACCTCCATTTTCAAAGAAGAACCTGTCACCCACCCTTGTCCTGAAATAAACATTTTAATATTCACTACGGTATTCAACATACAATATCTATGCAGCATTTTAAGTACATCCTGATTAAATAAAGTTTCTGCAAATATAAAATCTGGCCTAACCACCGCTTTTAGGAAACTATACATACAGTATGAAGGTTCTGGATCACTATGTAGAATCCGATCTAAGGAAACAAAGCAGATCGGTTTTCTGATATCCATGTTGCCATTTCTGTCTGAATCAAACAAGTAGTTTGACTTTAGCAAACGGTGTTGTGGCAAAACTCATTCGCGCAAAATTACTTGATTTACAGTCAAAATAAATAAAATATCTACAAGAAATTATTTCAAGCTACTGTCTCAAAAAAAAGAACAATAGCCGTAGCTATTTATACCGACACAGGTAAATGATGTCACATACATAATGAATAAGTGTTATCAATACATACCTGTAGAATTGTTCTGTAAGAATACAGAGGAATGTTGGACCTGCCAAGGTGCCAGGGACAAGTTGCTCCAGAGATCCACCAACAGTAAGATCCACATCATCTGGAGATTCGTAAAGGCTAGCTAACTGCTCCACGTTCTAGAACAAATAAGATATAAATATTACCTACCTACCAGTGGCGGCTGGTGAGGTAGTGCCACAGTGCCATGGCATTACCTTAATTTTCGACAAAAACATATCTATCTATCTCTTAAACTTTTCTTATTCTATGTTAGTTTCCAGCGACTTTTTCTGTTTTGTAGGAAATGGCAATAGCACCTCAGCGCATAAATGCTTGTACCAGGCAACACGTGGCATCGTGGCAACTCACACGATGAGAACTGACGACGCGACGCGACGGCGAGATGACACAGCCTACCGAGCCGTTTCTTATAAGGCACAGAGTGAGAGAAGTCTTATCACAGTCGCTTATGAGCGACAGAGATAACGTTATGCTGGACGTTTAGATAGATTTTTGAAGTAGATCGTGCCAGGCACATTACCTAAGCACATTACCCATATTTCCATTCATGGTTCACTATTTTTGTTTTGTTTCAGCAGTTTAGATTTGTTTATGTTTGATGCTGATGTCGGCTTTTCTCGTTAAGGGTTTGAAATTTAGATCTTATTAGTTTGAGCGAGTTGTGCGCTGTTTTCGGATCGGTATCTCTCTTGTGTTTAATTAGAATATATCATTGGAATAAAAATGAATAAAACTGGCGCATTAACAAACTCATTTAGTAATCTTCCGCTGGAAGAAAAACAGCAGATTAAGGAATTAGGACGTCCAACACCTGATTCAAAAATTGAAAAACTTATTGGTAGTGGACAGGAATCGCGTTGTCGTAAATTTAATAAGACTATTTATGATAAAAACAATTGGATAAGTGACTATGAAGAAGTTAACAGTTTTGTTTTGTGTGTGTTCTATTTGGAGGCGATGACCACAGCATAGCAAACAACCAGCATAATATCTTTGAGGATTTCCCATATAAAAATGGTTTCCACAGAATTTGACCTTGGGATGATTTTACGGATGTGAAGTTTGGGTAGAGATGCGAAAATGAAAATATCGATACCGATACCAACTCGATATTTTTTAGCCATATAGGCGCGTTCGGTTCGTACAGAGCATCTTGTGCAACTGATTACACCCCTCAATAATTATATAATTATTTTCGATACCGACACAAAAGTATCGATACCAGCTTGGAGTGCCTCAGAAGCTATCGATGACAAAAATACTCGATATTAGTGCAGAAGTATCGAAGTATCGTTAGCATCCCTACAAAAAATCATCCACAAGGGTGGATGCGCGTGTAATTGCCGCCAACCTGAGTTATTGTGCTGGTTGTTTACTATGCTGTGCTTCAACTCCGTGGGTTGTTACCGTCATTATCGCTCTAAATAGCTGAGTAACTCTGTTTGAGAAATACTTCACGAAAATTTTTGTTCAACAACTCAAAACCATAATACACAATACAGAATAATAGTCGTTGTTTCATTTTGCTTACTTTAAACTCTAGTTAGAAATATCCATAGAGAAGCACTGTTATGTTTACTATACTCTGGTACGTCATATTATCTTACTAAAAACAGTTGTTGTTTCATTTTGCTTACTTTGTACTCTAGTTAAAAATATCCATAGAGAAGCACTGTTATGTTTATTATACTCTGGTACGTCATATTATCTTACTTACAGCAGTCGTTGTTTCACTTTGCTTACTTTATACTCTCGTTAAAAATACCCGTAGAGAAGCACTGTTATATTTATTACACCAGTACACATATTACCTTACTGCTGATGACATCTAAGAAATCGTTGAAGCTGCTTGCTCTGGGTAAACCACAAAACTGTCTAACTTCATTGTATGATGCCAGTCCGTGGTCTCTGTTTCTCTGTACATCGAATGCTTTCAAATCTTGACCAAATTGCTGACCGGCTCTAAAGAGGAACTGCGTAATCTATAAGAAAATGGTTATGTTGAATAGTTTGTACTGCGATGTTACCATATCATCATGATATTTTTTTCATATTTAGCGCTGTAAGTTCTGTTTAGTAACTAAAAAGTTTCTGTTATCAGTGGCATGCCAATGTCTTCGCCCCCCGCAATTTTTTTTCACGGACCCCCACCCTCTACATAAAAAATATACTGCCTATACTAGGTGGAAGCGAAACTACTGTCTACGGTGATATTTCAAGTCGGTTTATAGATAGAAGAAATCTGGTGTGATCTCAACTTTTTATTTTGTTTCTTTTTGGTTGGAATTTTTGAAGACTAAGAATTCATAGACCTTATGTGAAATATGATTAATGATTATACATCGATTAATGGCACAGATGCGCGTCGCGTCAGTGTAACGTTGCCACCTTGTTCTAGTCGTTTCAGAGTCTATGTTCAACCACGTTGTCGTGTTGTCAAATTTTGCCATAAAATAGGTACTGATAAGACAAAAGATATTTAATTTGATTACAGAAAATTATTAATTGGCACGCCACTGTCTGTTAGATGGTATATCTATCAGAGTTAATAACATTAATTTGCAAGGCTCAACAGAATATTGAAATATATTATGGAGTGTCTGGACATGTACCCTTAAGACTTTAGAACTCAGCCAAATCTTTTTGTACAGTATGTACATTGTAGACAGAATCTAACTATGGACGAAATTTTCTAAACTGTCTATACTAAGACTTTAATAAGCCAAACTTCCCATTTCGTCGTACTTACTTCTTGCAAAAGTCAATTTTTAGAGAAGCTAGGTGCGGCGCCAAAGCTCTATTTTATAACTTACAGCACCTTGATTTCAATGTGAATAAGCTCTAGTTACTGCGCAGTGATCTGACTTGCCATGGATTTTTTGTATTTGTTGTTTCTAATAACAAAAAAAAATGTCAAACATATAAGACCTGGGAGGATTTAATCGAAGTCACAGATGTAAGCTACAATTCGATCGTCCTGGTGATATCCGGCAACAGACCTCGATTTGTTGTCTGTAGGTTAGGTTAGGTTAGGTTAGGTTAGGTTAGGTTAGGTTAGGTTGGTTGTAGGACTGTCAGATAAGTTTCTTGATTAATCTATTTTTAAGAGACTGATGGCACTATTTCAGAGGCAATCATCCAATTCATTTCTGAGAATATAGAAAGTGGTTAGGTGTTGAATTATATGCATTCGATACTTACTTCGCTAGTGTGGTACTGGTCTGACGCATGCTGAGGTTGAGTGTTTAATCCTCTACTAAGGTCATCGAAGTTGTTCCTTTCTTCAATTATTTGAGGTCTGTTGAACCAGTCGCTAAGACGCAAGGTACCGTAGCTGTTTCTTTCTTCGGTAACCAAGCTGTGAAATTACCACTTTAGTGAGAGAAAGAGTAGTGATGCTTATTAAGACGAATGTAAAGGTATCCTTAGCATATGTGATCAACAAAAAAAGTTTTCTCAAAAGGTTTAATTTCTGTAGTTATTTGTAACTGCAATACATGAATACATATGGTCAAGAGAGCCTTTATCGGTGTGACGATTCGCACGATTACGTAACGATAGTTCTACTTGACTATGTGGTCAACTAGTTTATGTACAGTTGCTCAAAATTAATAGCTTAGAGCTTGTCGTATCATAGTAGTCTATTAGGAAGTGCCTAAATATTCAATTTCGTCGGAGAGATCGTCATTTATATGTTATAGTTGAGACCTGGTCCAGACGTCTAGTACCACTTTGAACTTATATTTTTTTGGTTAGTTCAGGTTGAAATTCAAGTGTGAAGCCATATTTATCACGAATGTGAATATTTTGAGAAAGCCTTTGGGATTACAAGAGCTTGCTTAACCTGAGCTTGTATTAGAGGATCAAAAAATAGTCAAGATGTGCGAAAATGAGCCCCAAGAGAATTATTTATATCTTCATGGCCAAAGCCATCTCTTTTCGTTATGTCTATTGTTATATTTATAACTAGTGCTTAACCCATACTAAAGACATGCATTTTCTTGGTGTAACTAAAAATCTCGTAAAAAGAAAATCAAGCCTGAAAAGGAAAAACACCTGCAAGCGCAACGTACTTACTCGAACGACAGTTTATGTGAAGCTACCGTCCATTCTACGTAAGAAGATAATAGTAACGTCACACAATGTATGACGTACCGGCGCAAACAACACGGTGGATGACATTTCTTACAGTCAGAGGCGTAACAATTGTTTTCTCAGTTCGAATTTGAATAATAGTATAATGCAAAACATAAGTGCGTTTCTTCACAACATATGTTCGACGACGTTGGACTTAGGTAATACGTAAAACCAATCGACCAGCTGATTATGCGTACACAGTGCACCTATATAACAATGACGTCACTATTATCGTCTTACGCGAAATCCGCCGTTTAAGCAGCTTTGTTGAACAACTGGCAGGGTTTCGATCGACTTGTTTCTCTTCTTGTTCAAGTTCATGATCAGTCACTTGTATACAAGTGACTGGTTCCCAGTTACTACTTCAACTAATTAGAACAGCTACTTGAGCCGTGTAAACTTAGTTATTACTTTATAGTGATGGCTTAAGGTAACTAAACTGATATTTTCTCGTATATTATCTCACGACTAAAAAAATTTATTTTGAATTTAGTTAGCCTCTGATACTTACTCCAAGTTCCCCATAATCAGCGAATGGAAGAACCTGAAGGCTGCAGTGGCGTGCTCGTTGAGAATGGAAGGGTCAACGCTGTCATCGTAGTCGTTGACGAAGTCCGCTGTCTGATAGATAATTCTGTTTTTCAACGAGTTCCCGTAGCCAATGTAGATGGGCAGCCATTCATAATAGGTGATGAACTGATGCTGGGCGATGTTGATCTTCCTGGCTTCTTGGAAGAGTGTCTCATCATCCCAATGAGGGTTGATTGCAGCTAAAGCACTGGCCAGCCTGTTATGTTCACGCAGCAGAACAATTTGTAGGATAGTCAGCTGTGGATTCTGGTTGACTCTAGTGTCACCTAAATAAGTCAGTAGGTCAGATGTCTTAAATGAAGGAAATTTCATGCGTTGCAATTACATGAAGCTTACATCATAGGCTTTGGTACTAACGCGACCATTTGGCAGGCAAACAAAGTTATTATAGCTTGCTTAGTATAGTTTTTATATTTATTTTCAAGCAAGCTGCTGCAACGGTTTTTTACTGGTTCACTGCATATTAGCTCAATCCTCGGAATTGCCGAATACACGAAACCGTCAAAATTTCGCCAAATTCAGAAAATTGGTACCACAGTTGAAGTGTTACCTCATACATCACCATTCCTCCTATCTTTTTTGTTTGAAGGGAAGGTAAAAAAGTTTTTATATGATAGTTTTATAGTTTTCTCTTGTAATTTAGAATTTGATATAAACAAAATTAAAAAATAATAAAAATCCTGATTTTCGTATTTTCGTAAGTTATTTTTTTGTTAAATCGGATACCATGTATATTGCATCACGGAATGAAATAATTATATTTTTGTCTTGGTTTTCAAACATATAGGGTTCGTTCACCTTACTTTGAAAGGTTTTTAAAATGTTTAACTTCAATGCGGTAATGTTCTGACATTTTTCAAAATGCAAACTTTAATTAAGTAAGTTCTTCAATGACTAAATTCAAGCATTTCGGAGGCATCGAACTGAGATGACAAATAAACCATATTGAAAAAAGTTGCTCGAAAAATTACGTATACACGATTGATCATAAGGTGGTGGAGCAGCAAATCTATATTTTTTAAATATGTATATTATAGGAAAATCATTTCTTCTTTAAGTTCTAGTCAAAAATACATTAATCTGAAATTGGTAGAAGACAAGTTAATAAATAATATCATTAATAATGGACGGCTATTTCTAATAGCCTCTCTAACCAGTAACACATCGTTGAGAAGCAGAAGGTGGTATTCAGGCTTTACTTTTACACCTTACCTGCCATATAGCAAGCCTCATTGATATCCTGTATGGCACAGACTCCTGACGAATTCATGTTTCTAGGCGGCCATGTTTGTCCATTTCTTACATCAACTGTCATCAGGCCGCCTTGGAATTGACGTAGAGATTGTGCTGTTTGATCATCATTACCGTAAACAATTGACAGATCCAAAAAGGCGTTCACGGCTGTCAGCTGTAACACAAAATAAAAAGAAACTTATAGATATCAAAACATTGTATGGTAATGTAGTCTAACGCCAGTGATTGGCACTCACATCTTTTAACTATACCTAGTAATTATAATAAATGATAAAATGAATGAAGTAGTCTTATATAAGGCTGAAATGAAGATCCATGCAAAAATCGAGCTAGGCTCGAATTCCGCAGTTGTTCCATATTTTCGTCTTATATGCCGAGATTGTAGTGGTTATGTGTTTCGCCGATTATATGTATGTAATTCCATTTGCGCGCTCTGGTTTCACTAAGGATGTGGTAGTTCCTCTTTTAGCTAAAAGAATAGCTGTCTCACTTCCTCAGTACATCCTGCTCCTTAGAGCTTTCACGAAACTCCATGCTGCTTTGGATGTACAGTGGCAGGTTTCAAGTGCTTTGATGATTGATTGCCTAATCTTCAGCCTTAATTCTCGAATCGTATAGCTCCCACTCCTTACTTTCCGGGATTAATAGTGAGTAAAGGCGCATTTCTCACGAGTCAACTTAAGTTGACCGAATGTAGTTGATCAACAAAAGTGGAATACGACTTAAATGAGTTTATAGTTCTCACGTTTCAACAGAAGCTGACCGATTGTTTCAGTTGATCGGCAAACCAGTATATGTCCTTTTTTGTGTATTGTTCTGATAATCTTAATTTTATTCTTTACATGAGTGATAGTAAGATCAGAGACATCCATTTCCTTGACAGTAGAGCTTAGAGAATATTCTCGAGCGCCTTTCTTTTTTAATTATCCGTTCGGTGACTCCAAAGGCTTATAATATAGTTCCAAAATTTCCTCATAACACTTTGCGGCCACTTGACGCTCATTATTTTATTAAATTACTATTTGACTTTCAATCTTCTATAGGAAAATACACACGAATACATGTGCCGCGAAATGTATTAAACGTTCTACACTGTTTACAAACGTTGAAAGCCAGTTCACACGTTTCAAGACAAGTTTCAACTTGAAAGTGATCGGTGATGATTCGCCAGTTGTTGACTAGGTCAAACTTTTGTTGATCAACAAAAACGTTGATCAACTCTTTTGAAAAGAAGGTTCTCACAACAGTTGTCATTCAACGTTTGTTGAGCAACTACAGTTGGTCAACTAAAGTTGACTAGTGAGAACGCGCCTTCAGTTACAGCATATGCTATTGGTTTTCGCATTATACCAAAGCTGATTCCCAGATTTTACTTCCCACACCGATAGGTGAGGGGAGTATTGTGATCGCGAAAATTTTCGATTTTGAGATAACACGCTTTTTGGGCGTTTTATGATGTCTACATAACGAAAATTTACGTCACTCATTTCCGTCGGTCTGTCTGTCGGTCTGTCTGTGCGTCTGTCTGTCTGTTGGCGTTTTTCTAACGTCGTAATCTCAGTAACCGCTGAATGGATTGTGATGAGATTTGGGCAGCGATATACTGTGGGGTCATAGTAGGTAATGTTCTTATAATTTTGAAAATCCGTGCAGAAGCGGCGGAGTAATCAGCAAAAAACAAAAAAAATTAAATATTCCTCAAAATTCGTTTTTAGGTGTTTTAGGGCTTCCCGATCATTTTCTACTTTTTCTTGGGTGGGGGTAAAATTGGGGTGGTTGTGAGGTGGGGGGTTGTAAATCTCAAAAATGTGTTGTACTCATAATAGGCTATCCATTGACCTGTAAAACAAAGACCTAGCGGCATAATACCTTTTTTCAGGCCCATCCGAACATTGCCTTGCCTATTCCAGAAACCAAAGGACTTAGAATTTTCTGATAAATACATAGGAATATTGCTTTGGATCGTTTTGTATTGAGTAATGTAAAAGTTATGGAAAGTATTTTAATGAAACTTTGTCACAGTATCACTACCGCGGCGAGGATGGAAAACGTGTATGTTTTGGAAAGATCGTGTCAGTGGCTGCGCAGCAATAATAAAAAAATAAAAAAATAAAAACGCCTCAAACTTTGTTTTCAGGCATTTTAGGGGTTCCTGATCATTTTCTACTTTTTTTTGGGTAGGGGTGAATTTGGTGTGGTTGGGGGGTGGGGGGTTGGAAAACTAAAAAATTTGTTGTATTCATAATGGGCTGTCCATTGACCTGTTAATGAAAAACCTAGCGGCATAATACCCTTTTTTAGGCCCATCCGAACATTGCCTTGCCTATTCCAGAAACCAAAGGACTTAGAATTTTCTGATAAATACATAGGAATATTGCTTTGGATCGTTTTGTATTGAGTAATGTAAAAGTTATGGAAAGTATTTTAATGAAACTTTGTCACAGTATCACTACCGCGGCGAGGATGGAAAACGTGTATGTTTTGGAAAGATCGTGTCAGTGGCTGCGCAGCAATAATAAAAAAATAAAAAAATAAAAACGCCTCAAACTTTGTTTTCAGGCATTCTAGGGGTTCCTGATCATTTTCTACTTTTTTTTGGGTAGGGGTGAATTTGGGGTGGTTGGGGGGTGGGGGGTTGGAAAACTAAAAAATTTGTTGTATTCATAATGGGCTGTCCATTGACCTGTTAATGAAAAACCTAGCGGCATAATACCCTTTTTTAGGCCCATGCGAATATTTCCTTGCCTATTACAGAAACTAAGGGACTTAGTTAGTTTTGATTTAGGAAGTTTTGTGATGTATACATATACGAGTATTGCTTAATTTCGTTCTACGTATATTGCGTAAAGCAAAAATTATTAAATTGATTTGAATGAAATTTCGACAAAGGATTGACTATCGCGGCGAGAGTGGAAAACGCGTGAGTATCTGAAAAATCATGTCAGTGGCGGCGCAACAATAATTAAAAAACTAGAAATATGAAAACAGCTCACACTTCGCTTTTAGATGGTTCAGAGGGCTCCTGATCGTTTTACATCGTTCAGTTGAAGCATGCAGAGTGAAAATTGTGGCGTTCTAGTTTTTAAGGAGAGAGACGCAAGAAACTATTTACGAAAGTTTTGTGTTGTACAATACGTTTTTTTGCGGGAGGGTGGGCGATGATTTGGTTGTAAGGGGATTTCAGACTGTAGCTTTGTGTAATGGGAAAACAATAAAATGGTATAATTATGTGTGGGAAGTACTGAGTCAATCAACTTGACTCCATTTTTTTTAGATAGCCTGGAGAATAATAAGCTCAGCGTTATGAAGGCCCAGTTCGTCAAATATTGCTTGATAGCACGAAAGTATTATTATTTTCCGACGAATGTAACCGTAAGCAGCGTACTATGATTAGAGTACCAACTACGCACTGACTAACCTGCTCAGCTGGCTGATTTCCACCTACACAATTCCTGTCACGATCTGTAATGGTCCTGACGAAGTTCTGACATCTTTGGTTGGTCTGTTGGACGATTGGGTCGTTATCCGGTAATACGATGGGATAGCAATGCTCAGGGATATTTGCTAGCTCTAGCAGTTGGCCGGTAGCCGAGCAGCACATGGTGGAATGCGGTTCTGGAATCAATGAAATATTTAAATAAGTAAAATCTTGATTTCATAGATTTTAAATAGATAATTAGAAGTATGAGGTTGTGTCAATTTAGTGTTTTATTATATATAAGACTTGACCTTTATTATTGCGGTTTTTGATCAATAAACGGATTGAAATTATATAGTTCTTGAACTTTAATAATACATCAATACAAGACTATCTAGGCATACCTGTGCTATTAGAGAAACGATTTTTTCAATATTGAGCGTTTGCCGTATTGGATTTGAGACGACATGTCTCACCCTTATATTATCACAACAACCAAAGAAACTACAACGGAACTTCAAAGTTTGAGCAAAATGTCAGGGGAAACCGGTTTGAAATTCGGAAATGATCCAGAGAACCTAACTAACACAAGTTAAATGTTTTTAAATGTAATTATGAAATGTATAGTTTCACTGAAGTAACTCATGTTTGATAGATGTAGTAAAAGCTAATTCGTCTTCACCATGTTTGTCAATAATTGTGCGACTTGAGCTTTCTACTTATAAATCTGAAATTATTTATTATCCATTTATGATATGCTTTTAATTTCAACCTCAGTAACTGCGCGACTTGGAAGAGTATTTAGTTTGTAGCCACCCTTTAAGTTTTCGAATACCATTTCATTACCACGTTCCCTAGCCTACCCAGGTACCCAAAGCAGTGAAACCTGGACCCCGATTCTCGCTGAGCGTTTATATGTCGCTGTTTTTCAAATAACTTGCTTCGTTATGACTTGCAATCAAGTCAGGTAGTCATAATTTCAAGAACATGCAAAAACAAGCAGTAGCTCACAACTGCTTGACTGCTGAACTTATATTAATATTGATTTTAAAACTTCAGTATAAAGTAAATAAACTATGAAACAATTTTTCGAGCCATGAATTATAATCCTTAAAGTTTTCATTCTTTATGTTTTATCTGTTAAGCTAGGTCATTTAAAATGAGCCGTTTACCTGGTCTGGAAAACTGTCTCTCAACAGAAGTTGTAGACGACGGTGTGAGTAAAAAATACCTGGTCTTTGCAGTTAAGCTTGTATACACCTTTTTGTGTTTTCTTCACCATCCTAAAGTATTCTCAGAACTGTCAGCCAGTGGATAAGATGAGTGTTTGTCAATTTCATAACGCCATTGAGTCATTTCCTCCTTCTGAGTGGTGAAAGATTCGGATTTTGAGGAACATAAGATGCATACAGTTTATTTCTCAATCATTTGTATCCTCCTCGATTTATAGTCCTTTTCTTTCTCTCACCCCTACCTTTTATTGGAGAATCTTGGTCTAGTACTTTAATGTTTTCATCAAATGTACTTTCATGGCTTTCTTCTGACACGTATTCTGACCCACTGCTATGACACGACTCTAAATACGTTTCAGGAAATCACTCATTACTTTTTAAAGCTCAGTTTTGTCAATTAATAGGGGCAACACTTTTATAGGAAGGCACGTACTACAGTGCGTTGTACTTGCCCTTACGTTTACGCATCATCTGTCTACAAAATAGGTGGGTCTAGAATGGAGTCGCCATTAAATGCGAGCATGGTCCTATTTTTGCAGTGTCTGTAGGATTTAGAATGCATTCAAGCACCAATATCAAGTAGCTTGAAACTACTTGATATTACGTCAAGTAGTAACGATTGAAAACTAAGAGCAGTGAAGCAGTGAGTCCACGAAATACATAAATTTTAAGATAATCCAGGTAATTAAAAGAAAAATAAAGATACGTGACTTGATGAACCGCCAGACCTAATTGACGCCTGGTTTACGTTTCCAGGGTCTAGAATTTTCCTGTATAGGATATCCGAGGCAGAACTGGATAATGTAAAAGTCTACTTGCAACGTCAAAAATACCAGCCCCAGAGTCTGGTATGTTGCAATGTCGTGAGGCGTAGCATGCTGCGCCAAAATTTGCGTCTTTTCACCTTACCCCGTACACTGTTTCAATCCCGGCAACATGCGCCTCAGCATGTTTTAGGCCGTTTCCATTTTTACAATTTCCCAGCACACGACTTCAGGTCATGTTCCGTGTCAAATTTGCGGTAATTAAAATGCACCTTCAGTGAGTGAACCGTCTGCATATCAGATTTGTCCTCCTTCAAAGGGCTTCTTATATTTTGCTCACCACTGCTAGACACCCAACCAATACGTTATTGGCTGAAGCAGTACCTCTGAGCAGTCGTATGAATCAGGGGAATATCTAGTCATTTTTGCGAGTATGTAATGCAACTTGAACTTTTGTACGAGTCAGCAAACGTAGGATAATAGGCACGTCAAGCATAAGGATGTTGCAATAAATGAAGTTGAAGACAAATATTTTTGGTTTGCAAATATAACTTTATAACCATCTTCTCTCGAACCAGGACAGAGCAGCTTAGCAATGCCCACGAATATATCTAAAGTACATATCTACACTTACGCGCTTGGGTGCTGCCTGCAATCATACTCATATCATGAGTAACGATTTGTCCATACTGCATAGCGTTGAGTGTGAAGATTTGGTCTTCCAGGTTGACGTCTGGGTACATAATCAAGCTGACGGTCCTTGAGAGTGGCAGAGGGTTACCGCTCCTTGCTCTTGTTGGAAGACTGATTCCTGAAAATATAAAATATACAATTTCAAACACGCTACACAAGAACAGTACGTTCAACAGATCAAGAGGCTTGTAGCAAGTGACAGAAGATTCTGCCGGTATAGAGCAACCCTCGTAGGTCAAGAGGGGTTCGAAAGGGTTCCTTTAATTATGCATATTGTTCAATGAAATCGACAGAATACGTAGAATTGATTCTGGTGGGGATAAACAGAATCAGACCCATTTTTTGCATTAAAATGACAGCTTTTTCTCAGTGAAAATGTTGTCAGTAGATGAGGCTTTATATTCAGTGTTGCACAAAGTTTTCACTCCAGTAGGCGTTGTAGCCGTATTTGAAACAATATTAACTATTTAGGTCTGTCTATATTAGTTTATTTTTAGTCACTACAAATCACGGAAGTTACTGACTTGTTGTAATCAAATGAGAAAAATGTGAGAGCAAACATAAAGTCATCTTTAGCTGTCTGCCTATAGGCCTCTTCAAGATTTCTTAATATTTTACACGATAAGCGAAGGTGTTTCGGGGAACTAAAGGATGGTATTGAGTAAAACCTCGTGAGTTAACCTTTTTTGGAGAACATTCCTAATTTTTAAATTCTAAAAATCTAGTCATAGCCATCGACATGTACATGTTTTGGGTTCATGATTCTTGTTGATTGTACGTAGCACATTGGA
This sequence comes from Callosobruchus maculatus, assembly GCA_951848785.1. Taxonomy (NCBI): domain Eukaryota; kingdom Metazoa; phylum Arthropoda; class Insecta; order Coleoptera; family Chrysomelidae; genus Callosobruchus; species Callosobruchus maculatus. The sequence goes on along the minus strand of CATOUR010000054.1, from coordinate 6,778,721 downwards.
AAGTACCTTTGCTCATTATGTTTTGTAATTTATAATATGCTACATATATCTATATTATTCAACAGCTGAAAATACCAGCGATCAAAATCACGTTTCAGATTTTTCAGGAATACTAATTATCTATCAGACAGCGCATAAGCGTACACTTGATTGATTACTATCAATTTCAATCTGAGGCTGTGCGTAACAATGGAGTTCAGGTCATTCATTGCCATGATCATTCCGTTGTTTACTTTCACTGCTTGGTTCAATTATAGAACTAGCTAAGAGATAAGCGTGGACAAGCTTCAGGGAAAATGAGATCATTACTTTGGGTCGTGGCAAGATCATAAAAAATGATGTATTGTATTATACGTAAAAATATTATTGCTTTGTACGGTAATAATTGGGTTATTTGAAATACCTGTCATGCTTGCATCTTATAGGTGTACAGTATTTATCAGGACTGGCAAGAAGGTTTCTATTTGTACGTAGTGGTTACTACATACTTCAGGCACTGTAGGTGAATATAGTGACTAACAAAAGATAACGCCTAATAGAAGCGTCGAAACGTCGTAAAATTTTATATTTTGGAAATATAATAAGTGACCGTATCCAAAGATTGTTTTACTAAATATAGTGACTAACAAAATTTTATTTTTGAGATTATACTTTTTTTAGTGTCTAGCATCATGACTATCTATTTCACCTATTTCAAGCGCTTATCTGTCAGTCTGTAGCCCTCTTTGCCACCGCGAAGTTGCAGGCACTGCAAGGATTGATTGAATTTGCTGTGGCGTATGCTAAGAGGTCAAAGTAGAGTAATGAACATAACACGCAAAATATTTGAAAACAGATCAAAACGCTGCGTTTAGGCGCTTTTCTCAGAGCAACAACTGAACATAGAGGTAGTAAACAACTAATTCTAATAGGCCAACATCTTTTCTTACGTTGTCATATCGACCACCAGATACGGCAATCATAATTGTTTACTATCGTCTTAATTGTATAGTATCCAGAAATATTCCATTCTACGTTAAAAAAGGCGGTATTTTGATGGTTCAGAAACGATTACAGCAAAAGCAATAGATATGTTGACCTCTGCTGCGTAACTGCATGTTTCTTCATCATTAACGCAAATTCTGTCTTACGTAAATTTTGAGGAGTTGGCAACGCCTATGCGATTTGTTTACGGTAACCTCCGACTGTCAAACGTTTGTTTTGTTTGTGCGTCTTTTATGCTTGGTCAGTAAAATCGAATTCGCTATTTGTTGGTAACTGTAGTGAAGCTTTACGGACTTGCTGTGCTATATTCGAGTGTAGTTTAACAGTTTTTCGAGATGGGACAGTGCAGAGCAGTATTTGTAACATGGGTTGCATTGGAGGTATTTTCAGGTTAGTTGGCAATGTTTGGGTCTGAAGTGTCAAAAGATGATGGCTTTGAGCACGCCATGCTGAAGTGGTTTGTTTACTACCTCTATGTTCAGTTGTTACTCTGAGGCGCTTTTGGATAGGGGATGAGGGTATTCCAACTTTTTTTGTATTCCTTAATGACGAGGTTAATGACGTTCCGTTGCCCTAAAGAATGACCTTATTGATGTTCTGTACTTTACACACCTATCCATTTAAATAGATTTTCAAAATTCCGACCGAATTGATATTGAACTCTATTAAACATCCCTAGATTGGTGGTTACAAAAACATTCCTAATCCTATTTTTTTATATTTGACTGTTGGTTGGTGGTCTTTGTCATATTCCCACAAAAAGATTTTAAAATTATGGTTTATCTGAACCAAGGATTAATGTAGTTTTTAACGCAATACCCATTTTAAAGGAATAATTGCACAGCGATATCGATTTACTTACAACTATGATTTCAATATTGCACAGTATTTCCTAAGGCCTTACTATATTTTGCAATAGAGTCACTTGGCCATGCGCTCCTGTATTCCCGTCACATAGCTTATTTATTTCACACCTTGATCTTCGAGCCCACAGCGATAAGTAGTGTCCTCTTAATGTAAGTGCCAAAGCTATATAAAACATATCCTTCAAGGTATTCGACCTTAAGCAACATATATACAATTAACCATTATTTCCGATCGAGTACAGTAGATACTGTCAACAGCTACTGAACTACATCCAATTAGCTGCAATTGAATATTGCATTATTGAAGATAATATCCAACTATTATACGATTAAAACCATGAAATTATGCGCAATAATGCTTACCTAGAGCAATTTGAAAAAATTACAGGTAACCGTATGGTATCGAATGTGACATGTGTAATAAGACCCTGTTGTAATGCAAGACTATTTATTCATTCTTCACACCCAAGGGATAGATAATGGTATAGTCATTTTGGTCTAACGTGTGGTTTTCTCTAGTATCATGCAAATATCTTTGGAAGGCGTATTGGTGGGTTACATAAGAGAGGACTAGAAAACTGTCTTTAGTATCATGTCACAGTGCTTTTTCCTCCTGCCATGGTTCTACCACCAACTAATCGATGATAATATAGGAGAGTAGCTAAAAAATTTCCAAATATGTCCCCATTGTTGGCATATTTACCTACTATTTATTGCAATGGAACAATAAGATATTTAGGACTAAGTACTCAAACACTCATTAAGATGTATCCATTTTAAATTTTATAAATTTCAAAAACGCATCATTCTCTCTCAAAATACAGTAATTTCGCGAAACAATAAATGGATTGGAAAATGGTTGACTACTTCAAAATTAATAAAATATCTAAATCCTGTGGTTGTTTCTCCGATATATCGTGCTGTGCTGACCCACCACTGAACGCTTAATCAACGTGGCTTGACAAGCTATTATTTGACTCCACAAGCAAAGGGAAAAACTCTTATTTTCAGTGAACCAACTTCCTAAGCCAATGATTCTGAAATGTTGGAGAACATATTTACATTGTTGATAAATTCAAAAATAAATCGAGCAACATATCAGCGTGTTATGACAGAGATCTTGTTCTTCTTGTGAGCAAGCTTAAGGTGAGAGAAAACCGCATTTTATTTAAAGATCGAATTACGAATCATAAGAAAAACGCGTAGCCCACTATTTGGTTGGAGAACATTGATAAGATTTTTTCCTAAGACACTTATTCAAGAGACCTTCTTGTCAAATGTTTTGTACTTTGACAAAGGCTCTACAGAGATTGCCGAATATTCAATGAAAGCTTTATATTTCTACATAATGGGGTTTTGATTGTGGCGACTAAATTACCATAAACTAACTTTTTGAAGTATATCTGAAAAAAATTTTTTAATTGTTTTACCTTTGGATTACTACCTAAACTAATCCATAAGCTAAAGGAACTTCTGAAAGTTTGCCAATACTGTATATGAAGGGGATCAACCTATACTCCGAAGTTTCATACCTCCGTTATTATGAAAATACTTCCAATGAAAGTTGTAGGTAAAGCTAAGGTCTACATTTTGAAATTACTTTACAGTATATACGGTTAGGTAATTGATAAAGTCACGGCAAACCACAGTTGTTTGAAATGGAGATCCTATATATTATCCAGAATTTCAATTATGCCAATTTTACCTATTGCGCAAATGTAGGGTTTTATTGGGTTATTTTCACTTTTATGTAAAAATCTTAATGAATTCATCACCCTGTATCTTATCAAATCAATAACTTGAGGCTGGATTCTCAATGCTAACATAATTTCCTGGTTGTCTAGTTTTGTCTAGAAATATCAGTTTTCTGCTATCTTTGATCTTCTATATAGGGTGAACCAAAACTCACGACTATAATTTTTTTTGTTATATTAAACGGCACATCCTATATTTTATAGTATCGTCAGAAAGTTCTTACAATATATTTTTCCTTTTATAAGTATTTCCTATACCTACCTAAATGTAACAGTTATGGAGTTATTTCGATTTGAAGAAGTAAAACAATATTGTCGCCTAATTATGGTCTTTGGAGTTGGCCATGGATACTATGCTTGTCGTATTTGCTAAATAATTGTAATTCATATTTTAGTTTTGATTCTGTTTCAATTGGCTATTACAGCTGGCAATTGAAAAGCTGGAAAGTACATGTCAATCACAAAAATTATCTGAAAATAAAACTACAGAATCTTTAACAAGACTATATTAGTTACAACAAGAAGGTTTACGTGGGAGCGTATCAAAAACGAAAAAATAGATTTTGGCTAAGCGTGCAAAAGTGATCGACTCTTGTCTTATAAACCGAAGATTTTTCTAGCGGAAGCTACAAATATTTAATTGCTTTCGTTAAGACTTCCTGCTAGTTCTTACATTCCCATCATTCGGGTCCTTCCATCCTTGACTTAGTTTTTTTCTAAGAAAGGTCAAACAGTGTAACAAACATGGTAGCCATGGCCAACTCTGAGAAACTTTCAGTATTTGGCAAACATGTAGTATTATTAGGAATCGTTTCACTGCTTCAAATCGGAATAACTCCATAACTGTTACATTTAGGTATAGGAAATGTTGGAAAAAGTGGAAGTATTTTGTAGGAACTTTCTGACGATGCTATAAAATAAAGGGTGTTCTATTTGAAACAACAAAGAAAATTATGGTCGCGAGTTTTGGTTCACCCTGTATACAAAATCAAAGATATCAAAAATTTGATAACTTCATTCAAAACTAGACGACCACATTTTTTTAGAAACAAGGTGGTGAATTCATTAAGATTTTCACATAAAGGTGGCCATATCTCTGAAATTATATACAGGGTAATTCACGTTATTCGACACGGAGCATTATGGCTAAAGTATTTGATAAAAAAGAAAATAATAATTCCGGATGGATAGAGACCCATAAAGGCTACATTTTAAAAATATTTTCATGTTATACAGGGTGTCCCAAAAACACGAAATGTATCAAAGTTATGTTTTTTTAAATGGAACACCCCGTATATTATTGCATATTCAGATTTATTGGTGAATTCTAGTGTGACTTTATGCATGATACATGGGACCTAAAGCAAACCGTTTAGGTGTAAATCACCATTTTCGGTTTAAGTAGATATCAGGAAAAAATTGAATATCGCAAAGATTATAAAATATGGAGGGCTGTGACTTTGCCGTATTACTAAGCATAAAGTGCGTCAGCTTTGGTGAGACTGTCAAATTTAAATTACGTTTACGCTTGAAGAAATCAGTCGATTAATTAAGAAAACTACGATCAGCGATAACTTCATTTTTTCAAATGGGAATGCCTAATTCTTTTTATACGGTTAAACGTAGAATTTGATAACCTTTCTAATGATATAAGGTTATGAATATCAATCTCTGGCAGTTTTTATTTAATTTTAAATTTTCGAACAAATTGGCGTTTTTCAATTTCCCTACCTATAGGCAACGTAGCAGGCCATGAAATATAAACAAAAACCTGTTTAGGTAGAAGAAAACAACTAACTTAGCTGAAAAATACACACTAACTAGACTAAAGGGACAAGATGATAAAAATTCCTTACAACAAATCAACTCTCCCAGAAACAACTGCGATAACATCTCTAAGGTCAAAGAGAAGCTGGAGTATGGCAGTAATAGAAATTTTTTGCAGTCTACTGGCTACCGCAATTTACTAGAGGTTAAACATTTCCAAGAAAATTAAAAACCCTGATATGAAACAAAAACAACCAGCGACTGTCGCTCCGGCACGCAACTATCAACCATATGTAATGATGTAAAAAAGTACTAATTTGCGTTAAAGTCGATATCTCTGACTGGAGTCCTTCTATTTTCCAATATCTATTAGCAATATTGCAAAAAAGGAATACTGATAAATCAGATTTAAATTTTCTGCCATTTAAGTTATGCTTTTTAATTTGAACAAATTTTAGTTCATTCTTCATTTTCTGCGATCTTGCTAATAGGCACTGAAGAATTTTCAGAACTCCAGTCAGAGGTACTTTTGACTTGAGTTTTGATAGAATTGCATACTTTTTTATATCATTAAATGTGAAATTTTATTATTAAAATAATAAACTGCTTATAACATTCTCTAGTAGTTTTATTTTTTTCAAAATTTTTAATGGCTTTGGAAATTGACAATCTCTAGTACATTGCAGTAGCTAGTAGGCCGTGGAAAAATCCATTTCTGCCATACTCCAGCTCCTATTTGACCAAAGATATGTTACCCCCGTTGTTTCTGGTTAGACTTTGTTTGTTGTGGGTAATTTTTATAATCTTGTCTCTTCAGTCTAGTTCGTGTGTATTTTTCAGCTAAGTTAGTTGTTTTCTTCTACCTGAACAGGTTTTTGTTTATATTTCATGGCCTGCTACGTTGCTTATAGGTAGGAAAATTGAAAAACGCCGATTTGTTTGAAAATTTAAAATTAAATTAAAACTACCAGAGATTGATATTCACGACCTTATATCGTTAGAAAGGTTATCAAATTATACGTTTAACAGTATAAAAAAAATTAGGCATTCCCATTTGAAAAAATCAAGTTATAGCTGATCGAAGTTTCTTTAATTAATCGACCGACTTCTCCAGGCAAAAACGTAATTTAAATTTGACAGTCTCATCAAAGCTGACGCATTTTATGCTTAGTAATACGGCAAAGTCACAGCCTTCCAAATTTTATAATCTCTGCGATATTCAATTTTTTCCTGATATCTACTTATACCGAAAATGGTGATTTACACCTAAACGGTTCGCTTTAAGTCGCATATATGATACATAAAGTCACACTAGAATTCACCAAGGAATCTGAATATGCAATAATATATGGAATAATCCATTTAAAAAAACATATCTTTGATGCATTTCGTGCTTTTGGGACACCCTGTATAACATAGAAATATTTTTAAAATGTAGCCTTTATGGGTCTCTGTCCATCCGAAATTATTATTTTCTTTTTTATCAAATACTTTAGCCATAATGCTCCGTGTCGAATAACGTGAATAACCCTGTATAATTTATAATCCGATAAAGCCCTGTATTTTAGAAATAGGGAGAGAGAGCACAATTCAAATTTAGGATAACTTATAGGATGTTCCGTTTAAAAAAAAAACTTAGGTATGCCCTGGCATCAATAACCCTGTATATTATAAGACAATTTTAAAATGTAGACCTTAGCTTTATCTAAACTCTTTTTCGAAAGTTTTGTTTTGTATCTGCTATAATAACGGATGTATCGAACTTCAGAGTATAAATTGACCACCCTGTATAAGTAACAGAAAATGTATCTATTTACAGAAAGATTTACTGAGAGATCCTGCACAGTTAACTAGAGGCAACACTTTTATACCATTTCAGTCTTTAATGAGGTAGTCACGAACGGATATTACAAGGTATCTACATCTTACGCAGTCATATTTAATATAATAATTTAATAATGCATTAACGTCGTGTGAAATATTCGGTGATTTTGAAACTGTGATATATATATTTCATAATAGTAGTTTATAACTCTAGACCGTGACTTATTTCATCAATTATCGTATCTGTTGTCACTGTTGTTTGTTTTATAACTTCCTGTTCTCCTGCGAAGAGGTATTGTAATGTCGTAATTGTGTAAAATTTAGAATGTCAATTATTACGTTTTTGGTAGATATTCTCAGATCTAGCTGCATTAATAGAAAGTCATTGGCGTAATCCCAAAGAAGAGGATAAAGACAGCTGTTGGCATGCGTTTCATTTTGGACTTCTTCAGGTCTCTGTAATCTAGTTCAACACTGAAGCAATTTAGCAGATAAAAAAGAAAATGGAACTGCCAAGAAGTCGTAGCAGAAAAAGAAATTGCAATTTTCGCCCACGCTGAACACCCCTTGGTGTCTCCGTAGACGCGGTTCCAACGCCACTGTAAATATAATTTACTAAAATCTACCAGGATGGGTCCTAGTAGGTTTCGGGAAAATAATGCTTGATTGTAGGCGGCTTGAGTATGAAGTTTGGGAACAAATAGAAGAGCAGATTGATTAGAATATGCTGCATTTACGTTCTCGATGAAACAGCCTAATTTTCTGATATCGTCTCGGAAAACTACTCCTAGTAGATTTTAATATAATCTTTATTCATTACGTATTTTTCTACTGCGCTAAGCTGGTTATAGCATACACAAACAAAAAAGTCACAGAAAGGGTAAGACAATACCGACAAATAAAACAAAATACAAAAATGCGAACTAAACAGTAACTAGGCTATACGTTAATATCGAGCCTGAAAATCCATTCTATGGCTGATAGTTTGGTTTGGAGCAAGGCTTGGTTGCTGCCTGTATATACCACATTCTTGCACTATATGTCCGACAGTTTGGCGTTCCGCTTGACAGTCGCATCGTGGGGATTCGCGCTTGTTCCGTTTAAACAACGAATCAGCGCACACTTCCTGCAAAGTGCGAATTCTGTTTAGTCTGGACTATTCCCTTTAGTGGAGCCAAGGGGTTCTTGACCAACAGTTATAATACTGTTCACTTCTTTTGGTGTTTGGGTAGTCCATTTAATTGCAGAGTTAAAACCATCTGAATCAAGTTCAGAAGCTGTCGTAATTGGTGGTTTTCTGAACCTTAATCTGCAGAAGGAGAGATCCGGTATATCTGCGTGGATTGGCAGTGAGCGATTTGTTATGACTTACTTCTAATATCTCTCATAGAAGAGTTTAACTGGGCATCCATCACATACTAATGTGGGCTGTTTTTCAACACTCGCGAACAAGATCTAGCCACAGAGACACAGAGACTCAGGGCTGAAGTTTGGAGCGTAGAAGCGGAGGCACCCTACCAGGGTCCACATAATTTTTGCAGCATTTTACTTCTGCTGTTTACTTTAGCTGCGATTGACTGATTATATTTTTAAACGACGGTGTCTTCACCAGTGTGACACCTAGGTCTTGGGTGTGGTATTATAGGACAGTAAAGTGTCGTTAAGTTTGTGATTTTATTATTTTTTTACTTCTGTGTCATCGGCATTTGCTGCTCTGGTCATTAGCCTTGTGTTCTGTATAGGCTTTGTTACTGTTTTCCGGCACCACTTTAGGAACCGCACTGTTAATTAGAAACCAACAGTGAAAGCTTAGGTGGAGATTCTTCGTTGGGCTTTTTTTCATGAATACTTATTTTTGATTGAAAAAACAGAACTAAATGTCCGCCTCTAACGAGAACCGAACCCGGGACCTTCCGGTCACGTGCCCTCGATCCTCACCACTGGGCCAACCCACCCCTCGATTTTATTATTAAGATGAAAACACGATGTTATTGTTTTGCTCATAATTGGCTTCACCTTCCCCTTCTGAGGTATGATCCCAGGATTGAAAGATCGGCAGTTAGTGGGATAACTGAGGATAACTGATGTAGGTACGAGGTATATAAAATGATAAACAAGAGGGGGGCAGAACGGAGCTCTGGGGTAATCCGTTATTTAAATCTCTCACCTGACTGGAATCAGAGCTCACGACAACCTGGAAGTATCTGGATGAAAGCATGTTGATTATTAGTGTGCCTGGTTATGTAATCTATTTAGTTGTTTCTCCTTTTTATATGAAAATAAAATTGGGATATACTGCCCAAAAGAATTTGGGAAATATGTAACTAAATTTATGGGTTGTATAAAATCATGTACATTCAAGAACACATTCTTGCAATAGTAGCCGAATTGAATCCACAAGAATACTGTGTTTATCACAAAGCTGCTAGGAATAGAGTATTGCATTCAATCCCATTAAATACATGTTTAACGTATTAAATGATTATACAAGATTCTATCACAAATTGTTTCGAAACAGACAAAACGGTAGAATTTTTTGGTACGGAACTCAAACAGCTTCCAATAAGACCGACATTTTATTCGCTCATGCCTTTTTATGTCACTGTTCAATTCATTATACAGGGTGGGCCAATCGTGTGTGGACGGAGGATTGTGGGCTTACCGAAAAATATTTCAAAAATATGTCACTTGATCGTGGTAGGGACCCTTGAGGGCTATAACGTAAAAATATTTTCACCTAAATTTTGACGTCTATACAGGGTGATTCATATCAAAGTTACATTTTTTAAATGGAGCCCCCTATATATTATTGCATATTTGGATTCCTTGGTTAATTCTGGTGTGACCTTATGTATCACACATGGAACTTTAAATGAACCGTTTAGACGAAAATCACCATTTTTGGTATAAGTAGGTATCAGAAAAAAATTGAATATCGCAGCGATTATAAAACTTAGAAGGCCGTGATTTTGCGGTACGACTAAGCATGAAATGCGTCACCTTAAGTCAGAGGGTTAAATTTGAATTCTTTTTGCACTTGGAGAAATGAGTAGATTAATTAAGGAAACTTCAATCACAGATAACTTGATTTTTTCAAATGGAAATGCCTATTTTGGTTTAAAGAATCAAATGTAAGATTTGATTACCTTTCTAATGATATAGCATTCTCGATATCAATCTTTTTTAGTTTTCATTTTATTTCAAATTTTCTGTCAAATCGGTGTTTTTCAATTTTGCTGCATGCCAGCAACCTAGCAGGCCATGAAAAATAAACAAAAGCTCGTTAATATGGAAGAAACCAACTAACTTAGTAGAAACATGCAAACTAACTAGAGCAACGAGGCAAGATTATGAAAATTCCTTACAACGTATTAGCTCTAACCAGAAACAGTAGCGGTAACAAGAACGCTCATTTTTCACAGCCTACTAGCTATTAGCCAATTTCCAAAGTCAGTAAAAAAATATTTAATCAACGGAAAACTACTACTGATTGTTGCTGGCAGTAGAATAGCTATGTCTTTTGAATAAATTTTCACATTTAATGCTATAAAAAAAGCCATTTCCGTAAGTCAAAAGTAATGATACCTCTGACTGGAACCCTTCAAATTATTCAGTAGGTACTTCTACTTATTAGCAAAAACGCGGAAAGTGGAACTTGATTTGCAGTCTGTTTGAATTGTAAAAGATAATTTAGTTTGCAGAAAACTACATGAAATAAACACAATTACAACATAGCGTAATTAAAAAATTCTAGCATTATTTCAATAGATGTTTAGAATGCTCCAGTTGGAGATATCTTCACTTTTGACTTAGCTAAACCGAAATGACTAATTTTTTTATCCCATTAAATGTGAAATTTCATTCTAAAGATGTTAGACTGTAAGCAAAAATCGCTGGTAGTTTTCCTTTTGTTTCAAAATTTTTAATCACTTTGGAAGATTCTCAAGCTCTAGTAGGCATCAATAGCTAGTATGCTGTGAAAAACAAACACTTCTGCCATACCCCAGCTACTCATCGGCATTAGATATCTTGCGGCTGTTGTATCCGGTTAGAGCTAATACGTTGTAAGGAATTTGCATAATCTTGCCTTGTTGCTCTAGTTAGTTTGCATCTTTCTACTAAGTTAGTTGGTTTCTTCCATATTAACGAGCTTTTGTTTATTTTTCATGGCCTGCTAGGTTGCTTGCACGCAGGAAAATTGAAAAACGCCGATTTGACAGAAAATTTGAAATAAAATGGAAACCAAAAAAGATTGGTATCAAGAATGCTATATCGTTAGAAAGGTAATCAAATTTTACATTTGATTCTTTAAACCAAAATAGGCATTCTCATTTGAAAAAATCAAGTTATCTATGGTTGAAGTTTCCTTAATTGATCTACTGATTTCTCCATGTGCAAAAAGAATTCAAATTTAGAAGTCTGACCTAAGGTGACGTATTTCATGCTTAGTCGTACCGCAAAGTCACGGCCTTCTAGGTTTTATAATCGCTGCGATATTCAATTTTTTTCTGATACTTACTTACACCAAAAATGGTGATTGGCGCCTAAACGGTTTGTCTAAAGTCCCATGTGTGATACATAAAGTCACACTAGAATTAACCAAGGAATCCAAATATGCAATAATATATAGGGGGTTCCATTAAAAAAAATGTAAGTTTGATATGAATCACCCTGTATAAACGTAAAAATTTGAGTGAAAATATTTTTACATTATAGCCCTTAAGGGTCCCTACCATGGTCAAGTGACAGATTTTTGAAATATTTTTTAGTAAGCCCACAATCCTCCATCCACGCACTATTGGCCCACCCTGTATATAGCAAATTTAGACATGGTTTAAAAGATCGACAAAACCTAGGACTGCTGGAAAACTTTTTTAAATGCGCGCATTTCCAGGTGAGTTTGAAGAGTAATATTACTCGAGGTAAATCGCAAAATGAAAGCTTCAAGATTAAAAAAAATTTAAGGCACCACAGTGCTCTGACTCTCACTTTTGAAATATATAAGTGAGTATTAGTATGAACAGGACTTGTAGATTATTATTCGGATACCACTAGCATAATATTCAATAACCACGCTCTTTTCCGTACTTGCTCAGCAAGTGAAGGGCTGCCAGTCAGTTAGTAGTTTTCCAAAAATTAGAATTATTGAAAATTAGCAAACTACCAAGAAATTGAAAATTGCTTTAACTACTTATCGAGCCAACAAGCGGCTAGATTAACAAGCATCGTACATTTTTTATTGGAAGAATTTTTTGAACGCCATTAAATATTACACTCGCAGCATAAGCTCCTGCCAAAAAGCATTGTAAAATATGAAGAACCCTTAAAACATCTACCCAGTGGTAATTAAGATCTTGTTATATGAACTGACCTAGGCCAGGACGATACGAAAAGCCAACGAAGGTAGTTTGTTAAGACTAATCGTCTAGCGTCCGGTAAGCCTTCGATGTGCTCACACGTCCAGAAGCTGAAACAGTAACGTACCATTTATTTAGGTGTTAACATGCGACGATTGGTCTAGGAAATCATTGTTAGTGGTGCTTCCTGTACGGTGATACATGACATATCGTCTTCTTGCATTGAAATCACGCTTGCCAAATGACAGGTATCAGAAAAATGCTAAGACAGTATGCCACTGGGTAGCCACTGCCAGCGAATAATTTAATAACTGGATGGGTACCCTTGAAAATCAGTTACGATTCTGTCCTCTTCTGATGTTAGTCGCCCTCCCACAAAGTAAATGCACGAAGCTCTGCCGCAGCACCAAACGCGTTGCCGTCCGATACTTATTTTGGTTCTACTATACGACATAACATACTTACCATCTCCATAATTTGGTGGTAGTAGTCTTCCATATCTTGTGTTTGGAGTACCCCAAATGGGATTCCTGAGGTTATTGCAAGATCCATCGAATGATCGGTACCGCGAGTTGGTACACCCAGCAGGTGGAGTTCCGCATCCCATACCAGAGGGATCCAATGCCGATGGAGCTTGCTGGGCTGGAAATCGAACTGTATCACCGATGCCATTTCCAAACACTGCGTTGCTGGAAAATACACGAGAAGATGAATTCTAAGAAGATAATAATAATAATAATAATAAATCGTCTTTATTGATACATCTGACAATAGGCGAAATTTAGCCACATGGCTACTCTTACATTTAACCTATTGCAGACTAAACATGCTAATAACTGTAGTTACAAAGCGATAATGAACAAAAATAGATATATATACATATAAAATGAAATCGGTGTAAACATACAAACTGGTCACAATAACCTAGGCAAACTTACAAAAAGACACATATAGCACTATAAAACAAACAAACTAAGACATAAGCGACTTAAACTGCATCGTTTAGCAAACCTAACGAGCTTCATTTAAAAGAAAAGTTTTAAAGTTCTTGCGCAGCTGTGATACAGGCATTGTTTTGAAATGATGTGGTATCGAATTATATAAAATAACTGCGTTATAAGTAAAACATCGACTGAAAAACGTAGTTGAATGTAGAGGCATGGTCAGCGTTAGACGTGGCCGGATTTGCACATTGTGGGAATTACATCTGAATACTAACTTTTCGTAGAGATACTGTGGACTAGATGTACTGAGCAGTTTCCTCAAGAAAATAAGTAAAGTGTACTTAAACATGCTATCCATTTTCAACCAGTGCAGCTGAAATATTTTATCAGATACATGATCAAACTTTCTTAGGTCGAATATGAGACGGCAGCAGGAATTTTGTATTTTGTATTTAGCTTTGAATCTAAGTTAGGATAATAAACAATGAAGCAGTAATTAAGAACAGACAGGACCAAAGATTCACACAATCGTTTTCTAAGTGCCCTTCCAAGAACATGCCTGTTACTATATAGCCTCCTAAGACGCGCGTAGGCCCTCTGTATCAGATTACCAACATGTTCTTTGAAGCGTAGGCGGCAATCTACTGACACACCTAAGTTCTTAGAAATATCTTTAAATTCTAAATCCGTACCCCCAATGCTGACCTTCATCTCTGATTTCAGTTGTTCTTTGGTGTGCTCTGATGAAAACAGTACCGCACTGCACTTTACCGGGTTTAGTTTGAGATTATGTTCTTTAGAATATGTGGCTATTGATCGTAGGTCCTCGTTAAGTTGAGCAGCGGCTTCGTTTGAATACTCAGATCACGTCCTGATAGATGTAAAAGCTACATTCTAATCACTGGATGGTTCTATTGTGAATACCATGTGCAGCCCAGTTTTCTACACTAACTTTTGCCTATAATGATTTAACATAGAGCATGTTTCAACAAAGGCGCAGGAATAAGGTTGTCCGCCATGTTTCACAGCCATAATAACACGTTGCTTCGAAATGTATTATTATTTAAAACATGGCGGAGACTGCTACTGTAACATCTTTTAAAGGTAAACTTGTATAACACAAAATTTGATAGGAAAGCTGTAGTGCACTGTCGCTTAAGTAGGGTTTGATTCAATATTAAACGTATTTTTAGGAATTGATTATTCAAATGTCATTGTTTTGTGTATCTACTAAAAAAATAAGGTGGAGCAATGATGTAGCATAATAATTCTGTATTTGGCTGGATAAAACACCAATTGAAACTGTTAGAATGTTTAAAAGTACACATCCAGATGATAGCCTAACCTGATGAAGAGTCTTTGAGTGGTATAAGAAGTTTAAAGATGGTTGTGAATCAAATGAAGATTAACCTCAACCGGCTTGACCACAAACTGCGCGAAATAACAAAAAATTACAGAAATTAATGACTTGGTACAGAATGGTCTTACGATTATACTCAAAGAGTTAATCATGAGAATGGTGGGATGGATTCCAGAGGCCTAGGGGTCAGATGGATTACCATCTGCTCTGACAGCCAGGCAGCATTATAAGCATTGAGTGGTTGTAGGTTTACATCAAGGCTCTTTCTACAATATAGTTATATAGATGATATCATCAGGACATCAGGTGCCACTTATAAGGGTACCGAGACATGCTGAAGTTTGCGGTAATGAAAGGGCGGACGCGCTAGCAAGGCGAGGGTCTAGAAATAATTTGGGTCTTGAGCCGGCTGTGGGGCTGGCAGCAGGTATCATTATAAGGAAAACAGACGTGTGGTTTCAAAATGAACATCTTATAAGATATAGAGGGATCTTTGGACATCTCTATCAAGCTAGATAACTTAATTTAGGACCTTTAGCCAAGGTGGGGCGGTTCTGCCTCTCAGTGGTCAAACGCCGGCTAAGGTTACTTCTGGGCCTGCTATACGGCCATAACACCCCAAACGTCACTTGTATGTGATGTGGGTGGCAAGCGACACAACGTGTACACTGTACACGCTGTGACTATGAGGAAGAGTCCTCGGCACACATTCTATGTCGCTGTGAAGCCCTTAGGTATCAAAGTTCATGCAACACAGTAATGTTGAAGGGTTCTTGAACCTGAGTATATAAAATGGGCAGGACCCAAGGCCATCATCACCTTTGCGATGAGAGCTGGACTAGGGAAGGGGAGGTGTATAAGGGCCCGCTTATAGGCCTACGAACTGGTGGTTCTGGTCATCAGAAAGCCTCTATCATTTTTTCATTAAAGTAATCCTAGTAGTAATTATTGGAACGTTTGCGCCATTTAAAATGTTAAAATAACTTTAATTCAAACCCTTCAAGGAATAACCTTAACAGTTTTATTAGTAATTTAGGTACTTTACTATACTTCAAGCCTACGAATACTATGAAGCCAAATTTGGTTTATATCGCAAAAAAATTAGAATCGGCACAGACATCAGACAAGCGCTATTGTAGCAATGGCTTGTCATCAGGCCTTCGTGAAACCACTTAGTGGCAACAAAATAATGGTTAACTGAGTAAAAGGGTTATTCACAGCCCAAGGACAATATTTTAGCCGACCGGTTGGCAAAATATCGTGAGGAAACTGTTGGGGCCTGAGCCTCTTTGTGTCTTGGCCACCAGAAGCATGACAGAACTGTTGAGCAGGGGCGGCGCGTGCCTCGAAAAAGTAGAGGGGCCAAAAACAACCAATATACCCCTGAATTTCCTTGGCACGTCATATTTTCGTAACAAAAAAAAATGTTCAAACGAAAACTGAGTGGAGTGTTTGAAAATACTACAGGGTCTCTCATACCATGCGTTCAAAAATTTTTTTTGTACTTCAACCCTTAAAACTCACCTCCAACTTAGTTTTTCCAAATAGCACCTAATAGTTTTTCCTACACAAATTATTTTTATTCAAAATTCTGATTTTATACAAAAGCTATTTTTCCTTAAATTCATGACCATAAAATAAATAAAATAAATGAAATAAGGATCTGTTTGAGGCGTAATTTTTTCTTAAGGGAAAAAGATAAAAAAGAAAACTAAGTGAGCCTTTCAAGGGTACCTATGACCTACCGTACCATGCTTTCGAAACATTTTTTTTACTTCAACCCCTAAAACTTACCACTTACCTCCTACTTTTTTTCCAAATAGCACCCCACTTCTTTTTATACATTAATGAGGTGTCATTATTGTACTTAATATTTTGTAGTGCCTCTGACTTCATATACAAATCAATAATTTTCGTAAAGTCATTAAAATAAATCAAATGAGCATTTGTTTGAAGCATAATATTTTCGTAATAAAAAAGCATAAAAAGACATTTGTTTTCGAAAGCATGTTAGGTAGATCATCCAATACCCTTAAAACCCTATCAGTTTTATTTTAATCCGTTTTTCTTTGCGTCAAGCAAGTTCTTGTTTTATTGATGGTATGTTGTGATTTTACGAAAAAAATAAGTTTGCGTATAAAATCGAAGATACTGCAAGCAAACCGGAAACTCCTCATATAAAGCGAGGGGGCCTCGGCCCCCCCATGCCACCCAACGCGTCGCCGCTGCGGTTGAGGGAAAGCACAAAGCGTGGGATGATGCTTCTGGCTGCTCAACTGCTAAATAACTCCCAAGCTATAACCTTAGTGAGCAGGTAGATCAACACTACCTGTCCATTCCCAGGCAACACTTCCGAATTCCTACTGGTGCTGTTACTGGACACTGTCACCTGAGGAAACACTTCTACAATGTGAGGTTAAGTTAACCCCTGTGCAAGAGATGCTAGCAGGAAGTTAAAACTGTTAAGAGACACAAAGGATATCACATTATTTGTTTTGAAAGCATTAGCTGTATCTCTGTGCAAAATTTAGATTAAATACGGATGCACTTTGACCACCTTCCTCGTTAGGCTGGAATGGTTGAACACTCAGTTCTGAGGGATCTTCGGGAGGATGTACAGTTATATCAATGCAATAGGGACTAAGTGCTGCGGCATTGGCCGATCACCCTCCTTCCAATACAGAATACAGACAGAATAGGTTGATGTCTAATTGTTTGCTTTGAAAGTAATTAACTGTATGCTAGTGCAAAATTTAGGTCGAATACGGATTGCTCTCTGACCGTAGCACTATACGCGGAACAAAGCTAAACGTGACGCCTGCGCTATATACACACAAAAATAAATTCTTGAACGATGCACTTCTCAGTCGTCCACGGGAGTAAATTTTCGAGAAATAAAGAAAATCTAATACAGCCTTATTATGAGTGAAATTAATACTAAAATAATAGTATGATAAATCGTAGTGGTAGTGTTTCATAATGGTAGTGGTACAGTGCTTCCAGTACCTGTAGCTCTTGAATTAATCACTTTAGACCCCAAGTGTGCTAGTTTGTTGGAATTGTTTTATCGAGGGAACACAAAAAGTCAAAAATATACAGGGTGTCCCATTAAAAAATTATAATCGGACGTCATGTGACCAAAAACAAATACCTTTTTGGGTGACACAATAATAAGAAAAGATGCTATATTTGCTCTAATTTACACCTCCAAAATTATAATTCGCTACTACCGCAGTTCCGATATATTGCTTGTCTTAATCATCCTGGGACACCCTGTATATGTACATCTGTATGTCTCTTTAAGTCCCCACAACCCCAACTGCGCAACAATCCTTTCGTGAAAGAGTATAATGATATAACTCACAGGTAAAGTTATTAATTATTTACAAATAAACGACTATAAAGCCTGTGGCGATCTGTCGATATGCAATCAAGATATTCATATTCTTAATGGTACTCCACAATTCTCAAGCTGTTTGTGTTCTTCGAATTAATAGGAGCTGAGTTGAAAGATATGATATGCTTACTTTTCCATAGTAAATTCCTTGGTGACAGAACAAGCCGTTAAAATCCTTGTTGGTATGGAACACATTTGTGGGTGAAATCAATGCTACTGTTTAGTAACTGTATGCGATAAATTTGTATCGATGACCTTCGCAATATTATTTTGAGTTGTACATACCTTCCATCAAAAACGTTCACTGCAGGTGCTGTTTGCTGTTGAAACTGTGGTCGGAAGTAGTGAGGTCTATGACTACCTCCGAAGAATACGCTGTATGCTGGATGGTACGAGGCTGATGTAGCGAAACTTAGGAGTTGGACCAAAAGTATGCTGCTATAGCATACTGTCTTCATCGTCAAAAATCTGAAAAAAAAGGAACTTGTAAAATATATTACAAGGATTGAGTGTAATTGCTCTTACGCATATACCATATCTGTTTGTTTTAGCTCCATTACAAGGAGGCGGAATACACATCAGGGTGTGCCGGAACAAACATTTTCTCTTTAATTTGGAATTCCATATTGAAACAGGTACAAAAATTAATGTTATGCATATGGTTTTATGCTGTGTCTAGGACGACGCTGAAAAACAGTAGCACAGGCTACACAGAACACGACTATAACACTCGATGCTGATGCCACCAAGGTGAAAAAAGGAAAAAAAGCACGCTTAAAACAACGTGGAACTACAAGGCTAAAAATAATTTTCAAAATAGGCTTAAATAATAATGAACTTTTTAGTTCGACGTTCTTTAAAAGCGTGTGTTTTCGTTTTTTTAGACTATATCTTTATATTTAATTTTTTAGTCAGCTTCACCATTAAAGCGTGTTTTTATAGTTTTTGTAAACTGTATTTATTTAGCAATGTTCATAGAATAATCATTACCATTACTGCATCAACGATAATAATTAAAACTGTCGACATTTCTGAATAATTTTCACAAAACTATCTACTCCCAAACACTTGGATGTCACGCCTTTGAAGCTCTGGTCGCTACGCTTTTGTGTAATATTAACAAAAGTGGTGCAAAGTTCCGCACCGTCAGTTGTCGGTGGCTATGCACGAAGCGAGTTCGACAAATGACACGTTACAGTTTAAGAACAACATATGGCGCAGTGCTGCAGTTACTGTCACGAAACGACAAATTTCAACAACTATCTATCTAAAAGCATGAGAAAGCATATTTATCTGAGGTAAGCTTAATTCAGATGCACACGACATCCAACGATATGACGTGCGACGGTACGAAACTCTCTCTATTGGTTGAAATATTTTGATTTAACATCATTTTGAATATTTCAACCAATAGGAATAGTCTCGTACTGTCGTATCGTCGGATGTCGTGTGCATCTGAATTAAGTTGTAGGCAGCTATGCACACTTAATGAATTTTCCGTTACATGTAACGGATTTTTGTGAATAGAAATGGAATAACAAGAGTGCAGAGATGTTTAAAGGCAGTTTTAAATTTATAGATAATTAAAAAAAATTGGGAACCTTGCGTTTGAAACATCAATTTGAAATAGCATATACATTTTTTCCGTTGCTTCCACAGCAACACTTATTTACAGTTTTTTTTATTACACTACATCTACCCCACTCTATCGGCACTAGAAGGAGGGGTAAGCTGGTGGTGATGTGGTACACTGGAGACCATTTAAGGTAGTCGAATATATTATTGTTTTTTATGAGTAAGCTGTGAAGTTTTAGCTATAGATCGCTAAGTTAATATCAGGGAGAGATCTTTTTGGAATATTAGATTCTCTCAAATAAATTATTAAGGCGTGTCATCTTGGTGGTGAAACAACGGGTCCGATTACAGTGTTAGGTTTTCTGGGTAAGCTCGTAGAACAGTGTAAAAATTTGGTTGTGGTTAAAGTGCATTAATTGATAGTAATTTGCTTTTCGGGTTTATATACCGATTTTGAAAACTTTTTTTTTTAAACAGACTAAATCATTAATTTTTGCTTCATATTTATCAACAAAGATTTCTGTACACTGTTCTCAAACTAAAATGGGTTGTATCAACGAAACAAACATACTAATCGTTGTCCTTATATCTATGACGCTGTTAAATTGCATAGTCAATTAATATTTTGTGGTCACCTTGTACAAAACCAAAGTGCATTCATTGCAGTGCTGCTAATGCAACAGAACAGGAAAGCGACGTTCGCACTACTTGCATATATTTTAATCCTGATTGTCTCACGTGTTTTATATACAATCGGTACGTTTACTAAGAGTACGTCTACTAGGATGAAAGCAAGGTCGATCGTTCCATTCTTGTTTACAGCTTAACCTATAGTTGTATCCATAAGGTATGCGTATCGATGTATCATATAGCACTTCATCCTTAGTAAACATTTTGGCAACTGTGTTAACTGTACAACACAACTCCCATTTTGCAACTCTGATACAATATATACAGTATAGCAGTGAATCTGGAATGATTTTAACATTTAGAATAAAATAATTTTAAATGTTCACATATTACAAGCTTTTCATTCTTAGATGCAAATCATGATGGGTAAGTTCAAAATGTCGAGGTAAAACGACCAACTGCCTGGGCAGGGTTTTATATTTATCATAAGAGACCTTTAGGACTTATTTACGTATTTCTAGAACAATTTATTATGAAATCCAATATGTCATTTTCGTCTCGGTTGCGGTAGTAGTAAGATTCCAAACTTTTGTTACTAAAGAATTGGTAGATTTCAAGTTATAAGAATATCAATACTGAAGGTACAAACTATTGATCGCGGGTAAAAAGCGATCATTAGAGATGTGCAGGTTTAAACTTGTCACAACGATCTATTCCACAGACCATAAAAATAGATCCAAATCCTTGTATCGCGTGCGTGATCAGGGTCCACGCCGTTTGTATGCACTAGGCCAACGTGTGGATTTGCATCCATCATTTCGACAACGGATACTGATCCGAGAACATGTATCCATCTGGAAAGTTGTGACTCGAACCAATGGGGATTGAACTTGACCACCCCTCTTTTGAAAATTATTTAAAGTTATTGCCCAGCTGTCGACGGTACAACGTGCAGTGTTGCATTATTCAGCAACCAAAACCCACCTTCCTTATCTGAACATCTGAACACATTTTAGCGACTGAAAATGACTAACAATAAACAGTTCTATACATTGGCATTTCAAAATGTCAAATGCGTTGTTCAAACACAGCATAGTAAACAACCAGCACAATATCTCAGGTTGGCGATAATTACACGCGCAGCCCCACTTTTGGATGATTTTTTGTAGGGATGTTAACGATACTTCGATACTTCTGCAGTAATATCGAGTATTTCTGTCATCGATACTTTTTGAGGCATTCCAAGCTGGTATCGATACTTTTGTATCGGTATCGAAAATAATTATATAATTATTGAGGGGTGAAATCAATTGTAAAAAATGCTCTGTATGAACCAAACGCGCCTATTTGGCTGAAAAATATCGAGTTGGTACCGGTATCGATATTTTCACTTTCGCATCTCTACCCAAACTTCACATTCGTAAAATCATCCCAAGGTCAAACTCTTTTTTCTCTCAAAATTTGACGTTTGTAGTACTTTACAAGAAACGTTAATATCTCGGAAGCTGAACACGATAGAAAGATGTGGTTTTCGGTTTTGGGACAAGCAATGAACGTATTTGTGTTTCGGTGAAATCGTTGTTTCAAAAGAAGTCTAAATCAATAGTCTAGCAATTTTCAATTTTGAAAAGCTAGAAACGTTGAAAACTTTTTTTTTCAAATGGGATGGTATCATAAGTTCACATCGGTGTATGCGGAATTAAATTCTCTTTCACTTTTATCTATGCACATGTGGTTCTATCTCTGATAATTTTCAAGATATTTACGATTTTGTAATTATAGCGTAGGAATTGGAAAAATCGTAGGTGGCGTGGCTAAAATATGCTTTCGCTCCATCTACCTGTGACCGCATTATTCTTAAAAACTCCAGCGGTAAATGTTCCAACAGGTTTTCCAAATTCTCATTTAGAAAGCTTTAGAAAACATTAGTTTAATATGCGGTTTCCAATAATACCACCCCAAATGCTTAGACTCAATGCTGGTTGTCAACAAACCTCTCAAAATTTGGATTTACGTGGGTATAAAAATATAAATTATGCCAGTTTACATGGTCGCTAATGATAACGCTATAGCTACATTTTATAAAAAAGAAAATGGAAGAATTTCATAAGAAATGTAGCTTCATCCGCAAACAACACACTGGTGAAAAGGAGTGCATCTTCTTGGACTCGAGCACGACTTCAGTTACAGAAATTCATTCAGTTTTCAAAGTCTTGTCTTTCAATTGCTTGATTTAGCTGCACGTGCTATATGTACTCCAATAAGATCATGTTCACAGATGTTTGACCAATGCCCAAATAGCGACTAATTTCTGCTGTAGTACTGCTATGCGGACCTTCAACTACAATTTCGAGAATGTCAAACTCACTATCTTCATGTATTACTACTACATGCTTCCTTCTCTCATATTTTACGTCCACATACATCCAAATTTTGAGAAGTTTGTTGACAACCAGCATGGAGGAATAATGTGATTACAGTTAGATGGAGCGAAAGCACATTTTAGTATTAGATGTCTAAACACTTTGTATGAAAGGTTTGCTGCCAATTGTTTCGTCTGCGAGCCACGCTACCTACGATTTTTCCAATTCCTACGCAATAATTACAAAACCGTAAATATCTTAAAAACCATCAAAGATAGAACCACATGTGCCTAGATAAAAGTGAAGGAAAATTTAATTTCGCATCCACCGATGTGAAACTTGTCATACCATTCCATTTGAAAAAAAAAAGTTTTTAAGTTTCTAACTTTCCAAATTTGAAAACTGCTAGTCTATTGATTTAATGTTCTTTTAAAACAACGATCCTACTGAAACACAAACATGTTCTTTGCTTGTTTCAAAACCGAAAACCGCATTTTTCTATCGCGTTCAGTTTCCGAGATATTAACGTTTCTTGAAAAGTACTACAAACGTCGAATTTTGTAAAAATTGCTAAAAAGCTCCGAAAATAGGCTTCGTAGACATAAATAATGGTTAACAAACTGGACCTAAAAATCGATGCTGAATTCAAAAACGTAATAATATACACGGTGTTCTAGTTGAAATAAGGAAGTTGATACCTACTTCCGGTATATCTGGAAGTTCGCCATCTTTGAAATTATTTTCTAAATGTAGAGCATTTGAAAAGAAACGTTTTTTATTTAAAATATTTTCGTCTAATTTAAACGGTATGGCCGCTAGAGAGCACCGCGCGCTTATTGGACCACCCTGTATATACATATATTATATCCGAATCCAAATAACGCAAACGCCTGAAAGTTTTGTATCGATTAATTATTTTTAAGATACTTGAAGAATAGGTCTGGGGGTCGCTAAATACTTCTTGATACTAGGGGGGTGGTGGCATGACAAAGATTGAAAACAAGGATTGAAAATCACTGCTGTATACAAACATCAAGCGGCGATTTTGATACTGGTTGGTTGAGCGTTGTGTAAACCTACTCACTTTAGGCGAGTGGTGGCAAATGCATACAATGCAAATACGGAAGTTATCTGGACGGAATGCATATGTTCTGAAATTCACTTTTACTTAGATTTCCACTACGCGTAGACGATAAATCGATTAGTTCAATCCACTTCGAGGTCACGATTAAAATGAGCATATACTGAGAGTGAAATTTGCTTCTCGAAAATCGATTTAGATCAATTTTAGTCTTGCACAACGTGACCGCCCATTACCGGCATGATAAGCATATTGTCAAAATCCATGTTTTATAGAGAATAATTATGACAGTAATTTATGTGAATAAGTCTGCTTCCGTCTAGTTGCTGGAGTTACACTAATGTAACATTTCTTCCGATTTTGGTTTTTCAACTACCCCACAGACTTGCACAAAACGTAGGTGATTTGGAATAGAACGTTGCAAGTCTGTGGGATCATACTCCGGTGTAAATACAACAGTGTGAAGTTGAAAAAGCAAAATGGGAACAAATACTCCATAGTGTAACTCCAAGGAAACCTGATTGCCGATCAAAATATATTGCTGTATTGCTTCCTATGCCAATAAGCGGAGGGATTTTATTTTTGAAGAAAGCTAGTTTGCCCATTTCCGTCAGTCTGTCTATCTGTCTGTCCAAAAACCGCTTGTTAAGATTTCTATTTAAGACATTTTCTACCTCAAGCAGTTTGTAAACTCAATTAATAAAAACCGCCTAGGCTTCATTTCTTTAAGTTAGGACCGATTCATGAATGTACCGACAGCTGAAAGTTGAAGTTTCGTAGCTGACAGTTATGAATAACTAACAGCTATGGTGCCTGTTAAATTTGGAACAGTTTTTAAGCCATTTTGAACTGACGGCTAAGTAACTGTCAGATGCTATTATATTCAGTAGGTATGCAGTAGTGTTTGTTAAAATAAAGCTTACTGATTCGTTTGTTTAAATTGTAAACATCTTTTCCGGGTGTATCAATATTTGGTTAGGAATAATTTCGAGTTGGAGTTTGGATATTTCTGTTTGAGATTTCTGAACTGTGTTCGTATACGGAAAAAAATTGAAGCTGTCAAAGGAAGACAAAATAATTTATATTATTTGTGACAAAAAGACTAATGTCTGATGTCAACACGTCAAAAAGAAAATAAAAAAATGGCAGAATTTTTCAGCCGCAGCAAGGGCGTTATTGCTAAATATAGCAAACACGTTCTGTAATAGAATGCAAAAAACCGTTATATGGAAGAACAAATATCAGGCCTGGAAAAAAGTAGCGGAAAAATATAATGTTTCTACTATCTGTAGCTGTTTCAGTTTACTCCTCTATCTGTTTTAAAACATAAGGTGTTGTCTCTTTTGTTAGTCTGTAAAACAATTTGGTCTCTTCTTGACGGTATACGGTCTTCTTTCGTTATTACGAAAGTCGACTATCTCTTTGTTATCTTCACTCAAAAAATCATTGAAATGTTCCATCTCAAAGCAATCTGTTTACGCGGCTTTGAAGATATAACCTCCAGTTACTTGACATAACTGACAGAAAGAACTTCCACGCTACTGCTACTACTCGTCGTTAGCTGCCAAAGCGACCGGAGGACCTTTGCCTTTAGTCGTAGTTCGTCAATCAGTTTGTCATTCTATCGGTCTGATTACCTAGGAACCAGGCAATGTTACAAGCAAATTTATATGATTCCACGACTTAATTTTATTTACAGTGCGAGCCAAGACCTTGAATGTTTGCGGACTTGCTTGACCATGTAGTCCACTGACCATAGATCCTGGTGTAGTCCACTGAGTTATGCAGCTGAGTATCGATATTTCTAAGCAGGGTCTCGTTTGAAACGTATCAAGGGACATTTTTGTAATAGTTTCCAGGTTCCTGCTTTGGAGTACCTACCTGCAAAGCTCCCATTTGCGCCTTCGCTCAAAGACACCAAGCCACATATGCATAAGTAATTGCAGGGACACTGCGATCGATAATTTTGATTCTTGCTACTGGTTTCTCAAATTTAAAACATTTATCACATGATATTGGAAGGAAAACGCAAAATAAGCTAAACAAATTTCAAGGTCAAAATATTTTGCTTAGAAATTTGTAACAACGAGACTGCAGCAGCTCCTTTACGAAGCGAAAAAGGAGACAAAATTTATCATTTTTATAGCAACCTGCGTTCACATTTTCCTAACGATACAAAATATCTTTGGAATCATTTTCCGCATCCATTCTCTTTAATATTTTCTCACAGGGTGGTTAATAATGTCGTACAGCCAGTTCTATTGTAATCCTACTCCACCGATTTCTACTTTGTTTTTGAATAACCCAATTCTCGTCTACAAGGGGAGGATGGGTTAAAGAGTCTGCATGCTTTTCAAGTCGGACACTGCTGGGTAATACTTTTTTTTTATTATAGAGGGTTTAGGAAATTGGCATAATCGCAGGGCAGAGCCACGCCCACACCCGGAGGCGTGAGAGAGGAACCGCCCGCCCAACGTAGAAACAGCTTGAACCCATTGTCGTCATGTCAAGCGGGGCCCGGCGGGCGGAGCCCACCCAACACACCGACACAGGTCCGACTGAGTAAAACCCGTTCCCTCTTTTCCCCTTACAACCATCATACAAACTACGCCGCAACACCGGAAATACCACGTCGTGGTGTGCATCAGCGCGTCGGCTGTCACTTTTACCATAATATGGGCCCTATATGTTTAGACCCTTCCAGGCTCTTTCTTCCTTTTTTTTCAGGCTCATGATCTGCCTTATCATAGTCATCAGCTCTTCCCACTTTCGCTCATCTTCGGTCATAGTCTCCACCATGTTTTCTGGTGTAATCATTTTGCCTAAAACATTGTATGTTCTAGATCTTATGTTCTCCCATCTGATGCATTTGAACACTGTATGCTCTACGTTGTGCTCCTCTCCGCAATATATGCAGTCACTGCCCAGGTCCTTTCCTATTCTATACGTGTACGCCCGAAAGGATCCATGTCCCGTCAACACTTGCGTCATGTGGTAGTTTGTTCTCCTAAATGGACAGCACAGCCAGACCCTAATGTTGGGTATCAAGCGCTTCGTCCACTGCCCCACATCCAGTGTCTCGTCCCAGATATTCTGCCATTTTGCTAATGTTCTCGCGCGTGCTTCATTCCTATCAGCGGCTGAAATCGTTCTTCCCAGTTTATATAGCTCGGCTCTCTCGGTTATAAGGAGGTCGATAGGTGGGATGGCGGCTACCACTTGAAGTGCTTTAGTCGACACCGTCCTGTATGCACTCGCTACTCTCAGTATGGCCTTTCTCTGGAGGCGGATTAAGGCCGTCTTATTTCTTATTTTTTGCGCAGCATTTGACCAGATAGGGGCTCCATATAAGATGATGGAGTGAACCACTCCACATAGCACCTCTCGCTTTTTGCTGCCGGGTCCGCCTAAATTAGGCATGATTCTGGTGAGCGCTCTTGTCTTTTCTTCTGCTTTCTTTATAATCCTAGCGAAGTGTGGGCCGTATGTACCGTGGGCGTCTATAGTTACACCTAAATAATTTATAGCATTAGTGGGTTTTATCTGCGCACCGTTTAGTTCGAAAACTAGGTTTTCCGTTTTCCTCCGGGCCCCTTTCATAAGCACCGCCTCCGATTTATGTGGGGCAAGCTTCAAGTTGTTTTCTTTCATCCACTTGCTCACAATTTCGAGCGCCAAGTTTGCCTTAAACTTGATGTCGTCCTCGTCCTCACCACAGATGACTAGTGCCAGATCGTCTGCATAGCCGACCGCAATGGTGTCTTCAGGGAGCTGAAGTCTGAACACTCCATCGTAGAATATATTCCACAGTGTTGGGCCCAACACCGAACCCTGAGGAACTCCTGCATACACATCTATGCATTCCCTGCCCAATTGGATCCTTCTCTCATAAAAATAGCTACAAATAATGTTAACCAGATACCCTGCTATGCCCTTTTGTTTCATCCTCTCTACGATCAAACTCCATCTTGCAGTATTGAAAGCATTTTGGACATCAAGCGTAATCAAAACACACCACTTGTGGTCACTTTCCTTGGCTGTTTCCACAACCCTTTCAATGGCCTGAACAGTTGATCTCCCTGTCCGGAAACCGTACTGGAGTTCTGACAGTCCCTTTGTTCTGTCCAAATCTTTGGTTATTCTATTTTTGATCAAATGCTCGTACAGTTTACAGACAGCAGACAGTAAACATATCGGGCGGAAAGAGGACGACTCCTCTAATGGTTTTCCTTGTTTAGCCAACAATACGACCCTCGCGGTCTTCCAAGGTGTTGGTATAGTGTTGCATGCCAACAAAGCGTTCATCATTCGCAATACGATGTCGGGAAAATATTCCACAGCACATTTTACAGACTCAGTAGTTATTTGATCTACTCCTGGAGCTGTACCCGTCCTCAGTTTGTTGCATGCCACCATGAGTTCCTCCATTGAGAAGGGGTCTGGATCACTCACTTTTTCCTGGGGCTGAAGATTATCTTCGCATACCGGAAACAAATCACGTACGATACTTCTTTTTCTTTCTATCGGTAACTCCCACGGTATATTCCTACAGATACGCTTCGTAACTATTCGATATCCATCTCCCCATATATCGTTTTCCAGCTCTGCGCATAAGTCTTCCCAATGTTTCTTCTTTGACTGTTCGATATTTCTTCTTAGCTCTTTCAGGTTTCTACGATATTCAGCCGCTAGCTCACTTAAGATCGGAGATTCAGGGTGGTTACGTTCCTTATAGCGGGTTCGAGTTAGTCTTCTCCTTAAAGATACGCAATCGGCTCTTTTATTCTCTATGTCGGTGTTCCACCAGTAAGGTATACCTTCCTGTGATTTGCCGGCCTTGAGCTTACTGTTCGTTTGCGCTTTGAGTAAGGCTTCCGTGAATTGCTGAACTGTGGGAAGAGAAAAGTCCCGTCCCTCAACCACTGAGGCGAGTACCTTCTTGAATCGTTCTTTGTCGATGGTTATTCTGATATTTTCAGATTTGCTTACAGAAGTCGCTCTTTTGTCCTGAATTTCGAATAATATATGTTGGTGATCGCTTAGTGTTTCCCCATCCAGAACCGACCAGCTCTTGCACCCTCTGGCAGCGTTTTGAGATGCTAGTGTTACATCAATAAACGAGCTATAACCCCCTCTTTGGAAAGTAGGGATGTTCCCTTCGTTCAAAACCACCAAATCGAGCTCTGACATCCACTCTTCGAGTAATCGACCTCTTCCATCTGTAACCGGAGAAGCCCAATGGATAGATTTGGCATTTAAATCCCCAAGTACACATAATTTACGATGCTTTCTGGATAACACCTCTGATTTAATGAGCTCTAGAAAACGTTCAAACTGTTCCATGGGAGCGTTTGGCGAAAAGTATCCAGCTATTATGGTGATCGCTTCAAAGTCGACACATAAAAAACCTTCTCCTTTCAGAATACTTTGAACTACGATCCGCTTATTTCTAAAATATACAGCCACGTCTAATCTGTTGTCTGGTATCCACCCTGCCTTTGCAACTATCTTCAAATTTGGTTCACAAGCAATAATAACATCCGCCCCTTCTTGTGCAGCTGTGGCAAATGCGACATCATGGGCAACCCTGGATCGGTTCAAATTGGTTTGCAGAACTTTCATTATTAACGACGAAGGCTAGCTGTACTACCCCTTCTTTGCTTCATTTCCCTCCCTAGCAGCTGTCTATAGTTCGGGCATTTCGTGGAGTCTGATCTATGACCCTTTTGGTTACAAACGCTGCAGTTTTCATCATTTGTACAGTCTTTGGCCCTATGACCCCTCTGGCCGCATTTCAGGCAGTCGTCGGATCGATCGTCCCCCGAACAATTTTCTCTACGATGTCCAAACTGTAAACACCGGTAACATCTCATTGGTTTGACCCTCTCCCAAATACGGCAGCTCACCCAATCTATGCGTACGTGCCCCTTTCTCGTCAATATCTTAGCAGCACTTCTTGATGCATTCACGGTGGCGGTACAATTCCCATCTTTATTTTCTTTTACAGCTATAATCTGTATATGTTCTGTGTCCCGGGCAGATCTGCCAATTTCATTATTTAGGACCTTGAGAACTTCCTCGTTTGTCACGTCAGCACCGATATCGGAGACAAAAAGCGTCGTATCCGAAGATCTGGAAGTAACCTGTATCTCCTGCAGGTTGTCTTCAATGGCCCTTTTCAATACACCGGCCTTGGAGCCACCGCCCTCTACAAGTACGAGAAGGTCTCCAGCCTCCGTCTTCCTTAGCTTCTTGACTTCCACTCCTAGGCTGTCAACGTTCACAGAAGCCTTAATTTTTTTCACCAGTTCTGCATACGGAGTAGTCCCTGCTTTAATAACTATTCCACTAACATTGTTAGCAGGAACGGTCTTTCTGACTGGCGCCCCTTGTGTCGAACTGGTCGAAATAGCCGGAATAAGTAGTTTAATCTCTATTTCTGTATTCCCAAATATAAATTCTAATATTTTCCTGATGTAGTCTCTGTTGACCCCCTCCTCGATTACGAATGTCATTTGTTTCCTATCATGAGTACTCATAACTTGTTTGCATTTCACCAGCAAATTAAACATGCATTCCATATCGTTGACCCCATTGCGTTCTACTTTGAACGGTAGAGCATAGACAAATTTAGTTTTTTCTTCTGTCTCCATCTTTCTGCTGCCGGTGATCCTAGTTGACCTTGAAATGAATTCTACCTCACCTTCTCTTATTCCTTCCTTAAAAAGATCTGACACTTCCGGGAATACATCGAATATCCTTTTCGTTAACCCGCCTTTAGACTGATCCTCCGGGTTGAATATTACAGCTAGGTCTCTACTGGCTGCTAACTTTGCTATGGAACCGCTTTCTGTACCAACTACTTTGTACGTTTGCTCCGGCCAATCCGTATCTAGCAGCTGTGCCAAATCCGAAAATTTTGTTGCGTCTTTGAGCATGCCCCTGATTTTCACTGCCTTCTCCTTCTCTATTTTTTCTTGATTTGAGATTTCTACATCCATATTGACCTGAATTCCAATGCTTTTCTTTGTATTAGGCCTTTGGTTAGCTTGCACCATCTCCGTCTGCATCCCAACAGCGACACTAGTTTTCATGTCCACCCTACTAGCTTTCTGACTTCTGGAACAGCTTTCCCACTCATACTGCCTTACAGATGCTATCTGCATCATTCTGTCGTATTCTAAAATGGCCTTTTTAATTTTTGCTTGGGTGTTAGGAGTTGCCTTAATCAACTCTTTTAGTACCTTAGCATTTGCCGTGAGCTTTCCCATCAACTGTTTTAATTCTGCATTAGGATGTTCCCAGTTGTCCTCCTCCCTTGATCGTTTCTTGCTTGATAGTTCTTCCATGCTGCTGCTACTACCGGCACCACTAATGCATTTTTCCTTAACTTCCATTTCAATTATCTCTGACCCGGAGAGAGACCTACCTCTAGGAGGTGTTCTCAGTAAGTGGTCCTTCCTTTTAAAAGGATCTTCCTTCCCTATGCCACTTCCTTCGACTTCCTGTCTGGGCACTGACACCACTTCAACGCGCAACAGCGCACTCTCCTCCTCACCATTTATTAATGTTTTTTTTGTTCCATGTTGATTCCCACGAGCAGCAAGGGAAATATTTGGTCCGCCGACGCAGAGCCCCGCGTGCGCCGGTAAGGCATAACTCCCCGCAGGTTCGCCTGTTCAAGCGGGCATCGCTCGAGACACAGTGACCCCTGTGCCACTCAGCCCCTCGGCACGATGGTGCTACACCTTAGGCTTGGGGTTTTTTATTCTGAAGAGGTTGTCTCCTCTTCCGCCAGGTCCGCCGTACCGAAGATCTTCTTCTCCGCCTTCCCTGGTGTTGTGGTCTAGGATAGGGGTGGAAGCTAGGTAGGAAGGGTACTGGATGCACTGCAAGCCTGTCCGCCATGGTTGGACCTACCGAAGATCTCTTCATGTGTGATCTTCGACGGCATAGCCTTGCAGGGGACAGGATAGGAGTTTGGGACAGCAGGGTTTCCGGGATCGTCGCCCTGCTGGGTTTTCGGCGCCAATAATGAACCTGATGGACCCTTTTTTCTTTTCTCGTACAGGATCCATCAGCCCCACTACCGGTCATGCCGCCGTTGGAGTGCCATTTGGACGCAAGATAATGGAAACATTTTTCTTTTATTGTGCTGGATCCTATATCTCGCGCACAGCGGTGCCGCATATACCCCCTCTGTATATGACGCGAGTAGGCAGACACTCGACGACCCTTATTCGCCATCCCAAAGGAAGTAAACTTCCGAAGGGTGGCCAATGCAAGTCGACCCCGCAAGGGGAGGATGGGTTAAAGAGTCTGCATGCTTTTCAAGTCGGACACTGCTGGGTAATACTGGGACTCATTTTGAAGAAATAGTTGTTCTCAACCAAAATCGAACCGAACGGTACGATTGATGCATTCATTTTATTCCAATTCGGTGGTGTGATAAAATCATGTCGTGAAACCAGAAACTCACCTTTCTGATCACTTTGCATCCTCAGTACAAAAAAGTTGGACAGAATTAATTATATTTATTAAGGAGAAGTTTTATAACAAAACTGTTTTTGTTTTCTTTTTTTTTCACAATAATTCAAAAGTTATATCAAAATAAAGATGGGTTTTTGAATCGAGTACCGAAAACACGCCGACGGCTCCCGAACCCGTGTGACGTCACCATGGCGGTAAGGATGCTCCTTTGACCAACAACGTCCTACTCCGATACTAGATTCTAGATTCCTAGCCAATCGCGAAAATACGTACTGCAAAACTGATAACTAGTGTATATTTGTTGCAACACAGTCGATGAATGAAGCTTGCAGCTCGATACGAAGTCTACGATCGAAATAAATATGTTTTAGA
This sequence comes from Callosobruchus maculatus, assembly GCA_951848785.1. NCBI lineage: Eukaryota > Metazoa > Arthropoda > Insecta > Coleoptera > Chrysomelidae > Callosobruchus > Callosobruchus maculatus. The sequence continues at coordinate 6,745,957 of CATOUR010000054.1, read as the reverse complement.
ATGTTTGAAGTTGAAGTCAGATTACACATTCCAGTAAGTAGGTACCTAATCAAATATGTATCCGTGCAAAGATCTCCTCAATCGAAGAATGGCACAGTGGTTAGAGAGTCCGATAGTGGATCTGAGGGTCTTTCGGGTTTTTGGATCGAAACCCAGGCCTTCCAACTTTTTTATTTTTTTTCTATCAAAAAATTTATTGATGTGCTTTTTGCACTTGTTAGTGGTTACGCACATTTTTTCTAGGATAAAAATAAATATGTGTTTGAATCAAATTTTGTTAGACATATTACTTGCACTGCGCAGTGCAAAAACTAAGTACAAGAGGCGGTGGACAATTCAAAAAATCAGTGGAAATGAGGTTTGTCCGTCAATATCAATCGCCGTTAATTTTTTTTTAAATGTAATAGTTGGTTTATAAAACAAAATCACTTCAATCATTCAATTTATCCATTTTTAAGTTTTTTAATGTAAAAAAGTAACTCAAACTCGTAATCACATTCTGTTTATCACTTGGTATTATTATTTATTTAATTTTGGGCAATGAAGCTTAACAGTATAAAATTTTCATAAAAATTTAACAAGCACTGTGCAGTGCAAGTAAAATGTCTAACAAAACTTAATTCAAACACATATTTATGTTGATCGTAGAAAAAGTGCGTAACAAGTGCAAAAAGCATATCAATCAATTTTTTGATAAAAAAAATATAAAAAAGTTGGAAGGCCTGGGTTTCGATCCAAAGGCCCCAAAAGACCCTGATATCCACTATCGGACGCTCTAACCTCTGGGCCGTCCTTCGATTGAGGAGATCTTTTCAACGAAACATATTTGATTAGGTACTTACTTACTGGAATGTGTAATCTGACTTCAACTTCAAACATTCAAAAACATATTTATTTCGATCGTAGACTTCGTCTCGAGCTGCAAACTTCATTCATCGACTGCGACAAATATACACTAGTTACCAGTTTTGCAGTACGTATTTTCGTGATTGGCTAGGAATCTAGAATCTGGTATCGGAGTAGGACGTCGTTGGTCAAAGGAGCATCCTTACCGCCATGGTGACATCATATGCGTTCGGGAACCGTCGGCGTGTTTTCGGTACTTGATTCAAAAACCCATTTTTATTTTGATATAACTTTTGGATTATTGCGAAAAAAAAGTAAACAAAAACAGTTTTGTTATAAAACTTATGTATCATCTTTCCATTTATGACAAAAAAAAATTTCATTCAAAACCTCAATTTGTTGGTATAAAAATTCAGTTTTTTTAAACCGGAAGCGATACTGCTAAAACCGGACTAGTTTTTTCATGCTGATTCCGAATCTGTATTCAGTTTTTCTCTAGCACCTGCAGTTTTGGCTACGTTTTGTATACGGGCAGACCGACGGACGGACGGACAGACAGAGGCTCTGAATAAGCTCTATTCAGTGACAGTGAGAGCTAAAAGTATCTCGTTTGATGTTTGCAGTACAATCTTTCAAGTCCGCAAGCAACGAATCTTCAACGGTGTTAGGCATATCTTCATAAATCTGCTTATGTTTTATCCCTTCTAAGTTCATGTATACACCTGTTAAGATTTGATTCTCTATATAATTTACATTTAACACCGAATATGAGAAGGAAACTGCAAAATACGTGACACAAAGTAATTCCGAAAAAAGAAATCGTACTTAGGTTAGGAAATGTGAGGTCGATGTCAAATTATTTTTACATTCACAATTTGTTACACAGAAGTCAACTTTAAAGTTTTGTTGTAAAGAAAATTGTGTGTATGTGTGTCCTACCTTACTGAGTGAGAATTCATTATCTACGAGGTCACAGGCCCTTTTAATGTTTTTGTCGATTCTTTGCCTCAAATATTAATACTTACCTCGCTAAACGGGCCACACACTACTATTTTCGCTCAATTTCAGGATGTAAGTAAGGAAATTTCAACTTGTTGAGTACTACGAATGAAAACAGGATGTAAACATATCATAATATGAGTCGGTGCGAGCAAGCGTTCCTTAAATTTTTCGGAATTTGTCCTAGAACACGATATACAGAACTTCGATTTTCACAATTTCGGTCAATATATGAAATACGATTGAGTCAAGGCGGTTTGAGTTTATGACACTTATACTTTTTACTAGTTATTGTTCGTCGATATGACATACATAGCAATATTTTATATATCCATAGTACGGGTCCAGGCTAATCATATGTTGGCTCAATTTCTGTATAACCTCTGCAGAGCTGAGAACGTAACGTTCGTTCATAAATACATCACTGGTGAAAAGAGTAGGCGGTCAAACTCATGTTGGTAAGATTTTTATATACTCAGAAATGACCTCGATCCAGAAACCATGCAGATATTTTTATGCCTCCATTCACTCTACATAAAATTAAAAGACACCAGCATTGACAGTTCAGATCAATCAAACAAAGGCCGTACAGTCAAAAACTTAATACAAAAATGTACCGGGAACCTTACATGATATATTAATCATGAGTTGACACATTGAAAATATTTGTCCACCATTTCCTTATGCAAAAAATTAGATATAGTCGGCCACATAAAATGGCCACTTACGTTCGATGACTTGCACTGAATTTATGTAAGTGCAAAAAATGCTCCTGGTAAAATAGTAATTTGCTGATTACCGGGCAGAATGAATAGACTGCGTCTCATAAATTCGTAACTTACACATATCTATCGTGATTGCGTATGTGCTGGATAACAAATTACAGTAGAACATAGAGGTCACTCAATTATACTGGCTCTATTGGCACAGATTTATTATACGGCAGTGTGTAAATATCAAATTCTTTGATCTTGAGGTAAGGAATTTCATTTGATCACTTATGCAAAGAAAGTGATTGTGCGATTCATTGAGATAAAGCCTCGGATAAAGCTTTGCGTTAACCGTGTCATTACAGCTGACAGACGGTTTTGATAGTAATCTCAAATATTCATAGCTGTAATGTATTTCATACTCGTTAGTTCTGCAAACAGTTGATTTTTAAAATCAAAAGTAAGATTATAAATCATAAATGTAATGGAATTACATGAGATCTTTAATTAGCAATACACATAAATGAAGCCTGTATCTTATTTTGCCGTATCTTTGGTTAATACCAAATAGACTAAAAATTTTTCCTCAATAAGTTGGTATGATGCGACATCTTCAGAAACATGGTCATGCACCTGTATCGTGGATAAACCCTAGAACCATAACCAGTAATCATGGGTATCTTAGGAAGTTGATATTGTTTGGCCTGTGTGGACAAGTAACGACCCAAAATAGCGCAACCTAGACAGAAAAAGCTGCATCTCATTCGACACTGAGAAAACCAGCCCTGTTAAATTGTTTAACTGGTACATTTTTAATAGCCTATATTAAGGTTGCATGCTGTTTCTGAAATGTAGCTTCATAGTCAGCCATAAGAACTGAATTCTAGTACTTCGATTTTGTCACAGAAAACGCATATTATTGTAACAATTTAACTGGTTTAAGTACTACTACTTCCAATTGAAGATTTTAATAGTAAAGATTAACGAGAGTTTATAATTATGAATCAGTAATTGTCGTTACGAGTATTCCTATCGTAGTCACAATGACAATTAAACTGGTTGAAGTACTGCAATTTCCAATTAAACATTTTAATTGCAAGACTAAAGGATATTATAGCTCACGAAATACGCATAACGGTCGTTTCCCGTGGTGAGGGATGTTTACCGTGCTCCATCCCTTTTCTTCTTGAGTGCAAGCGAGTGCGATAGAGATAGATGCTGTTCACTGTTGTTTTGCAATTCAATTAGTTTAGTCGTTACTCGTTACTCGTTAGTGGTTAAAGCACGGTTACAGATGTGAGGTGCATTCGCTGTTCGGTTTTACCATCACATACTATTTTGTATTCCTAAAAGTTTTATGCGAGCCTTTGTCCTTGTGTGTGGAAAAGAATAGGTACCTACATGGTAAAATATGGCTTTGTGGTATACGGGTAACTTTGCTGTAAGATCAAAATATGTAACAATTTACCAATGACATTCGTAGATGTGATACACGTTTTATGTGCAATAATAACTATTTTCTTATGATAAACTCAAGATTTTAATGTTTGTTATAATGATTTCTAATTATTTTACCAGAAATAAAGATTATTTTTAATCTATTTGCTTTTTTTAATCCCTCTAATTTCGTATAGGAATTACCCATATTCAATTAAGAAAAATCAGTATTGGTATTACAGGTTTTCGTTATACCAGTTTAATTCATTATCTGTAGTACAATGACAAAAAGAGCGTCACAAATAAATAAGTTAACCGTAATAAATGATCCTGTTCAATTGAGTGTATTAAATAAGTTACTAACCTTGGAGACGTGGTTTAATTGTAACTGTTAAACTAAGCTACACTCACAGTGACATTTTTCTGACAACTACAGATATTATATCGCTCGCTACCACAATTAATTTTGAAGTTTAATTGTCACGTATTTTGATGCAAAATTTAATTGCGGTGATTAAAATTTTAATCGTAGCGATTAGATTAAAGTTTTCTCTCAGTGAAGAGGTAGGAACAAAACATAACAAAGCCTGAGAAAATTATTGATGTGCCGCACTGTTTTGTTTGAAGAACATTTATCAGGTTTTTCCTAAAGCAAATGCAATGATAATATGCTACAATACACTGACGATTAGATTTTTTTTATAACTGAGCAGAGCGCGCAGGCAGAGCCTAAATACCAGAGTACCGCGGCATGATACAATAAGGTATTTAGATTTTTAGCTGCATTTATGTTATATCTATATAAAGAATTTTTTTGATATCCGCATTGATACACTAAAATGGCAAAAGGTTTTGTTAATTTAAATGAGTCCAACGTGCCGTCGGTGGCGCCCTCTATTCATGATAGCAAAACCGTTATTGAATTTGGATTTCTCGCTTTGAAAAACCCCCGATGCGTAGTTTTAGATCGTTGTGCCATTTTCGTGCGGAAAAGTTGAAAAGCAACGAAAGTAAAAGTACAACTTTGACATCCTGTATCTTAAAAATTAGGCATTTTACGGCTTCACGTTCCTGTTTCAATGTTCATAAAAATCTCCCTTTATTTTAGGGAAATTTTTCGACGGGTCATGAAGTGGTTTTTGTTTTGTTTTCTTCAAAACAAAGTGGAATATGAAGAGACGGCAAAAGACACAACAGTTGGGTTTTTATCTGTTTCACCTAAAAAACAATATTTAATTTTTTTGTGCGTGAGTGGCACACATTCAATATTTTCCAAACTTTGAGACCATGTATCGTGAAGACCATACTTTTTATGACATTTAAGGCATTTCTACTTGAATTTGGGTCAGAAATCTGCCTTCGAAGTTACGGCCTATCATTAATTAACGGTCGACGATAACGTTCAGTGATTTTCTACTAAGTAAAGGTCAAATAAATAAACGCAAAACGAATTAAAAAGCAGGGAAATACAAAAGCGAAGACGTGTTAATTCTACGCATCCCTATGACCCCAAACAACATGCCATTCGACTTCAAACGGTTGCAATTTTCAGTGCGGCTTGCATCTACATTGACGATAACTAAATAGCAAGGACAGTCGTTGAACGTTTGAGGGATCAATTCTTGATAATCCATGTTTTTTTTTTTCGTCATGTCGCCTGTTACGTGTTAAGGAAATCATCATGATTATTTATTTACGCGTCCAAAGACAAAACAAATAATGTCGTATATCAAAAAGCATTTCAATAAACACCATGCTTTTCAGATAATTATTAGGTATTCCAGATTGGAGTTCAATTATTTGGATATTTTGTCGGGTCAGCTAGTACACTATATATAAAGTTTCGGCGGAGTCCGGAGCTCTCCATAGATGCGTATGAATGATTTAAGAATAATTATTGGGGCGGTGGTCAGTAATATGTCGTATAAACAAGTATTCATTTTAAAACGTTACAACGAATGGTGGCAGCACTTTGTTTGGTTTTATCGTTGCCTGTTTAGTGGGCGATTTTTGAGCGAATTTTGGGTTTTATCAATGTTTTATCAGTGTATAAGTGAAGAACAGGCAGCAGTCCTACAGGATGGTTAAGTATTGTGCGATTTTCAAGAGACGAATTGAGCGTAATGAGTGCAGATCTTATCATTGGTAAGAATGAAAACATGTGGTAAACAATAAGATGTCCTTGCAAACACACACATGGGCTTTGCTTCTCCCAACCTATTCAAATTTGTTGATATTGCTAGGTTTCTTTACCTTACTCTTTTACTATTTTTCTCCGATTACAAAGATGGCAAGAAGCGTTAAAAAACTGCTCATTTCAACAGATGTGAATCAACGGGATAGTCACTAAAATGAGAATAATATTAAAAATGAGCTGGTTGTATTGCTGTTGGGAAAAAAACAAATTTCCTGCTATTTTCTGCTGACATAGAAAGTACATTTCTTACAGGTAACTGGTTCATCCGCTTACTACTACTCAAAGTTACTTATGTGAATTGCTTCATTTTAATATTTTATAATAAATAACTATTTATTATAATTCCACGGTCGTAGATACCATCTAATGAAAAACACGTGAATGTTATTATTTAGTTTGTTTCCTGAAACTATTATACCTATACTTATAATTGTTAATCGCTGGCATCTATTGTCATAAGGATTACAAATACACATTACTCCAGCCTCATACGTTGCTTCAAACCATTTGTGGAAAGAAAAGCTAAACTGCTTAACAAAATGAAGATTATGAGATACTATTGCCGCTCTCAGAGATATTAGATCACGTGATTACATGCAGGACATAATGGAAGAGTTATTGGATTAGGCTAATCAGTACCCCATAAACATTCATTCATTATAAGACAGACCCAATAAAATGACGTGACAGCGGATGTGAATGGCTCTACTAAAAATTCTGCTATGCAGCATGGTACAATTTTCGATAAGGAAATGACTTCGCAGTAATATGCTGAAGCATTGACAACCAAACTGTACATTAAATTCGGCGAAGCATATACTAGCTCTATGCATCTCCGTGTTGACTTTAATTAGCAAATATGTTCCATGACTTAGCAGAGTGCATGTGCACAGTGTGATCTTACAAAACTGTTGCTACTCATGCTTGTACATAGCATTCAAACAAGACTCGCTCTAGAAACCTTATCGTCCCTTATCTATTACAACAATCAGGGACTAGACAGCATAGCTGGTTTGCAAACATTCCAGGCCCCAGTTCGCACATTAGTTGACTAAATGCCAACAGTTTTATTCGAAACGTCGCATGAGCGATTGATCGGCACCATATTCTTCGTCTTCCTTGCTCTTTAAGTTTCGTTTTTCCTACTTTACCTTCTGTACATATAAGAAAAGAAAGTTACCATTTAATTAAAATAACAAGCAAAATCGGTGTATCTGTCTTAAAGCTACTATGCCACAGAGAGACACCTATACATAAAGTGGTTACTAGAATAGTCTGTAAACTAGCTGGATAGTATCTAAACTATCCAAATACCTGGTTAATTTGGTGGAAAGTTAACTTTCAGTTAAAATAGTTAGAAATGTTGGTTAGTTAGTATACTATGCAGCGAGCTTGGTTAGTTTGTATACTATGCAGCGAGTTTGTAAACTAGCCAAGAATTGCCATTAAAGTACCAACCACAAAAGAATTACACAAATTAACTGGGGTTTTTGGCTAGTTTACAAACCATCTATAGTATTTGAATAAAGTGTAAACTGAACTTTCTAGTAATATATAACTACCAACTCGTTGGCAAATCCTATTTTTTGCTAGGAATTATTTAAATTCAATTAACCAAAGGAAATGGCTTAGTTTGCATGCTAACCAATGAGTGAGTTATTACATATTATTAGGAATATTTAGTTCACACTTCATCCAAATCCTGTGGTTAGTCTGTAAAATAACCAAAACTCCTGGTTGATTTGTAGAATTCTTTTGTGGTTTGTATTTTAGCTATAATTCGTGTCTAGTTGAAAAACTATCTGGATATAATAGAAATTAACCAACATTCATTGATATTTTAATTGAAAGATAACTTTCCACTTAAATAACCAGGCGTTTGGATAGTTCGTATACTATCCAGCTAGTCTCTAAAGTAGCCAAGTAAGCACTTGCCGTAACATAATACATTTCTTATATCGTCAGAAGTACATATTATTTAGCTCGTATAGTAAAGCCCAGAGATATACCATTTGTTTACAAAGTGAGGATCTCCGCAAAAAGTGCCGACAGAGAAAGGGAACGGGGTCGGACTGGGCATTCGAATTCGTTGGAGTGGGCAACAACGAAAATGTTCATTCCATCCAATAAAGTGCTCATACATCAGTTGGTTGAACAAGATGTTTGAAACTTTATTATCTGTTGATAAATTTATGATAGAGACATTTCAATATAACCGTATAAACCATATGGTAAATTATTCCTTTCTACACTCAATTTTAACGTTCGATTCGTTGTTTTAGTTGTCCCCAAATTAATTCTATAGGACTGAAAATGCAAAAATAGGGAGGCAACCTTAAGACATCATGACCATACTTTTTAGCTATGCTTTCTATGACATATTGTTTCTCAAACTGTTCAGTGTGGAGGACTTGCAATAATTCAGTTTTTTTTTGTAAGTTTCTTCAAAGTACAAATCCTGTTTTATGAGAAAATCTTTTATTTCCGCCTTCGATAACGTTGAATTCGGAATTTTGTACCTTTGTCTGGAGTGATAGCTTGCGTTGTCCATTACGATGACGCTAAATGGCTTTAAATTGGGAATAAGGGTATACTCAAACCATTGCTCAAATATTTCCGAATCCATGTTTTTGTGGTAGTCTATATTGCAGCCTTCAATTTTCTTTCCGCATAATTTGAGTGCGTTTTCGACCTAGCCGACCTACACAATATTCCTCAATAATTCTGTGATCGTGGGATCTAGTTCTTTTGAAACACCAGCATCAAACCTACGCTTCCTCTTTTGTGGCCCCCCCTTTCTCAAAATTTCACATACTGTTGGATATGGAACGTGTGTTAGAATTGACGTTTTTTGATCATACTCCCCTTATTTTCATTCTCCGGTTCCTTCGTTAGTTCATTATCATTTAGTACTATTTGTTTTGCATCTGCGCTAAGATGTGACCTTTTGTGAGGTTTTAATTGGTCTACCTCCACCTCCCTCTGTTCAAATTCATCATCAGTGTCCGCACTATAGTAAACAAAAGTAAAAGCAGATTGGCGTTGCTATCAATAACGGTAGCAATACCTGCCTAAACAATTTGACTAAGTCCGGTCCTCTTCATCGATCGAGTCGCTAATAATCCTGGAATGTGTCGGTCTTATCATAGTTCAGTCAAAATATACATAATGAACGTCATCCGACAGATTTACGTTCAAATACAACTTAGTGTTTCATTTTCACCATTCTAAAAGGTTACGTTTTGTTAGGAAATTGGTTAAAAGCACATTCCATGAATTGGCTGCGAGTACGAAAGTAAAATAATGGTAACCATTGAATATTATCAAAACTGTATCTATTCCAAATGATGAACTGTACTAAGAGATGGTATGCAGTTTTTATATAGCGCAAAATGTACACAAATGGTATATCTCTGGGCTCTACTTTACTCATTATTGATTACTGCAGAGGTATGCGTATGTGATATAATGTCATATAATTATGTATATACAGGGCACGTCATGCACAAGGCTTTCCACTTTTCATATCTTGATAATCTTTATGTCATTCTGAAAGTAAATTTAGGGATTATGTGTACCGTGTTCTACGACTCTTCAGTAACACACACACACTTGATACGATTTGTCGCAATGGGGGTTGGTGTCTGCGATATCAGCTGCTTTCTAGAGAGCAGTTTAGGCTTTCGTAGGCAATCTACAAAAACATATCCAGGAGCTGATATAAATTCGGATCACAACCCACTAGTAGCTATCATAAACGTAAAACTGAAGAAAGTTAAGAAAAAAGAATCACAGAAAAAAATAGACACCAGAAGACTAAAAGAAATGAACACATATACAGACACAAAAAATAAAGTAAACAGGAAGCTACAAAAACTGAAAAATAACCAAGAACTAATTATAGATGTCAACAAACAATGGGATGTAATACAAAAAACCTTAAAAGAAATAGGGCAACAAACACTCAAACCTATCACGAATGGTAAAAAAAGATGGATGACGGACGACATACTTAAGTTGATGGAAGAAAGACGCAAACTCAAACAAAAATCCAAAGAATATAAGAAAATCAATAAGATCATTAACTAACAAATCAAGGAAGCAAAGGAAACATGGTGGGCAGAACAATGTGAGGAAATAGAGGAGTATGAAAAGAAGTACGATAGCTTCAACATGCATAAAAAGGTAAAGGAAATGGCAGGTGCTAGGAGTAAACACTGTAGTATACTAAAGAACGCAAGCGGGAACGTAATAACAGATACAAAACAAAAACTGATAACTTGGAAGAATTACATACTAGAGCTCTTTCATGATGATAGACCAGCTCTGACGGAGATAGGAGGGGAGACGGGACCTGATATCTTGAAGGATGAAGTTATTCATGCCATAAAAAATGCAAAGAACGGAAAAGCGACAGGAAACGATAATGTACCGGCAGAGATTTTAAAACTAATAGATGAAGACCATGTCGATGTCATGGTAGACTTGTTTAATGCAATATATAAGACCGGCATTATACCAAGCCAGTGGCTATCCTCCACTTTTATTACAATCCCAAAAAACAGCAAAGCTAAAAAGTGTCCTGAATATAGAACAATCGCCTTGATGAGTCACACTCTGAAAATATTTCTAAAGATAATACATAATCGTATACATAGGAAAATCGAAGAAAACCTAAGCGACACACAATTTGGCTTCCGTGGTGGCATGGGCACACGAGAAGCTCTATTTGGCATAAATGTAATGATACAACGATGTCTAGATATTAACCAAGACATTTTTGCCTGTTTTATTGACTTTGAAAAGGCGTTTGATAAAGTCAGGCACGAAAAGTTGTTACAGCTTCTAAAATCGAAAAATATTGACGAGCGGGACATAAGAATAATAGCCAACCTATACTGGGGACAGACAGCGAGAGTGAAAGTGGAGGATCATTATACTGAGGAGGTAAAAATTCTAAGAGGTGTGAGGCAGGGCTGCATATTGTCTCCACTCCTGTTTAATATGTACAGCGAAGTGATTTTCGAGGAAGCTCTTGGTGAAGAATCAGCGGGTATTAACATTAATGGACGCATAATAAATAATATCCGATATGCCGATGACACGGTAATAATTGCGGAGAGTATCGATGACTTACAGTACCTGATAGAAAAGACCAACAATCTATGCAAAGATTTTGGATTAACAATGAACATCAAAAAAACCAAGTGGATGGCTATAACAAAGTCAAACGTGAACGCTAATTTAACTGTCTCTGGTGTTCAGATTGAAAGAGTTCGTAATTATAAGTATCTCGGTGTATGGCTGAATGAGGAGAACGATCAAACCAGAGAGATAAGATGCCGTATTGAACAATCGCGGAACTCCTTTACTAATATGAAGAAGGCTCTGTGTAATCGTGATCTTAGTTTGCAGCTCAGAAAGCGGCTTTTACATTGTTACGTATTCTCTGTTTTGTTGTATGGAGTTGAATCATGGACCTTAAAACAAACAGACTTAAATAAACTCGAAGCCTTTGAAATGTGGTGTTACCGAAGAATCTTGAAGATCTCGTGGGTGGAAAGGGTAACAAATAGAGAGGTCCTGCAGAGAATCGGAAGCGAATGTACAATAATAAAAACCATTAAGAAAAGAAAACTCGAGTACTTGGGTCACGTAATTCGAAATGAAAAATATTCTTTGCTCCAACTTATTATGCAGGGAAAAATACAAGGTAAAAGGAGTGTTGGTAGGAGAAGGACGTCCTGGCTTCGGAACTTGAGAGAATGGTTCAGCTGCAGTTCCACGGAACCATTTAGAATGGCAGCAAACAAAATCAGGATTGCCATGATGATTTCCAACCTCCGTTAGGAGATGGAACCCGAAGAAGAAGGCAATCGTAGTTAGAACGAATATCATGTTTCTCCGTGGGTGTCGGGTTTGATAGAACGTACGTCGTAAAGTTCTGAAAGTATGTTGGATGTAACTTTAATCGACAGTTGCTTAACTAATTCGTTACTGAATAGTTTATACGGCGGTTAGTTCAGCAAGATTAAGTAAATTTTCTGCAACTGAATGAATCAGATGTTTATTCATGACCAGAGCTCAGTATAGGGAATACGTCCAATCAGATCAAATAATCATTAGATTACAGAAATGTAGAAAAGTGAAATAACTTAATGATTATCGAATTACAATCAGAGGAGTTTCTGATGATGTCGGCATATCAGTTGAGGCATGTCGTAACTTTTTGTTTCGAATCTTTGGGGTATCAAAAGTGTGGCAATAAAATTTGTTCCAAAATTGTTCAATTTTGAACAAAAACAGCGGCGAAAGGTAGTTCCTCAACAGTTACTGAATACGTCGTATACTAACAGGTCACGACACATGGGTTTACTTATATGATGTCGAAAATAACTCTCAATCGTTCCACTAGAGCATTGTGGCTCGCGAAGACCGAAAAGGCTCGTCAAGTGCGTTCGATTATGAATGTTATGGTCACTATGTTCTTAGATTTTGACGAAATGATGAATTCTTGCCACAAGGTCGATATGTCAATAAGGAATACTACCTAAAAGTTCAATGCCGTTTGTGTGAATCAATACGAAAAAAACGTCCGTATCTGGTGAAAAACAGTTCATGGCTTTTGCACCACGATAATGCACCACCTTAGACTTCATTGCTTGTTCATGAATGGCCTCGTGTGACATTTACCAATTTCCAAAAATAAAACGAGCCTTAAAGTGCCGTCACTTTACAGGCATAGATGACATTGGAACGCATCGAAAGAACTGAAGGCTATCCCAAAGATAGAGTTTGAGCGGTGATTGGAGAATCAGAAGAAGCGCTAGCCTGGTAATGGGAGATATTTTGAAGGCGACAATATGAGCGTAGACGAAAAAATTGATATTTTTCTCACAAAACTAAAATTCCAGTTATTTTCTGCGTATACGTATTCAATCTCTAGTACTTCGATAATTTCTTTAACAGGTAGTCAATCACGCAAATATATATAAAAATATTTTGTAATTTTACCTTAAGGATTTGGAACGAGACGGAGTGAAGTTTTTATTGTCTATCCTCGTATTCGAATATATAGCACGTCTGAATGAGAACGACAGGAAGACATTCCGCCCAGGAATGTAACTTGTCCTTGAGCTTTGCTTTTCAACCATTGATTTGATTTATCTTGTTAAAGTTTCAACAATTAGTCATGTATTTGTCACGAGGGAAACGATAATAAGAGAACCCTTCAAATAACTGTATTAACTAATTATCCTTATTTGAATAAATGCAAAGCAACCACTTGCTCATACGTCCGGTATGTATTTTTTGTCGCACGTATGCCTGCCGCAAATCGCTGTTTTTTTTGCAGCCTTGGCGGTTACAAAAATCCGCGGTAAAATGAAGCATGAAGTTCAGTGGGACGACGTTAATGCGACGCATTTAGCTTAGTCAAGTGTAAAGCTGTCGAGTTCAAAAACTGTCGAGAATAATCGGGTTCAGGTTGATAATGCGGCTGTAATGGTAATTATAGATCTCTTTCAATGTTGTTGCAGTTATTATCCGTAAATTATTATGTGAAAGTTGTACGTCATAATATCTCGAGCAATTATTATCACGTATCTGTAATAGGAAGTTTTTTGGCCGTTTTACTTCCCACACCGATAGGTGAGGGAAGTAGTGTAATCGCGAAAATTTTCGATTTTGAGATGATTTTTACTTCCCACACCGATAGGTGACGGGAGTATTGTGATCGCGAAAATTTTCGACTTCGAGATAATACGTTTTTTGGGCGTTTCATGATGTCTACATAACGAAAATCCACGTCACTCATTTCCGTCGGTCTGTCGGTCTGTCGGTCTGTCGGTCGGTCTGTCTGTCTGTCTATTGGCGTTTTTCTAACGTCGTAATCTCAGTAACCGCTACTACGATTGTGATGAAGTTTGTGTAGCGATATGTTGTGGTGTCGTAGTAGGTAATGTTCGTATAATTTTGGAAATCGTTGTACAGGGGGCGGAGTAAAGAGCAAAAAACAAAAATTTTCAAATATTCTTCAAACTTCGTTTTTAGGCGACTTAGGGGTTCCTGATCATTTTCTACTTTTATTTGGGTGGGGGTGAATTTGGGGTGGTTGGGGGGTGGGGGGGTTGCAAAATTGAAAAATTTGTTGCTGTCATAATAGACTGTCCACTGACCTGTGAAGGAAGACCTGGCGACATAAATAACTTTTTTAGGTCTATCCGAACATTGCCTTACTTATTACAGAAAGCAAAGGACTTAGAATTTTTTCTGGTGTGAACATACGAGAGTATTGCGTTAGATCATTGTAACGAGGAAACTGTTGAATTGATTTTAATGAAATTTTGAAACAGCGTTACTACCATGGCGAAGATGGAAAGCGCGTATGGTTTTGTTGAATCGTGCGGCGCAGAAATAATAAAAAAACTAAAAATATAAAAACAGCTCAAACTTCGTTTTTAAGCGTTTTAGAGGTTCCCGATCATTTTCTGCGTTTTTTTTGGGTGGGGGTGAAATGGGGGTGGTTGGGGGGTTGGGGGTTGAAAAATTAAAAAATTTCTTGTACTCATAATAGGCTGTCCACTAACCTGTGGAGGAAGATCTAGCGACACAAATCACCTTTTTAGGTCCATCCGAACATTGCCTAGCCTATTACGGAAACTAAGGGACTTAGAATTTTCTGTATACTAATCGAGAATTTATTAATTGGTTTAAATCGTTTTGCATTTTGTAACGTGGACACTATTAAATTGATTCTAATGAAATTTTGACACAGTATGTTGTTACCGTGGTGGGAATGGAAAACGCGTATGTTTGTTAAAAACCTTATTGTCAGTGGCAGCGT
The DNA here is from genome assembly GCA_951848785.1 of Callosobruchus maculatus. NCBI lineage: Eukaryota > Metazoa > Arthropoda > Insecta > Coleoptera > Chrysomelidae > Callosobruchus > Callosobruchus maculatus. Next base: position 6,730,923 of record CATOUR010000054.1, on the reverse strand, counting down.
AGCAATGATCCAAGAACGCGACAAGTATGAAAGCAACTCAAATTCAGTTTGTAGATGTTTTAGGGGTTCTTGACCATTTCCTACCAGTTTTTTGGGTGGGGGTGAAAGTGAGATGGTTGGGGGGTGGGGGGTTGTAAAACTGAGAACTTTGTAGTATCGATAATAGGCTGTCCATTGCCTGTGAAGGAAAGGCCTTGGCTATTACGGCATAAGACAATTTTAGGGGGGGGGGGGGGCTGGCGATTATTTGGTTGCAAGGGATCTTAGACTAAAGCTTCATGCTATGGGAAAATAATAAACTGGTATCAGCGTAATGTGTGGGAAGTACTGAGTCAATCAACTTGACTCCATTTTTTTGTGGTCACCTTCGCGCAAAGGCTGAAAGCCTATGGCGCTGCAAAAGCGCTGCGAGAAGATAAGTACTGGTGCACGTGAGATTTAAAACGCTGCTGGTTGTAAACGTTGGGAAACAAATTCCCCGGTAGCTCATTCCACAGCGTCGAAGTTCTCCAAGAGAAAGAATGCTGGAGGTCTCCTTCCCATGGATTGAGCAGAACGAGCATTTCGTACGACTATAAACGCGTCGACTGGATGGACCCATGTGCAGAGGCGCTTACAGTAGCCTTAATGTCACCGTAGAAGGAAATTGAATTTGCCTAGCTTCGACACAACCCGGCTTGCCAGCTTGCCATTCTTTCTTTTTTGGTCAGCCTCCCGCAAAAGCTGAAAGCTTATGGCGCTGTAGCAGCGCTGCGAAAGGATAAGTATCGGTGCACGTTAGATTTCAGACGCTGCAGGTTGTAGCCGTCGGGAAACAAATTCCCCGACATTCCAAGGAAACTCAGGGTCACCCAATGTAAAGAAATATGCTCTGACTAAGAATAAAATTTTCTTCATAACTAAAAGTTGAATACTCTTAGATGAAGCATTTCATAAAGTTTTAGTAATGACATCGTATTTTCAACTTAACCTTCTTCACTTCGATCAAGAATATAAACTATAGCCTTCATAGTAAGTTGCTAACAATTCATAATTTTACCCAAACTGTGTATGTGTTAAATTTTGATGGAAGGATTGATGCGCATTTCAGGTTGTGAGGACCTCATACAGCTGTTCGTATGTAAGTAGCAAGTATGTGATAAGGAATGTTCATAAATCTCATTAGTTGTAAATAGAATATGAACTGTGGTGAACAAGCGGACGTAAGACATTTTTCTAGTTCAAAAGTACGGACATATATTTTTTCATATTCTGTGATAATCGGCAAAACAACCTACAAAGTTACCATCTACCATATCTTGTAGTGCTCCTTGTTAGGACAGAATATATCCATCTTGTATGAAGATATGCCCTGAATGCGACACAACAAAATTTAGAAAACAGACGTAAAATAATAGTCATTTATTTCAAACCCAACGCTCTTTTATATAATCCTAATCGGTAACCTCAACCTTTACTGTACAGAGCATGATGTTCTGTATGCAATTATACAATCGCTGACATCTGAATATCGTGAATACTGAACATCGGTCTTGGCCTATGATCCCGTCACTCAGCATATGTCATAAATCTAACACCCTGTATATGCAAACACAGTGTACTCCTTTCACTGCTCTATGAGCTTGAATGCCACAACAGTAAATCCGGCAATTTTTACGAATGGAAAGTGCTGTTGCAATGCTGTTGTTTAGTAGATGTGGTGCAGTCCTTATAGAGGCATCGGAGCGGTTATAAGTTAATTGGTCAACCGTGGCTAATTAAAATTTTGTGATCATTAATGTGGATTTATAGCACACAACATTCTGCAATGACTTGTACGTAGGTTATTTGGCCTCTGAGTTCACTAATCAAAAATCGTAAGAGAGAATGTGTAGGACAAATTCCGCAAATAGAAGCAGATAAGTATGGTTGTGCGTGAGATACAAACATTTCAGCATATTTATGCTTGTACAGATATAGTTTTTTTTCTATTACCAAGGTCTGAAAATCCAGAGCTACGATACGCGTCTGAAGCGGTCCAGAGTTGTTGATGCATGCTGCGATGAAGGAATCGACTCCTGCGTTTCATGGTGCAAGTAACAGCGTGTGTAGTACTAAATCACGTATTTGGCATCAATTGCGGCTTGCAGCGCTGCAGAGTCTGGAATCTCATTTTGAGTCATTTTGGTCGGTGAGCCATGGCGCCGAGTCGGTGTCGCAGGTTTCAACATGTATAGTATTGCGTCCATGCAAAGATGATATTTCTTTAACTCCAACCTACTTTTCTTGTGTTGCATGAAACCTGCATAAAATATCATGTCGATTCAGGCATCGCAACAGGTTTCGATGTGAGTAGGAGCTTATGCAGTTGATGCGTGTTTCATTAAATTTTGAGTCGATTTAGGAATCGCAGCATGCATTAACGCCTGTAGGCCGCTTTAGAAGTGGATGTTGACTAATGAAAAACGTTCAAAAAATTCCCAGATCCTTCTATAAAAGCGACCAGAGGCCACATAAACAGTGACATTTACACCTGCGAAGAGAGTTGTCGAGCGACAGAGCTATAACAAAACTGGTTCGTATAGACCATCTGAGCCCTTTGCACTCCCTGTTTATTATCTCTCTGACCAACAGATACTGGGAATACAAAGAGTTGCCACTGATTATTAAAAGCTGGCAATGGATACTACCCTTATCGGAACATATTTACAAAAACAAAATGCATTCCTGCTATATTCTAGGCTACTCGACGTACAGCGCTCTACCAAAAATTGTTGATATACCTTATGCCACTGAAGATCCCTCAATAGCGAAGAAGTTTAGGCAGGATCTAGCAGAAAAATGGAACGAATGGGAGCAGACATTTACTGATGGCTCCAAAAAGGACGAATCAACAGGATGTGCTCCTTTCCATCGCAATAAGAACTATCGTAAACTGTTCCGACTTCTTCCAGTATGTTCAGTACTTGCCTCGGAATTAATGGCAATTATAAAAGCCTTGGAATACTGTCTAAGTTATACAGCAAATAACAAATTTGCCATATCCACAGATTGTAAAAGTGCTGCAAAAAAATCTAGAGAAACTAACTTCATCACCAAATATTAATCATCTGCTAACTGATATTGTCGAACAAGGTGCTAGGACTCAAATGAAACTGTGGATCAATTACCAAAGAGGCTATAACTGATTGAGAGTTTATAACAAATTTCGAAATATCTAGCTCAGACATTAACGCCCTTATTAAGGAAAAGCAGAGAAGAGAATGCGGCAAGAATACTATCCAAGTTGTCCTAAAGGAACCTTTTACAATTCGATACAACCATACATTAGAACAAGTACTTGTTTTGAGATGGAAATAAGAAGAAGTTATATTATGACATTATGTCGTCTCAGAAGTGGTTACACAATGGTCCCACATCATAAATCAAAAATTGCATTGAGAGGAGATTCTTTATATAGGTGCGGTCACATCGGTACATTAGAACATTGTGTTCTGGAATGTCTTCATACAACAGGAGAAACAACTGAAATGTATTCCAATCTCTTTACACATCTAACGCTTCCAACTAATATAACTTTAATCCTAGGATGCAAAAACCAGCAAATATATTATGTCGTCTCAGAAGTGGTCACACCATGGTCCCACATCATAAATCAAAAATTGCATTGAGAGGAGATTCTTTATATAGGTGCGGTCACATCGGTACATTAGAACATTGTGTTCTGGAATGTCTTCATACAACAGGAGAAACAACTGAAATGTATTTCAATCTCTTTACACATCTAACGCTTCCAACTAATATAACTTTAATTCTAGGATGCAAAAACCAACAAATATATAAGCCAGTTCATGAGTATTGTTCTGTAGAACTAATACTACTAATTTAGGTAGAAAGTTAGATAAGAACAAGTTGTATATAAAATAGCACGGTTCAACAATAATTGTAATATATTAACAGGCAGGAGAAATTAAATAAAAAAAGTAATAGCTAAAAAATAATAAAAGTAATAAAAAAACAAAACGTGAAAAAATGGAATACCAACTGCTCTTCTATGGCTATGATTTATATTCCACTCTCCTATATCTAATACAGTTTACAAAAAAAATGATCTGGCCTGTTGGTCTCTGACCAGAGTCACTATAGTAGCAAAAAAAGACTTGTAATATGTATCAAACAGTTTATTTCTTTACAGCAACTGAGATGTCCAGATCATTTTGGAAGGTACTGGATGCTACTAACGCTTTAGCAAGCCTTTTCTGAATGAAGATACTTTAGAGATAACGCTGTACTCATTTGAATTCACGTATCACCTACAAAGTTTGTAAGAACCTATTAAGGATCTCTTGAATGCTCAAAAACCAAACTTAATTCCTTCCTGTTTTCAGCTTCTTTGATGTAGTACCTGCCGGTACTAGATATAAGTAGATATAGTAAAGCCCAGAGATATACCATTTGTTTACAAAGTGAGGATCTCCGCAAAAAGTGCCGACAGAGAAAGGGAACGGGGTCGGACTGGGCATTCGAATTCGTTGGAGTGGGCAACAACGAAAATGTTCATTCCATCCAATAAAGTGCTCATACATCAGTTGGTTGAACAAGATGTTTGAAACTTTATTATCTGTTGATAAATATATGGTAGAGACATTTCAATATAACCGTATAAACCATATGGTAAATTATTCCTTTCTACACTCAATTTTAACGTTCGATTCGTTGTTTTAGCTGTCCCCAAATTAATTCTATAGGACTGAAAATGCAAAAATACAGAGGCAACCTTAAGACATCATGACCATACTTTTTAGCTATGCTTTCTATGACATATTGTTTCTCAAACTGTTCAGTGTGGAGGACTTCCAATAATTCAGTTTCTTTTGTAAGTTTCTTCAAAGTACAAATCCTGTTTTATGAGAAAATCTTGTATTTCCGCCTTCGATAACGTTGAATTCGGAATTTTGTACCTTTGTCTGGAGTGATAGCTTGCGTTGTCCATTACGATGACGCCAAATGGCTTTAAATTGGGAATAAGTGTATACTCAAACCATCGCTCAAATATTCCCGAGTCCATGTTTTTGTGGTAGTCTATATTGCAGTCTTCAATTTTCTTTCCGCATAATTTGAGTGCGTTTTCAACCTAGCCGTCAGATGATCCGCAGTGTAAGATAAGATACGGGATCATTTATTTGGTGGAAGGCCTTTTAGCTAACACTTCTTTGTACCGTCGGTCCATCCCTTTTTAGCGGTATCATGGGTATCATACCAGGTCTCGTCAAGGTAGTACACTGACCTCCCCTCGTTCCGGTATTGCTCTATCTTATGTAAGTAATCGAGCCGCCATTCCACAATCCTTGCACTTTCCATTATAGCCATTCGTTTGTTCACAGTTCTGTACCTAAACCCAATCTTCCCAATCCATCGCTGCAATGTACTCCTTGGATACTGTTACCCCATTCTAACCTATTGTCTTTGAACGGATTCGATTGTAGGTAGTTCGTTAATTTTGTACTTTTCGTACACAATATTACTCAATAATTTTGTGATCGTGGGATCTAGTTCTTTTGAAGCACCAGCATCAAACCTACGCTTCCTCTTTTGTGGCCCCTTTCTCAAAATTTCACATACTGTTGGATATGGAACGTGTGTTAGAATTGACGTCTTTTTTATCATACTCCCCTTATTTTCATTCGCCGGATCCTTCGTTAGTTAATTATCATTTAGTACTATTTGTTTTGCATCTGCGCTAAGATGTGACCTTTTGTGAGGTTTTAATTGGTCTACCTCCACCTCCCTCTGTTCAAATTCATTATCAGTGTCCGTACTATAGTCGCTACTTTCTCCACCGTAATGACAAACCGCCGACGTAGCTTCACTGCTGCAGGGTAATTCACATCGCTGTGAAATCCCATTATCTTCCCAAGGCCGAAACATACTCTAGCTGTCACACTTCCGAAAAAAACGTCCGATTCAGACAGAAAAGTAACGCACAAAAGTAAAAGCAGATTGGCGTTGCTATCAATAACGGTAGCAATACCTGCCTAAACAATTTGACTAAGTCCGGTCCTCTTCATCGATCGAGTCGCTAATAATCCTGGAATGTGTCGGTCTTACCATAGTTCAGTCAAAATATACATCGTGAACGTCATCCGACAGATTTACGTTCAAATACAACTTAGTGTTTCATTTTCACCATTCTAAAAGGTTACGTTTTGTTAGAAAATTGGTTAAAAGCACATTCAATGAATTGGATACGAGTACGAAAGTAAAATAATGGTAACCATTGAATATTATCAAAACTGTATCTATTCCAAATCATGAACTGTACTAAGAGATGGTATGCAGTTTTTATACAGCGCAAAACGTACACAAATGGTATATCTCTGGGCTCTACTTTACATTGTTGTCATATTGGAATAAGGCCAAGGCGAAAACCCTTACGCCCCAGCTACTTGATGGACCGTTATCCCTTCTAAGCTAAAAACCTCACAAATTTTGGAAAACATTGTTTTAGTACCTGCTTTCATAGTTATAGCCTCCAACATTACTGGACAGGTGGTAGACGAAGATAAGTGACACGGCTTTTCGTTATAGAACTCAAATGTCAATTTAAATTATATTAGATATACCTGAAGCGTACCATGCCAATTTTTTCGCGGTTACCTTACTTCCTCCTCCTATTGGCCTCAGAAGTAAGATACGTCAGATTCAGAAAGCAATCTTAAATTAACTTCAGCTCAACGCACTGCACTATTTCGTATAGAAAAGGATTGAAGATAACCCATAGAAAATGATGCGAGAATGACAGCTCTCCAATGATGGTTATATATAAATATATGGGTCTTTTAGAGGTTCCTTTCGTGAATACAACTTCCCTTAATAGAGTAGATCCGCAGGTTGAATTCCAATAAGATAATGTTGGCCACGAGATCATGGGTGAATGTACCGTTTATGTTATGTTCATGTTCAAACCCCAGATGCTTTTCGGATATTGACAGTTCCTCCATCTCTGTGGCTAGCTCTGCTTTGACAGATGGATATGCATCAAGTCCGTCACCGTTTTCCTCAGGTATTGACAGCAAAACAGTGACAATGATCAGAAACCACTGAGATGCCTAAGAACGAAGTTTGGAGGATGGAAAGTTCTCAGTGAAATTATCTCTCGAAAATTTGCCACTGCATTGATTTTAATACATACAACAGAATGTTATACTACCATCTCACACTGTATCCGTCTCCAAATTCCATTACAGTCGTTTCACAGATATGTGATCGAAGGCAAAGTGCGCATAGGTCTGCGAAGAACAAAATATGGGCAAAGTGATGTATTTTATGAATATAAATAATTTTGGAGTTCGAGCCTGCCTCACCCTTGCTAGTCCAAGAATTTCATCACAAATACCCAGAAGAAACGGGAAGTTATCAGGAACCCATAAAATTATAAAAACCATAGTTTGTAGCTGTTCTGAGAAATTTTATTACAGTGTACGTACTATGACCCTGTACTATCCCAAATTTCATCAAAATCGGTGCAGGGATCACTTAGATTACTTGGGTAGTAAGCTACCTTCATTGTGTCGACGAGAATGCTTACATATTCACAGAAGCGATAATATGGAGAAACTTGTAGTTCAGTGCCACGTCTCGAGTGGGCGACGCCGTGGTCGTTCTCCTACACGCTGGCGCTGGGTGGATACGATGAAACAGTTGCTATAGATATGAGTATCGAGAGCGCCCCTGAACTGACAAAAAATCGCGAACGATGGCGAGCTACAGTTCTCGAAACTATTGATAATATTCGTGTCGGTAATACTCTAGCTCCGACTTAATGCATTTTACGAGTTCACAACAACATTGTGACTATGATGATGAAGCTGCCGACAGAAACACAGATACATGCACGAAAATAAGTAATATACTTTTTTGTGACTCAAAATAATACAAATCGCGATTATAATACTCCCTTCACTTACGGTGTGGAAAGCAAAAGCTTGACATTACACTTCTATTTTGGCTAAAATATTGTTTTCTAATATGGCGATCAAGTGAGAAACGTCGACACTGAAATAATTGTAAAGTTGATACAAAATACGGAACGTGATAAAACAGTCGCGCATTGTGTGCTAGCGATATATATGCAATACATAGTCTAAGATATGTAATTTCCGTTTCACATAGGTGTTGACAGCTCCTTGAGATAAGACTTTTTTACAATAGGCTTCCCTCGATTCTTTTGGATTTTCCGTCGGTTGCATTGTAACGCCTCGTTCTTTGTTATACCTACTTTGTGATACAGTATTGTTAATTAATCTTTTAATCATACATTTTGTATTTCTATTGTTCTCATTATATATTGTGGAAATTATGCACTTTGGTCACTAAGCCTTTAGAAAATCCGGATTGAATGAGAAGAATTGTGGTTGAGTTTTACATGAACTTATTCATGAGTTCAGCCCATGGATTTCTTTCAAAGCCAAACAGTAATGTGTGCAAAGAGCCATGGACTCTACGTCTTCCAATAACTGATTTGCAACGATATGTTTTGAGAGTAAAGTTTATTCTGTAAAATTTCTCAAAATATAAGAAATTTTACAAAAAAGTAATTATAAATGATATTGTTTGACAGCTGCACAAGGAGACATCCTGTGTTTTTTGTTAACTAACTTCCTGACTGATCAACGGTGACACTTACATCTTGAAAAGCACAGAGTATTCAGAGTATTGCATTAACATATATTGGTAAATCCAAAATCAAAGCCAGTAATACATCAGGTGACTGAAACGCAAGAAAAGTGTGTTTCAAACATAACAGTAATTTTATTTCAAAAAATGCCTTGTCTACAAACTTCAAACAATCAAAGTATGTGGTTTTTAATAGAATAAGTGTTATGGAAAAAGAATGAATGAAAACAACCAAAGGATGAGTTTAAACAATTACAGTAAATAACATTAAACTGCTTCCTGTCACAACCGAAACGTTGCACAATGGTTTTTATCAAATAGATGTGGTTTTAGTTATGGGCCATTGAAGTAAGACGAATTTCCTTCTACAGATATAATATCAGTATCTACGAAACTTGAGTTCTGGGGAACAATTTGATTCTGTCAGTGCAGTTAGGATTTTTCATGCATTCTACCTATAAATTCTATATGCTCTTATAAAATCGGATAAAATATATATCACGATTTTTTCGTATCAGTACAATTGGGCTTTTGAATAAAAAAAATAGTTTCTGTGTAATAAGTAATCAAATACACAAAAATCAGTGAAAATGAAGTCTGTCTTCCAATATAAATCGACAATTGCTGTAATTGCCGTAACAGAATTGAACTTAATCCAAAAAAGTGTACTCTCATGCCATACCTAATAAAGCTTGATTAAAAATCATATTTGTTTCAATCGTAGAAAAAAATGTGTTTAACATGTGCAAACGTCGTACCAAAAAACTTTTTATTAAAAAAAGTAAAAAAGGGTTGTCAAGCCGTGGGCTTGAACCCAGATATTGCAGGGTGGTTAACAACATATTTATTTCGATCGTAGAGTTCATCTAGAGCTGCAAACTTCATTAATTGCCTATCGTGCAACAAGCTAGTTACACATGTAGCTATTTTCACGATTAGCTGGGAATTTTGGAAAAATGTTGATGTCACACGCGCTTGACCCAGCTGTTCCAAAAGCTGTCAGCGTGTCTTCGGTGCTGAATTCGAAAATCGATATTTATTTTGATATAATTTTTGAGTTATTGCAAAAAAGGCACCATAAATAGTTTTGTTTTAAAAGTTATATATGATCTTTCCATTTGTCACAAGAAAATCGTTTTTTTTAACCAAAACCCCAATTATATGTCGCTACTTCTAAATGCACTTTTTGCTGAGTCTTATACTTTCTATCATAGCAGTGGAATATTTTTTTGACCATTAAGGTATCATTCAGTTATATGCAGCTTGTTCTGCCTCTAGAGAGATATATGCCAGTCCTAAGAACAATATCTCAAATTCAAGGTAGTCAGAAAATGGTTCCCTTAATAAATATTTAGAAAGTAGGTTCGAAAATTGTTTCAGCCATGTGCACATAATGAATATTCTAATGAAGCTTTTCTAGGGCATAAAGGAAATATTTTTAATACGAGTATTGTTACTTAGCGTACATACGCGTATCATTTTTTCTCATGCACTATCCACAATAGCTATTCTATACAATGCTATCGATACGCAACACCTATAACGTGGTTACATTTACCTGAGTTATTTTAAAGTTGCCTACTTTTTAACAACATATAGGTATTTGCAAACGGCCAAGTTCTGAGCTGCTAGGTTCAGGGAGAGTATAATGGAGTCGATTGATCATCGAATATTAGAAATGGCTCATTTGAATACATGGAAATTTTAATTCTAGTCGGTTATGGGTTGGGAAACGAACATAAGAAGAAAGATTTCATCCAAATAGAGCACTCAACACCCAGTCAGTAGTTAACAAGACTTTGAAACGGTTTAACGATCTATCGGAAACGGACAGATACATACACGTAATGAACTTAATAAAGTTTTTCTTTTAATAATTTCTTGTATTTGGGTGCCAACATTTTATTTTGTTTAAAAGATTAACAAGATATCTATCAAATGAGCCTAATATATTGCTATTTAAAAAAATCATTGTTTTTTAAAGTCTGTGTAATTGAAACAATTTACTCCTCAGATTCGAGGCAACTAAGGTAAGCTGATGAATCGTCCTAATGATCAATAGTATTAATCCAATAGTAGCATTAGCGTATAATGCAACTAAAGCATTATTTTTTTATAATACAACTTCGTTTTGTTTGAGCAAACCTTGTAATTTATTTGATGTACAAAGTTCGAGGAAAATTCATTTTTTCTAGAAGGCAGCTATAACAGACACAATAACTCATGCCTTTAGCACTTTGATTACGCTATTTGAAATATTAGTAAGCAGTATTTGCGCCAAAAGTATCTTATACTGAATTTAATGATCCTTGTTGGCTCAACCGCTTTGTATTCGGTTGGATATATATCGAGATTCAAGGAATGTAAAAAGAAGGAGGGGAGTTATTGTTACCGTTGCGTCGTTGGTGTAGTTTATGTATTAACGTACTGCATCAGCCATATTTGCATATCCTTCCCTATTTTGTGGTCTATCTGTGACTTATGTGTGTGTGTATACTTATATTCTATGCTATAATGGTATAATCCATAACATGTCTCTAAATGTGGTGACAACCGTTGTAATAAGGCCATTACCATATTGGCATTGTCATCATTTTTAAGCTACTAATATGGTAATGTATATTTATTTCAATCTGTGGTAACTACTTTTAAAAAATATTTCAATTATGTAACTATAGCATATGCACAAAACACAAAAGATTCAAGTACATGGGGCATCCGAACAACTCGATATTTTAGAATCAATTATAAAACATGGGTTCGATTCAATAAAAAATTGTAACTAAAGCACTCATTGAAATTCAATAGTACCTTGTAATTCGATCAACAACAGGATATAGTTACTTACCAAAAATATATCCTTTCCACTGGATGAAACGTTGCTGTATTTGAGGGATACTGAGAGTAAGATTTCGTTGCATCAAGGCGCAAGTAATTGATGAAACGACATTTTTCTGTGTGTCCTCCTAACTACTGTAGCTAAAAGGTCCTTCAGCAGTTGAGCAGCCAGAAATATCATCCCACGCGGCTTTGATAGCTTTATAACTGCTTTTTCTTAGTGTTGGTATATATAGCTTATCGTTAGCTCAAAGCACTTCATAGCCACTAGCGCTTGCTTGCTTTCTGTGCAGTTTTTGATATTTTTGCCAGTTATAGCCTTTGGACAGTGTGTTTTCCTGCTATGGTTGGGCTGGCTAGCTCGACCTGAGATATGCTGGTATATTTATCCATAGGCTGCTACTTAATGTTTACATTCCTAGAGTATACTCCGCTGCCTGCTCCTTAATTTTTTTAGATCTATCTGTAAAGGCGTCAATCATACCTTCACGAGCCAACTTTCCGTGCTTAAGAGAACCGTATAGGGCCGATCAAAATTTATATTTTCTACATGTGACGTATGGACAACCCACATCCTATTCTAAGCATGGTACCAGATATATTGAGGCATGCTGTTCATTGTATGCGACTTAGCAGAAGTTTTGTTGTAACCTATTGACATTCAATTTAGGCACTTAGTTTTAGTACCCTTTTTCTCATAAAAGCTATACTGTGGGAGTGGCTATAGAGGTCGACGAAACGTTAATAAATTTACCTTATTAATGGGTGTACTGTTATCCACTTGCTGGGGAAGGTGCATGGTAACACTCATATTTATCTATAGTATCTCATAGGCATTCGCACTATTTGTATTACTTACATAAGCTACATTACCAAACCAGAACACGATGATAAATTCTCGTGCTTGTTGACGGCACAAGAAAGTGGTTCGTATCCGCCCAGTTGAACAAAACCGATTTAATGACAATTCTGTAAAGAAAAATTAATGTATACTATCGCAATACACAAAATATGGCGGTAGCGGTAGCGGTAGCGCGGTCTTTGTAGTACTTCCGTATGTGGAGATATTCGATTGGGATAGGCTTGTTTATGGGAGCAGGCCTGTAGATTTATTATGTGGTTTTTGACTGCGGGAATGTATTGTTAAGAAAGATATCGATATACATCGGAAAGCAAGTTCGAGGAAACAAGGAAACGAATGCTGTTAGTTTAACTTTAGAAGAACAATCATTAGGATACTGAAAATGATGATTCGTTATTCACAGGAACCATGGAGTTCCCTTTAGTTACTATTTTGTTTATATGTATCTTCCAATCAAGAGGCTGATCTAGCGTTGGGCATAAATATTAAAAAAATGATGGCTGTTTCAAGCTTCACTGCTACACGAAGTTTATTTTTAAGATCTTATTAATTAGCTTTTCAAATACTTCGTCTTCACGTGTGCGTACTACTTTGATAATGTATCATTCGCAAATGTGCAATATTGGACTTTGAGATCAGAAGTTAACGACGAAGCTATCAAAATCAAACATAACTCCTAGCTGAGGTGAAGGATAAGTACAAAAGGTACTAGAATAAAACTAAATTTCTGCTCATCTCCCAGACAGCTAATTTATTTGACAGCTTAGGAGGAAAATGTCACTTTGGTTCGATTGTTGAATGCATAGTAATTTATAGAATTTATTTTTGACGTTACTTCAATAACAAACCTCTTCCGCTCTATTCAGGCACTTATCCAGGATTTGGTTTTTTGTGGGGGAGGTGTCCAAATTAAGGTTTCCCCCATTTAACTTTGCCTGAGCGGGAGGCAGCAAGAAAATAGGATATTCGTCGGGGGGCAGTATTTTGGGTTTATTTATGTAGCTTTGGAGAGGTCCAGCTCAGAGTTGGCGCGTTTTAAATAAAGATCCTCTCGTCGATGGGGGGGACATATTTCTGGATTAGCCGGCATATTATATAACGTTTCGGGGAGGGTTCCGAACCCCCTGGACCACCCCTTAAACGCCTGCCTAGCTCCACTAGTAGGCGGTGATATATTGATGGAACTGAAAAATCAGAATATGAGTCTTGTTTAAACTTGTACAAAGAACTTAATGAGTATCGAAGTTTTACATAAGCTGAATAGTGAAATATTTATAAGGTTAAAAATAGTTTAGAAAAATGTCAATTTTCTTTAAGTTATTGATTGCACATTTCGACACTATTAAAGTCCTGAAAATATACAAAAATGAGGTATTCACGTTGAAATTATATATAGACTAGAAACATTATTATATATAGACTAGAAACATTATCTATAACCAATTATAAGCTGTAGAATTGAACAAATAGTTGAACTAATGAGGAAAAACCATTTCCAAATAACCCGCTATCTAAATTTCCTGAACATCATTGATTTCTGTTCAAATTTCCCTCAAGATTGTGTTTTATTCACAAAGGTACCAACTTTAACCACCTAGATTCTTCTCCTGTCTGTTTATCTATCCTAAATGAGTTAAGGCTGCGATCTACTGCATTTATTATCAATCCCGTCAATACCTGATCAGTACCTTTCCTGCCTATCGTGGTGCTTTTCTGTAGCTATTTGGATATTCAATAAATACTTTTTTTACAAACTTGTCACCTAATTTGAACGTACTGTTTCCAATAGTAAAACACCATTGGAAAGCATTGAGTTCAAATGTTTGTGGAATTTGCTATTTGCATCATTTTCACCTTTCTGACAGAGATCATGGGAAGCTTTAAAAACTAAGTGGATCATTTTTGTTAAGAGAATGGAATGAAAATCCGATTTTAAATTTTAATAAACATGTGCTGAACTAGTTAAAAAATTTAGTGTTTGGTTCTAACTATACAATATTTATCTGATATTACCTAGAACGTGTTTCATCTGATCCCATCAATTTTATCAAGAGTTTTTAGTTCATAACGACCATAGTGCTTCCTGAAATCTAGCTCGAACAGTGGTATTTGATACATTTTTCTGCAGTTATGTAGCATTTAGTTTGTATAGATTTAAAGGTGAACGTTATAGGTTAACGTTCTTACTCCACATAAACAGGTTGAAATATAATGACTTTATAATGCATTTAACAAAAACCGATTTGTTCTGATTTGCTCGCTACCTTTCAAGACTATTTTATATTACTAATTATAATACACAGAATTTCAAGGTACACCATGTGAGAGGGAAATATCCGGTATAATACAATAAATATCTATGCGTGACAGAAAGTAGATGCTAGTTGTCTTATATTTAGTAGCGCGAGAGTTTGCAATGTTTAACGGTATGCTGTTGAGCCAGATAGTCTGCTAGTCAACTCTGGCTTTCAATATTACACCAGATAGCTTCATTGAACATTTCGCGTGGTTGAAGTCTCCAAAACAGATCAGTTACATTCTTTCTGCCTATAAAGGTTATTTAAGATGCCAGATACAACAAGTACACGTACTTCTCTTCACTAGATTATTGAGACCATGGACTTCAAAGAGCGTTTCCTAGACACAAAAGTTATGTAACCGAAGATATCCCAATAATGATCTGACCTGGATCCTTCTAAAACTGTAAAAGCTGTTCTGGCGAATATAGCTTCCTTAGTATATTGGACGATCACCTAGGAACTAACAGAGCTGCTGCTTTGATTTGGTGTCGAGTATCCCTTCATTTTCACTGTTGCACTACATGGAGGTCAAAGCCCTCTATGTCCTACTGTTTCCTTTTCTAAAAGTGGGTCATGCGACGATGGTGTTAGGATATATTTGAGCATGGGTTGTGTATAACCCTTTAGTAGCTATCACGAGATGTTACGAGAATGAAGACTTCCGGTATTTTTTGGGTGAGAGCAAGAAATATTGACATTGAAATAAGAACTTTGCAAAGCAGATCAATCTGAGAATCCATAAACGTATTCGAAACTCAAACACTTTTGGGAACAGTTTAAGATCACGTGTAAACGGAAAAATGTCCTCTATATGAAGAAAATAACAAGAATGCACAATTGAACAATTGTTTTTTTCTTTGGACAATCAGAATACGGAGTACGACACTAGCCTAACGACTTATTCGCATCCCCAATATCTATAGCTTTATATACCAGATGTCTTAAAATCAATACAAACAAATACCTTACCAAGCATTCTGCTGCTGGAGTACAATAAACAATTATTTATTTATTTAGCGTATGTTTATAGTACACATGAAAAAGAGTCATGAAGAAAGTAAAATAGTTAAGTCAAACAACACGCAATGCAAAAAATTGCGATTTGAATAATAACCAGGCTATAAGTTAATATCGAGCCTGGAAATATAATTCCACGGCTGATGACTTCGTCTGGAGGAAGTCCTTGTTGTTGCCTAGATATACTCTAAGGCCACATTCACTATATGCCTAACAGTTTGGCATTCCGCTCCACAGTCACATCCTGGGGATTCGCGCTAGTTCCATTTAAATAAAAAAAATCAGCGCACACCGAAGCCGCTGATAGGAAGACGCAGTGAGTTATCGCTGAAGAACAAACTTCTGATAATAGGTATGGTTATCCTTCCAATTCTCATGTATGCCTCGGTGGCATGGGGATACGTGACAAAAACTCGGAAGAAGAAACTACAAGCGCAGCACAACATAGCGCTGAGAGAAGCGGTGAATGTTCCATGGTGCATCCCAAACATACTGATACTTGAAGAACTGCGAAAGCAACCTGTTCTAGTCAAAATGAAGACAAAAGCAGAAAAGTTTTTCACGAGAAACGAAAAGCATGAAAACACGTCGATTAGGGAAGCAATAGGCTATGACCCGAAGGCCATCGAAAGACATAAAGGGCCGAAGACTCAACTACTTGAAAACGTAGACTGGTTAAACGGTTGACGACAGATTGTATCCTTTAATAACCATCTAATAACTTTTCAGACTATCATCACAATACCGAGTGGTAACACTAATACATAATACCTATTTGTCTGTTTCAGAACGACATCTCAACGCCATGGTTAAGTCATGGTCAATCCTTACGGTGGACTTCGGTTCCCTCAGACGAACCCCTACAACGACGACGAATCACGAAGCCTTAATCGAAGGTAGCGAATTGAAACCGACCCAACACCTGGTTCGTCGTGCTTCCGCGTCGCGAACTAGAGCCACCTTCTGGCAAATGCATAGGCGTAGTTAGGTGGGGGCTTAGGAGGCTTAGCCCCCCCCCCCAAGAATGAAATTAGCCCCCCCCAAAAATCCAAAATTAGTTCATTCTGTTAAGCTCATTGTAACTAGGGCAGGGACTTAAGGCCCCCCTCAGATTCAGGGGCCTAACTAGGCCTATGGGCAAAGGTCAAAATTTAAGGGCGGGGGCAGTGACAAAGTACCGAAGGGACATTTCTCTTCAAGAGGTGAGCTGGAAGTATACAGTCACTGCGAAAACAAACTCTGGGCAAAATTGGGGCGGCGAAGGAACGGAACACGTAGTATGTGAGCTCCACGCAGCGCCACCGGGTGGCTAGCGCGAGGTTGCCTGGACTCTGGATTGGTGGTGGGTATCCTACGCGAACTTTTCCGTCCCGACGTGCGAATCTTGTTCAGGGTCAACCATTCCTTTCGGTGGAGCTCGAAACCAGGGAATTCTTAACCAACGGTTAGATTACTGCTAACTTCTTCTAGTGTTTGGGAAGTTTGGGTCGCCCAAATTTCTGTCCATTTAGCTGCAAGGTTAAAACCATCAGACTTAAGTTGGGAAGCTGTTGTATTTGGTGGTTTTCTGGACCGTAATCAGCGCAAGGGGTATAATTAGGTATATATTCGTGGATTGGCAGTCAGGGATTTGTTTTGATTTTGTTATATTCTCTAAGAAAGGCATTTTCTCGGCGAATGGGTGGTTGAGCTATTTGGCTGAGTGTTGGTAGCCAGTAACTTGGGGTTGATTCGATGCATTCCATGATAGTTCTCATAGAACAGTTTAACTGGGCATTTACCAATCTAGTATGTGGGCCGTAGCCGTAGCCGTGCCGCAGAGAAATAAGGGCTCAAGGCCGAAGTACGGAGCTTTCACATAATTTTTGCAATAAAGGTTATAAATATATAAAAAAACTGTAATGAAATAGCTGCGTCAGTGACCTCTGTCCAGGATATTGCTTCGTATATGTAACTATTGGAATTTTAATACGTTTACCTCTCATTGCCCTCTCCTCCTCCTCTCTCCTCTCCTCCTCCTCCCCCTCCTCTCATTGCACTTCTAGGGCGCAACGGATACAATATACCTAGGTAAACTGTAACGCAATGGCTACCTCGACTAAAGTTTTAAGAGTAGCTCAATAGCGCCTCATGAATCTATGAGAACGTAATGATAAAAAATGGAGTCAAGTTGATTGACTCAGTACTTCCCACACATAATGATGATACCATTTTATTATTTCCCATTGCATGACGCTATAGTCTGAAATCCCCTTGCAACTAAATTATCGCCCACCCGCCCGCAAAAACAACATTCAACACAAAAACTCTGGTAAATACTTTCTTGCGTCTCCCTCCTTAGGAACTTGGATGCCACAGTTTTTTTTGCATGCTTCAACTGGATGATGCGAAACGATCAAGAGCCTCCAACCTGTCTAAAAACGAAGTTTGAGCTGATTTTATATTTTTGGTTTTTTGATCATTGCTGCGCCGCCACTGACACGGTTTTTCAAAAACAGAGTCGTTTTCCATTCTCGCCGCGGTAATATGTTCTGTGTCAAAATTTTATTGACGCAATATACATAGAACGAAATAAAGCAAAACTCGTATTTACAGATCACAAGATTGGTTTCTGTAATAGGCAAGCCAATCTTCGGATGGACCTAAAAAAGTGCATCATGCGGTTAAGTTTTTCACTCACATATCAATGGACAGCCCGTTACGAATACAACAAATTTTCCAGTTTTACAACCCCCCACTCCCCAACCGCCATAAATTCACCCCCACCCAAGGAAAAGTAGAAAATATTCAGGAACCCCTAAAACGCCTAAAAACGAAGTTTAAGGCATATTTGAAATTTTTCGTTTTTTGCTAATTACTCTGCCCCCCGTATAACGATTTTCAAAATTATAGGTACATTACCTACTCAGACCCCACAGCATAACGCTGCCAAATTTCATCACAATCCATGCAGCGGTTACTGAGATTACGAGGCTAGAAAAACGCCAACAGGCAGACAGACCGACAGACAGACAGACAGACAGACAGACCGACGGAAATGAGTGACGTGGATTATCGTTATCATAAGACGTCCAAAAAACGTCTTATCTCAAAATCGAAAATTTTCGCGATCACGATACTCCCCTCACCTATCATCGGTGTAGGAAGTAAAAATACTCCAAAGCATAGTTTTTCTTGCGCTGCAAGTGATACTTAATTTCAAGGAATCGTTGCATCTAGCGTCCAGTCATCGAAAGTGTTATATATTCTTATACTGCACTAAGCAGAAACTGTAACGGAATGACCGCGTAGGTCATTTCTAGTTTATCAAGCTTCCTCTTGGATTTTGAGGCTACCATATAGTCGCCTTGAGAGTCTATGTAATTAAACCGTATTTGAACTGTTGGTTCTTTCTTGGGCTGTTTAGCTGGCGTTGCGGGCTTGGCGTCGGCGCACTTCGCTGCTTGACATTTCGCCAAGCACTAGTTCATCGGGTCATGGCCACGAAAGCCTTACACAATACACTAAACTCTATTTTTATAAGACACCCTGTACTTTGTAGTATGGCCCTTCCTGCGGGTAAGTGATACCTCGCTAGGCCTCACAAATTACGTCAATCAGTGCATCTTACAACCAATTAATGAGAACATGATACGTTGCGCTTCATAATGGGCAATACATGTAATACGGCATTAACTAGTAGCAAATATGGACTTTTTCCGTCAACATGTACTTATGTCTACCTGATCCATTGACCGATCTTTCTCGCCGGCGTCGACCTTGTATGGAGCGTCAGACGATCGCAGTAAAAAAATAAATGATTATACGTCTTTAATTGCTCAATAAACGATAAGCAACCATGAATGAAGTGAATCGGTTGTATCTCCTTTCTTTACGAGAAATTTCACGTCAATGGATTCTGTGCGTTTAAACTTGTTACACGTATCTTGCGTTATGCAATCTTATGAAGAATGTAATGAGATCTTTCAGGACGTGTTAATTGGAAAGATGCTTGTGTACGACAACTAATGCATTTTGCCAATATTGGAAGAAAGTATGAAACAAAGGTTGTAAGGTAAGGTGATTTACAGCTATAATTAACATCATAATGTGAACGCGTAAGGTTCAAAGCAAACGGCATGGGCTAAGTTTTCCACCACGAAAATAAAACTATCAAGAATTATACAAAGTCCTTCCGGAATAATCAATACATACAGCATTTAAGATTTTTTATTTTATTTATCGTATGGCTCAAAAACATGACGGTAGTAAATACAGATTAAAAGAAAAACTATCACAACCTATACTAAAATAAAATATATACAGCTACAAACTAAGATACATAGTCTTTGGTATTTACAGGTTGATGTCAAGTTCTTTCAACCACTTCAGCGCCAACGGTGTGGCTGTGAAGAACTCTTCTCGCGATCCCTGAAACGCACGCAGTTCACATTCGCCCGTAATATGGTTGATAGTTTGGCGGGGCGCGCCACAGTCACATAAGGGAGATTGCACATAGCCCCACTTGTAAAGGGAGTCGGCACATCTGCCGTGGCCTGTTCGGACTCTATTAAGTTTTACCCACTCTTTCCGGGGTAGTTCTGATCCTGGAGGTAAGGCTGCCCCCATAAATGCGCATCGCGAGTGGTGTTCCGCAAAACCTTCCCACTGAGAGCGCCATTGGTTTAAGGAGTCGAAGTTGTTGGTTTTAAGCCCTTCTGCATCCCTTATTGGTGGTTGTCGGGATTTAAGTCTGTTTATTTGCAACGGGGGTATTGCTCGGTGGATGGGCAGTTTGCTGTTGGCCGTAATCTTGTTATACTCCCTTAGAAGGGCGTCAGTCCTTCGCAGCTGCGGTGGGGCTATTCCAGAGAGTACAGGCAGCCATTGAGTTGGGGTTGTCTTAACTGTAGGGTGCAGACTAGCTCGCGTCCGTAGCAGGAAGCTACACGTGCACCCTGGGTAACGCTAAATGAGCTAGAGCGAACCTGGCAACCAGACTCAAAAAAAAAAGATTTTTTGAGATTTCCTGGTTAAAACATGACGAACATAAGTGCTAAAAACTTACAGCATTTAAGAATATTATCGAATGTCAGCCATGTCATCTCGGACATAATTGAATGGACTAAAAGCGTTGATTGAAGAAATTTCTTCAATCAACGCTAACAGGTAGAGCAATTTGGATAAAAATACAAAAATAGTATGGATTACACGACATGCAGGTACACCTCAAAACGACACAGTCGACAGACTATCGGCAGTGACAGCGACTATAGATGGAATACTGCTGAGACATTTAAAAATTCCCTACAGTGACTTCAGGAATTTGTTAAACAAAAACCTGGAAAAAATAGAGCGAACACTGCCATATAGAATTCTATCTGCAGCAGCAGATCCAGCAGAACATAAGAACGGGCCCTGGTTTAAGGAAGAAACGAATAGACCACTTGTGGCAACCCTTTGCAGATTGAGGTGTGGGCATGTCTTAAGCGCTCAACAGAAAACTAGAATAGGTTTAGACAATGACCCTCACTGCAGACGTGGTGAGGCTGGCACCGATGTACACTGTATATAAGAATGTCAGTTGATCGGTAATGAGGTAACCGACCTCTACCAAAAATTGTCTAGCTAAGTTCCGTTACCCGCTAGTAGGTATACAGGGTGGCCAATCGGGTGACGATAATATTTTTTTCTTAGATAGCCCGTACCGAGACCTATCCAAAACACCCCCATATATATGTACCGATTGTTGATAGTTTTCGAGTTATGATTTTTTTTTGAAAACTTAGAGATTTTTCAGTTTTTCCAAGAAATCGTCAAAAACAAAAACAAGAATGCCTTTTGGGTTATATTTTTTTCTGGAATTATACTCAGTATTAAGCCTATTTTAATATCCAATAAAGAGGACCTGTACATCCGAACAATAATTAAGTACATTTTGGGCCCAAAGTTTGAAATCTCTGTTTTTGGTCAGGAGACCAAAACCTTCAAAATAAAATTAAAAATACTTATGCTTGGTTCTGGAGCTCCAATCTAATCTTAAAAACTCTGCAAGACATTGCACTTTCGAAATAATAATGAAAAAATAGCACCTGTGGGGGCATTTCGCGTCGTACGTGACTATCAAAGGTAAAAAGGTGATAATTCACGAATTTCCAAAATGATTTAAAAAACTATTATTTTACGTTATTATGACAAATTAAAGAAAAAATAACTCATAACAACTAATAACACGATAATCATTGATGTTTTAATCACTTTTAATAAAAAAAATTAATACCTGTGCTTTTTGCTGTGTACTGTTGAACTTCTGCTAAATTAAGTTGTTTGGAAAGTTAACAAAGGAAAGGAATAATAAAACAACAATCTGACTTTTAATTCCATTGCGGAATTACCCGGGAAGCGTTATCGTAGCATACGCCATTCCTTTTACTTCCCACATCGGTAGCTGAGGGGAGAATTGTGATCGTGAAAATTTTCGATTTTAAGATAATAGGTTTTTTGGGCGTTTTATAATGTCTACATAACGAAAATCCGCGTCACTCATTTCCGTCGTTCTGTCTGTCGGTCTGCCTGTCGGTCTGTCTGTCTGTACGCGTTTTTCTAGCCTCGTAATCTCAGTAACCGCTGCATGGACTGTGATGAAATTTGGATAGCAATATTCTGTGGGGTCTTAGTAGGTAATGCTGCTATAATTTTGGAAATCGGTACATGGGCGGCGGAGTAATTAAGACAAAAATTTCAAATATTCCTCAAACTACGTTTTTAGGCGTTTCAGAGGTTCTTGATCTGCGTTTTTTTGGGTGGGGGTGGAATTTGGGTGTTTGGGGGGTGGGGGGTTGAAAAACTGAAAAACTTGTTGTATACATGATAGGCTGTCTACTGACTTGTCAAGGAAGACCTAGCGATATAAATCACCTTTTTAGGTCCATCCGAACATTGCCTTGCCTATTACCGAAAATTAATTAACACAACTGCGCTTCGCCGACATGAGCTCACAAAAAGCTACTCTGCCATCAAATTGAAAGTCAGATTATTGTTTTATTATCCCTTTCCTTTGTTAACTTTCCATACAACTTAATTTAGCAGAAGTTCAATAGTACATAGCAAAAACACTTCAAAAATCACAATTTGGGTATTAGTTTTTTTATTAAAAGTCATCAAAACATCAATGATTATCGGGTTTGTTAGTCGGTACGAGTTTTTTTTCCTTAATTTGTCATAATAAAGCAAAATAATAGTTTTTCAAATGATTTTGGAAATTCGTGAATTATCACCTTTTTACCTTTAACACTCACGTACGGCGCAAAATGTCCCCGTAAGTGCTACTTTTTCATTATTATTTCGAAAACGCAATGTCTTGCAAAGTTTTTAAGATTAGTTTGAAGCTCCAGAACCAGGCATAAGTATTTTCAATTTTATTTTAAAGGCTTTGGTCTCCTGACTAAAAACAGAGATTTCAAACTTTGGGCCCAAAATGTACTTAATTATTGTTCGGATGTGCAGGTCCTCTTTATTGGATATTAAAATAGGCTTAATAATGAGTATAATTGGAGAAAAAAATAAAAGCCAAAAAGCATTCTTGTTTTTGTTTTTGACGATTACTTGAAGAAACTGGAAAATCTCTAATTTTTCAAAAAAAAAAATCATAACTCGAAAACTATCAATAATCGGTACACATACATGGGGATGTTTTGGATAGGTCTTGGTACGGGCTATCTAAAAAAAATTATTATCGTCACCCGATTGGCCACCCTGTATACAGGGTGAGTTTTTAGTACCGGCTCGGTCCATAACTCCACTACTATAGAAGATAGCGAAAAAAGCTGTATATAAAAGTTGTAGCCACGAATATGCTCCTTGCTCAGAAAATATTTTGATATATACAGGGTGATCCATAACTACGTGGTGATGCAAACATGCATTTTTTTTAAATGAGACACCATATATATTATTCCATATCCAAATTCTACTAATGATTTGCGTTGTTCCAATATAGGGTATTGTTACATTATACAGGGTATTTCAAAAGTTATGACCATTTCTATGTCCAAATCGCGATCAAATGAACGTACTGTATATCAAAAAGTAATGAATCAAAAATTATTTTTTTTACATGAAAGGATTAAAAATGTCCTCTAGTTTTAAAATCGGCTATAAAAAAAGCCCGTATACAGGGTGATGTAGAATGCAAAATCCAGATTTTCTCTTTTTTTTTAAATGTAACCCCCAATATTTTATTACCCCAAAGAATTGCTTTTAATATGCTCTTTCATCTTTGTATAGCACTTTTTGTACCTACCTCCATCAGTTTCCGAGATATTTCGATATTTCGGTAAATTTAAAATATAGCTTCTATTTGTGTACTGAAATTTATTTATTTTGAAAAAGTAGTATCTAATTTGTTTTTTTGTTTAACAAACAGCTAAATTATAAGGTCATGATACTATTTGATGAAGTCAAAATCCTAAATCATCGAGATAATAATGTCAAGTATGCTGAGGAAACAATTTTGTAGGCGTCATGCATAATTATCAAGAAAATTTATCAGGTAGGCTTTGAAAAATTGACAGTTTTCATAACCTGCTCAATAATTCCGTACTGTGTGAAAAACCAGCTTTAAAAATTAAATCTTCCATTGAGGGCATTTAGGAGAATCTTTGAGAAATTGTCTACTTGCCTCTAGAATATATCTAGAATATTGGGGGTTACAATTTAAAAAAAGAGAGAAAATCTAGATTTTGCATTCTACATCACCCTGTATACGAATATGCGCCATGGGCTTTCTTGATAGCGGATTTTTAAACTAGAGGATATTTTTAATATTCTCGTGTAAACAAAGTAATTTTTGATTCATTAGTTTTTGATATACAGTACGTTCATTTGACCGCGATTTGGATATAAAAATGGTCATAACTTTTGAAATACCCCGTATAATGTAACAATGTCCTATATTGGAATAACGGAAATCATTAGTACAATTTGAATATGGAATAATATATAGGGTGTCTCATTTAAAAAAATGCATGTTTGCATCACCACGTAGTTATGGATCACCCTGTATAAATCTAAATATTTTACCAACAAGGAGCATATCCGTGGCTACAACTTTTTTATACAACTTTTTTCACTATCTTTTATAGTAGTGGAGTTATCGACCGAGCCGGTACTAAAAACTCACCCTGTATGTATGTACACTATACTAGCTAGTGAAAACAACTGTGCATACAAACTACTATATAACTTTTGTATATAAAAACTAAAAACAACACTGTAACTTTCAACTATAACTAATGTAGCACAATATCATTTTGTTCATAGTTATTAAAGAAAATTAGATGTCTCATCCATTATACAACTCCCCAGTTCATCTCAAGTCAGAGACAATAACATAATAAAATATGTTCCAATGCTTCGTAGTTCGGTAGCGATAGGATACAGAACATGTACCAGCGTCCTGGAATTCAGCAAAGGTAGTTTTCGTCCAAACAAAACAAAAACACTTTTCGGTGCAGGTTTTCAGACCAATCAGTCTTACATACTTCCCTACGAAAGCATTGACGAAAATCCTAGGCAGATGCTTATTAGAGAGAATAATATGTACCATCCTTCAGACAGAGGTGATGCACTCTCTGTACCATTCATCTTAGCTCCATTACCTGGGGATAGCTATTGAGAATAGATCCACAAGGAGCGGGATGTTGGCTATGTTTATAAAAAGTGAATAACTACTATGTAGTTGTTGCGTCATGTATTTGGTAGGTACTCACTTTTCCACTTGAATTTGGGATAGAAGCACGCCCTTAGAGTTGCGGCCTGTAATTAAGTAACACCCTGTATTGGTTCGGGGTAAGCACTCCGAATATTATCTCTCAGGGTAGAAGGGGGCAAACATTCAGCTTAGGTAACAAAGATTCACTAACAGCTCCAACAATAATGATTAGGTGGGATGTTGAGTTTAAACTCCAGCCTCACAGTTTGATGTGTACATATGTCTAAGGAGTGCATTGAGCAATGAGAGAACGGGTTACCTGATTAAGATAGGGGCTAAGAGCTCCTACACTGGTCCCGAAATCAATTTGTCCAGGCTGGATGGGCTTCTGGGCTTAAAACGAGTTGCACGCTTTGGCTCTTGAATAACAACAGAGAATGGCTTAAACTCATGATGAGTGCTTTTTCAGGTTACTGTCGGTTGAGCAGACATCGGAGAAAGACAACATCAGTTTCAGGTGCTCGGAAGAGGACGGAAGTTCGTTTCACTTCATGGACAGATGTGCTGGGTATGAAAACCTTTGGAGACATTTACTTGGCACGATGGACCTCGAAGGTAAATCACCATACTCTGTAAAGTGGCATTGTACACTGACTTTTACCAGAAGCTCAGGTAGATTCAACAAAAGGGAGTTAGTTCACCAAGGGATAATATAGAGGTGCTTAGTATGGTTCGCCTTATCACTACTACTGTAACTGTTACTATGATTAATATTTTTCAAATGAGCTAGGTTTTTAAACAACTGACCTGAGGCGTCCAGGTGATATGCCTTTCGTGGCAGTTCAGCGAAATCAAATTCGATGGTATTGGTAAAATAACGAACGAGATGTGACTTGACTACAAACGAAGATATATACTGTCATTTAGGCACATCTCATACCTGGGTATGAGATGCGATGCAACGTCGATCGTATGTAAGCTCTCTGAAGCATGCTATGCTTTTCAATATGGGACTAGTAGGATAGCGCTGAAATAGTTCCTTGCTTCCTATTTAGTTCAAGAAAATGTTTGAAAGTCTAAAGGCCCACTTTACAGAATACTAAGAAAACCATTTTCTACTTTGTCTAGCTTTTTCTTTCTCCTGTTTATGTTATTTAAACAGACAAGGATCAGCCGTTCTCCATTCCACATAATAATTTATTCATAGCAGAAACGTAGTGTGGACATTAATGTTATCTCATCATTTAATCATAAATATCATATTAAACAGTTATTCATTACTGACACCTATACCGAATTACGTAAGCAATTTACAAACAACAATTGGTCACCTCTACATCTTATACCAATTATATCTAAATTTCATTCATTTATGAACGTATTGTTGTTTTAATTACTCAGAGTTTAATTAAAAGTGCAAACAATGGATTTACCTTTGTAAGCAGCATTATTAAATTTTGCGACCTAATTATTTGATCGGAGAAAGTTAAATCGATAAAATCATACATAACCGTTATTACAGCTTGCTCCTTCCGACCTGACAAACTAAAATACTTAGACGATACTTTCAACGTTAAACAAATCCAGACTATTAATAATACCACAAAAATCACATTTCTAATTCAATAACATATTGTCTCTTGCATTCTTACATTTTCATTTTGTCTGAAAAGTAATTCATTTGTTCTCTTTACTATAAATCTGTGGCTGCAGGAGATGCATACACCTTATGATGAATGTTCTCTCAGACTGTTTACACCAACGAATTCGAATAGGGTTTAAACAGATACTGGAGGAAGACCCCATCTCTTCAAGGTGCTCTGAGGAGGACAAAGCTTCGTTTTACTTCATGGATAGATGTGTTCTCGAAGTCTATGGGACAAATGGCTTGGCTGTCGACCTCATATTCGCACTGGAGGTATTTTACCCTGCTTAAATAGGGATCCGCATACCTGTCATGTTTAAGCTAAGCGCGCACTGGGTCGGACGGAACGGTACGAACGGTACGCACCTTCAGCACTTTTTTAGGTGACTGCGCTCACTGGGTCGGTCGGTATGGACGGAACGGACGGACGGACGGACGGACGAAAGGTCGGACAATAGAGGCAAGCAGTCTCGTAATAGATTTTGTGCTGTTATGTATTGTGAAAACCAAAACGATATGTTGAGTGAAGAAGAAATAATTGTAAGTCTAATGTTAGTAGCAGAAAAAGCAGAAGAAGAAAGGTCAAGAACTCGAGGAAAACTCGAGGAATTCATAGAATAAATCGCAAGAGATTAAAGCACCACCGTAATTAATTTGGGAACATCCATTCTCGCTTTGCAACCAGTATTGCTCAACTGAAACGGCGGAACGTCTGTACTGAAGCACGTGTAGGCACGCATCGAAGGGCTGATGAGTCATCGGTACGGCCGGTCGGGACGGTCGGGATGCCTAGAAATCTTTCTTTCGGGATTTTATCGGACGGCGGAAGGTGCGGATGGTCCTGTTCCGACAGTGGCGACCCAGTGCGTGCACCCTTAGCTAAATCAATACTTAAAATTTTTGAAAAATCCCGTTCGTACCGTACCGTTCGACCCAGTTCGTTTAAGGCATTAGTCGGAATTTTGTTTAGGTTGGCTCATGTTTTCGAGGAAGGATCAAAGTCAAATGGTTCTTGAGATTGGCATTGCGTGTTACTGTTCCTGTGATCGTTGTGTTCATTCCCTTAACTTTTCTTTCTTCGGAATAAAATCTGATCAATGTTCACAAAGATTGGACCTCAAGTTTTCCCAGTTCGCAGGGTTGCTGCCGTACGTCACATTTGTAAGCATATAGCTGTTACGTGTTCAATACTATGTTCGTGTTCAGTATTTTCAGTACTCTGAGAAAGGGTTTAAGAGGGAGCTTAAAGGGTTTTCAAAAATTTGCACAGTTCAATCAGTTCATGTATATATTATTACTGGAAAGCAGGGTCTTTTTGCAAGAAAACCTTTCCGTGGATACAAAGTTCATTAAATTTAATGCTATAATGGTTCTTTGATTTGATGTACCTAGCTTTTCCACTACAGATATGTAAAGTAAAAATCAAACCTAATCATAAAGTAAATACTTAAATAATTGAAAATCTCATAAATGAAGGTATATTTTTAAGAGAAGCTTTTAATTTGTATAAATCGTTTGGAGCTGATACACTACATTCGGTTTATACGAGGTCGAAGAAACAACATGCCAATAATATATCTAGTGGCTAAGAGATCTCATTGCAACTGTTTAATACTGAATTCACATAATACATTTTCAATAGTTTGGAGCACAATAAAAGATAGTTATAAGATTAAGTAGTGTTTACCTGATCCCATGCTTAATCGACAAGTGTTGCTGTTTCCGTTGAGGAACTACTCTATTCATTCAATGAATACCTTTCTAGTTCTACCGAATATATTATTACTAATAAGCCGTCAAGTACTTCCATAATTGATGCTATCAGTGTGCCATGGTTTCTTTTATATCCAGTTACTCTACATGAGGCATTAGATATACTGAAGCAATTATCATCTAAGGACACTTATGGTGACGACGAAACTTCCTGTTCAGTGTTGATAATCATAGCTGACTATATTACAAAACCTCTACTTTAATAATTATCCCGTTTCAAAAAGAAATTTTTCCCACTGCTCCAAAAAAATGCCGTTGTTATACCAGTTTTGAGAAAAATGTGTTAGGCACCCAATTTACAACCTCTGCATTTTCTAAGGTGTTTGAACGAAGCTATCTCACCAGAAAAACTCCTTATCTTGATAAAACAGGCTTACTGGATTATTGTCAATTTGGTTTTGCCAAGAACAAAACTACGCAGAATGCAGTTTACTATGTACTCTAAGGATATTAGAAAATTTTGAAAATGAACTTAAGGCAGCAGCCATATTTTTTTGATTTTAGTAGAGCATTCGGCGTCATCGATCACTCTATTCTTCTCAGCAACCTATTTTTTCTCAGTATATTACGATCCGCCATTTTCTTGTCTGAACTCACCATTCCCTTCTGCATCAAGTCTACTAGTCGTGGGTTCTTGGTATTTGAGCCTTACACAAGTGAATGTACGATGGTACTCATATTGAAATCTGTCTATTACCGAATCACATACAGACATGAAATTGGTTTATTATCTCCAACGTATCTCTCGTATTTACTCAAGCTATGTAGCTTTCACAAAAACACCTATTAACTTCGTAATACTAAACGCAAAAAAATTTCTCGACCGGTTGACAAATCATTGCAAATGTTCTATTGATATGATCTTAATGTTCTACTAAGCGTCATATTATAACGTTCCTGTTTCTTATTTGTGTTAATGTAGTGGACTTTTCCGACATTATTGAGTATGAAGTTTCTAAGTAAGTGGGTTTGTAATACAGCAATTTATCACAATCGCAGTTCTGAAGCCTACCTACTCAACTTAGCTGAATGGTAATTATATTCGGATTAGTGTGAGTTGGAAATTGGGAAAATGTGTAAAGCTTACCGGTCTAGTATCTAGATCAAGACATCTGAATGGAAAAAAGCCGTGGCTGACGTAATGTTGGTATGATTAAACTTTAAAAAAATAATCGTGCCACATTCAAAATAGTAGACCATGTTGTTACGAAAGATAAGCCCAGTCGAGTATCAGTTACCAATCATCATTCATTCCATAGTTTTAGAAATTAACTGTTGTGGAGAATTAGAGGAATTCCTACTTTTGTCTGTTTATGAAAACGGCATTTCCAAAATAGAGGTATTCTTTGATATTAGTGACCCTTTCTTAATCAATCGACATATCAGCAGCTGTAGTGGAATTTAAAAATAACGTTGGTATTGGCAGGCTAATTAAGAATCCTTACAATTTTTGCAAATTAATAGGAGGAACCTCCAAAGTACAAAGGTGGAAATGCTCTCAAATGTTGTCCTTCCGTGTCTATAGGTATAGATGTGATTGCGGGTCCTGCCCAAATTTTGGTCTCTACGTACCTATTATTGCTACCAAGACTGTGACCAGTTAATTGATTTGTTTAAATAATTGACAAGGAAAGTACCTTCTAGGTTGCAATGGAATGCCAGCGTTACGCTACGTTACTACTTTAATGCTTACAGAAATACTACATGAATATTGCTAGGTACATAAATTTTGTGATTTGAGCAGTGCATTAGTCTGTGTCGATCATGACATTCTCAAAGCGAAAGCAGATCAATATGGAATAAGAGAAAAAGCGCTTGGGTGGCTAAACAGCTACTCAAGCAATAGAAACCATATGTATCCATGAAATGTACAATTGAAAATGGTTGCAATACTGATGTTAATTCACGTATGCTATCCAATGACACTGGAGTCCCTCAGGGCTCAATTTTGGGTCTTGATTTATTCATCATTCATGTTAATGACATAAGTTATATACTTCACAGTGACATTTGCAATTCTGTATACAGGGTGTCCCACGACGACTAAGACGAGCAATATTTCGGAACTGGGCAATATTAGGGAATTATAATTTTGGGGGTGTAAATTAGAGCAAATAACCCTCTCTTATTATTGTCTCGCCCAATGGGGTATTTGTTTTTGGTCACGTGACGTCTGATTCAAAATTTTTAATGGGACACCCTGTATATTTGTGACTTTTTGTGTTCCTCTCGATGAAACAATTCTAACAAACTCGCATACTTGGGGTCTAAAGTGAAGTGAATTCAAGAGCTACAGGTAGTTAAAGGACTGTACCACTACCATCATAAAACTACCAAAATAATTTAACTGTAGGGGTACATGTTATAATCAATGGTGGTGGTACCATCCTTTAAGTACCTGTAGCTCTTCAGTTATTTACTTTAGATCCCAAGTGTGCTAGTTTGATGGAATTGTTTTATCGAGAGGAACACAGAAAGTCACTAATATACCTACCTTTAAAATTTTTGAGTAGGACGTCACGTGACCAAAAACAAATACCTCACTGGGTGACACATTAATAACAAAATATACTATATTTGCTCTAATTTACACCTCCAAAATTATAATTCGCTACTACCGCCCAGTCCCGATATATTGCTTGTCTTAGTCGTCGTGGGACACCCTGTATATTCTTATTGAATAAATATGATCTATCTATTTATCTTTTAAAGCCCTAAAATTTTGCTTTTGCGTCGTACACGATGCTAGACAACAATTTATAGGGTGAGAAGACGTTTTTTTGGAATATATATAGTATAATATAACTATTTGTATGATTTTTCAATATAATCTAAATTTTGAATTTCGATTGAATTATATTGAATTGCATTTTTAGAATTATCTTGTGTAGTGATTGCTGGGTCAGTCTACTAATCTAATAATAGTGTTCCTACATCAACTTCATGAAAAATTATAGCTCCCTCCATAAAGAACTAAAAAATATGCTTGTTTTCTCACATAAAGTGCTGAAAAAGACCTCTATAAACAGGCACAGCACAAGCAACTGTAAACAACAGAAAGCAATTAAACATTTTGTGCTCACAACTGAAGACATTTAAGTTCACTTAATAATTATCGCGTGATTACGCAAGTGAAGGCACTTACATGCTCAGTGGTCTTGTATACCTATACCATTGATATACATATATTCTGTTTATGTAATTCACCTTGTCAGACCGCGAGCATATCATGGATTTTGTGCGAGGTATTTCCTCATGAAGCCTTAGGGGTATTTGTCAGTGTAGGTACATTCTCTTCAGTGGTTAATAAATACTTTGAATTACAAGGATAGTTTAACTGGACGACGAAAAGACATTGTAATTCAATGTGGATGTAATTTGAACTTGCACCTTACAGGCTGGGGGAGTATAGTGATGGTTACTTTTACTTCCTACCCGGTAGCTGAGGGGAGTATTGTGATCGCGAATATTTTGGATTTTGAGATAATATGCTTTTTGGGCATTTTATGATGTCTCATAATAAAAATCCACGTCACTCATTCCGTCGGTCTGCCTGCCTGCTGGCGTTCTTCTAGCTTTGTAATCTCAGTAACCGCTGCTTGGATTGTGATGGGTAGCGATGTGCTGTGAGGTCGTAGTCAGTAATGCTGCCATAATTTTTGTAGTTTTTGAGCTCGGTGCATTGCCGGCGGAGAAGATGGTATCATTGTTGGAACTCTAGCCATTGGGGGAGGAAAAAATAACAAAAAACGATAAAATTTCAAAATCGCTCATACCTCGTTTCAATATTTCAACATGATCAATGTCTACTTTTTTCATGAGGGTGGTATATAGGGTTAGGGGAACTCTAATTTTTCTTAGCACTGATAATGTATGGGAGGTACTGAATCACGAAACCTGTCGCCATTTTTTTAAGGGAAGTCGGTATTAATGCTTTGTGTCTGTTTATCTGTCTACGCTTTTATCGCTGTACAGTCTCAAAAATCTCTGCACGAGTTTTGCTCAAATGAAAAATGAAAAAATATCTTGCTAAATGGTGTAGTTGTTTGAGCTAGCTGAAGTTCATTGTTAATGTCATGGCGGAGGCACAAAAAAGTTTGGTTTATGGAAATTATTCAATTCATGTCTGAGGATTGATAAAGCAAACAAAATGATGCAGAAAACCCACATGAAACCCACAATGGAATTTCTATAGAAATTGGGAACAAGGTCACCACTTGGTAGACATGTGCAAGTTGTACAATATATGCACAAATTTTTGAAATGTGCCATTACAGTGAGTGCAGTTGGAACACTCTTATATCAATTTTTCTCAAAAAGATCATTTGATTATGACATGCTTGTTTCTTGTTTCTACAAAAATTAGACTATCTAATAACTGGACCAAGCCGAAGAAGATTTATTTATGGTTTCACAGATCTACAGTCCACCAAATTCACGTGATGTTGATCTTCCAGTGATGAATAGAAAAAGGTAAAAAAGCTTCTGCTACATAGCAACTGAGGTATAAAACCCACTGACCATTCAATATATAAAGTTGATATAGCCCACGTTCTGCCCAATTAATAGGGGTATCCCTTAACCACATTTAGACATACTTAGGAGGACTTATATCTTTTACAGATTCAATAATCACAGCATATAATTCTGTTGACACACAGAAAGGTATTCTCAATCCAAGAACTCTGATAATCTTGTAAGGATATATTTGCGTCAAGAATATGGTGTTAACTTGAACCCTGAACAATATATTTTTTATTTCAATATTCTAAAGAATATGCTCTGACCAAAAATACAATTTTCTTCACAACTAAAATCTCAATATCCTATGACAGCTTGGGAAGTGTGGCGTACCTTCATTGAGAATATGATAATCTTGGTTCATGCACAATGATAGATCGCCACAGACTTCATAGTCATTTGTTAATAATTCACAATTTTACCTCTGTCTGTATTTTATACTATCATGAAAGCACTTTGTGGGGTTGGGGCTGTGGGGATCACAGACAGATGTTCGTATGTAAGTACCAAATATGTGATATGCAATATACATATTATGTAAGTAGTTGTGAATGAAATATACACAACGAGCGTAACATACTTTGCTAGTTCAGAAGTACGGGTATATGTTTCTTACATTATGTGATAACGATTTTGAAATGCTTTAGTCAATATAGGCATTCTTATAGGTGGTAATTATATTGATTATTTGTTTTCAAGATTATCGTATGCTTGATATAAGAATTCGGTATTTTTTCTTTCAAGAGTTTCCCTGAGTTTTATTGAAAATATTTACTTAATATAATCCTTCATAATCAAAAATATCACATTCTTGGTTAAATATCAATACAGTCTTATGCATGTAGGAAGATATGGTATACTTCTTCAATGAAACTATATATGTTTCGTCAAAAAATGTATTTCTATGGGCATAATGTTGCTACGGTAGCTTATAGAAATTCTTATTAAAATCAGTGTTTTGGCTACTGTATATCTTTCGAGTCACCAGAAATGCTTACATAAACTTAATATTCATAGTGTAAACAGCGATTAAGAGGTGTTCTTATATTAAAATGGTCCACATTATGTCCACACTGCAGCCATAAGGAAATGTTTTGTTGCAGTTTATTGCAGCACGTAGGAAGAGATCTCAGAAGAAAATGTTTCAGGTGTATGCGGTACTCATTAATCTAATTATTGACAACAAGACAACAGCCTAATTGGGACGAACTTGGGTGTGTTATGGTGTGTGGTTATGTAATCGATTCCGGTGAACTATTTATGACTCTAGGCCCTGTAAGACGTGGAAACACGGAGTTATGAAGCATTTCCTGGTGTTGAAGCATTACTTATTATTCATTTCTAAAAATAAATATATGGAGATAACCGTAGGTGCTCCAGTTAGTACTTACACATACTATTTTCAGCTATATTGCTTCATCGAAGAATATTCTGAAGATCAAACTGTTAAGGTTACTGAAAGTAATATATTACCAACGTATTCTGAATGTTTCTCTTTCTATCATAGGTTGGATACTATTATATCAATTTTTGTTATGTTATCTCTGCTATACAAAAAGATTCAAATCGATACTAGTCCAGTTATCTAAAATGGTGTGAATATATTCATATCCTTCTTTTTCCTAAGCATTGAACAAGCTAGCTGTAATGACTTATTGCTTCATTACATATTTCGACCCTATTTGAAACATTCGAGGCACAACGATTGCTATTTACGCAATTTGTATAATGATCATGCGAGTTTGAACTTACTTATGCAAAAATAATTATGTACAAACCACGGGGAGCGCAAGCTAATAGAGTTTTATCGTGGTACTATTAATCTCCCCTCCTTCTAGCTTCAAGCCAAATTTGTTGCTCCACGTGATGTGTGGAGCAGAAGCTTATAAAATGTAAATGAGATCGAAAACGAAAAATGAACGTTTTTGAAGTTAAAAATGTGGGAGTTGGGGTAACACGGTGGTTATACAGGGTGAGTCAAGCTCAAAGCCTCGGACTCTTATGGCCAAACGATAACCCTTTTCAGAAAAATAACTATGCGAGCGTATGTACGTCGATCTGAACTACATTTTAAAGATAACTTTTTGATAAAAGCGTGACACATCAAAGTTGTTTTTTCAATGGAATACCCTATACATTATAACACATTTAGATTCCTTGGTCAATTTTAGTGTGACTTTATTTTATTTATCTATTTATTTATTTGATCCACCACCAACAGTACAAACCATTTATTGGTGGGACTACCGCAGAGAAAACAAACAAAGACATACATAAGATATAAAACAACATTTAGAGACGCCTAAGATAAAACAGTGTTTTTAATGCGCGATATAGATGTGTGGAAAATATCCACACGTTGTTGCATATTATTACAGCACTTGCACATTGAATACGTTGGAGAATGGAGTAGTAGGTTAGTTCTAGGAGTATTTAAATAAAATGTGTATGTGTTTCTTGTGCTAAGCTTTGGGCAGTTCAGCTGGAGACGCTCTAAAAGTTCTGGAATTTGGTTCTGGGCAGTCGAAAGTGTTGCTGAATACCAGCGAGTGTGATTTTCGCCTGTCATCCAAGCTGATAAAGCTGTGCCTGAGTAATAGTGCCTCATAAGGTGTACCAACTGCAGGATAGATGCCATCTTCACGAAACGATGGATATTTAAGAAATCTTTTCTGGAGTTTTTCTATCGATTCACAAGTTGTGGTATAACACGGATTCCACACTAATCTTCCATATTCAAATTTGGATAGAACATATCCATTGTATAATAAATATTCTAGTAACTTTTAGATGAGTAAAATCCCGAGAATTTCTAACAATGAAGCCAAGCTTTCTAGAGGTTACTGTGAGCATTTGTGTTGGTTGAAACTCAGTGATTGGTCAAAATTAACTCCAAGATCCCTATTCTCTGTAACAATCTGTAAATCTTCGTTATTAATATTGTACTGATAAACCAGTTGATTCACTTTCCTGGTAAAGGTCATGGATTTACATTTTTTGACATTTACTGGGAGACGATTTCTCACACACCAGTATGTATCACATAATGTGACTTAAAATGAACCGTTTAGGTGTAAAACACCGTTTGTGGTATAAGCAGATATCAGAAAAAATTTAATATCGGATAGATTAGTTGTGGTTGTTTTACATCAAGATCAGCTATGTAGGGGTGATTTTGGTGCATAGAAGTATTATTGTAGCTTGTACCTTATGTCTGAGCTGTTCCAGTTTTGTCTCCTTATTGTTATTTCTACTTCAGCCCAGACATCAGAAGCTATAAGCTTGAGATCAACATCGTACAAAGCTTAATTTTTCCTAAAAGCAAGATAGAAGCTGAAGGCGAAAGAGTGGAAAATATTTAAATTACAACAATTCTAACTCATGGGTAGATGGCTTCGCCTACCCTAATACCTACTGACATTCTGTATCAACTGTAGTGATGGAAGATACAAATGTCTTCCAGTTTGTATGTTTCCATATTTTACTTTTTTCTAAAGACATTAATATAAATTTATCCACCTACTAACATGTATTTAGTTTATTGCAGTGCTGTATGAGATCAGCATTATACAAAACTTAATTTTTCCTAAAAGCAAGATAGGAGCTGAAGGATAAAGCGTGAAAAATATTCAAATTGCCACAATTCTAAGTCATGGATGGATAGCCTCTGCATAAACTGCGATACACGCTGCAGTGCTGCTCCTTTTTTGTTAGTTATAAATGAGCTTAAGGTTTATAGCAAGGTTTTAGATTACAGATAAGTTTTTTCGTAGTTTAAGGATAGCTCGAACCATTACAAAATATGGTAATGTCGCGAAAACTAGTATGTCATAGTCACTGGGTAGAAACGAGGTAAAAGGGTGTGAAGGGTTCAGGACATGATAAGCTGTCAAGCTTTTTTGAGTTTCACTGCTGTGGTCTTGCTTCATTGCAACAAATTAATACTTTTTTGTTGTTAGAACATTCAGAAGAATATGAAAGATATGAGATAACTAACCCGCTAACTTCGAGAACAGAGGTGTGTTGAGTAGTGCTTAATTTTTGCTGGTTAGTCAATATAGAAGCTCTACTAACTTTCCGATCATATCTGTAGCCTTTATTCCAATGCAGGATGTTTGACTAAGAGTTAATTTCCAATAAATAACATTCACTGGAAGCTGTCCTAAGTACAAAAAAACGCATCAAACTCAAACGCCACACATCTTCTTTATATTTCTAAATGCGGAGCTTTCCAACATAACATACGTGGTTATAGTCACATAACCATTTCATCATCATAGTCACAATGTCTTAACAGACATGTTGTGAACTCGTAAAATGCATTTACCCATTTTACGAGTTTCTCTTGAGATATCTTTAAGATCTTTAATGCAGTAGTTTACCATTTGCTTTCTACATCCTCATGCCGTTAACCAGATGGTATCTACTGGTTCATCCGACTTTAGGCGCAATTTCTCACCCCAAGGACAAGAAGGTGTCCTGACTCTTCTCAACTCGTCCATCCAAAGCTGTTGGCTACGACACGCAGGATTTCTCACCCCAGGACAAGAAGGTGTCCTGACTCTTCTCAACTCGTCCACCCAAAGCTGTTGGTTACGACACGCAGGATATACGATGTACCCACACGGGGCGGATTAGAATATCTCCCATTTCAGTGGGGTTTATATGTCCCTGACTTTGTGTTTTGGAATTTTTGAAATAATTAGTTTGTGTGCAGTTTTTAATCTCCAAGGGCTTTCTTTTATACATGTGGTACTTTTTTTAGATTTCTTATTATCTTATAGTTCCAGCAAGACAAGAATTTTCATCAAAATCATACCAACGTCCAGTTAGGCCAGGTAATACTGCTGAGCCCTGTTTAGCTTTAAGCTTAGTAGAAACACGTCGCTAATACCGCACCATCATTGTATGATAATAAGGTTAATAATCACTTTCAAAAATATTAGACCCTTGTAAATAAAAAATGACATATTTTTTTATTAACACGCGTTTATAAGCTTCACCGGTATACTTGTTTGTTTATTTATTTGTGAGTTTGTGACCCCCCTTTAGATTAAAAGGTCGGATCGCGCGATGAATTCACCAACTTTGCCGCGAATACAATTTTGACGGCTCCAAATCCGTCGGACCAGCGCCAGCGCTAGCGGCCCTGTCCCAAGATACCGAGATATGTATTCCGTAAACTTTGCCGAGACGCAGCAACAAGAGCTTAAGTATAAAATAGAGTGCGGTAAGGTAAGAGGTAACGTAAGACGTAAGAAAATAAACCTGTGGAATCAGATGAGAGTGTTTATAGTCGTAACGTAAGAGGTAACGCAACACTCCCATCTGATTCCACAGGTTTATTACCTTACGTCTTACGTTACCTCTTACCTTACCGCACTCTATTTAGTCCCTTACAAAGCGTTGGGAGTGTGTGTGTTTGTGTGAAATTTATTCAGGAAAGTCGACAGTCTGCTGTAATGGTAATGATTAAGCTATGAATATTGATCCAAACAATTTTTCATCTTCGCTACACAGAGTATTAGCAAATACAGTTTAAAGAAATAAAAAAATACGCTTTAATGATGAAGCTAAGTAAAAAATAAAAAAAAATATAGTTTAAAAAAACTAAAAGAAAAACGCTCTTAAATAAAATCGGACTAAAAGGTCAAAAATAATTTTTAAAATAAGCTTAAAACAATAATGGACGAAAAATACTAGTATTCATCTAAAATAAGCGTGGGCGTATATTATTCGTCGACAAAAAGTCACAACAATATCAATATTTTTTGTTGATTATTGCATTAATCTTATATTAAAAATCATCTTTAACTTTTATGTCCAATGTTCCTTAAAAGCATGTGCTTTACTTCTTTAACTTATATTTATTTATGACATTATTTTACAAAATGTAATATTACAAATTTTGTTTTGTTGACTGTGTGCTCCTATATTTATATTACCTAAAAGTGGGCTAAATTACTCCTATGGTTATATTAACGAACTTCGACTTATTCCTTGAACAAACGCTTCAAAAATGTTTCAAAAAGATGAGGCAAATGAAGTAGTTTTTTTACAATGTTTAACTTAGAAACACAGAATCGCCATCTAGGTTGGATAAAAGTTGACTATACAGTCAAATTGTGAATAATAATTATTAGGTTTGACTGCAGTATGGAAAGGTTTGAAACCAATATTGGAAAATTCTCGTAGTTATAACTGTCTTCACTATATTTTGCAATGACCAAACAGTCGCTCGATCATTGTTGTAGTTGTTATGGGGAGAGACAGATTTTTTCTTGTCCTTCAGTAATTTTTTTGCTCATACTATGTTTCGATATATAGTATATAACGTTTAAAGATATAAAAACAGCAGCTCCGAAATCGGCTATAATCCCCACACTGTTTCAAGTTGCTTCCAAATCTTTATTTCTGTTTTTGGAATTTATAGTAGCGAAGTCGATGAGCTAATTAAAATTTAGAACAGTTGAGTGACAAACCAGAGAAGCCGTGGAATACTCCTCGACATTGGAAGGTGGTGTAAATGCCTTTATTGATCGCGAACATATTTGATTTCGAGAAAATAGCTTTTTTGCGTGTTTTGTGGTGTCACGATAATCTGTCGGCATTTTTTTCTCCGCATAATTTCAGTAACCGCTGCACCGGCCTTGACATAGTTCGGGGACGATATGCCTGAGAATTGGTATATTTACCTCTAGGCTAAGAAAGCTTCAACCGGTTATGCCGATAAAAAATTTTT
Source organism: Callosobruchus maculatus (assembly GCA_951848785.1). Taxonomy (NCBI): domain Eukaryota; kingdom Metazoa; phylum Arthropoda; class Insecta; order Coleoptera; family Chrysomelidae; genus Callosobruchus; species Callosobruchus maculatus. The sequence goes on along the minus strand of CATOUR010000054.1, from coordinate 6,690,879 downwards.
TTAACAGACACACCACAGGTTTAAGATACTTTTGGCTGATCTACCGCTTCATCGCCCTCTAGTATTATTTAATAAATTTTTACTAAAATTGTAACATACCATCACAATTTGCAAGATCTCGAAAACTCAATTATTTTTTAGAAATGATATCTTTAATACTAAACTTACCTGCTTTGCAAAATTTTCTCGAAAAAAAGGCCACTACTCACTGAAAGCTAATGGAAGGTACACGTGGTGGGGGTACTTCGGACCCTTCTGAACGCGGCCGATCAAAAAATCGACTAAGAAGCGCGACTGAAGCGCACCCCAACTTATAAACTTCTAATGGTCTCTCTAACGATAGTGAAAGTACTGCTTGGTGCAGGTACTATCCGCGACTACAGCCTACTGGTCGGCGTCGTACCAATCTAGCGTCTTTTGTTTTCCGCAAGAACCGCAGATAACAGTTGAAGGTCTGACCGCGGGAAGTACGCTGATTTCCATGGCGCCGCTGGATGCTGTGCTGATTTTTCTTTAGCTAATTGGCGATGTATGCGCCTTTTTGTGTAAATATTTGTTTAAGGATCCTGTCAAGGCTTTTCTTTCGCACAGCAATACAGAAAATTTTCCTAGGCTTACTTGAGTCGTCTTTACTAATCGCGAAAGTTTTCGCATTTGAGATTATACGCCTTTAGTCGTTTATGATGTCTACATAACGAAAATCCACGTCATTCATTGCCCTCGGTCTGTCTGTCGGTCTGCTTGCCTGTCTGTCTGTTCGCGTTTTTCTAGCCTAGTAATCTCAGTAACCGCTGCATGGATTGTGATGAAATTTGGGTAGCATGCTGCAGGATAATTTTGACCATCGGTGCACGGGCGGCAAAGTAATTAGCAAAAAAATGAAGTCAAGTTGATTGACTCAGTACTTCCCACACATAACGGTGATACCAGTTTATTATTTTCCCATAGCATGAAGCTTAAGTCTCAGATCCCTTGCATCCAAATAATCGCTAGCCCCCCCCCCCCCCCCCCCTTCTAAAATTGTCTTATGCCGCTAGGTCTTTCCTTCACAGGTCAATGGACAGCCCATTATCAATACTACAAACTTTCCAGTTTTACAACGCCCCGCCCCCCAACCACCCCTATTTCACCCCCACCCAAAAAAACACAGACAATGATCAGGAACCTCTAAAAGGCTTAAAAACGAAGTTTGAGCTGTTTTTATATTTTTAGTTTTTTTCATTATTTCTGCGCCGCCACTGGCACGATTTATAAAAACCATACGCGATTTCCATCATCGCCACTGTAGTAATACTGTGTCAAGTTTCATTAGAATCAATTTAATAGTGTCCACGTTACAAAATACAAACCGATCCAAAGCAATACTCGTATGTATGTATACAGAAAATTCCAAGTCCCTTAGTTTCCGTAATAGGCTAGGCAATGTTCGGATGGACCTAAAAAGGTGATTTATGTCGCTAGGTCTTCCTTCACAGGTTAGTGGACAGCCTATTACGAATACCAGATTATTTTTAGTTTTTCAACCCCCCACCCCCTAACCACCCCAATTTCACCCCCACCCAAAAAAACGCAGAAAATGATCAGGTACCTCTAAAATGCTTAAAAACGAAGTTTTAACTGTTTTTATATTTTTAGTTTTTTTATTACTTCTGCGCCGCCACTGGCACGATTTATAAAAACCATACGCGTTTTCTATCCTCGCTACGGTAGTAATACTGTTTCATTAAAATCAATTCAACAGTTTCCTCCTAACACAATATAGAACGATCCGAGGAACGATCTAAAACAATAATCTCGTATGTTTACACCAGAAAAATTCTAAGTCCCTTGGTTTCTGTAATAGGCAAGGCAATGTTCGGATGGACTTAAAAACGATATTTATGTTGCTAGGTCTTCCTTCGTAGGTCTGTGGACAGTCTATTATGAAAGCAACAAATTTTTCAATTTTACAACCCCCCACCCCCCAACCACCCCAATTTCACCCCCACCCAAAAAAAAGTAGAAAATAATCAGGAACCCCTAAAACGCTCAAAACGAAGTTGGAGCAATTTTTATTTTATTTTGTTTCGCCCATGCACCGATTTTCAAAATTATATGAGCATTATCTACTACGACCCCACAGCATATCGCTGCCCAAATTTCATCAAAATCCATGTAGCGGTTGCTGAGATTAAAAAAGGTAGAAAATGATCAGGAACCCCTAAAACGCCTAAAAACGAAGTTTAAGCAATATTTAATTTTTTTGGTTTTTGCTAATTACTCCGCCACCTATACAGAGATTTTCAAAATTATAGGAACGTTACCTACTACGACCCCACAGCATATCGCTGCCCAAATTTCATCATAATCCATGCAGCGGTTGCTGAGATTACGAGGCTAGAAAAAAGCGACAGACAGACAGACAGACAGACAGACAGACAGACAGACAGACAGACAGACAGACAGACAGACAGACAGACAGACAGACCGACAGACAGAAAGACAGACCGACAGACAGACTGACAGACAGACCGACGAAAATGAGTGACGTGGATTTTTGTTATGTAGACATCATAAAGCGCCCAAGAAGCGTATTATCTCAGAATCTAAAATTTTCGCGATCACAATACTCCCCTCACCTATCGGTGTGGGAAGTAAAAACAAGAAAGTTAATTTTAATGAAATATTGACACAGTATTATCACCGAAACGAGGATGGAAAACGCGTATGAGTTTTATAAATCATGTCAGTGGCGGCGCTGTAATATTCAAAAAACTAAAAAATAGAAAGAGCTGAAACTCCGTTTTTAGGCGATTCGGAGGTTCCTGATCGTTTTCCACATTTTCCTACCCATACCGATAGGGTATAGGAGAGTATTGTGATCAGGGCGTAGAGCAGGTGAGAGGTTTTAAAACTCAAACATTTGTTGTATTCATAAAAGACTATACGTTGCGCTGAAAAAATTTACTGTGGTGATATCGCATGTTTCTTAGACCTATCCGAATGGTGCCTTTGAATTTTATACCTGTGGAACAATTTCCTATATACATATTTCAATCCTATAACGAGTAACTTGAAAACTACGAACGTGATTGTGATGAAATTGTGACAATGTATCACTACTGTGGAGGAAATGGTAACAACGTTTCGCTATTGGTACTGTAGGCAGTGACAGTGGTGGAAAAGAAATCAACAAAAAACGACATATATCTCAAAATTGTTCAGACTTTGTTTTTAGATGTTCCAAAGGTCACTGATTAATGTCTACTTCTATGACAAGGATGGTATAGTGATAGACGAAGCACTGAGTCAAGACACTCGGCGCTATTTTTTGGCACTAATATTGAGAGCTGGTGATTGTAACAATGATGTATTGTCATTGAATACGAGTGTAGTGTACTAAAGTAATAAATAAGCAAACACTGAACAATCCAAAACACAGTTTATAGTCTAAATCGAGTGTAACCATTCTTCAAGCCGGCGCTTGATTGCTATCAAATAATATGCGCTATATTTATTTAAAATAATGATTTTACCGACCCACATGTACAAGAAGGACAGACATCATAACTAATGGGTTACACTGTTTTAGTGAATACAAATTATTGATAAACGTGGTTATTGATGCGGAAGAAAATTGAGTCAATGGGGGAATTAACCGTATAACGTTTTTGCTTTGCTAAGTTGTTATCATTGTTCCGTAAAACTATGTTAAATCGCTCCGCAATTATTTTTAAGTTATCTCGCAAAATCAGTATTTATTCCGGAATGCGCGGTGAAAAATTATCTGTGAAATAACATATTATGTTTCAATATTTATGAAGGCATCAGTAGTAAATTACCTGGGCACAATAGCCAGAGATGTACATGTTTATTCGTATATAATTTATTATAAGTACCATTTGGAATAGTGCAAAACACCCCCCTTCACAAATATTAATTTAATGGCACTTAAAACAACTAAAATGGCCCCGATGGCCTTAAATGATTAAGGACAAAGTCTGTGTTCATGTTCAAGTATTTCAAGAAAATCAGTGCAGCTGCTACTGGGATCGAGTTGGCGACAGATAGACTTACACATAGATAAACTGATGGAACATATTTTTTATTTAAACACTACAAGATTCCCAAAACATTTATATCTAGCTGACGTAGGTACTTTGAAATGCATACAAAACATCTAAACTCAACATTGAAGAATTTCGTCACTATCCTCACAGTCACAGATGGTGTGGAAGTAAATGCGACAAAGCTATTGGAGCCTATCTATAGATTAACCACACTTAACATTGATTTTACGAATAGCTTCTGTAGACTTCAAGTCCTTTAATCACCTTTGCATAAGATATCATCTGCCGCAAGTGCTTTTTTAGTGTTATCAAATGAACAAGGCAGTATCATGTAATTTCTGAGTAGAGTATTGCCAAATTATTGCATTGTGATTACTATTCATATGACTGTAAGTTTCAGGGGTGCATAAAGGAATGAATGAAAGAGTGAGAGATGCTTTCTGGTGACCAGACCCACCAGCGGACATGTCTACAAACAGGCTCTTATGCGCTTCTTCCATAGATCCCAAGTCCAGCCTTCTTCGCAAAGCCTTGGGCCATGCCCATCTTGTATCGTCAGGTTCAAAAACCCTTGAACCTAGTTTGGTCTGAATGTGATACCCAAGGATTTCACAGTGATATAGAATATGTGCCGAGGACTCTTACTCCTCGCCTCAGCATGTACACCTCGAATTACTTGCCACCCCCATCACATACAAATGACGTTTGAAGGTGCTATGACCGGATAGCAGGCCGACAAGTAACCTTAGCCGACTTCTGTCCAGTGAGAGAAAGAACCGCCCCACATTGGCCAGAGGCCCTGAAATAAGTTCTCCAGCTTGACGACGCATTTAATGCTTTTAATGCTGCTTGTATGTCAGACCAGATGGTGATCTGCCTACTAGGCCTATAAGCTTCGTAAATACGAAAGGCACGGGCGAAAATCGCATATATATATCTCTTTTCAATACCGTGGTGTATCCTCCAAGATATAGGGAGAGCTTTGTCTTTGGCCCACAGCGCCGGAGCCTTCGTTGGTAAGTGAGCCGTCTGTGTACCAGACTGGCCCTCCTCCCTCAAAAGGCCGCCTGCCGCTTGGCCCCCACTCTTGCCTTGTAGGATACTTCACCGTAAATTTGCAGTCAAATCAATATGAAGGAGAAATTATATCACTCCTCATATTATGTAGGATAGGGTCAACTCTTTGCAGTTCCATAGAGGATGGCATAGTGTCCCCTGCCAGGATTCACAAAAGACCAACTGCTTGACTCCACGATCGGAACGTAGACGCTTTGGCCTCCCTTTGAATAACCAAGTCTAGAGGAGGGATATTTAGTAGTGCTTCTTGTGCGGAGTTGTGCTTGCGGGGCAAGCGTTGAATTTTATTTAGCTTTGCTTCTATTGTTTCAATCTTTATACATGGCCACCGTACCAGTAATCCATACAATAAGGACGTCCTTACGATTGTAGTATAGAGCCAGAATCACCTTGGGAGTTAAGCCCCAATTTGCTCCCACAACCCTTCTACCTGCCCATAATGAATTACGTGCGTTATTGACTCTATGTTCTACATATTGACTCCAATTCAGCTTCGAGTCTAGAACTACGCCTAGATATTTTACTGACCCTAATAGCTTATCACACTCTAAATCTAATCCATATTGATGCAGTGGTTTAATAAGATCACGCGGGTAGAAGATTGGCGATAAACAGACAGAGAGACAAGCAGGTCGACGAAAAGGGGTGATGTAGACATCACAAAACGTTCAGCAACATACTATCTCAAAATAGAAAATTTTTGCGATTCCTGTCTCGCGTCCAGCAATGTGCATGTACGTTACTATGTAGGTTATAGACACTTTGGCGTCAATTCGTGTTAGTATTTGATAAATTTTGTCACTTAACCAGTGACTCAAATCACTGTCAACAACAGAGGTCCTCAATATGCACTATTCTGTGAATAATGCATAGCTTGGTTCTTGGACATACACTAACCTTACATAGGGACTCCGCACACCTGCCATGTCAGGTTTTAATCCTGTTGAGCTAGCCTCTAGTACACGTAAAAGTTCAAAACCATCCGGTGGCCCTAGTATACGAGGGACGGCGATCTGTTGTTGAGATATTTCTGTCCATTCTTTACATCGTTAAAGCCAGTCAGCTATAGACATCATGCATTTTTCAAGGGTGTGGGCTTGAAACGGTTAGTATTGATGTGTCAGAAAGATCATAGTGCATAGGACAGGCGTCGTGCAGGAATACTGCTAACCAGTCACTCGGGCTAAATATAGTTGATGGTTCCCTTAATGATTAATGAGCCTCTTTGTTGGGGCTAGTTGGCTATCGATAATTTTTGTGTGAAGGCTACTTATCAAAGTTACAGCACAGTACTTAGCCGCAGATACTTCAAATCATAAAGCTGATGAACGCAAAGTGGCAATCGAAGTACCCCACATTGTTCGCGAAGCTTCTGGGTCATTTGATTTTTTTTTATTGAAATTTAGAAGTTGTTTTTGTTAGATACTATTTGAAGTAAAACGTTCCACCAAACGCCTTTCCTTGATATTTAGTGGTTCAATTATGTATAAGCACGCTGCTATCAATATGGATGTTTGTTCTTTATTTGCTAGCCCGTTATTGAGGAGGAAGCATGGTGTTTTGATCACTCAGTTTAAATCGCAGCTTTCTTGATGTTCATACGATACACGCTCACACATAAAAAGGAATTATCAATTGGAGGATTCTGAGAGTGTTGTAAAGATATGCTTGCGATAAGTACATCAGCTCTTCTTCTAAGAAAATTTACTTGATGAAGATATAAGGGTTAATTTTAATTAATTAATTTTTTTTTGATTCTATTCTAAAGAAATATGCTCGAACCATAAGTATAATTTACCCCACAACTAAAATTTCAGTACGCTTCGACCAAGTACTTCATAAAGTTTTAGTAAGAATATCATAATTATTTTCCAACTGAGCTAGTGCTACTTCGATCAAGAATACAAACAGCTTGAAAATTGTGGTGTATCATTGGGAATACGATAATCTTTGTTCACGCTCAACGACAGGCCTTATAGGCATTTTTAAATAATTAATAATTTTACTTGTAACTTTGTGTTATATTGTTATACTTTTATAAAGGTATTGTTGCGCAGTTGAGGTTGTGGGGACCTTACAGATGTTCGTATGTGCCAAGCATGTGATATGCAATATGTTTCTGTGGTACAGCTGTGAATGAAATATAAACAATGGCGAACAGGTGAGCGTAACATATCCTTCAAGTTCAAAAGTACAGATAGATGTCGTTTATATTCTGTTGCAATCGGCATTTTTCAAAACGAATTTGGAAAAATACTATATAACCTGAAATTGCCGATTGCTTATACAGATCCCCTTTGACGCTAGTTCCAAGAAGACCAAAATATTGAGCTGTATGCACCAAGGTTCTGAAGGGTCTCAGGGGGTTTCAGTCAATATAATAGTATTCTTTTAGGTTATATATTGATCGTCTTGTTTTCAAGATTACCATATGCTTGATTCACGATTTCGGTATTTCTACTTTCAAGACTTTCCTCAATCAAATTTTTAGCTTAAGATTATTACAGCTTTGTGCATATAGGAAGAGATGGTATAGTTGAATGCGAGGACATATTCTTTATCCAAGAATTTATTTTTATGTGTGTAGTACTCCGATACGTAAAAACGATCTTCATCAGTACGAGATTGGATCCACCGTTATATCGTAGGATGCGTAACAGGATCTACTGTTTTCTCGATGATCTGCAATTATTGTCTTGCACCTCTCATAATTATGCATCATACAAGTTCGAGTAACTGAAAGCTTTAAAGATCCGCCCTTGGTTCGCTGATCTCTTTATGTTTTATAAACGTGACAAGGCGTTATTAATGATTATGTATACTAATTACGATTATTTAAATACCTACGTAATCACGCAAAAGTCTGACTTATTTCCTTCCAGCGATCCCGTCTCTTTGTTTGTAGTAGGAAAATTATGTATATCAGGAAAATAATAAACAAATCTCAATAACCTTCCATTCTCTTCTTATACATTTGCGGTTACTCCTCCTCACCATGACTAATTTTGATGTGGTTTTGGTTCATAATCGGGCGTGCAAGGTGCCTAAATGTAAACATTTATATCTAGTAGATATGAAATAGTTATGAATGTAACAATAAGATGACTACCGAACTCTTAGATTGCAGAAATATCGGAATTTTGGATGCAATCGGTGTTGCGTAAGTCATTGTTAATTGCTATAATGCATAAAGCATAATTGTCTTACGTAGAGATATACATAAATTAAATAAATATATAGAGAGAAGCATTTGTTCCTTAGCCTTTTTCAAGGATAGCTTTCTGATTTGGAAAACAAGGTTTTGTATGACAGCTTGGCAATTGCTTGTCTGAAGAAACTGTGCTCAAATACTAGAAGCAGCTTTTCAAGTTTGCAGCAGTACGCGGTGAAACAAAAACTGAAACTCTTAACTTCAGACAGCCGTCTACTCTGACGGCCAGCCTATTAATTGTCATCTGTCAATTTCTGGTCAATCCTAACGATTTGCTTACCAAGGTAAATACCATCATTTGGTTATTGAGTATTTAGCTTGTAACTGCAGGCTAGAAGAGGCATATTGTAAATAAGAATGCAGAAGTTTCGGCGAACTCAACATAAGCTCAAGTCTGTTTTGACGTAAGACCTTTTTGTTTCTTTACTTTTACTGCCCACACCCATAGGCGGAAGAAGTATTGTTGTCCTGAAAATGTTTGAACTCATATAAATTTTTGGTCGATTCATTTGACATCTACATCATGCATGTGCATTAATCATTAGCTCCATTATAATCCTAAATGCACCATTTTTCGAAATTTTGATGGTAATCCGAAGGCAAGGACGTAAATGCATTATGGTTTTCGAAAACCGTTTATTTGTAGCGAATCAATTCTTACTGGCCCCTATACATATAAACTTGAAGGAAAGATATATTTTGGTCTTGGCTGGCTACCACTTCGACATGGATTGAAAAGCTTTACTGCCCGTAAGGAACAATTCAGCAAAGTGGAAGTAATAACGAAAAACTAAAATAAAATTCAATTGTTTGGAATTTTAACAAAAATATTGCGAGGAGTTAAAAATGGAAAGAAATAGGGTTGGAAGGTTGAGTAGAACCTCTTAAAATAGTTTGTTCGTAAGGAACTTTCTTTTGCCCTGGTCGTTTTAGATACTTTTAGAATCTACCCGGGCGTGTTCTTATTTGCTTTCTCAGATAGAACTTAACAGACTGATATTATTAATTTAACTACAAAGAAACACTGACGCGCTTTTGCTACTTTGATAAGAATAGAAAAAGTGCATGATTTTGAAAGTAACCCCAGTGGGGGCGGAAGGATCGTTTAAGAAGTAAAATCGAACTAAAAAATGTTGGAAGACCAAGAAATATTTGGGAGGTGGATGGTTGTAACAAGGTACCCATTCTTTATACCAACCTTTCCAACAGTTTCTTACAGCTTACCTCCTCAACAAGACAACAAAATTCTCTTATATTCTTAATAAATTATGGAAAAAGCGAATTTGTCTACAGTCGATACCCTGTTTTATGACGCCATTGCATGAGTTGTACAATTTGGCATTATTTATGTATAAAAATAATAATTTAATAATTATCGGTGGTATATTAAGGATCAGTCATGTGGAAATAGCAGTGCAGATGAGCTACTGAACATCTAGGGTTTAGAAAACTAACAGAAATACGCATAGGAATAAGGTGCCGGTATCTACCATTATGCTTGTAGTTTCTGATGCTATTATACATAAATATAAGTATATGTGAGGATATACGGCCCATTTCAACTATAAACTTGCCAGCGTCGGCAGTAGCTTGGGCTACACTGTCAAAATATATTTTATAGCTACAGTGCATAGAAACAATGCAGCAATTACAGTCAAAATAATTTGTTTGTTTAATGTTCTAAACTGCCCAGCTACGTCTAGAGAAATAATCGTCTACGACGAAGGTGTCAAAAGTGAGGTTTGTCTGATATTTTTTGGTTCTGTTTTTTACCGGAGGGAGGGGTTGGCCTCAGACATAGTCCATTAGCCACAGAAATTTAGTATTTAGTAATTTATCATTTATTTTTTTTGTTCTATTTTACTTTTTAAACGATCCTTTAGCTGTCTGCTGACAGCTTTCCTATTGCAGAAATATACTAAACAATGAGTAATGTTTGTAAACTTTTAATTTATTTACACTACAAGAATTATAATCGAGGAATTCTGGACAAACAATGAATATTGTAGACAAATTTAAATCCTCCATGAACGGTTTATCTTTAGTTAATAAACGTTTCACAAAACTAAGTGCTACATTGAATAGTAACAAACATCTCCTAAGGAATATCCAAAGTGGTTATTTCTTCATCTGAAGTAACAAACACTGCGCAACGGAACCACTCGTCAAACCGATTTTTTCAAATCCGAGACGTATTGCGCTAACTATTTTAGCATCTTCAGAACAAGATTAAGCCTGAATTTCTCCCTAAGGATACTCACAGCTTTAGAAACACCTGTCGGGCTTGAAAAAATCGGTTTGAAGAGTGACTGAGTGAGTATGTCGGTGCAGTAAGTAAGATGTGTGAAGTAAAACGGCTGGAGGTGTTTTTATATTTTTAGTTTGTCTTTGCGTCTCTGCGTCGCCTCTGATACGTTTTCTAAAAACCAGACGCATTTTCCATGCTCGCCATGGTTTTAATACTGTGTCAAAATCTCACTAAGATCAATTCAATAATTTCCCTGTTACACAATACAGAGCTGTTTTCAACAATACTCGTATACGTAAATCAGAAAAGTCCATTGGTTTCTGTAATAGGCAAGGCAATGTTCAGATGGATCTTTCGTTCACAGGTGAATGGACAGCCTATATAATGAATACAACAAATTTTTGAGTTTTAGACCCACCCCCCCAACAACCCTAATTTGACCTGCACCCAAAAAAAAGTGGAAAATGATCAGGAACCCCTAAAATGTCTAAAAACAAACTAAGAGGAATATTTTTAATTTTTTATTTTGTTGCTAATTACTCCGCTGGCCGTGCACCGATTTTCAAAATTGTAGCACTACCACACAGCATATATAACTACCCAAATTTCATAATAATCCATGCTGCAGTTACTCGAGATAACGAGGCTAGAAAAGCTCCAACAGACAAACCGACGGAAACGAGTGACGTATAATCTCAAAGTCGAACATTTTCGCGATCACCGTAAAATGAGTAGGGGACACCGGGGCAAAACGAGGTCTGGGGCAGAACGGGAAAAGTGCTCCTATGCATGATTCATACACTGAAATGAGCTGGCAACAGTGTTATTAGTTCGACCTTTAGTTGGCTTACGTCGGTCAACCAATGAGGAACGTGGCGCTGCTCGTATTGGCTGCGGTGTGAGAAAAAATTGAATTTCCTCCTCATTTTAAAAAGTTTTGTCATAAATATCGATGTGCTATTAGGTGAGTAGCAAAGTTTTAGCAATATGTTTAACCAGAAGCCGTAGCGGTAGGATCGAGTTTTAGTATTAGATACCGTTTGTAGCCTTAACTGGTTTAGGTTAGAAATTCTTGAATTTACCATATTATATGTTTGTTGGGGCAAAACGGACGGGGCATGACGGGATACTATACCGTCTTGCCCCGTACTATATATGCTATGTATTTCTTATCTGGTCTTTAATTTTTTTTTTCAGTCGAAAATCAAGTGCATCAACTTCTCAAACAAAATCTCAGCCTAATGCTTCAACTTTATCTATTAACAGCCATTGTGGTGAAACGGAACCTCTCTCTAACCCTATTAGTTTTCCTGGCACAGCCATAGTTGATCATAAAAGACCTCCATTATCACTATTTATTGAAGAATGAGAAAGCAAATGGCATATTTCTCGTTTTTGGTTAGCCCGGCAGATATTATATTTGTACCAAAAGAAATTAGAACTGAAGAAACAAAGACAAGGAAACGAGGTAAGATTGACGACGAATTTTCCATCTAAGAATTAACTTAGAAGAAAATTAGAAACAAACAGTAAAAAAAAGACTGAAGAACTAAAGACTAAGAAAAAGAAATCTGGCAACAACACTAATGAAAGAAAGACCAAAGGATGAATCTGGGGAAAAAGCAAATGCTAAGAAACCTAAACAGGGTAAAATTAAGAGGACTAAAAGAGAAACTGAGACGGATACTGACTTATCACAAGAAGATTGTGGTGACTGTGCTCGGATTTACAGTGAATACTTATATTCGCAGTCACAGGATCGGTGATGTATAGCATGCTTGGGCCCATAATTCCTGCGCTGGAGTTGATGACGAGCACGATAAAGCACATACTTGTGAACGTTGTCAGCCGTACTGAAGTATGTTCCCATTTTGCCCCGTGTCATTTCCCATTATGCCCCGCCATTGGGGCATAATGGGAAAAAAAGTTATACTGATGTTTGCTACTTTTCGCCAAAGTCTGAATGGTTTAGTTGCTCTAAAAAGTTGCATTACTTAATTTAAATCCTTATGTTCCTACCTGACTAAAGGTTGATAAAATAAAACATTTAATTTTCTTTACATGATGTGTTTTTCTTTAAGTATCCCATTCTGCCCCGGTCTCCCCTAAATGCATTTTACGAGTTTACAACATGTCTGTTAAGACATTATGAGTAAGATGATGTACTCCCCTCACCTGTCAGTGTGGGAAGTAAAATGAAATGAATGAAACTAAATTTTTAAGGAGATACTTTTGAAAACCCGCGGATGCGTGGTATGTAAACTCCCTTCCCTATGGAACGGAAAGCAAGAACTACTGTTCAAGGTACTTTAGTTCGGAAGCTGCTGGGGTATACAAAGTTAGAAAATTCCGATCAGTTATGAAAATAAATATCTTATCTCTGCGTAATACGCAAAGTTGCATACCATTCAGACATATAATTAGGTTCAGAACAGGTAGTTATGCATTTGTAGAATTTTTTCGTTTCTCATTCTGCCGCGTATATACAGACGGTTGCCTTTGGTGGCGGACACTGCCATATAAAATAATATGTTGGTCCGATTTTGCAAGTGACATTGCACGGCTTATATAAATGGTTATTGCTCTGAATACTTGGTTCAAGGAAAGCAATAATTAGTTGATGCATATTATGTATTACACCATTATATGATATCATTATTCATAATTGTAGAAGTTCCGTTAGCTGATAATTCATCCACTTTTTCACTTTCATGTAAAGGGCAAACGTTATCATTAATAAAGCTCGAACCAACTCTGTAACAGTTTTTATTAATCCTTAACCATTTTGAAATCCTATATTTATGTGATTCTACTTTATTGCAATGTAAGGTTATTTTGAAAAATATGTATAGACAAATATGTCCTGTTGATGACGATAATGATTAACTGCAATTCTAGCTTCACTTTCCTTTATATGTCGTAACTCTAAAGCTTTATATTGTGACAGGGCACGTACCAATTTATACCTAAAGTCTCCCATTTTCTTTATCTGCAATTCATATAATATAATTATTGTGACATACATGCTGACAGCTTGAGAATTATTTTGGAAGTAGCTGTAATCTGTTATAGTGACGGGTGATTTTTTTATTCGGCATCTCTTTTTTTGGATTAAGTGAACGTAATGTTCAATTTATTTTTGTTATCTCAGTGTCTTTTAATTTCTTATTTTAAGATTGTCCTCTAAATGGTTTCTTTGTAACTGTTGGGCAATTATATGCTACTCATTTATTATTTATTTATTTACCCAGATACACGTGGTTCATCTCAGGTGGCCAATGTTAATGCAAGACCTTGGCAATGTCTTCTGGATGTCTGTTCAAAAGTACGTTGTAGCCTTTATTACATGCACAAACCTTGGAACCGAATTGGAGCTCAAAATTAGTCCAAAATCACAATAAGTATAAATAAAGTTCAAGCCGCAATTTCGCTTTTTCATTTCTGTGATGCAACAATATTCGGACTAACAAGCGTCGTTGATTCGCAAATTGGTATAAGGTCAATTAGGAAAAACTGCATTGTATTATTTTTGTCTACCCATTGGAACAATTACGATTCATCGTAAATGACATCGTGTATTGGGAAACAAAGAATCATTAGTGGACATTATTATTTCAATCACACGTGTGGATTTTCCACGTAACTGACAAGGAGTGCTCTAAAAATCTGCATAAGTATGAAAAAAAGGCACATTTTCATACTTCGTCGGCTCCTGCTTGTCTGAAGGGGCCTGGGTACATGCATTTATACATAAATGTATTTGCCAGCAAAACTCCACCCGAACAAACATACAGACACTGCAAGTCAAATAAAGGCTTTTAAAAAATAGTATAGCATGTCTCGAAGGATAGCAAAATATAATTGGATAGTCAGCACAATATCAAAACGAGGCAACTCAAGCGACATAGTGCAAGCTTTCTTCTTCAATTTGCTTTTAAATCATTACTGTAAGTTTAAAGGTAATGTAAGGAGCTTCTAAACGCGAAATTCTTTTTTACGCCGATCTATGGACCTTATCTTTGGACCTTTTGAACTTCCCTTTGGTCTGTTGGACTTACCTTCCCTTATTTCAGACACACATACTGGAGAAAGGGACCAGGCGGCCACGCCTTCTCGCTAACATGAGAATACCTATTTTCTTGGATTCTCAATTTCGCGCGCTATAGTAGACACTTAATGATGTGTAAAACTGTTAAAGCGAAATACGTAATATTTTTTTTTCATATTTTTCTAGTTACCATGTGATATGATAAGGAATGCTGCATGGTTCAAATGGGTTCAGTTATACTTAACTGCATTGAAGTTGCATGGTTTAATTCGGATTCTTATATAGGTTGCATAGATTTTGATTAAATATTTTCGAAGCTAAGTGCCATTCTTGGTGATAGTACAGACTCATTTTTATCGTGGTTGGATAGTAGTCAGTCTCTAATAAATACGCTTAAAGGACTACATCAACCATTTTGAATCTAACGTATGTTACGTTATATAGAAATTTGGGTAAGATGGATCCGCTATTCGAAGCCCCAAAGCCCACTGGCTTTTAGTAAAAGTCCTATGTAGACTGATATCACAAAAACTGATGAAAGAACCGAATCACTCTATTGTGATTCTATAAACTATAAAAGGAGGCTTATTTCAAATCGTCAGGTTACTGCAAAAACAAGATAACTCCATTTTTCTCATTTTTGAGTTAAGTTCCTTATCAAAATTATTTGTGTTCATAGTAGCACCAGCGTTAATGCAGTGAATACAGAGTAGAAATAAACTCCATTTTACATAAATAGGAACACCGAAAATATGCTTAGTGCATATAACTTCTCAAATGTGACGTTATATTGATATCTCTTCTGGAAAAGTGCGGTGTGTACTGTGTGTCACACATCTTGTTTTCAATATTCCGTGGGGCTTCTGCATTCTGCTGTGCTTAAAATCAGATTACTGCCATTTATCTTATTTTTGCTGTAGAACCTTCACAGAATGCAGAATTTTGTCACACATTAATAATGTTCTGTGGCACTTAATTTGTTTCGGCAGTAATGTGTTATGAATATGACATAATGTTTGGTTCAAGTCAAAGTGGATGTTTTTGATTTTATCCGGGATTTCTATCATATTTCTATCATAGTTATACATCCTACACAAGAATCGTACTTGTAGTGTAACTGATTTAAAAATATTGGAAGCGCACTCCAGGGTATGACTGCCTTGAAAAAGCACAATCTAATGAACTTATGCCAAGGGGGAAGCCCCACCTATTCCTAAAGAATTCTATCAATATCAAAAGAACTTAGCAGCTGGTGAAGACGCACAGTACCTCAAACCATAACTTTCTGTTGAAGATGGTTACTCAGAAGGTAGAGAAGAAGACTAGATATTACTTTACTGTCTAATTATATATAATAGCCATCAGAGCAGTTCAGCAAATAGAAGATAGGTGCAAAACTTTTTTGAATTTTCTTAAATATAACCTTTATTTAGGGATATAATTGTGTAGTTCATATCATCACCTTACATAGTTATTTAGTTGTCAAATACAGTTTTAATGCAATTGTATGCCTAGCCTTCCAACATGATTTATCAAGTATTATCAAACATGCAAATGAAAATTGCTCAAAACTTAATTTTTGGAGTTTTTTGGTTTTTGTAGTAACCCGGCGAAATATGTTGTTGTTGGTTAGAGATCAAGGCAAGCAGTGTACTATCCTCCACATGTGCTGTCAGCTGTAGTATTTTGTTAGTGTAGTGGGTGAAGTTGAAAAAGGAAAATCATGCTAGTATCCAGATTTGCAGGCTGCCTTGGCGACCCGTATCTCATAATGCATAGTTACCAGTGCTGATTGTGCTTTTAGACTGGCAGGACATTGTTTTGGAGGATAATGGAGATAAAGCATCAACAAAGGTACTGAAAAACAGTATTCGCACCCAGCCTACAGTTACCCCAGCGGACCACACTTTTTGTTGAAACTGAATGAATTACTACGTAATTTGTTGTTATCAAAGCAACAGTCAAAATTTCTTGCTTTCGGTCCTTAGATCTAGAAACTGTTGGCCAAGAAAACAAAAATTACGACGTCTGGGAAAAATGCTCTATGTTCTGCATTTGGCATCTGTAGAAACTTAGCATTGATGACACTCACTGCGAGTGAGTTATAAACCTATCTAACTATATTGGATGTTTCCTAAGTTGGGACTTTTTTTCATAAGGGGTATAGTACTCGCCAAAAGGAGTGATTCTTCTCAGTAGTATACAACCAAATGTTTAGGGATATCAAGATACCGACCGATAATGAAATACTCAGCTTCAATTCCCTGTGCGACTAGATCAAAACAGAGGCAGAAAACTAAAAACCTACTTTACACAGAGGCAGAAAACCAAAAACCCAGTTTACTGTGGATCACAGATATAGATATCAGCACACTCTTGAGTTGTTGATGCGCTACATCGGACTTTAAAAACGACAAAAATGGTGCAACCGTGTAACTGTAATGGTGGATATGAGTTTAGCGTAGGGTGAATGTGGTCAGAATGCCTCTCGGACTTAGCGAATGTATGCTGTTGATTCCCCTGACCGTATTTATCCTACACCCCGTCGATGTCTATCTCATCCAAAGAGCTAGATGCACACACGATATTTGTGTTCACATCATAGTGGACACACTGGACGACCCAGACAACCTCAAATGGTCTAAATCAGTAAAGTGATGGAGAGATGCGTCAACCAAGAGCTCATTAAATACCCAGAGCTCCATCACTTAATCAACGACAGACAATATGGATTCCGACACCAAAGATCAACTGAAGATCTCCTGGCTTACGTCACACATGCGTGGAGCAAACTCGCTCAGCCATTTGGCGAGGCTCACGTCGTTGCTCTCGATATTTCAAAGGCATTCGATCAACTGTGGCATGCAGCTCTCCTAAACAAGCTCCCGTCTTATGGGCTCCCTGTTAAGATTTGCGGTTGGCTCGCAGACTTCCTCTTAGGTCGAAAAATCTCTGACGTGGCAGACGGCTTTTCCTCTTCTTTCCATAGCATCAATGCCAGGGTTCCGCAGGGATCGGTATTGGCTCCGACATTGTTTCTGCTTCACATTAATGATCTACTCTCTAGCACTACAAACCCAATCCACAGTTTTGCGGATGACAGTATGCTGCATGCAGGCATTATGAGCAATAGACCGATCTATGTGTTCGAGCTGGAACGCAGAAGACTGGCAGTGGCAGCTTCACTTTCGAAGGATCTAGATACCATTACCGCTTGGGGGCTTAAGAATATGGTTAAATTTAATGCCTCCAAGTCTCAGTATTGTACGCTATCAAACAAGAAGTGCCCAAGCCAACACCAGGTTCTAATGAACAACCAGGCTCTGCCAAGGAGTCACTCCTTCAAGCTGTTAGGAGTCAACATTACAGAAAATCTGATCTGACACGAACACGTCGCGTCAATTGCAACAGCTGCTGGTAAAAAGCTTGGGTACCTATTTAGAGCCAGAAAGTATTTCTCACCATGTAACCTCCTCACGCTATATAAAACCCAGATAAGACCTTGCCTGTCTATACTAGATGCCGTCCAGAGAAGGGCAATTCGACTAATTGGCGATCCGGCCTTAACGCGCCACCTTTAGTCACTTTCTCACCGGCGTGTTGTTGGTGACCTCTCACCCTTCTACCGATATTCCAACGGAATCTGCTCCTCTGAGCTATCCTCTATCGTTCCGCCGCTCACTGCTCCTATCAGATGTACCCGTGCGACCGCTGTACCTCATCCTAAGACGGTCGTTCTTCATACATCAAGAACTGAGCGGTACAACTGCACATTTATTCCCAGGGTGTCCAAGGTTTGGAATGGACTGCCAGAAGATGTATTTATTGGGCCTGCGGGTATTGGCCCATTCAAATCTCGCGTTAACAGACTTCCCCTAACATAACCCTTTCACAGCTGCCGCGGTACTATGGTATTTAGGCTCTGCCTGCGCGGTCTGCTCAGTTATAAAAAAAAGAAACACTTGACTCTTCAGCGAATTACGAATCATATCTATAAGATTCATGCGACAGGACCGCACTCAAAACTTCGCAGTGAATGAATAGTAAGTATTTCCTTACCATTTTTTTCAATCTTTTGCTGCTGATTCACCGTACATTAGCTTTGTTATTTGAAAGGCAATTGTTTTTGGAAGGGATAGTCCCAACTTTGAAAATACCTTGTACTTTAAAAGGCGTGTTACTGTACAATGGAGACATAGACACCCCTATAATACCATTTGCCCATTCAGTAGCGATGAAAGAAACTTATGTATGCTTTTGGATAAAATAAATGACAATAAAAAATTATAGGCGTTTTTCAAATTAAAGGGAGGATTTACAAATATTGACATTTCCTTTGTTTGTTGGACAGTTGTGTAGTGAATCTGCATTATATAATAAAAATTTGGACAGAAAGAATTGAATTTCGACATGAATTTGCTAAGCTAAGCCTGCATACCTACTGAAGATCCCAAAAATGCCTTTCGGCACTAGGCACTATACCAGGGCTAATAAAAGGCTTTGTTTAGGCTATGAGCATAATTATATGGTTATAGATTTATATACATAAGACAGGTCTTTCCTCAGATACAGCATGCCAAGGTAAAGGAAGATATTTTTATTGGACCACAAATCAGAAAATTAGTGGACGATGACGATAACAATAGAAAATATTGCCAGGTAGGAAATACTAGTGAGAGAATAGAACTAATTTGGTAGTATATTAGTGATACTTTTTGGCCAACTCTATGGAGAGAAACTATGAACAACGAGTTGATATCCGAAGCAATGTTCTATATTGCGTAACGCAATTATTCAATTGATTTTAACGAAATTTTGACACAGTATCACTACCGCGGCGAGGTTGGAAAACGTGTATGTTTTGGAAAAATCGTGTCAGTGGTGCCGCAGCAATAATAAAAAACAAAAAATATAAAAACAGCTCAAACAAATAGGCGTTTTAGGGGTTCCTGATCAGTTTCTACGTTTTTTTGGGTGGGGGTGAAATTGGGGTGGTTGGAGGTTGGGGTGTTGTCAAACTGAAAGATTTGTTGTGTTCATAATAGTTTGTCCATTGACCTATGGAAGAAATACGTACCGGCGTATTTTTTTAAGTCCATGTGAACATTTCCTTGCCTATTACAGAAACCAAGTAACTTAGAGTTTTGTGATGTATACATATACGAGTATTGCTTAATTTCGTTCTATGTATGTAGCAAAAATTATCAAATTGATTTTAATGAAATTCGACGCAGAAGTGACTATCGTGACGAGAGTGGAAAACACGCCAGTATCTGAAAAATCGTGTCAGTTGTTGCGCAATAATAATTAAAAAACTAAAAATACAAAAACAGCTCACACTTCGCTTTTAGACGGTTTAGAGGATCCTGATCGTTTTGCATCGTTCAGTTGAAGCATGCAGAATGAAAGCTGTGGCGTCCTAGTTTCTAAGGAGGGAGACACAAGAAACTATTTACGAGAGTTTTTGTGTTGGACGTTTTTTTGCGGGATGGTGGGCAATGATTTGGTTGCAAGGGGATTTCAGACTATAGCTTCATGCAATCAGAAAACAATAAAACGAAATCATTATTATGTGTGGGAAGTACCTACCATATTTTCTTGAATACTCGACAATAAGTGACAGAACGCTGGCAAATTTGGAAACACTTCGTCGTACCTACTTAAGTAGTAATGTCATTGGGGGAGTTCAATTAGAAATACAAAAAATGGATATTTATGAAAGATTCGTTCACATGTAACCAAAAATAGCTGGCCAAAGCTAAATCATTATGTACTAAGGATCAGCTTGAGAGATTTTAGGTGGTAGCATCTCTATTTTGCCAAAACTTCACAAAACATTTAAAAAGATCGAGCACATAGGCTTTCAGAGCAACAATTGTAAATCATAATGCAGTGAATTGAGTGGAACGCTTTTTGGCGTTTGAATTGAAAGGTTCCTTTTATGGACTATTTTGTGTTCTTAAGTTTTGATTTCTACATGAAATAATTGCAGGCCTCCTTTCTATTCTTAACAGCAACTGTTGTCACATGCACCGACTTTATCGGCTTCGGTAAGGATACCATTGACACATATACTTATTCTAATGAGCAGACTCGCTACACGGAAAGAGAACGGTGTTAATGACTCCCCAATCTCGGTACTTTGTTGCTTCCGCATCTTAATTAAATCGTTCACGATCTGTCGTACTATACCAGTACTTCCTAAATCCTAAAAAACGTTCGAATGCACATATATGTATACAGAACGCAACCTAATTTATATTTGTCAAGTCGAGAACCGATATTCATACGTTCTCTGACATGTCACCTTACGATCATGAGCGCTTTCAAGTGGGCAGCAGGGGCAGTTAACCACCAGCAAATCCAAAAGGAAGCAAGATAGGCTTTTCCCCTTTTACGCACAGACGGCTACAATCTACAATAGATAAATTGGACTTTCTTATTCTGTAAGAAAATATTTTAAATTTCGCATTTACATCTTGAATTGCTTAAGCGAAAAATTTCATCAACGTATTTGGCCCCTTACTATCCCGTAATGTGGCTTTTCAAATGGTCACGAATACAACCAAAAGCCAATTATTTCAAAGTATTGTTCATGGCCTTCTCTCTTATACAGGGTTACTGGAAACTCGACCACTTTCCTGCAAGAGGTGATAGAGGGACTCAAATGTAATAGATTTAACCCCCCCATACGTAATTCCAAAAACCGATAGTTTTCGAGATAATTAACATTTAATGTTTTTCGACCAAATGTCCGAATTTCCACACTAGATCCTAAGCTAAGAAAAAAACCTGTTGTTGATTCTGATAATTTTTATTTTAGTATTTAACTAACACATACACAAAGCTAACTTAGTATTAAAATGTTTCAAAATACTAAACAGTTCCAAACTAAATACAAATATAAAAATATTCAAAAAAATTTTTACATTCACCGTGAAAGAAAATCATCTTGCTCAAAAAAAATTATACAAACGGTTGAACA
Organism: Callosobruchus maculatus; assembly: GCA_951848785.1. Lineage (NCBI taxonomy): Eukaryota > Metazoa > Arthropoda > Insecta > Coleoptera > Chrysomelidae > Callosobruchus > Callosobruchus maculatus. The sequence goes on along the minus strand of CATOUR010000054.1, from coordinate 6,669,261 downwards.
AATCGCTAAAAAAATTTCCTACCTAATAACCTTTTCAAAAAGATTATAAACAGCAATGAATAAAACTCACCTATTCAAAAAGAACGAATGACAGTACAATCATTATTGATAACTCAGTTACATACTAGAATGTTTGCAAATGCGGTCGATGATTTTATCCAAGTAAAACAAATTAAATCCACTCAAAGTTTCTAGAGATCTTGCTTAATGTGTTGCCCTTGATTTCGGATACAAGTACGGATCCGCTTCCTCACTTCGGTTTTTGTACCTCGTGTTGAAAAAGTTCGTTTCATCTCCTCCGCCGCATTGATAACTTTTGCCTCAGTTCGTTAGCAGTATCAAAGCAGTATTAACTGGAGTCTCGTAAACCAATGCCTTCATGTGACCCCAGACGTAAAAATCAAGAGGTGTCAGATCTGGGCTCCGCGCAGGCCATGGGATGGGTTCACCGCTCCCTATCCATTTGTTCGGGTATGTGTTGTCCAACAACTGCCGAATTGTGATACGGTAATGTACTGAACAACCATCATGCTGGAATATCATGTTGTTGATGATTCTGTATTATGTTGATCATCATCATCATAGTCACAATGTCTTAACAGACATGTTGTGAACTCGTAAAATGCATTTACTGATTTTACGAGTTTGTCTTGGGATATCTTTAAGATCTTTAATGCAGTAGTTTCCCATTTGCTTTCTGCATCCTCATGCCGTTGACCAGACGGTATCTACTGGTTCATCCGCCTTTAGGGGCAATTTCTCACCCCAAGGACAAGAAGGTGTCCTAACTCTTCTCAACTCTTCCACCCAAAGCTGTTGGTTGAGAAGAGGTTACTGTTTATACCGACAGTAGTTCGGTTCCTTTTAGTCGCCTTTTACGACATGCAGGATATGCGATGGGAGATATTCTAACCCGCCCCCATACGGGATAAATTTTGTTGAATCGCTACTTGTGGTTATACTGTCATTCTTGTCCTTGGAACAGGCCATCAGATAAGGGAGTTTTTAGAATAATTTGTTTGACTGGTTGTGTATCTTTTTTTGAGCTAGACAATTTTCTTTCACGGTGAGTGTAAAAATTTTGTTCTTTATTTTTTAAACAATTGTACGTAGTTTGAAACTGTTTAGTATTTTTGCACATTTAAATACTAAATTAGATTTGCGTATGTGTCAGTAAAAAACTAAATTGGAAATTACTAACATCGACAGCAGGGTTTTTTCTAAATTTGGGATGTAGTGTGGAAATTTGGACATATGGTTGAAAAACATTAAATGCTAATTATCTCGAAAACTATCGGTTTTCGAAATTACGTATGGGGGGGTTAAATCAATTGTATTTGAGTCCCTCTATCACTTCCTGCAGGAAAGTGGTCGAGTTACCAGTAACCCTGTATATTCATAGTAGTACATTATTCAATGAGCGGTAATGACTGTAATAGCTGACACAGTTGAAGATTTCAACTTAACCTCACTGCTGTCAGCTACATAAATATGTCATCGTTCGAATTAGCGTTTGGCGTTTCATAGAGACATTTGCAGTTGTTATAGCGTCTATTTAATACTATGCACTTGCAATAGATCAGTACTGGTATCCAGTAGGCGGTATTCATAACTCACGGGTGGACCGTGTCGAACATATTTACTGTAACACCCTCAGTCTTTTCGTTCCCTTTAAAAAAAGGAGTCAAGTTGATTGACTCAGTACTTCCCACACATATAATGATGATACCATTTAATTATTTCCCATTGCATGAAGCTATAGTCTAAAATCTCCTTGCAACTAAATTATCGCCCATCCGCCCGCAAAAACAACATCCAACGCAAAAACCCTTGTAAATAGTTTCTTGCGTCTTCCTCCTCAGGAACTAGGATGCCACAGTTTTTTTCTGCATGCTTCAACTGGACGATGCGAAACGATCAAGAGCCTCCAACCCGTCTAAAAACGAAGTTTGAGCTGATTTTATGTTTTTAGTTTTTTTATTATTGCTGCGCCGCCACTGACACGGTTTTGCAAAAACAGAGTCGATTTCCATTCTCGGCGCAGTAATAAATTCTGTGTCAAAATTTTATTAAAATCAATTCAATAATTTTCGCTTTACGCAATATACATAGAACGAAATAAAGCAAAACTCGTATGTACAGATCGCAAAATTCGTTTCCGTAATAGGCAAGCCAATGTTCGGATGGACCTAAAAAAATATAATATGCGGCTAGGTATTTCTCCTACAGGTCAATAGACAGACTATTATGAATACAACAAATTTTTCAGTTTTACAACCCCCCCGATTTCACCCCAACCAAAAAAAATTGAAAATGATCAGGAACCCGTAAAACGCCTAAAAACAAAGTTCGAGCTGTTTTCATATTTTTAGTTTTACTTCCCACACCGATAGGTGAGGGGAGTATTGTGATCGCGAAAATTTTCGATTTTGAGATAATTCACTTTTTGGGCGTTTTATGATGTGTACATAACGAAGATCCACGTCACTCATTTCCGTCGGTCTGTCTGTCGGTCTGTCTGTCTGTCTGTCGGTCTGTCTGTCTGGCGCGTTTTTCTACCCTCGTAATCTCAGTAACCGCTGGATGGATTATGATAAAATTTGGGCAGCGTTATGCTCTGGGGTCGTAGTAGGCAATGCTCCTATAATTTTGAAAATCGTTATACGGGGGGCGGAGTAATTAGCAAAAAACGAAAAATTTCAAATATGCCTCAAACTTCGTTTTTAGGCGTTTTAGGGGTTCCTGATCATTTTCTACTTTTTCTTGGGTGGGGTAAATTTGGGGTGGTTGGGGGGTGGGGGGTTGTAATAGTGAAAAATTTGTTGTATTCGTAATGGGCTGTCCATTGATATGTGAATGAAAAACCTAGCGATATGATACACTTTTTTAGGTCCATCCGAACGTTGCATGCTTATTATAGAAACCACGGGACTTAGATTTTGTGATGCATACATAAGAGTATTGTTTTAAATCGCTCGATATCGCGTAACGCGAAAATTGTTCAATTGATTTTAATGAAATTTTGACATAGTATTACTCCCAAGGCGAGGATGGAAAACGCGTATGTTTTGGAAAAATCGGGTCAGTGGCGGAGCGGCAATAATAAAAAAACTAAAAATATAAAAACAGCTCAAACTTTGTTTTTAGGCGTTTTAGGGGTTCCTGATCATTTTCAATTTTTTTTGGGTAGGGTGAAATCGGGGCAGTTGGGGGGTGGGGGGTACTAAAACTGAAAAATTTGTTGTATTCATAATAGTCCGTCTATTGACCTGTAGAAGAAATACCTAGCGGCATATTACACTTTTACTTCCCACACCGATAGGTGAGGGGAGTATTGTGATCGCGAAAATTTTCGATTTTGAGATAATCCACTTTTTGGACGTCTCATGATGTCTACATAACGAAAATCCACGTCACTCATTTCCGTCGGTCTGTCTGTCGGTCTGTCTGTCGGTCTGTCGGTCTGTCTGTCTGTCGCGTTTTTCTACCCTCGTAATCTCAGTAACCGCTGCATGGATTTTGATGAAATTTGGGCAGCGATATGCTGTGGGGTCGTAGTAGGTAATGCTGCTATAATTTTGAATATCGGTGCATTGGCGGCGGAATAATTAGCAAAAAACGAAAAATTTCAAACATTCCCCAAACTTCGTTTTTAGGCGTTTTAGGTGTTCCTGATCATTTTCTACTTTTTTTGGGTGGGGGTGGAAATTGGGGTGGTTGGGGGTTGGGGGGTTGTAAAATTGAAAAATTTGTTGTATTCATAATAGACTACCCACTGACCTGTGAAGGAAGACCTAGCGACGTAAATAACTTTTTTAGGTCTATCCGAACATTGCCTTATGCCTATTACAGAAACTAAAGGACTTAGAATTTTTTCCGATGTATACACTATACCTACATACATACGAGTATTGCTTCAGATCGTTCTATATTATGTAACGAAGAAACTGTTCAATTGATTTTAATGAAATTTTGACACAGTATTACTACCGTGTCGAGGATGGAAAATGCGTATGGTTTTTATAAATCGTGCCAGTAGCGGCGCAGAAGTAATAAAAAAAACTAAAAATATAAAAACATCTCAAACTTCGTTTTTAAGTGTTTTAGAAGTTCCTGATCATTTTCTGAGTTTTTTTGGGTGGGGGTGAAATTGGGGTGGTTGGGGGGTGGGGGGTTGAAAAACTGAAAAAATTGCTGTATTCATAATAGGTTGTCCACTGACCTGTAAAGGAAGATCTAGCGACATATAAATCACCTTCTTAGATCCATCTGAACAGTGCCTTGCCTATTACAGAAACCAAAGGACTTAGAATTTTTTCTGGTGTAAACATACGAGTATTGCTTTACATCGTTCTATATTATGTGACGAAGAAACTGTTGAATTGATTTTAATGAAATTTTGACACAGTATTACTACCGTGGCGAGGATAGAAAATGCGTATGGTTTTTATAAATCGTGGCATAAACAATAAAAAAACTAAAAATATAAAAACAGCTCAAACATCGTTTTTAAGTGTTTTAGAGGTTCCTGATCATTTACTGAGTTTTTTTGGGTGGGGGTAAAATTCGGGTGGTTGGGGGGTGGGGGGGTTGAAAAACTGAAAAATTTGCTGTATTAATAATGGGCTGTCCGCTGACCTGTGAAGGAAGACCTAGCGACATAGATCACCTTTTTAGGTCCATCCGAAGATTGCCTAGCCAATTACGGAAACTAAGGGACTTAGAATTTTCTGTATACATACGAGAATTTATTGCGGTTTAAATCGTTTTGTATTTTGTAACGTGACGTGGACACTGTAAAACTGAAAAGTTTGTATTATTGATAATAGGCTGTTCATTGACCTGTGCAGGAAAGACCTAGCGGCATATGACAATTTGGGGGGGGGGGGGGGGGGTACTGGCGATGATTTTGTTGCAAGGGGATCTCAGACTAAAGCTTCATGCTATGGGTAAATAATAAACTGGTATCACCGTAATGTGTGGGAAGTACTGAGTCAATCAACTTGACTTCATTTTTTTAGGTCCATCCGAACATTGGCTTGCCTATTACAGAAACCAATTTTGTGATCTGTACATAAGAGTTTTGCTTTATTTCGTTCTAGGTATATTGCGTAAAGCGAAAATTATTGAATTGATGTTAATAAAATTTTTACACAGAGTTTATTACCGCTGCGAGAATGGAAAACGATTCTGTTTTTGAAATACCGTGTCAGTGGCGGTGCAGCAATAATCAAACAACCAAAAACACTCGCAAAAACATAAAATCAGGTCAAACTTCGTTTTTAGACGGGTTGGAGACTCTTGATCGTTTCGCATTGTCCAGTGCAAGCATGCATAAAAAACTGTGGCGCCCTAGTTCCTAAGGAGGGAGACGCAAGAAACTATTTACGAGGGTTTTTGTGTTGGATGTTGTTTTTGCGGGCGGATGGGCGATTATTTAGTTGCAAGGGGATTTTAGACTATATCTTCATGAAATGGGAAATAATAAAATGGTATCATCATGGTGTGGGAAGTACTGAGTCAATCAACTTGACTCCATTTTTTTTATTATTGCTGCGCCGCCACTGACACTATTTTTCCAGAACATACGTTTCCCATACTCGCTGCGGTAGTAATACTATGTCAAAATTCCATTAAAATCAATTCAATATTTTTCGCGTTACGCAATACAGAACGATCTAAAACAATACTCGTATGTATATGTTAAGAGCAAACACCGATTTCGGCCAATGGACGAAAAATATGGCCAAAACGCGTTTTGGCTGCTACCATTTTACCAATGTCCGAATTATCGCTTTCCGACTGTCTAATGTAGCCCAGAACGTGTTTTGGCTCAACTACGATTGCCAAAACGCGTCCTGTTCTACTGCGATTGCCATAACGGGTGGTGGATTTTGTGAGTGTCTCAGCTTGTAAACGATACCTCTGGAGCTAGTGTATTTACTTAGTATTTGATCTTTGTGCGGGTTAGACAGTAGCTAAAGGGTGCCATGGAAGACCTAAGGTTATGTTTTAATGATGAACTGCAAAAAGTCATAAGTGGTAGCAATGATCGTAGTAATATTTGTACAAGAGAACGATACGAACAAACACTCACAGAGGTAAAGGCGGCAAAAGCTTGTAAAAGTAACGGTGATACAATATCTTCGAAACAAAGACAACGATTGAAAAGGTATGGTATTTTAAAAATTGGCTATATCGAAAAGCTAATTGAAAGAAGGACAGACGAAACAGCCGAACTGCGTTATTTTTGCATGACCCACGAGTTATTTGATATTATTCATTCCGCTCATGTGGGAGCTGGACGTAAGAGATTGTGAGGTATGTTTCTTTAAGTTTTTTTTTCACGGACCTAAGATCTACAAGTGCTTTTGTTCATTTTTATTCATTTTAGTTATGGATTCTAAGCTCAGAGGAAATATTGTAACACAACACGGCAAATAATTGAGATTTATTTATTCGTAGTAGAAAGAACCTGTTCTGGCAATCGTAGTTGACCCAAAACGCGTTCTGGGCTACATTGAACAGCCGGAAAGCGATAATTCGGACACTGGCAAAACGGTAACAGCCAAAACGCGTTTTGACCATATTTTCTGTCCATTGGCCGAAATCGCTGTTTGCTCCTAACATATACATCACAAATTCTAAGTCCCTTGGTTTCTATAATAAGCAAGGCAATGTTCGGATGTACGTAAAAGGTGTATCATGTCGCTAGGTTTTTCATTCTCATATCAATGGACCGCCCATTACGAATACAACAAACTTTTCAGTATTACAACCCCCCACCCCCCAACCACCCCAAATTCACCCCCACCCAAGAAAAAGTAGAAAATGATCAGGAATCCCTAAAACGCCTAAAAACGAAGTTTGAGGCATATTTGAAATTTTTCGTTTTTTGCTAATTACTCCGCCCCCCGTATAACGATTTTCAAACTTATAGGAACATTACTACTACGACCCCACAGCATAACGTTGCCCAAATTTCATCACAATCCATGCAGCGGTTACTGAGATTACGAGGGTAGAAAAACGCGACAGATAGACAGACAGACCGACCGACAGACAGACCGACCGACAGACAGACCGACAGACAGACCGACAGACCGATAGACAGACAGACCGACGGAAATGAATGACGTAGATTTTCGTTGTGTACACATCATAAAACGCCCAAAAAACGTATTATCTCAAAATGGAAAATTTTCGCGTTCACAATACTCCCCTCACCTATCGATGTGGGAAGTAAAACGGGCATTACATTAGAAATCAGATAATTTAGGCTTGAAGGTGATATGTAACAATATTTTATTTGCACTATAGAGTGAAGTCACCCATATTAAACCAAATTTTGAAGAATTGTCTGTACATGTGTACGATTAAAAAAATAAAATCAATTGATAATACAAAACAAATCTCTCAACCTTAAGGAATATTTCAACTTCTTTTTCTAATAATTGCTAACAAAATATTTGAGAAAATTCTGCACTGCAAGAGATTATTACTTGAATATTTTCTTTTTTGGTCCACCACCAACACATTTCCAATAGAAGTATGGCAGTGCAGACACTGAATCATTTCAGCTTGGTTTTGAGTCTTGCGTTCAGTATCAAAGCCACAAAAATTCATATTCAAGTGCGTTAGAAATCCTTCTGAATCGAAGTTCGATTAGAGGTTTCTTAAGTGGTTCAATATCTACCAGGATCACAGAAGCTTACCAGAGATCGTCTATATAATTTTGATTACTGTATGTTTCTTCATACTATAGTCACTCGTGGTTCTACAAGCCTGGCGTAAGCTTTCATAGGGTCGATTTGGAAGCTGTAGCCTGAAGAACGGCCCACATCATGACTAGTTATAATTCTGTACCAGCATCTCCAAAACGCTAGGAGGGACTCGAATAGGTACGTACTTTGAATTTCTCATCGTTCCGATGAGAGAAACTGCATTTTTTTAATACGCTTTCATTAGCTTTACCTGTATGTAAGTTTGTAGTACTCCTTTGGATTGCTATTGCTTCTATTTACCAACAGCACTGCGAACACCATATAAGTATCCTTTCCCATGCTCCTGGAAAGATAGTTGTTTTGTTGGTCGTGTAACTACAACATAGCCCCATCTGTTGTCTTAAACTGTATTTAGCTATCTAGCTGGCTTTGTATTATACCCACTTACAACTGACGGTGCGGAACTTTGGCGTCACCTTTCGCCTTAGTCGCATTAACAGTCTACATTCACAATGATGACATAGCGTAGCACTGTGTTCTAGACACTAGGACAATCTTAATATAATATAGGTGTAGCTTAAGTTCAATTAAAAATACGCAGAGAATAGTTAATATAAAGTTGGCAGCTCTATGTTTCACAGTTAGGTATTGTATCAAATGGCCGAATTAGTTTATCAGTAAGAGATGAGCCTCGTACCGGTCGACCACAAACTGCGCGACCTGCCACAAGAATTACAGAAATAATTAACGACTTGGTATAAAATGATAGACGGACTGACGTGCAAAATAGGCTTGAATACCTGACACAATCAATTACTCCATTAGATAACGGTCATGCCACGGTGTAAACGCAGGCTCCCGTCGATCGCCGAAGCTAAGCAGCGTTGGGCGCGGTTAGCACTTGTGTACGTGACTGCCAGGAGACACTGCGTGTCGTTAGCTTTATTGTAATATGTTTTAATAAATTTTAGTTGTTGTAATCCTAAATGCCTCTATATTTAAATGTAAAACTAATAAGCTTTTGTTAATCTGGGAGTGTTTTACATAAGGTCTGGCCGGTAGCGCAGAATAATGTCTGTCGGAACCGCTAGCTTATAACTACAAAATTATTGAAATAAATACAGTTTAAAGAAATAAAAAAGATCTAACGATAAAGACAACTAAAAAATTGAAAATAATTTTTGAAATCAGCTTATAACAACAATGAATGAATTACACTAGAATGCTTGTGAAAAACCGTCGGGCGCTCGACTTATGAATAATATGGCAAAAAGCGCACACGCCGTTTCCACAATCATACCAGCATTTTTTATTTATTGTTTTAAGCTTATTTTAAAAATTATTTTTTTGGTTTTTAGTTATAAGTTCTCTAAAAGCGTGTTTTTTTTAGTTCCTTTAACTATATTTATTCGTAATTCCTCGTAGTTCTGCGGTCATGATAGCAAATGTTCATAGGTTTGATCTGCAAACTCCTTCGGAAGAACTGCCCACACATCTGGCCTACTTAGAATTCTTTACAAAGGTAACAAAAACTTTAGGAGGGACTCGTCTGTGTTATTTGAATTTCTCGTCATTTTGCTGGAAAGGCAATTTACTTTATTCATAGCTCCTCGATATTTTCTTCTTTTCTTCCTCTCCTTCTTTCAAATTTTTTACAAATGTATGCATGTATGTAGATACAACTGAATTGGGTTTATTGACCCTGATCGGGTCATTTCATGTTACAAAGTACAACATATTAAAATAACCAACACTACAATATATGCCATATTTGTCCAGTACAAAACTGCTAACTCTCTTTGCTTCATGATTCTAGGTATCTGTCTGGTCTAGGAGACGTAGCATTTATAATTGCGTCACGTACTGGAGCCACTTGCCCAAAAAATGTTAGCGGCAGCTATGCGTACGGCATTTCACAGACATATATTAGCTATTAAAGTGCGACAAAATGTGAAATATTGCCGTATGTGTGCAACTAGTCCACCATTAAACAGTTTGCCGTATTTTACATCATTATTCACAACAAACACTCTTGTAAATTAAAAATGATTATTTACAGGACAAAACTTGCGCAAACCTCGATTCCAAGACATATGGCATAATATGGTTTTATAGTCTTTCCCGCCTAAATGGAAAACCTGTGTAATTGCAGGTATTTCCCAAAAAGATAAAATCGATGCAGTACTGGATGTTTTATGGCCTAACGAGAATAGTGTGTCACCAATACACGTCAATCCAATGTCAATTTGCCTGCCATTAGAGCACCTGAAATTTGATTCACGAATCTAAGTCAGCAGAAAACAATCTAGCAGTCCAGAGATACCGTTCTACTTACCGCACCGTAAACTTAGAAATTCATTTTTTTTTAGTTGATTTAGTTGATTCTCTAATATCATTCTTATTATCATTCATTTGTGACACTTATGATGCATATTGAAGTATTGGCATATGACGTGCACTTTAAAGTACATAATTTAGCTATAACCTACTGCTGAGGTAATTCAACTAATATACTTCCTTTTCCTTTCCACATCGATAGGTGAGGGGAGTATTGTGATCACGAATATTTTTGATTTTGAGATAAAACACCTTTTGGGCGTTTTATGACATCTACATAACGAAAATCCTAGTCACTCTTTTCCGTCAGCCTGTCTGTCGGCCTGTCGGTCTGTCGGTCTGATGGCGTTTTTTGCTCTCGTAATCTCAGTAAACGCTGCATGGATTGTGATAAAATTGTGGTTGCAATATAAATGCTGTGGAGTTGTAGCAGGTAATGCTGCTATAATTTTGGAAATCAATTTATGGGCGGTGGTGTAATTAGAAAAAAATAAAAAAATTTCCAATATTTCCCAAACTTCGTTTTTATGGGTTTTAAGGGCGTCTAATCATTTTGTACTTTTTTTGGGTGGGGGTGAAATTGGGGTGGGAGGTTGTCAAACTCACAAATGCATTGCTGTATTCATAATGGGCTGTTCATTCGCCTGTGAAAGAAAGACCTAGCGGCAAACACCCTTTTTTTGGTCTATCGGAACATTGCCTTGCTTATACAGAAACCAAGGGATTCAGAATTTTCTGATGTATGTACATACATACGAGTATTGCTTTAGATCGTTCTGTATTGTGTAACCTGGAATTGATTTTAATGAAATTTCGATACAGTATTACTACCGTGATGAGGGTAGAAAATGCGTATGGCTTTTAGAAGTCGTGTCAGTGGCGGCACAGCAACAATAAGAAAACAAAAAATTTAAAAACAGCTCAAACTTTGCTTTTAGGTGTTTTAGGGGTTCCTGACCGTTTTCTACTATTGGTGCTTGGTGGGTGGGGGGTTGTAAAACTGGAAAGGTTTTTGTATTTATTATAGGCTCATCACAACATAGCTTTGCCTATTACAGAAGCTAGAGGACTTAGAATTTTCTGATGTATACATACATATGTTATACGGGTATTGATTTAGATCGTTTTGTATTGTATAAACAAGAATTGACTTTAATGAAATTTCAACACAGTATTATTACCGTGACGAGGATTAAAAATGCGTATGGTTTTTAGAAACCATTTCAGTGGCGGAGCAGCGATAATATAAAGCTAAAAATATAAAAATAGATCAAGCTTCGTTTTTAGGGATACCTGATTGTTGCGTTTCATCCAGTCGAAGCGTGCAGATATAAAAGGTATGTCGTACTAGTTCCTACAGAGATTCAAGCGTTTATTTACGAGAGTTTTTGTGTTGGATGTCTTTTTTGAGAGTGAGCGGGCGGGCGAAGGTTTGGTTTGACTATAGCTTTGTGCAATGGAAAAATAATGAAATGACATCACCGTTATGTGTGGGAAGTAGTCAGTCAAATTGACTCCCATTGTTTGAATTTAGATTTAGGCTTGGATCATAATTGGTTCTTCCTTTCTTTCTTCTAAGCTTAAGGAAACTTGAGCAGCTTGTAATTGGTTTATTTTCTCAAAAAGTACCAACCGTTATCATAAAAATTACCCTGATGGTCTTCAAAACTTTACAGACCCACACAAACAATGCCTATCTAGACGTAAGTGTGACTATTTATTTACATTCTAATAGCATAATAACTTATAACCTTTAACTTCTAGCGTGATTATAATGAAACATTGACATCGTATGACTATTCTAAAACTGAGATGGAAAAATCATATTGACCGTGAAAATGGTAGATATTTTGAAATAACTAAAAGCCTCGTTTTTAGGATCCTAAATTTTGTTTCCATTCTTCGAGATCAAATTGAGCTGGAGAGAAGGTCGACAGAAACAAAAAACTACTTTTTTCTGCAGATCCTGCCTGTACTGGCTTAGAGTCATGAAATAAGGGATAACACAGAAAGCGCCCTAGCTTTGTATTTAGATATTTGAAGGTGCTCATCATTTTTGATCTCTGTTAGATCTAAAATAGATAGAGTATGACGATACTTCCAAAAATGGAGTCAGTCTTATTGGCTCAGCACCTCCTACACATTACGGTGATACCTGCTTAATATTTTCCCATAGCATTTAGCTATAGCCCGAGATCGCCATGCAACCAAATCATCGCCCGCCCTCTCGCAAAAAGAGCATGTTATGCTGCTATGTGTTTCCTCCACAGGTAAATGGATAGTCTATTATGAATACTACATTTTTTTTAGTTTTACAACCCCTTGCCCCATAAGTACCCCAATTTCGTCTCAACCAAAAAAATCGATAATGATCAAGGACCTCTAAAACGACTAAAAACGAAGTTTGAGGTGTTTCATATTTTTAGTTTTTTGATTATTACTGCACTGTCACTTACGAAATCTAGAAACCATACGCGTTTCCCATACTCGCCGCGGTAATAATACTGTATTAAAATTGCAGTAAAATCAATTCAATAGTTTCCAGGTTACACAGTACAGAACGATCTGAAGATGTACTCGTATATATACAGCAGACAATCCTAGGTCCCTTGTAGGTTACTGTGCAAGGCAATGTTCGAATGGACCTAAAAAGTTGTATTACGTCGCTAAGTCTTTCCATGGATAGCCTATTATGAGTACAATACATTTTTCAGTTTTATTTCATTTACTAAGTGCAGAGCAGTAACATTTTCTGTTACTGATACCTAAGCCTAAGATAAGAGAGACCATGACCTGACGAATATGAACAATAATGTTGTTTTGATAGATTTTATTCTTCTTTTTCTTACTAAATGTAAAAATCAAAGAATATTGTAAATGATTTAATCGCTTCTGAATAAAATTAGTTGAAGCAAAATTGTTGCATAATTGTGGCATAAGGTCCCTAAGTGTAATTTGTTAATTTTTTTAAATCGCAATGTAAAACTCCGTATTATCTAACGACTAGACCCTAATAAAGGTATTGGTAGATAACGCTATAATACAATACCCATTATTTGAGAGATATGATTTCAAGGGCAAAACAAATTTTAAGATCAGCGATTTCTCGAAACTTACAAAACTGACTTATACATATGTAACCCAGAAGTTTGGAAAGCTTAACTGACCTCAAAGTACACTTAATGCACTGTCATGGTAAGTTATCACAGTTGTCATTTTATTTACATGCGATCAATATAAATCATAGCTATTACAAAACTGCTACTGATTACCGCTGTATTGTATTCCAATGCATATACGGGTTGCTCTTGCATTTTTTGCCTTTCAGTTGTAAATATTCAGTCCAGTCCAGCATACATGTTTATTTATCTGTAGCGCAATCCCATAAATTAATATAATAAACCTGCTCCGATCGTACCGTCCTATTAGCCGGTTCTTTTATGGATGTACGATAGCTTTATCGTAAAGTTCAGACCTATATATAGACTACCCACAATTCGCACGTAAAATGGAAAATGGCATCAATTTGGGCAACCTACTCGCCGTTGTTTTAGCACACCAACAAGGCAGTAGGCTCTGATTTGACGTTTTCTTGTGACGTATAATTTGATACATATAACGTGTACTAGCTAAAATTTGCCACCCACCTTATACCTGAAATCAATAAACAAATAAAAATCGCAGTGACCTGTCGATTTTTATTTCGAAGGGGAACTCTTCCACCCACTGCCATCAACCCCCTCACCCCCAGCAGCCCCTATTTCAAAATATTTAGGTTTTCCGATCATGTTCTGTTTTCTTTCGTTCGGGTGAAATTGGGGTGCTTGGGGATAGAGGGTTGTAAATTTGTAAAAAATTTGTCGTACACATCACAGGGTATCCACTGACGTGGGAAAAAATGACCGGCCGTGGTATTCTCTATTTGTTGCATTCCCGCCGGTGGCGACTCGCCTGGCGATTAATATCAAACAGGTGGCCGGTTGCCATGGTGGTTGCTATGCCGTAGGCGTGTTCTTAATTTTTCATAGCAGAAGAAGAAGACCAAAGCGAACTTGGCAACTGTTGTCAATGTCAAATTTTGTTTACTTGGTTTGTAAAATCAAAAAGCAACGTACAAACATCTTTTTTCTTTTTCGAAAGGGTTATTTAACCCTTAACAACATTTGTTGTTGACTAGTGATTTGATATCAGTGGAATATTGTACAGAAACGATTTTGAGTATCTGTGTAGGTGAGATTCGCGCGAGCGGTGATACTGATGCAAGCTTTGGATCATGAGAGACCCAAAACGTACCCAGAATCATGCTCGCCTGCGGTGCAATCTTCATGAGCAGATGGTAGATATCGACCTGACAATGAGTTTTGGGCAAAATAAAGGCTCACAAAGCTGTTGTTTGGGCAGCTTTGTGACGACCAGCACTCTACCCCATTGACGCACGGCTGTAAGCGTAGTGCAAGGTGAGATTGTTTTTGTAGTTCTTTGACCACTATCATGCTCAATTAGTGTACAAAACAACATTTGTGCAAGCTCCTACGTATTTTAGGTGTTAGCAGCTCTGCCGCTGTTGTATCCAAAGCAGTGATGAAAAATGGTAGATGCATTGAACAATCCTGATATTTTGACGTGTCATATTTACTTCCTTGTGATACTACAAGAAAGACAAGCTATAATCTTATCAGTGAGTAGCCAAGTATTTTCTATACATAAATATAATAAAGCAATCTCTCATAACATAACCTTGTCATCACCTAGAATACTATTCATCCTCCTGATCAAACAATTTGGTGTATTTTGCAAAATATTCATTTTTATTTAATTGCTAGTTTACCCTACAAAGATATATTTCTACTAACTATAAGTACTAGCCAAAATATTACTTAACAATAGAGGAAAACATATTTATTATATAACAAACAATAACAGGGAAAGACAAAAAAACGCCATCAAAGTATGGATTATGCCTATATACAGCCAGATAGTAGACACAGAAGCAATCATAAGACACCACTCTTAAATTTATTTTTATTTATTTTTAAGTTATTGATGATATAAATACATAGCACAGCCTGAGTCTTCCTTCTGACAGATAACATACACAGTGTAAAGCTGCCTAGCATTGATATGTAAGAAATCATCAATGAATATACAGTTCTTTCTAATATACATGCATTGTAATGTTTTTTGATCTTTTTCGATTTCATTAATACTAGCATAAGTGCTTTGACAATAATTAAATTCAAGCTGGATTATGTATTTGTCAGCCTCAACTGAATGCATGGAATTTTTCATGTGCTTTCCAATATTCAGTATCATGAAGATGTAATTATTTCTTATAGAACGACGGCATATACAAAGTTAACTATTGATGGGCTACATAGTTACTGCTCAACATTTTTTGAAATACTTGCACAGGGGTATATTACAATGAGTGAAGAAGTAGACTGGTGCTGATTTTATAGCAAACATAAACTTCTACTGTGATCAGAATCACTCCTATCATGCTGGCGAATGCATTTTAAATTCATTGGTTTGCTACTTACAGTTTTTCAAGTAAATCTGCATTTCCTAGGTATCTTGGATGCATCGACTGCACACATGTAGCTCTGGTGAAACCAAGGGAACACAAGGAGAGATTTTTCAACAGGAAGCATTACGAGGGGAGACTTTTCAACATGAAAAATTACCATTCAGGAAATGTGCAAATAGTAAGTATAGCTATTTTATTTTAGTTATCAACAGGATACAACCTTATTCAGTAACACACTTGTCTGGCATGAATTTCAAATATTCTATATACTACATTGACTATGTCGATAGGCAGGCACATCTACACTTGTCATTTTACAATTACAATGTTTCAGTTTGTAATTTGAGAAGTCTGCTAATCATACTTGTGTTATATTGTATTAGGTATTTTTTTTGCATAAATATGCATAAAGAAGATAATTTTTTAACGTTCGTTAGAATTATGCATCATTTAGTTTTAAAACTAATTGTTGGAAAAAAAAATTTATACAGTGTTAGTTTCATCCAATTTTGGTGATTCGAATGAAAATAATTTCTATACCTTCTGATTGTATAAAATTATGACTAATTCAGATCAATGTACTTCTAAAAAAATATTATTTGCTTTGCAGATTGGTGACGGTGAATGAATATTTTTAATTTTTCATGCAATATTTGGTGGAGTTACACTTGATGCCTATATTTGGAGACTCTCTGAGGCATACAGGCATTTAGGAAAGCTTTACAGTCATCGTGAAACTGCTTGGTTGTTTGGTATGGCTTTGAGTTGCAATTATTATTATATTTGATCAGTAATTATTCTAAGTGGTGTACAATAATTATTAATCAAAATTACAGGTGACTGTGGCTACCCACTTAGACCTTGGCTTTTAACACCCATTGTGAATGCTGAGCCTGGTACTCCTGAGCAGCACTACACAAGAATGCATAACATAACTAGGAATACCTTAGAAGACAAAAAAAATAAGTTGATGCAATATATATAGATTTTTCTAAAGGCTGAAACAGTATTACCATGGTGATAGACTAGGGTTGTAATTTCTATTTAATGTCTTTTTTTTTAAATTTCATACCTACATTGAAAGAATTGTTTTCCTTTTTTAGTGCTAGCTGATCTTAGGATCATTTTCTAATTTTGTAAACATATATCATGTGTGGGATAACTCTTAAATTTAACCCCCCTCCAGCTTCTTCCATTAATTATGGCCACTGGCACTGAAAAAAGTGTAGAATAAAAAAGCCTCGTTACAGTAATTAAAAACACTGCTCTTAATTACACACTAAAGCTCAGCAGCAAGTAGAATTTTTTTTGTTTCTTTGCCCATAACCGAGATTGAAGGGATCAGATGTCTCAACATTGTACGCTAATGTATGTAGAGCCTGTAGAGGTATTTTTGCTACTGCTTTCCACAGTATGGAATAGACCGAAGTAATAGAGTTTGTAGTAATTTTCTTGTTTATCTGGTTATAAGTTAGTGTGTCTGACAAGCATTTAAATACTTCATTAAACACTATTGCAAGGTTCAACTGTGATACATTTAGATTTGCACAGCATATTGCCTCCTCAAATTAATTACCTCATCTTTAATATATTATGCTAAAGTAATATAATGTCAATAAAGATAAGCTGAAAAATCATCCATGATGGACATTATGTTACTTTAGCATCATACATTGAAGATCAGATAATTATTTTGAGGAGGCAATATGCTGTGCAAATCTATGATCAAATATATTAAATTACTTGTTTTGTGTGTAACGAAGTTTATTCTATTGGAGTAGCTCTTAATAGCCTATAAAAATTATGAATTATCCAGAATGTGGGCTACTGATATTTGAGAATTGAAACATTGACTCATCCCAAATCAAACAAAATTTATTATATAACATATGTACTTAAAATAGTAAGGCTTGATCATCTAATATAGTTTACCTCTTAATTGGACCTATTATACTATTAAAAATTAAGCACATGCACTCAAATACCTTTTTTTTAATAAACATACTATTCATACATAATTCATTGTACATGAAACACAGTACACCACTGCCACTGCTCAATAAGGTTTTCCTGAAAACAAAACGATGTTAATGAAGAGTAGAAGAAATAGCTGTGTTAGAACCAAAAAGTTTGCAATATATGGAACGGTAAGCTTCATAGTGATAATAGGTTCATACAAAGGTAAGTAATACAGAAAATTCTAGCATAAAAACAAAAAGCAATGGAAAAACACTAGTTTCTGATCGCAGTCACTTTTCAGATGACACCTCAGTCTTGAATGTTGTGTTGCTATGCACACAGGGTAGAATCACAACTAACAGTTGTGATTATAAAATATCTAGATGTGTACTTGAAATGTCTTTATCCAGCTTTAATCCTCATAAACTACATTTCCTCTAAATGATTTGCTATACTAGACAAAATTACTATGAAACAATACCAGAATAATGGATTCCATTAGCATCAAGTTTTGTATGCTGAATATCAAAATATGAGACCCTTCTACTACACTATTGCAAATACAGCAAAAGTAAACATCTTACAAAGTATACAAGCTGGTGGAGGCAATGTTTGCCTCATGAATAAAATAAAACTAAATCCTGGATACAGTGTCTGATTATGAACAAGATAAACAAGCATTTCACACACAACAAATATGTTTGGATACTTTATGATTTTTAAAAAACCCAGTATCATTCTACTTTCTATTTTTTTCATATACTTAGCTTTGCCATTGCTTCGTCGTTATTACTTACTTATTCAATCCACTTTGAACGTTAATTGCAAATTGAATGTATTATCAGCTTGAAACACTTCTATGAATTGACTAAAGCAGATTGAATGTTGTGATGGGGTAATGGGGAACTAAACCATCCCTGAATTTAGTGAAAATGAGTGGGATAGATTAGTACACGTGTTATGAATAAGGTTGTATCATGTTGATGACTAAAATAAAATAGCTATACTTACTATTTGCACATTTCCTGAATGGCAATGCTTCATGTTGAAAAGTCTCTCCTCGTAATATTTCCTGTTGAAAAATCTCTCCTTGTGTTCCATTGGTTTCACCAGAGCTACATGTGTGCAGTCGATGCATCCAAGCTACCCAGGAAATGCAGATTTACTTGAAAAACTGTAAGTAGCAAACCACTGAATTTAAAATGCATGTATATTAGAAAGAACTGTATATTCATCTATGATTACTTACATATCAATGCTAGGCAGCTTTACACTGTGTATGTTATCTGTTAGAAGGAAGACTAAGGCTGTGCTATTTATTTATATCATCAATAACTTAAAAATAAATAAAATAAATTTAAGAGTGGTGTCTTATGATTGCTTCTGTGTCTACTATCTGGCTGTATACAGGAATAATCCATTCTTTGATGGCTTTTTTTTGTCTTTCTCTGTTATTGTTTGTTATATTATATGTTTTCCTCTATTGTTAAGTAATATTTTAGCTAGTACTTATAGTTAGTAGAAATGTATCTTTGTAAGGTAAACTAGCAATTAAATAAAAATGAATATTTTACAAAATACACCAAATTGTTTGATCAGGAGGATGAATAGTATTCTAGGTGATGACAAGGTTATGTTATGAGAGATTGCTTGATTATATTTATGTATAGAAAATACTTGGCTACTCACTGGTAAGATTATAGCTTGTCTTTCTTGTAGTATCACAAGGAAGTAAATTTGACACGTCAAAATATCAGGATTGTTCAATGCATCTACTATTTTCATCACTGCTTTGGATACAACAGCGGCAGAGCTGCTAACACCTAAAATACGTAGAAGCTTACACAAATGTTGTTTTATACACTAACTGAGCATGATAGTGGTCAAAGAACTACAAAAACAATCTCACCTTGCGCTACGCTTACAGCCGTGCTTCAATGGGGTAGAGTGTTAGGTCGTCACAGAGCTGCCCAAACAACGGCTTTGTGAGCCTTTATTTTGCCCAAAACTCATTGTCAGGTCGATATCTACCATCTGCTCATGAAGATTGCACCGCAGGCGAGCATGATTCTGGGTATGTTTTCGGTCTCTCATGATCCAAAGCTTGTATCAGTATCACCGCTCGCGCAAATCTCAACTACACAGATACTCAAAATCGTTTCTGTACAATATTCCACTGATATCAAATCACTAATCAAAAAAGATGTTTGTACGTTGCTTTTTGATTTTACAAACCAAGTAAACAAAATTTGACATTGACAACAGTTGCCAAGTTCGCTTTGTCTTCTTCTTCTGCTATGAAAAATTAAGAACACGCCTACGGCATAGCAACCACCATGGCAACCGGCCACCTGTTTGATATTAATCGCCAGGCGAGTCGCCACCGGCGGGAATGCAACAAATAGAGAATACAACTGCGGCACAATACACTTTTCTAGACCCATCCGAACATTGTCTTTCCTATTAACAAGCCAAGGGACTAAGAATTTTCTAATTTATACATACGTGTATTGCCCTAGATCGTTGTGCATTGTCTAACGTGGAAATTGTTATATTAATTCTAATGAAATGTTGACACCGCGACAAGGATAGAAAAAAACGCTTATGGTTCTCAGAAATCGTATCTGTGGCGGCGCAGCAATAACAATAAGACTACAAATATAAAAAATGGAGTCAAGTTGATTGACTCAGTACTTCTCACACATAATAATGATTTCATTTTATTGTTTCCCCAGTGCATGAAGCTGTAGTCTGAGATCCCCTTGCAACCAAATAGTCGCCCACTCTCCCGCAAAAAAACGTCAACACAAAAACTCTCGTAAACAGTTTCTTGCATCTCTCTCCTTAGAAACTAGGACGCCACAGTTTTCATTCTGCATGCTTCAACTGAACGATTCAAAACGATCAGGAGCCTCTAAACCGTCTAAAAGCGAAGTATGAGCTGTTTTTATATTTTTAGTTTTTTAATTATTGTTGTGACGCCACTGACACGATTTTTCAGACACTGGCGCGTTTTCCACTCTCGCCGCGATAGTCAACTTTGTGAAATTAAGCAATACTCGTATATGTATACAGGGTGACCTAACAAGAATGGACGCCGGCAATATATCGGTAACCGTTAATCGTATAAATTCGAGCAAAAAATATTATTAGGTAAATCGGCTGAGAGAAATTGCTGGAAATTATTTTCAAGCTCCGGAAGCAGCCGCTAGGGGGCGTAACTGTCACGGTCAATCAGAAAGACGGCTTTTTCTCAAAAAATATGCAAATAAAGGTTTATTATAAATTCTGCCGTCATGTCGACTGAACAATTCTGGATTTTTCTTGTTAATCGTTTTTTGCTCTATTTTGTAAGATGTAGTGGTGGGGGGATTGTCATAAAGCTTATTATTTAAATGGCCATAACTTTGGTATAAGTTAACGGAATTAAACAAGCCAGGTCTCATTTGAAGGAGCTGTTCTTACCTAATTATCTGTTATATAAAGATTGTCCAAGTTTATCTTGACTTAGTAGCTACAGGGCGATATTTGACATAATAACAATTATTACGCATTATTACGAAAATTTTAAATGTTATGCTATATATCTTATACCATAGATATATGGAGGACAAAATTCTGAAAAAGTCAGCGAAAGATTCAACCTCCTAGCTATTTTCGACCCGGAGATATCAGTAAACCAAGTATTCTGACAAGTGTGCTGTGAGTTTCAGAAAAAATTGTCGCCCTATAAGGATATAGCCTCCGTCTAATCGTTTTAGTAATCGAAAATTTTCGCGATCACAATACTCCCCTCACCTATCGGTGTGGGAAGTAAAACAGTTCAAACTACATTTATAGGCGATTTGAAGGTTCCAATCATTTCCCACATTTCACTTCCCACACAGATATCCAAGGTCTCTGCTCATTGTCTACTTTTTGGTGGTGTAGGGTTAGAGGAACTCCAAGTCTTTGGTAAGCACAAGCAATATGTGGAGAGCACTGAGTCAAGAGATTTGACGCCATTTTTTTGTCTTTAGTTCGCCTAGTACATTTCTTTATTATTTGTTCCTTTCGCTGGGCACACTTTTTTAGTATTACGTTCATCAATGTCGAATGTCGGCTGAGTTTGTATCAATTTGTCTTCTTTAACATGATAGGCTTCTAAAAGCAGTGCAATTTATTTTAACTGCTCGGTTAAATTATGAAGCGGAGAAACCATGTTATAATTACGCAGGAAATTAGGCAACTTAATTGCCCAATCAAATAAAATATCAAAATAAAATGTCCTGATTCATAATTACAATGCCCATAGGACATCCGTTCATTGAAATAGTTTTTCTTCACATGTGACTAAGCGGGGACCCTCAACCTTGGTCTGACACTAACACTGCCTTGGTTTAAAATGTATAACTAATGAACAAATTAATACGTTGTCTAATAGCGCCTAGGCGGTTGAACGGTGTTGTTTGTTCTGTCAAGGCAACGGCAATTTTTCGCCAATTAACAGATTTTAAACGTAGACCTGGATCGAAATGTGTATATGTGTATCTGCCCTAGATTAATTTCTACGGTGCACCGTTTAGTCAGTGGCGGATGGTGTTCAAGACCTGCGGAGTACTGAATGCAATCTCGGCGTCGCGAGATTTCGGCCTTTTTCAACAAGATTGATCTTGGACGAAAAAAGGGCGAGATCTCGAGAGTTCAGCGACATTACACTACGCATAATATCCAATGGATCTACTGAGTAAATATAGTTACATTTAATGGATAATAATATATCAGTTTAGTAGTCAACTTAGATCTTCACCGATAGGTGAGAGGAGTATTGTGATCGCGAAAAAATTTTTCGATTTTGAGATAATCCAATTTTTGGGCATTTTATGTTGTCTACATAACGAAAATCCACGTCGGTCTGTCGGTCTGTCGGTCTGTCGGTCTGTCGGTCTGTCGGTCTGTCGGTCTGTCGGTCTATCGGTCTGTCGGTCTGTCGGTCTGTCGGTCTGTCGGTCTGTCGGTCTGTCGGTCTGTCGGTCTGTCGGTCTGTCGGTCTGTCGGTCTGTCGGTCTGTCGGTCTGTCGGTCTGTCGGTCTGTCGGTCTGTCGGTCTGTCGGTCTGTCGGTCTGTCGGTCTGTCGGTCTGTCGGTCTGTCGGTCTGTCGGTCTGTCGGTCTGTCGGTCTGTCGGTCTGTCGGTCTGTCGGTCTGTCGGTCTGTCGGTCTGTCGGTCTGTCGGTCTGTCGGTCTGTCGGTCTGTCGGTCTGTCGGTCTGCCGGTCTGCCGGTCTGTCGGTCTGTCTGTCTGTCGCGTTTTTCTACCCTCGTAATCTCAATAACCGTTGCATGGATTGTCTCGAAATTTGGGTACATATATACTGTGGCGTCCTAGTATGCTAAAATTTTGATAATCAGTACTTCGGCGGCGGAGTAATTAGCAAAAAACAAAAAAAAATAATCCTCAAACTTCGTTTTTAGGCGCTTTAGGAGTTCCTGATCATTTTCTACTTTATTTTGGGTGGGGGTGAATTTGGGGTCGTTGGGGGTGGGGGTTGTGAAAATGAAAAATTTGTTGTATTCATAACGGGCTGTCCATTGATCTGTGAATGAAAAACTTAGCGACACAATACACTTTTTCAAGTCTATATGAACATTGCCTTGCTTGTTATAAAAACCAAGGGACTTAGAATTTGTGATGTATACATAAGAGTATTGTTTTAGATCGTTCTACAGGGTTATTCACGTTATTCGACACGGAGCATTATGGCTAAAGTATTTGATAAAAAAGAAAATAATAACTTGGGATGGTTAGAGACCCATAAAGGCTACATTTTAAAAATATCTTCATGTTATACAAGGTGTCCCAAAAACATGAAATGTATCAAAGTTATGTTTTTTTAAATAGAACACCCCATATATTATTACATATTCAGATTCCTTGGTGAATTCTAGTGTGACTTTATGTATCATACATGGTACCTAAAGCGAACCGTTAATGTGTAAATCACCATTTTCGGTATAAGTAGATATCAGGAAAAAATTGAATATCGCAGAGATTACAAAATATGAAAGGCTGTGACTTTGCCGTGTTACTAAGCATAAAATGCATCAGCTTTGATGAGACTGCCAAATTTAAATTACGTTTATGCTTGGAGAAATCGATCGATGAATTAAGGAAACTTCGATCAGCGATAACTTGATTTTTTCAAATGGGAATGCCTAATTTTTTTATACGGTTAAAAGTAGAATTTGATAACCTTTCTAATGATGTAAGGTTGTGCATATCAATCTTTGGTAGTTTTCATTTAATTTTAAATTTTCAAACAAATCGGCGTTTTTCAATTTGCCTACCTATAACCAACGTAGCAGGCCTTGAAATATGAACAAAAACCTGTTCAGGTAGAATAAAACAACTAACTTAGCTGAAAAATACACGCGAACTAGACTAAAGGGACAAGGTTATAAAAATTACTCACAACAAACAAAGTCTAACCAGAAACAACGGCGGTAACATATCTTTGGTCAAAGAGTATGGCAGAAATAGATTTTTTCACGGCCTACTAGCTACTGCAATGTACTAGAGATTGGCAATTTCCAAAGCCATTAAAAATTTTGAAATAAAGTAAAAACTACTAGAGAATGTTGTAAGCAGTTTATTATTTTCATAATAAAGTTTCACATTTAATGATATAAAAAAAGTATGCAATTCTGTCAAAACTCAAGTCAAAAGTACCTCTGACT